>JALGQZ010000010.1:54262660-54942035 GCA_023105745.1 Austropuccinia psidii
AGCTCCATGTTTCGGTGGTATCTTGGCTATACCGTTGGTTTATGGTATTTTGGCTGTCATGCTTGTGCTCTGGTTTTGAGTCACAGGCTGACATACCCTCCCTCTAAAAAAGGCTCATCATTGGTGAGACTGTTCAGCCCTCCTAGAGGCCCTGAATCTCCTTAGATGAAGGTTCCCATCTGGTATGGCATCTTCTGCCAACCATTTGTCTTTATCAGCTGTTTGGTGCTTGAATCTGACTAAGTATTGTTTTTGATCCTTCCCATTAAGTCTGATCTTCCTGGCCCTGATGATTTTACTCACAGGTCCTGGGGAGCCCTCCACTTCCACTATATCAGGTGGTGTGGGGTTCTTCTTCCTGGAGGGGAATTTATCCTCCTCTGTTTGGAAGTATGGTTTGACCAAACATACTGGGAAGACTGGGTGCTTCCTGGAAAATTCCTCCCTAAGTTTGACTTCCACTGCATTCTTTCCTATCAACCTAATGATAGTGAAAGGCCCTACAAATGAGTCCCTCATCTTCTTGGGTCCTTTAAGATTATTAAAGCTCAGTGTAGACACTAGCACTTTGTCCCCTTCCTTAAAGTCAGGTTCCATGTGTGTCTTGTCCCACCTCTGTTTATTATATTCTTTTGCCTCAGCTATGCATTTGGAAACTGTGTCACAAGCCCTTTTCCACATATCATGGAAGTCTTTGGCTGTGGGGTGGATGGTCAGAAGATTCTTCTTTAAGTTATCCACAGGCAACAGGGGATTCCACCCTTTCTTTACCACTGCAGGTGTTTTTCCTGTGGTAGAGTGCTGACTTGTATTATAAGCCAGTTGGACAGCTGGTAGAAGGGTAACCCAGTCATGGGTGTATCCTTCATGGTCCTTTTATTCCATGCCATAGGCACAGAACCTTCTAAGGATGTCTTCCATAGTCTGGATCATCCTCTCAGCTAGGCCATCTGTTTGGGGATGGTAAGCTGTGGAAAAAGCAAGCTTGGTTCCCAGCATGTCATACAAGTTGATCCAAAATTCAGATGTGAATTTTGGGTCCCTATCACTAATGATGATTTTAGGGACTCCACAGGTAGATATGATGTTATTCCAAAATAACAGGGCAGTATCCATGGCTGTGTCCTTTTTGTGGCATGGTAGACACCTCATGATCTTGCTGAACCTATCAACTATGATCAAGCAGACATTGTAGTTTTCTTTGCCTCCTGGGACTAGTCCTGTAACCCAGTCCATGTTGATAGTTTCCCATGGGTGTTTTGGGTATTCTATATGTTGAAGTAACCCATACCTTTTCCCATGTTTCCTATTTGCCTTTTGGCATCTTTCACAAGTGTTGATGTCTTCTCCCAACTCTTGTTCCCACTTGGGCCACCAAGCTGTGCTTGCTACCCTCTCCTTGGTCCTGTCTTCACTCATGTGTCCCACATAGGGGAAGTCATGGCATTCCTGCAGTACCAGGGAGATGTGGTGTCTTTCTAACACTGTGAGTGCACTGTTGTGTTTTTCTCTGTGGTAGAGCAGGCCAGCTATAAGGAAGAACTTGTTATCCTTATAGGCCCTCAACCAGGGTTCTTCCAGCTGGGATTGCAGTTCTGGAATCCTGTACGTTTGTTGAAGGAGTTGTAGTAATATGCCACACTGTTTGTGTTTGGCATAAGACTTTGGTAATGCACTGAAAAATTCATTGTGTAGTTCTGAGGAACGTATTCCCAGTATGGGAGTTTCTGTTCCTTCTAAATCAGTGTTTTTACTGTCAAGGGTACCACTTTCTGTTGCCCATTCAGAAAATCTGAAGTTCTTCTTCCTATCCACTTCCATGAAATGGATAGGGATCTTGGCTGCAACTTCAGGATCATAGGCTCGATTGCTTTTGACATTGTCCAGTGGCCATCTGCTAAGGCCATCTGCATTGGTATGGCTTTTACATTCCTTGTATATAATGGTCATGTTCCCTCTACACTCCTGGATGGCTATTTGCCATCTCAGCATGTGTCTATTTGTAGTCTTCATGTTCAGTAAAGACTTCAAGGCTGTGCAGTCTGTGTAGACTTCAAAGGCTGCACCCTCCAAATAATAATGGAGTTTCTCTAAAGCCCAGACTAGACATAGACATTCAGTCTGGGTGGCCCCATACCTGGCTTCTGAATCTTTCAGCTGCCTTGAGATGTAGCAAATTACTCCTTCTCTTGGTTCACCATCCACAATTTGTCTTTGGTGAAGGGCTGCTCCTAGGCCTTGACTGCATGCTGCATCTATATATAGCTTTAATGGTAGTTCAAAGTCAGGTAAGATGAGCACAGGTGCATTTTTGAGTTCATATTTGATCCTCCCATATGCATCCCTCCTTTCCTTGGTTATTTCAAAAACTACATCTTTTGAGCATAACTTGTATAAACTACTAGTTATGTGTGCAAAGTCTTTGATGTGGTTTCTATAGTAGCTAGCAAACCCAAGGAAATATTGCATCTCTTTAATGCTATTTGGTACTAGATTTTGCAGTACTGCTGCTACTTTATTCTGGTCAATTGCCAGACTAAAACCTGAGACTTTATGTCCTAGAGCCAGTAACTCTTGTTGGCCAAAATTGCGCTTTTTAAGTGGAATTTTCAGGTTTATGGGTGTGCATTTACTGAGTACTCTGTCTATGTATTGCACATGGTCTTCCCATGTCTCTGAGTATATAATGATATCATCAATATATACTACCATCCAGCCTTCCAGTATTTCTTCTTCAAATATTGTGTCCATCATCCTTGGGAAATGGGCTGGTGCATTTTTGATGCCAAATGGCATCCTGGTATACTCATATATGCCCATTTCGCATATTATTCTGAGTAATTTCATGGAGTTTGGTTTAACTCCATTTTGGTGGAAGCCTTTCATACAATCCATTTTGGTGATGTATTTGGCTTTTGCCAGGTTATCCAAGGTATGAGGTATCCTGGGTATAGGGTACCTGTCTGCTTTTGTGTAGTTATTCAGAGCTCTGAAATCTCCTCACAGTCTAGACCTGCCATCATGCCAGGTGATTAGGAAAGTGGTGGTGATTTCCACTATTTCATTATTTCCAATCTTCCTGATGATATCCATATCCAGGAGTTCATTGATATGTTTCTCAATTTCTTTCCTGGTTTCCAGGCTTTCTGGATAAGGAGGTCTCCTAAGCATGGGTGGATAAGACCTTTCCACATCCAGATATAGTTCTATATCATGGCCTTTGATCTTGCCTAATGGTTCTTCACCAATGGCAAATGCTGGTCTGTTCTTTCTCAGCATCTTCAGTAAACTTAGTTTCTGTTTACTGGTGAGGGTAGTGCTAAACTGTCCCTCTCTGAATTCCTTCAGAAGTTCTTCTAGTGGATCTTGAGAAGATATCTGGTATATATCAAGTGAAAATTTCCTTTCCTTGTTAGTACCAATGGTGATGTGCCTATTTTTACTGTTGTAAATGTCTATGCCATACATCCTCTGGTAGTCTGTTCCCAGTAAATACCCTCGGATGTGGGCATCATCAAGCACTACAAACTCTGGGTTGAGTCTGATATTACCCTTCCTGTGGGGTATAATGATCTCTTTGATAATTGTCCCAATGGAAGTCATCTTCCCTGATGCACTTTTGAAGTTCTTTGCCTTAGTGGGCAAGAGCTGTTTTTCCCAGCTTTGGAAGTGGGTATCCAGATAGTTTCTGGCCACTATGGAGCAGTTTGCTCCACTATCAATGATCAATGGATGCTGAGCATTGTCAATACAAACATTCATTTCTGTGGCTATTCCATGTATATATGCCATTCCTTTGGTTGGTGTAACCAGGAATGTTTATTCATCTTGTGTGTGTTTGCACAAGTTTTTATTAGCAGTGTCCTGTGGCATGCCTGCTTCCAGCTGTATGTCCTGAATTTCTAGTGGGGTTTCCTCTTGGCATTCCACTAGAAATTCGTCTCTTGGGTCTTGATCATCATCAGATGGTTCTCTGATGGCATCACCCATGGAGTCTGATTCAGAATCCTCTGTTGGAGGTTCTTCCTCAGGGACTTTCTCTATGGCATAGACTTTTTTCTTTGCCTTTGGACAGTTGTTGGCATAGTGGTCTGGTGAACCACAATTGTGACAAGAATTCCTCTTCTTTGCCACTTCTGCCACTCTTTCTTTGGGTTTGGCTTTAAACTCTACCCTGAAAGGTTGTTTCTCTTTGAAACTTCTGCTCTTATATGGGGCAAATTTCCCTATGTTAGTCCTTTTCCTTATGTCTTGTAAGGTGTTGGCAATGTCATCTATAGTAAAACTTTGGTTGCATCTGCATTTTACTGCATGCTCTAGTTCTCCTGGCAATTGTGTCAGAAGTTTGTGATTCCTCATTTGGATTTTCATCTGAGGATCAATGGCTTTAAGTCTTTTAGATTGTCTGAGACACCACTCATATGGATCGTTGTCCACAGAGTATTTGTCATTTTCAAATGTCATGGTCTTTTGCCATATCCAAGTTCCATTACTGTACTTTTGAATTATTTCACTCTCCCACTGTGGGAACTCCTCTTGTGTGGGATTAAAATGAGGCAGTACCTGGAGGGGGAAATCACAGGTAACTAGTTTTGAATTGCTAATAACTCCTGTAACCAAGGGTGGCAAGGGTGTATTGCCTGCCCCTCCTAAAATACTGAACAAAATCTTCCTTGGAGCTCACAAACCAAAATAAAATTAGTAAGTGGCTTTAAAACTGCAGAAGACAAAATTCAGCAGTCTCAGATCAGACCTATTCAATAAATAATATGAAAAATAGTGTCAGTAATTTGGTTAATTTTTAGATTTTAATGGAATACTTGTCTGTTTAATTTTAATATTTTTTAGTGAAATTGGGGTGAGTGGTTTCTTCTTGGTGATATAAATTTGGTAAGATGGGTTTTTTGAGGTGTTCTGGAAAGTTGGATGAGTATTGATAAAGGTAATTTTGTTAAGGTAAAGTTATAATAGAGTAAAATAATCTTTTAAAGGTTTGTTATTTTTTTAAGAGTGTTTAATAATAAAATATAATTGTATTTGTTATATTTAAAAGGTAAGATTCTTTGATATTGGATTTTTAAAGGGGTAAGTTATTTTTAAGTCTTGATAAATGGTGTTAATTTTACTGGATAAAATATTTTAATAGAGTAGTAACCCTAATCTTGGGTACTGGGTAATTTTTATTTTTATTTTGATAATAATAAGATTCCACTGAGCTTAGCTACTGGGTAATTTTCAACACTATACTTCCACTGAGCTTAGCTACTGGGCAAGTAAATTTACTATAATATACTGGAGTACCTCCCAGGTGAGGGATGACTTATTCCTGTGCTTGTAATGTGTGAGCCTGTGAGGTATGTTTAACATACCCATAAGGCCACAAATGATTTTATAAACAATTAAATTTGTCTTAAACAGACTTTTTAGTTGAATTTAAAATAAAAAATAATAAAAAATAAGTATAACTTTTTTTTGGATAAACAAAGTTATAATTATTATGTCATTTTTGGATTCTACACCAAAAATAACCTAGGGTACACCCATAGGGTGTTATACCCAAAAACACTTATTTCTTGTGTTATTAGAAGATTTAAGAATCTCACAGTACTAATGTAACTTTTTTAACATTTTTTTAAAATTGTTAAATTTAAGCTTAATTAAGCTTAAATTTAAAGTTACATAAGGTTTATGCAACTTTACCAAAATTTTAGTTAAAATTAAGGTGTGGTGTATATTTACTGAATTGGCTAAGGATTTGCCATACAGAATGTAAATCCTGCGTGAGCTCAATTTAAAAGGGTTTAAGGCCATAGTATGGCTTTAAATAAATAAAAGGGCAAAATCCACGCAAAAAGGTGGGACAAAGGAAAAAGACCAAATAGAGCTGGGGTACCCAACTTTTTGGATCTGCAAGGATTCAATTAAGGTTGTCCACCTGTATTGGAGGATTTTCAACCTTATTTAAACTTTAAGATTAGACTTTGATCCAACCTTAAGGTTTAAACTGGTTTTATCCTAAATTGGACAGGAATTTCAAGCTGCCAAGAGGGTAAATCCCAATAAGCAGGCTTGGAATCAAGGTTTTAAGAGCTGTCAAAGCTTAATCAAGCTTAAAAAGCTTAAATAAGCTTAAAACTTTAAAGTTTCAATCATCAAAACCTTATCAAAACTTAAGGTTTTGTGTGTATTGCTATTTTACGTGGAAAAATAGTAATAACTTCAAAAATTCATTAAAAATCCAAATCTTAATGGATTTGCTTGAAATTTTCACACAGCTTAGAATTTAATATTATCAATATATAAATTACATTTTAAGTATCTTTTATTAATAGGTTTCCTGGGTAATTAGCCTGGAAAATTACCTTTTAATTAACCTTAAAGAAAATTATGATTTCTTTAAAAATTAATTAAAAATTCAGTTTAAGAGATTTCTGCTTGAAACTCTGATTTTATGTTGTTCATGTGATGAACTTTAATATAAATAAACTTATTTTATATTAAAACTTAAAATAATTAAACTAAATGAGGATTAAAGTTACTTGGAGTTAAGAATAACACTGGTAACTTTATATTGGAAGCAAAAATAAGTTGCCTTAAGTTAAGAACTTAATTTTTAAGCATGGTTTTTCAGTTTTGACCTGAGCACGCCCTCTACATCCATTATGAATCATGAGAGCTGCTCTGTAGACATAAAAAGAGTCTTTTCATCACTGTTTTTGTCCATAATTCATAATCAATCCAATCATATTAGACATTTAAACAGGTAAAGTTTTTTTAAATATAAAATCTTATTATTAAAAGTAATTCTTAAGTTATTTTTATTCTTTATTTATTAAATTAAAGAATTGAAATCATAGAATTCAGATTATTGTTGTAATCATCTATAATAACTTTTATTATATAAAATTTTCATCTTAAATATCTTTTAAAATCCACAAATTCCTCTCAAAAACTCTTTAATCATAAATTTTAGTATAAAAAGTTGTTTTATCTTTGATTTTATTGATTTTTGGCGTGTTTTTAACTTATAATCATTATTTAATATAATAACTGTTGTTTTATAACTTGTTGTATTAAATAAATATTATAAGTAAGTTTTCTTTAAAGTTCTATATTTTTTTTATCTATTATTAGTTTTTTTATATAGAATTTTATTCTATAAAGAATTATTTCTGCACAGTGTGTGATTAATTCTTTTTATAAATAATATTTATATTATTTATAAGTGGTTAATATTCTTATTTTCCACGTGTAATTGTCTCATTAAGAGCTTTACACTTCTTATTGTTATAACTGTCAGTGACTATAACAATAATAGAATAATTATAATTTATTATAATTATTATATTTTTTTTTATTATTATATTATTATAATAATAATTAAATTTATTTTTTTATATATAATTATTTTTAATAATTATATTTAAATTTGTGGTTATAATATTTCATTATATTATATTTTTCTACTGAGGACAGTCATAGTACTCTTGATATTGTTACTATTATCAAGATTTTCATAGACAAACCTTACATAATGTGCAGAGGATATATTGTGCATAGGATATAATGTGCATGGGGGGAATTTTTGAAATTTGGGGGGAGAGAGCCCCTCTATTTATACCTTTTGGGTTCCTAGAGGGCCCTCCATGGGAGCTGTCTTTTTCCAATTTAATTCCTCTTGATTTCATCATGTGACTCTGTTTTTGGTGAGGACCTTTCTTGCATGGGTCTGCTGATTTAAGGTTTGGTGATAATCCTCTCTCTGCACAGCCTCCATTTATCACATGATTGTCTTTTGGTGAACTAATTATGATGTGATATTCTTTAATTTTCCTTGCATACATGAGGTGATTCAATTTTGGCTGGGAATTTTTGTTGTGCACAGCCTCTTTCCTGTCACATGATATTCTGTTGGTGGATGCAGTATCACATGATGACCTTGTAATTCCTTTGCATATGTCCTATTTTAGGTTGGGTAGAAGTGGCTGTGTAATTTATGCAGGTGTCATGTTTGTTTTTCTTCTTTTTGAACTTTAAAATGAAGTCAGGTGATAACTTCTTGCACTGGTGAATTTACTGTTTTTATGAGATGATGTGATTTTTGATTTTGACACATGCTGTGCATAGTCAGGTGGTTGAGATTTAATTGGAATTGTGTACTGCATGCAGCCTGTTGTAACTAGCTTTGGTTTGCATGAGGTGATGAGTGGTGTAAATAATTTTGATTTGGTTTTAAGGTTTTAAGTGGGGTTACTGTGGATATAAGATAAGGTACTCCTGGGGCTGTGTTGTAAATGAATTGCAGGAATTCCATGGAGTTGAGCTTTGCATCATGTGACTTTGAATGCAAGTTGGCTGTATAACTAATGCATGTGTCATTTTTTTTGCTGCATGAGTCCTGTGGCTGTAAGGGGGTGTAAAGCTGGGTGGGGTGTGTAATTTAAAGGGTGGTACCTCATTTGTTGTAACTAGTTTGCTATATGTAAATTGATTTTTTACATATGCATAGTGAAATTGAATAAGTTATTTAAACACATACACTTCCCTTTGGTGCCTGTGCCATGGATTTATGAGTTAAATCCAGCTTCTTGCTGTAAAATTGACCTTTTGGTGTAAAATTTGAGTGTAAGTCTGCCTGTAGGCTGGATTTCCTGCTGTCATATGGTACTATGAGCTTGAGCCTGGTGAAAAAAAATGGTATGGAATACCACATCAATGGTATGGAATACCACATCCCCCTCTCCATTTAATGCTGTCCCCAGCATTCCAGGTGAGAGCTCTCTATTCTTCATCTGATTCTGTGGTTTCCTCAAATACCTCTTCCTCATTTATTGATTCATCTTCTTCACTTTGTTCTTCTTCTGTTTCTTCTTTTGTGTTTATCAACTTTCCTCTTGGGTAGAACCTTTTGACTTGAGAGGCTGCAAATCTTCTTGCTAATTCTGTTCCATCAAGTTCCTCAAGTTCATATGGTCCATTGTTTATTTGTTTGATTACTCTGTAGGGTCCATTCCATTTGTTTTTGAAAAGTAGTCCCCAATTAGTTTCTATTGCTTTGTTGTAAACCAGGACCAAATCTCCTGGATTGAGTGGTGATCTTAGTTGGTGTGCCATTCTTCTATCCCAATATTTCATTGAGTCCTCCCTTTATTTTTTGAGTTTTTCTGCTGCTTTCCTTCTCATTTCTTCTTTTCCTTCTAATTTTTTAGCTCTGGCTTCCAATAATTCCTCAGTTGTGGATATTTTGTGCCATTCTACTGCTAAAAAGGTTTTTGTTTCAATGTCAATTGGTAATACTGGTAGTTGCCCAAATTGGAGTTCATATGGTGAGAAACCAGTTGTCCTTTTAGTGGAGATTCTGTCAGCCAAGGTAACCAAAGGTAGATATTTTCTCCATTTTCCTCCATTTTCTCCACACATCTTGACTAATCACCAGGGCGAATCTCGCGTCAATCGTCGGCGATTGACTTCACGTCGCACCGCGGTCAGTATAAAATCTTGCTTCAGTCGCGTTAGTGTCACTTTATAGTCACTGGATTTAGTGGGTCACGTCACGTCAGCGTCAAGACAACGTCAATTGTCACATGTGTCACATGAGAATGTCACTCAAAGCCCAAACCCATTTCAACACTATGCGCAACGTTCGTGTAATTTCACCTCATTGGCTTCCGCCTCCCCAACGCTTAGCATGCTTACGCACCCGCACCGCCCTCCATCCGGATGAGACTCCGACACTGCCCGCCCCTCTCCGTCCTCACCACTTGCTACGCTTTCACACCCCCGCCCCTACCATCCTCACGCTTGTGTAGTACCCTCCCGACATGCCTCCGACAACGCTTACCATCCTTACGCTCATGTAGTGCCCTCCCGACATGCATCCGACACCACTGATGACCCTTATGCTTGTGTAGTGCCCTCCCGACACGCCTCCAACACAGCTTACCATCCTTACGCTCATGTAGTGCCCTCCCGACATGCCTCCGACAACAGTTACCCTCCCTCCCGACACAGCTTACCATCCTTACGCTCATGTAGTGCCCTCCCGACATGCCTCCGACAACAGTTACCCTCCCTCCCGACATTCTCCCGACACAGCTTACCATCCTTACGCTCATGTAGTGCCCTCCCGACATGCCTCCAACAACAGTTACCCTCCCTCCCGACATTCTCCCGACACTGCTTACCATCCTTACGCTCATGTAGTGCCCTCCCGACATGCCTCCAACAACAGTTACCCTCCCTCCCGACATTCTCCCGACACTGCTTACCATCCTTACGCTCATGTAGTGCCCTCCCGACATGCCTCCGGAAACAGTTACCCTCCTCACGCTTCCGTATTACATCCATAGTGTACAGTACGGTGGCTTGTTGGTGTACACAATGAACGCAATTGCCGAAATATGCTGAGTGGCCTTCTCTGCCAACAGGACCTAAGGGGATATTGGTCAGTATATTCACCATGTTGTGGCTAGGGTTTAAATCATGAGACTCACAAATTAAAACCTAATAAGTGGACTATTTAAGACAAGAATTGTGTCTCCTGTTTCGCCGACAAAACCATTTTATTTCATATCAATCAAATGAACACTTTGCTTAGTCCTTACCTCATGAGCATTGAATAGTTCAAAAGTTGACTTTAGTAGGTTTCTCACTAGTCAACTTTATTCAATGTCTCACAGGGAAGTGATTTCATTTGCATGATATGAAATAATTTGCAAAACATCGCCTCCTTCAATTTCCCGACAAATCGCATTTTGCACATGCCATTATTTTACTTGCACTTTTTTTCTTGAATTTGGATCTTTTATCCAAAAATTTTCAAACAAGTTATCAATCAACTCGTCACCATCTATTTGCTTACTAAACTACCTCCGCGATGGCCCAAACCCCGGGAAATTCAACGGAATTTAATGAACGACCAACTTCAGCCCCAGAGAGTGGAAGTGAAATCTCTGATATGGCCAGTAGTCATGAACTGGGAATTGAAGCAGAGAGCCAGTCACATGAAGATAATCAAGATCCACCAGCTCTTCCAGAATGTGAGTATACATCCATCTTGAGTATTTCTAATCTCTCAAAACCTGATATTGTGTCATAGCCTTTATTTCAGGTCAACCGCCAAGCTCTCAGAAACCAAATTTTAAAAGTTATGAGAAGGAAAAGACTGTTGAACCTTGTGCACCGACAGAAGATGATGGGCAAGATGATGTAATTTTCAGTGGGGAGGTGGAAATTATATCCAAGGAACAATTTGTCTCCAACATTGCTCAAACAATCCCAAGGCTCGAAAAAATCCAAAATGATAGTAAAATTCCTGATTATGTGCGTCAAAAGATTGCTGAAGCCATGAGCCTACTCAAAATGGATTTGAACCGTAAGTCCATTACTAATTCAAAACAAAATTGATAAAAATAGCTGCTTACAATATATGGGCAGGTGTGGAGGTGGGAGAATCTCTACCTGAAGGATCTCAAGTCGTAATTGGATTTCCAGGCAAAGGATTAGGAAAAAGACCAAATATACATGCGACCAAAAAAACAAACAAAAAACGCCGTACCTTTGAAGCCGCAAACGATTCTCGCGATCAAGGTGATGAAATTATCAATGTTGAAGGGGACCATATTGATAATGAACCTCCGCATACTGAACCCTCCCCAATACTCAATGAAACAATCCATGATGAAGCTCCACATACAGAAAGTCCCCCGATACCCAATGAAACAATGCATGATGCAACCCCTCCCGCCTCTCCTCGGAATATTCAAGCCTTTCAAGAAAGGGAAACAATTAAACATGATACAATGGGACGAGATATGACTGATATAATTCCCGACGCTGAGCCCGAAGTGTCATCCGCTGCGAATTTTCAAGGAATATTTTTATCCCGCATGGAAGAGTTTGCAGGCGTTTTGAATTATCATTCCAATATTACTCAACAATCATGGAAAAGGGGGCTTGATAATATCAATAGGATTTACAAAAATAGATGGGACAATTTACCAACAAAGGATGCTCATACATTCCTGCCCGTTGGTATTAAGGTGATCAGTAACCGAGATCTTAAAATGTCGGCTTGGCTGCAGGACCTTGAGATGGCAGGTGAGTTTTTTTTTATCTTTGTGCATGATACTTGATTATTGGCTGTTAACTGGTGATATAAATTGCAATATACAGGGTTAGATTTTTTTAAGCCAACCGAAACAGAAGCGTTTTTTGATCACAACATTTGGAATCTCAAATTGATGAAGGAATCAGCTAAACCTCCAGATAATCTCTCAAAATCTGAACACTCCTTCTTCAAAATGGTTCAGACCCTTCTTTACCCCGCCAATCCAGTTAAACATTTTTGGGCAAATGTTATGTTTGAATCCATTAGTTTAGTCTCATACGATGTGATTGCACCCAAACCATATGTTGCACCAACATCAAATTCGACCGATCCTCTTGGACTCGAACGGGGAGCAGTTGAATACCTTGCCTCCTGCTTGAGTAAATCGAAGCAACGTGCAACCCAACTCAGCATTGAAGGTGGCGGGGCTGACAATGAGATATCCACAAAGCCGCACAAGAACCTGGAGGATCTAATGGATACAGTTATCCATTTGATGATTGCATACAACATGGTACGTGCACATACAAAGGTCGAAGTTAATGGCATCAAAGGCAAACTCACGAACTCAAAAAAAAATGAGGCCATCAAAGATCTTTTGGCGTGTCACAAGAATCTTGGAATCAATCAAATTTGCTATGGTATATTAGCGGCATTCTGTGCGGCGGGGGTTCGTGGTTTGATGGTATGCTCAGATGACTGGAGAACAAGCTCAGTTAAAGGGGCTTTAGCACTAATTGACATTTCCGCAAAACTTTCAGAGGGTAAAAATCTAGTGGAGCCAGTGTGGCTACGTACTAATAAGTATATATGTAATTTACTGAATAAAAGTTTCTTCTCATCAGAGTCTTTTAACCCCACTGTACCTCTTAGATTTGATTTTGCACGATGCTTAGTATTAGACTTTGGTGATGCCTGGGTGGCGAATTGCGGGCTTGGTTCAAGTGATGAGGTCACCTTGACGGTACCCAGGTCAGCTAAGCTCACAACCAGGATTGACCCGTTTTAGATTAGCTTTGTACTAGATAGATTGTAATTGAATTTTGCAAAGTTATTTATGAATTTAATAATCATGACTTCCTATCCTACTACTTCCCGGATGCCACAGTCTGAGTACCAATAGTAATTGTACGGCGGCATGCCTCCGTACATCATTGCAAAGACTCCGACAAGACGCAAGCTGAGTCAGGCGATGTGCCCGCGAGTAGCACACCCGGGTGCATTGCGGGAAGTCGCGTTTATCACTTCCCGCCAGCCCATAATAGGCCAAATGTTCCTGTGTCTTTCAAGAGGACTAGGATAGCTAGGGATCCGCAGCAGGATGCATATTGCATTTGCGTGTGCTTGCAATATTCCAAATGGTTGGATTGGAAAGTGATTGCATGGGAACATCAATGTGGAAAATTGAATAATGCACTATCCACTGCAATTTTCAGGTTCAGGTATTTGAGATCGTGAATTTGCCAAGGTCAGGCGTGAGCTTTCTTTTTAGCCGGAATTAAAAAAGATTCATCCACCGCAATCCAATTTAGGTGATATTAAGAAATCAGTAATCATTCGGTTTCATTTCATTTTCTGCTGAAAGCATGCCATTCACGAAAAAAGGAAAAGAGCGTAAAAGGGAACTCGCGAGAAAGCGTCGGGCTGAGGAAGGAAAGTGTGAGTTACTCGCTTAATCTCAGTGTATATATATAGATATATATATATGCTTCCACATTTATGTGGCACCCTCATTGGGCCCCACTGAAGAACATGGGCTTTAGTCGGTTCAGATTGTGCCAATGTCATGTGGGCTCCAACAGGGAAGTCAAAGGATGTGTGCCGAAGAAAGCTCCTTGGCAGTATCTGATATCTTGTGTGCTTCAACACGTAGTGATCCCTCAACCACTCGGGAATAGTAGCAGATCCCAAAAGACAAATGAGCGCAAAACGACCCAAATGAATAGGTTGTTTTCCTCCTCTCGCCCAACAGCACAAATATCAATGCCAGTATCAGCAAATATCACCCCAAGTGAAATTCGGAGGCTTGTGGATGTCAATCAGATCAAACGCATTCACTTTGGGCGTGTGGCAATTTTCTCTTCAACCGGATTACTCATTGCCCTTGTCGAATTCCGACCATTCACAACAATGAGTGAAGTCGAGGTCAATCAATGGGATGAATTATCACAATTCCTATTTCGCGAAAAGAGTTTCACCGACCCTATTGCAACAAATGGAGCATTACTGGAGGGATTTATGTTCGCGATTGGGTGGCGCAAATGCACCACGAAGAATGAACAATTTGGTCTGTATGGTAGTGTCGGGAAAATTGAAAATGCAAAAGATGAATGGCAGGACCGAGGTGCCAATCTTAGCTCAGTGGGTCGCATTCTAGGTCAATCCTTACGATATGTTGGGGATAATTTATTTCAGAAGATTCAAAATTGCTACAACTCATTGGGGGTTCCGTCTTTTGATCAAGTCAACTATGAAGGCAATATTCCGGCAAATCAGGGTGCATTCGAGTTCGCTTCCGCACTCACTTTCACCATGAATGGATTCAAAAACGCACCTCATGTTGATAAGGATGCATCGCTGTATGCTTCGGGATGGTGGTTTCAAGCTGATAAGCGGACCGGCCAAATTCAAAGAGATGCGTCAAAGCGGTGTACAGGGGGAAAATTGATTTTCCCAAATGAGCATTTTTGGATTGATCTATCCGCATGTCATGGGCTCATTCAGGTAGTGTGGGCCAGTAGTACATTTGTTCATTATACTGATCCAGCACAGGACAATGAAAGCACGAGACTAGTGGGTATGTCCGCACAATGCTCAAGCAGGTTAGCAAAAACAATGCGGCAAAAAAGCAATGGCTATTATGAGATTGGCGAGAGAGCGGGCTATCAAATCAGGGATGGTAATACAATCTCATGCCGATTCAAAGAATGAGGAGATTTGCATGTGTGTTGGGTAAGTAATGGTGGGGTAAGGCAGAGGACAATATACACCAGGATTGGATGGATTCGAGTGCGGGAGATGGGGTGTCTCACATGAAAAAGGGGTGAAGTGGATTATGTACGGTGGCATTCCATCGTACATCTGTCCTGGTTTGTTGCTATTGTCCAGGATGCCAATGCTTCACACGCGAATCCTCATGCTTGTGCAGGTTCTGACAATGCTGAAAGTTCCTTACGCCTATGCGGGGTGCCAACGCTACACACGCCAATCCTTGGGCCTGTGCAGGCTCCCGAAAATTTACACGCCAATCCTTACGCCTTTACAGGCTTTCGACGATTCACACGCCAATTCTTACGCTTGTGAAGCTTCCCCACAATGCTGAAATTTTCTTTAGCCTGTGCAGGATCCCAAGAATTCACACGCCAATTCATACGCCTGTGCAGGCTCCCAACAATTCACACGCCCATCCTTATGCTTGGGGAGGGTCCCAAAAGTGCTAAAATTCCTTACGCCTGTACAGGCTTCCGACGATTCACACGCCAATCCTTACGCTTGGGAAGGTTGCCAACAATGCTGACAAATTCTTACGCCTGTGCAGGCTCCCAACAATTCACACGCCAATCCTTATGCCTGTGCAGGCTCCCAACAATTCACACGCCAATCCTTATGCCTGTGCAGGCTCCAAACAATTCACACGCCAATCCTTACGCCTGTGCAGCCTCCTGACAAGGCACACGCCAATCCTTACGCTTGTGAAGGTTCTAGACAATTTAAACAATTCAATACATGAGTAAGACTAATAGCGTGTGACCATAGGAAAGGCCATGTTTCACGAATCTGGACTCGATTGCTCACATACGGGAACCTCCCGCTTTTTTACAGTTAGGAATGGGTATGGCTCTAAACCATGGAAGAAGAAAATATACGAGAGGATAATGGCAACTATTGGCGCATTTTGAGAAAAAGAGGTTCACGAAAACAAATACTCACTCAAACTCTTGGTGGGGCACTTACAAAAATAATTCTCACGCAATCAGGGTTTTTCTCTAAGGAGGAAATAAGTAATTTTTACGTGAGCAAAGAATGTAATAGAATTTGAACATAACAATAATTGAAGACAAATATTTTATTCAAAAGAAAGTATTACAAAAAATAAAAAGAGGAAATAATGGGATTTTTTTTTTAATTTTTTATTTTTCAAGGAATTTGGAGACTATCCCGGTTATGTCCTCCTTTGGATAAGCCTCCAGTGCCTGGGCAAGGAGGCGGTTTAGTTCGTCCCGGAAGTCCCGGTGCATCTCATTTCGATGAGTTGCATCCACGAAAGGAATCATGTGGAGCAAGCGACGATGCTCCAACAAGATTCGGTTGATCGAATCGTGGACGATTGCTCGAGGAATCATTAGGGTCGGTCGCAGGTCGGTGAATTCCTGGCGAGCATCATTGTGGGAATGAGACGAGCTTGGCACCGGGGGGGAGGAGGCGTTGGGGTTCTCGGGGGCACTGGAAGGGATCTCTGGGGAGGGAACCGGGGTTGGAGTGGAGGGGGGGGAATGGAAGGGGAAGGTGGGCGAGTCGGGTAAGAAGAAGGGGGATGGGGAACTGGGGATCCCACGGGCGTATCGTCGATGATGATTATCAAGCAAGGAGTGGCGGGACAATCTGGAGACGGTTGAAAAAATGGTGAGGAAAAGTTGAGAAGAGTGAAGAAGGAGAAGTGGTGACTTACCAAAAGGTTCCTCCGTGGATTGCGTAGGAGCCACCTCAGGTTCTGGCTCACGAGTCGTATCATCCTCAGGTGGTTGGGACGATGGACTCGGGCCAGGAATAGGTGGCTCTTTGGTTCGGGAGGGTTCTAAAAAAGGAGTAAGTGTCAGTTCACTCGACTCGAAAGTGAAAGTGAAAATGAAATGAAACTTTGGCTGCTTACCACGGAATAATTCCTCAGACCATCGGGTGCCACTCGGGCCTGGAGTGGGTTGCCGGGGGGTTTGCTTGCGAGGCAAACTGGGAATGGGAGAGTCGTGTCGGGGGGGATTTGGGGGGTTTGGTTCTATGAGTAATGGAAAAAAGTCAGTATTATTGCGTGAAGAGAAATGAGATAAAGAGGAGAAAGAAAACTTACTTTGGCGTTTGAATCCCATCGGTGACAAGACATGGTGACGATCAGCCCAAGCTCAAATGTCCTCTTTCCATCGCCATCCTTCATCGGCCGGATAATCACTTTGCTCCGGTCGAGGAGTGAAGTGACCATCGGATGGTGGCCTAGGAGGGGGAGTGGACAAATCGATACTGGAGGGGACAGGGCTAATCGTCCGGAATCGTTCCCGTTGGCCTTTTTGGGGGCCCGGCGTCCATTCACGCTCGGAAATGGTTTCATCATCGTCGACCACAAAGGAGTCCTCGCGAGGGCGTCTTGGGCGAGAACTCGTCTGGCCTCGTGGTCGGAAGGGGCGGACAACGAACGAACATTTCTTGTGTGCTTGTCGGCAAGCATCACAAGCGTCGTTCGTCGTCGAGGAACGAATGCAGGGGATACCCCGCTTGGTGCATAACGTGCACGACATCTAAAAACAAAACAAAACAGGTTAGTAACTGAATAGAAAGTAAGCAATGAAGAAAGAAAAGGAAGACATACGATGATTTATATAAATATAAAACGGAATCAAATTAAAGACGCTCTAGTCGGAAGTTTTTAAAAGTCTGGAAGGAAGTCGTGAAGAAAGAAAAATATTAATATCGGTACATAATGTTGACTAAAGTTTAATTGGAGAAAACGTACAAAGTAGATAGAAGTGGGGTTCTGAAAGTATTAGCAGGAAAAACAAAAAGCGAGCAGGAAGGGGAGTGGGGTTAGTCGAGTGCGAAAGAAAAGACTGGAAAGGCAGGAAGACGAGGGGGAATACGCACAAGAAGGACAAACGTGGGTGAGGTTGAACGAAGTGGAGCGGGTGAGAAAGAAAGTGAAGTGCGTGTCGTGTGAAGATGGTCTTTTATACCAAGGTGAAGCTGAGACGATCTCAGCAGTTGCAGAACCCGCAAAAGTCTCAGCTTCAAGGCGTGTGGGCAAAATTGAAGCTGAGTCTCAGCGAATGCTGCAACTGAGAGGTGAAATGCTCGCGTGAGGCAGAAGAACAATGGGGGTCTGGCTGAGTATTGCAATTTATTGAATTGTCAAGCTGAGTATTGCAATTTATTGAATTGTCATGCTGAGTCAAATCCCCTTTGTTTCCTTAAATTGCCACCCGATCACCCAGGAGGGTGGTCGTGAGGCCCTTATTGATTGTGCATTGTGGGTGCAATGCACAAGTGACCGCGGCAAGATCACCGGCCTTATGGCCTGGTGATAGTCTTTGAACAAAGGGGGGGGCTGTAAGACAAGTGAATACAGCGTGAGCTTGCCTCGACCCATTGCTCAGTTTTGCTTTCGGGTCATAATTGAAATGCTCAGTGGCTGAACATTTGAATTGCACAGTAATTGAACAATTGATATAACAATATCAAATGCACCGCTGAGTATTGCAATTTATTGAATTGTCAAGCTCAGTCACATACCCTTTGTTTCCTTAAATAGTCACCCGATCACCCAGGAGGGTGGTCGTGAGGCCCATGTTGAATGTGCATTGGGGGTGCAATGCACAAGTGACCCATGCAGAAAAGCACCCGGTGCATTTGGTCACAAGTGACCGCGGCGAGATTACCGGCCATATGGCCTGGTAATAGTATGTGAACAAAGGGGGGGGCTGTAAGACAAGTGAATACAGCGTGAGCTTGCCTCGACCCATTGCTCAGGTTTGCTTTCGGGTCATAATTGAAATGCTCAGTGGCTGAACATTTTAATTGCACAGTGATTGAACTATAGATATAACAATATTTAATGGACCATGCTGAGCCATTGCTCAGTCGTTTTTTATGCGCGCACTCTGAGCATTTGGCACAGCATTGGATGACATTTCAGCAAGGTGCAGCATTTCACACGCTTTGGTGAAGTGCTCCAAACTGAGCCTTCCAGTGAGCTATTGCAGAATTAGTTCATTCCATGGCTTTACTGAGCACTTTCACACGGTGCTTTTGACCATGACATGCTCAGCTTGCGTGTGCAAATCGGGTGAAACGCAATGCTGAGCATGTGGCACATGAGCTACGTAAATGCAAACAATCGGAAGGTGCATGCACATTTGCTATATGCATGCAGGCTCAAGTAGTATTACACCTTCCTGATCGGTACAGTACAGTCGACACTGTAGTACGCAGTACACCTTTGTAAAAGTATGCTGCAGGGCAGAGCAAAAGCTGTTCAACAATGTAATGTGCAATCACGTCAAGCCATTGAGTCATATATCTCAACTGCATCCCTTTGATGCACCTTGCTGGACAGCTCTGCCTAACTACGGCACAGATGCGCATGTAATGCAAGTTAATGTAAGTGGGTCATAATGGGATGACTTATTATTTGGGTCATACACAAAGAGTTGATTCACTCCGGTGCCATTGTTGGGGCAAACAATGACTGGCCCACTTGTTCATTCTCGGGCAGCCACACGCTTTCATACGCACCCCCGATGGGTCATACGCAGGCAGCTTTCACACACCTGGAAGACATTTTACTGCCAGTCTTCCAGCTGCGTATTTTCTTGCTCGGGTTGTCAGCTTGACTGCAGGCGCTCACCCGCTTGCGCGTGGAAACCTGAGGCCAATCAGTGTGGATTTGCTTCAGCCTCATCCACATTAGATTAACAATCCCAGCCTATGATTGCTGAGGCTGGTCATGTTGGCGTGGTTATCTCCCACCGCGGGTCATTTTCTTTACGTGCTCACACGCCCCGCGCAAGTTGTGGCACCTGGCTTGCAGCCAAAAAATCCCTTGGGCGTGTGGCCTCTTTCTCCGGAGTTCTGTACGCGCGTGAGGCAAAGACCCGGATGCCAATCTCGGTGGATTAGTACTCGCCTCAAACGCCATAGGGGTGAATGTATATGTGGATCACGGCTCACGGCTGGCGCCCCCTTTGATCATCCCACACATTCCCCCTGAAAGCCCAGTATGCATCAGTCAGCAAAAAACTTCAGGCCAAACCAAAGTCATGTTCGGTGGCATGCCACCGAACATATCTCACCCGCCCACACACAAACATCCCCACAGTGAGATTGCCCTTTGAAACTGCCAACATTGCCCAGTAGGTCCCTGTGAATAATTAACCTGGGAAGGATACGCTCATTGTTCGCTGTCACACCAGCGAACATGACCGCATGCCTCTAATATGCCCTCCACAATAAGCTGCTACAACCCACCCAATTTCGGATGTGCTAATGTCAGCCTTGTTCCACCAAATGTTTCGTAACTCGCTGCAGATCCAGCAGTCATAATGGTGCACCCACATTTTGGCCACCTTGCCTTGATATATGCCCCAAATCGGATATGAAAATTATGAGCCCAAGAGGCCCACCTCCATCAAGACCATGCACGTAACCACAGGCCATCCCCCTTTTGGCCTGTTGCTGCCACTCATATAAGGTCCCCACCTGCGCTTATTCCTATTCATTCCCTTTAGCTAACCCTTCCCGATCATATAATTCCCAACTGTCCCCAAATAATTTAAAATAGCCATCATGTCAACCCCTTCACAACCACTTTGCATTGGGATGATTAATATTCGTATTCAAATAAATAGTGATATAACCTTAAAGCGTGAGAATTCCCACTTAGGTTCTTGGATTATCCTATGGCACAATCAACACAACATATTTGTATATCTCCCCAATCACCAGCATGCTATTGGCTCTCTCCCGGGAACCCTTTCCCAAACGTTGATACCATTCCTTGGGGCACCCAAAACGTTCATGCACTGTGGTCCTGGTGGGGCATGGATTGAAAATTGCCAATCCAATCCTACTCAAATATTATTCGTTGAGGGAGTATTTATGACTGATGCCAATGATCCCTCCTCATCTCAGAAACCCAATCTAGCATTGATGTTCTTCACATGGTATCCAAACATTCTATTCATAATGGAAAGCTTTCGAACACAAGATTTCAAGCTTAAAATGCCCAAAGAATATGACTGTACTACTCATTGTCAATGTCAACTCTTTACTCCGACATTTCCCGCTTCAAACTCGACGCCTGCTTCATATTCTTCTGTTTCATCATTGATTTCCAAGCAAAAACTGATACAATTACCCAGTGGATCAGACCTCCCCATGATAACCCCACCCCATTCCATTATTCAAACCCCCCTCCTCCCTCATCAAAAGACCGGACTAGCTTTTCTCTGGGATCAAGAAATCCCCAATGGCCAATCAGCCCGTAACCTTTGGGCAACCTCACCCCCAGGATCCACTTTTAATGCCAGGCACATCATTACAAACAAGGTCGTTAGCTCATTTGAATCCCTTTCGACCAATACCCCTCTTGGAGGACTGCTTGCGGATGATATGGGATTAGGTAAAACCATTCAGGCCATTGCTCTAATTGGTACCTCCAAGGAGCGGATGATTGCAAACCCCCATCGCTCCACGCCCACCATGATCATCTGCCCCCCTCGCTTAATTACCAACTGGCAATCAGAAATATCCAAGCATGCTCAGGCTGGAGCACTGCATGCCAAAATCTACCATGGTCCCACTCGTCACTCATTATCCCAAGCCGACATCTTAAAATATGATATCATCATCACTTCTTACAATACTATCACCCAAGAATTTAAGCAAACCAATCCCTCTACATCATTCATTTTTCAAATCAATTGGCATTGTATAATCTTGGATGAAGCACAGTGAGTGGCTGAGCTTAAATGATTCAAATTACCTTTTATATCCAATAACCCTTGCCCCCTCTTATAGCTATATTTGCTCTCAATACACTGCCACTCACCGTGCCATTAATAGCCTCCTTTCATCCCGTCGAATATGTTTAACGGGCACACCTATTCACAACACCATTTATGACCTTTTGGGCATAATATCCTTCATCACTCAACCCCAGAGCGCCGATCAAGATAATTGGTCACCATTCATCCTGAGTAGTCTTTTAAAAGGTTGCAATGATATTTTGCATTTGGCATTGCGGCATTTAAGTTTGTGCCGCACCAAAACCACACATCTCGAATCTCTCCCCACTATTAGCCATCATTATGAGCTGCTCCCACTCAACCCAACCATGCAGCAAGAATATTCCACATTATATGAAGAATTCCTATCATCCAAAAGCAAAGGACCAGGAGAGTTTTTCAGAAATATTAATAAGCTGCGAATATGTTGTAACCATCACATCATGCTTAACACAATTGCGGAGGCGGAGCTGGAAGACCCCGAGGGCAGGAGCACTCAGGATAACTCCCCAAGAATCACACGAACTATTGTGGATGTGGAAACATGCATGATGAGTAGTAAAATTGCACACCTCCTACAAAGCTTAATGAAGAACAAACAAACAAGGTGTGGTCCAACGAAATCGGTGGTTTATACCCAATGGACCCAATTTCTAGATTTGTGCGTTAATTCTAATATGCATCCATTACCAATTGACTCCATGGGACTTTTTTATATTGTAGAATTGGTATTGCTCTTGCCCATCACTCTATCCTTTCAGCACGAATTGATGGAACAATTACACCACGAGCGCAGGACAAGGCGCTTGAGAATTTCTTCAATAATCCTGAATGTGAAGTACTGATTGCATCCATTGCCGCGTCTGGAACTGGCCTCAATATAACTTGTGCTAATATAGTCTATTTAATGGTGAGGGGCCCCCCAAAATTCTCCCCTGATTTTCGGACCCTGACATCCACATTTCCAGGAGCCTAATTGGAACCCAGCCATTGAGGCTCAGGCTGTTGATCGTCTACATTGTATTGGCCAACAATGACCTGTACAGGTCATCCACTATATCACTCCTCATTCAGTTGAGGTCAACATGCGGAAGGTACCTTTCAACCTCATCTTTCACTTGATTGTATTACTATTCTGAAATCCTTCCTTATGGGAATGCCATATTCCAATCACCAATAGGTCCAAGAAAAGAAAAAATCATTAACTGCGTGAGCCTTACTGATATTATATAATTTGTGATTGACAAAGTTGATAACTCCTGTTGACTCTGGCACAGGTCCACAATTATGAACACCATGAGCTGGATCGAACTTCTTCAATATTTCCTCAATGAAAATGAGCAATAGAGTATTATTGCAAGGGAGACGGTGATACATTTCAATTCATATTGTCTATATTCTAACATATTTAGCAAGTTGTTGCATCCTTAAGAGATAATAATCAGATTTTATTACACCTGCACAAATAATTCACAAAATTTTAATTTGTCACAGTGCTATACCGTGACAAATTACTAAGTTATTGCAGAGCATCACCATTAGGCCTAATAACTGGCATGTCAAGTATCTTGAGGGCGCTAGTCTGCATCTTACTACAGCCTTTGAGCCAATCTTGATCAAATACCTGAAATGATAGGCCTTCCGGAATATCACCATCATCTGTCGATCGTAATTCTGGCAATCTATCAATAGTTTTTTTACCCTTTTTTTTAATCCGATTACAAAACTCTATGTCTCTATCCATTTTCAATACCAAATCATTAAATAACTGGGAGCGCCAGCGTAATCCCACTTTGCGGTAAACTTGACGGCCATTTTCCAGTACCTCCTCAGTATCTGAGCATACTCGAGGGTCATTGAATTGTGATGCTAGAATGGGAAATTTAGCCGTATCACACCATTCACGACGGCGCTCACAGGTCTGCACATAATCAAGTAGATCATCATCAGACTTGGTCCACAATGAAGAAGAGATACAGTAACTAACTCTTTGACGAATCTTTGCGAGCTTTTGATTCTCCTTCTTTTTTACCAAATACTCCGCATCCTTTTGAATAGACTTCCATTCTCTTTTCAAATAAGTGAAATATTGCTCCATTAAAGCCACCACGACCCCATAGTTGTTATGATCCTTGTTCCAACAGTAGTGATGATACTCAGTGCTGACAAGTGCGAGACGGAATGTACGGTAAAACACCACAGACATCAGCTCATTGAACGGATGTTGCCATGAGCTCTCCCAGTCCCAAGTGAATCGCTTTAGTCCTAGCTTGTGCAGCTCATTTTCGCAGTAGCTTTGGAAACCCTGAGACTGAACCTGTGTTGATGGCTCATTGAACACATCCTCGGGGACATATCCGAGATGACCAGCCACTTGAATTGCAATTTCACGCTCTTCTGTGCTGGGTGGTGCTGGTAGTGAGGAAAAATCCTTATCCCTAACTTTGAGTAGGAACAGGCAATGTGCGTGTACTGCTGATCTCATTCCATGGACATTCTCTGGAAGTTCTGCCTTCAGCCATTTTTGTTGCTCCTTCTGGCTTGCACGTTTCGCCACATTGTGAGCTTTGCGGGCCTGGTTCCTTTGCTGTCTGACCTCGGATTGTTCAAGCATACTCTGGGCGAGGCCCAGCTGAGGATGGGTGAACTCACTATTTGATTGAGTGCCTTGCTCATGCGCTGTGAAATTGTCCCTCCTTGGTTCATCATTTCTTTCACTTTGAGTCGGAAACATGTTCTCATCCTCATCATCCACCATTGTTGCTCTTGATGTACTGGCATGACCCGTTCTTGGTTTGGAGGCATATGGATGATGACGTCCAGTGACTTTCTCTTTATGGACCAGAGGTGAAGACGCATAAAGTTCATCCCCTGCTATGCAAATCATCAGTTAACACATAAAAACATTAATGAAGACTGGTCATCCTCACGATCTTCAATTGGCTCCTGAGATCGGACTGACTTGCCTTTAGGTGCCATATCTAACCCATGAAACAAACATATCAAATTGTGAATAAGTTTCTACTCCAAAATTCAAATGACTTACTTTGATGAAGCGTCAATACTGGATTTCCCTCCGACAGACCGCTCCAAGATACATTTTCCAAAGGTCTTTTTCGTCGCCCCCCATCCACGCGCCTTTCATCACCCACATGAACTTGCGATCCTGATGGAATATTGAGGGTTGGCTGTTTACTTTGGCCAAAGGGATCCTGGGATGCGACTGGATTCCGACCGGGATTAAGGAGGAACTCACGTGCAAATTTTGATTGCGGATTAGCGTGTGAGGAGATTTGAGGTGTGCCTTCTGGCCCCTGAGACACATGCGTTTGTGTATTAGTGGGATTCGGGGGAATTGGAGTGACGGAAATATTTGGGATCGACCAAGTGCTTGAAGTTGGAGCCTTTGGATTGCCCACATCAATGTTAAGACCTGATACATTCATTGAGGATGCGATAGGGGTTGTGAGAGGAATGTTGGGGCTCAATGGTGACTGTGTTTGAACATATTCTATGCTAGATTCACTATTTGAGTCATGAACAGAACCTGAACGGGATTTATGTGACTTGAAAGATGACATAAGGGCCGAAAAAGTACAGTAATATTTTTAACTAGATAAAACACCTCAGTATTATGATAAAATAGAGTGATATGAGATGAAATCTTTTCAAATTTAGAATAGAGAAATTCTATGAATAGTTGGAACTAAGTGTTGTGTGGAAGTCGGATAAGACTCTTTTGAGGAGAATCCTCCCTGCCTCCTCTTGAGCTCCTCCGCTTTTGTCGGAAACCACCCTGCACGGCCTACCAGCATATAATGTGATATTTCCTTGATCTCAAAGGGGACCCATCATTCATAAGTAATCATATTCAGTACCATTTATGCCTCCCCATTGTCACATTTTGTGAATTATCCAAACTGCCCATATATGCATTGAAATTCCACAACATTGTACATCTGTAAAGGGGTATATTCATGAAGGATTTACCCACAAAAGAGACATCACCTTTTCCCGAAAGGCAAGACAATCCAAATCACATTCCAACTGATTCAAAGCCCGCCGCACTCAAACCAAATACCAAGACTTTAGCTGCACTCCAACCCCTTATGTAATAGAGTTATATAGTTATGTCTGTAATAAGGTTTAAACCATGTACGATGGCGTGCCAGCGTACATGGATTAAATGTTAATCCCCTCAATTCAATGGTAACACTTCACTAATGGAACCCCCTCAATGGTCAAACCCGCACTATCACAATGTGTAAATAAACTAGAATATGTATGAGCATTGAGCAGCATGGCATTTTACCCAATTAAACGCCTAACCAATTCCGCCATCCAGATGAGACATGTTAAACTTTATCCACTGCAGCTCATGCTCCATTACAAATGGGATAAAATCCTCAGCTGGCTCAAATCATCTCCCCCTTCATAAATAATCACTGAATTTTATTTCCAATTAATAACACTCCTAAACACTTTCACATCAACCATAGATATTTATACACAAACCAACCGTACTCCCAATTCCTGCAGCAATGACAACCCGGCCATATTCCTCAATGCGTATATGCATGTGTCAACACTGCTCAACTCAAACACACTCTTCCCCTGAGGGTGATAGGCAAGGAGTTGCCTTCACACCTTTCCAATATAAACAGCACATTAAAAAGCTCAAATCAACCATTGCACCCAAATCTCTTCCAAACATCCCTACTTCTGCATCAGGATCTGGGTGCCCACAAATTCTATTGGATCAAATCTTCCCAGCTGATTATTCACGTTTGACCCAAAGCACTTTCCCAACTCCAGTGGGTCTCAATTCAACTGCACAGAAACCATATAGTGGCAGTCAAACCCTTCCCCCACAAGACCTAGGAATGATAATATCTGCCATTCTATCATTAAGGTATAATTTACCCCGCAGGGCTTCACGCATACTCAACCCCGCCCTGAACCTGCTGATCAAGTCCAGTATCTCAAGCTCTGCTGGTCCCCCCGCTCCCGCATTCCATATACCTCAAGATCTGAGTACCATATTTGAACCTCTCCAATTGGAGCCAGTGATTCAAAACTATATATGTTGTCCTCAATGTTTCTCTCTTAATGGCCTTACTGAATCAGTCACAACTGACCAACCCCACTGTCAACGCCATAATGACCCAAATGATCATGATCCCCCTTGCACACAATCATTAGGCAAATTCATCTATTCATCTGAACCCCACACCCAAAACACAACCAACATGAAGCAAAAATTTATACCAACAAAACATTTCATTTATCAACCATTCAAAAATTGGCTTGCCAGATTTCTCCAGCGGGCTGGAATTATGGACATTCTGCATCAACATCAACAATCCCAAACTCCCGAAGATTCCCCAAAACGTGACGTCTGGGATGGATTGGTCTGGAGACGCTTCACTGGCACTAGAAATATCCATGACCCCCCATTCATGTCCATTCCTGGTGCATTGGCCTTCTCCATATATGTGGACTGGTTTAATGCACATGGAAAGTCAACCCGGTTGGCTAGCATTGGACCTATCATGCTTATTTGTCTTAATCTCCCCCCAAGTGAAAGATTGAAGCCCGAGAATGTCTATGTTGCAGGAATCATCCCTGGTCCGAAGGAGCCAACTGCGCTTCAATTGAATTATCTATTAATGCCACTCATCAACGAGCTCAAAGAGCTATGGCAAGGTTACCATTTTGCACCCACCTCAACAGGTCCATCAGGATCCTTTATCCGTGTTGCCATCCTCACAGCCATTGAGGATGTGGTTGCCATGCGCAAGCTTACTGGATTTATTTCCCATTCAGGAAACCACTTTTGTAATTTTTGCACCATTCACAAAGCTCAAATTGAAGAAATTGGTCCTCAATTTCACTACACGCGCTCATACCAAAGTCATAAATCAACCATTGCCAAATGGCTTCGGGCAACCCCACAACAAAGACAAGCAATTTTCTCTGAGTATGGAGTGAGATATTCAATTTTGGAAGACCTTCCGTATTGGGATGCAACCAGAATGGTTAATCTTGACATAATGCATAATTTAATACTTGGAATTTTGAAGGATCATGCAACTTTCAAATTGTGCATTCCAGAGGCGAAATCAAAAATTTACTTCAGGTCCCGCAGGAAATCCAATGACACCAACAGTTCAGACTCAGATTCCATGACCTCCAACAGCTCTCTTGATAAAATCACATTGAGAGAGGCCCGCTCCCTGAGAAGAGACGCAGCAAAAATAATAAATGAGCCACTCCCAACTACTTCCACCCGGAAAAACTACTTCCCAATGCCCACCCTTCACACAGAACATCCATCTAGTGGTTCTGCGGAGATTCCTTCATTTGATGCCGATTACATCCCCACTTCTGAAATCCCCTCTGAATTGGATATCACTGCACTGAGCGATCACCAGATCAAGGGTGAGGCTCTTGAGCATCTCCGACAAATCATATCTGAGACCATAATTCCCTCATCATGGACAAGAGTTCCCCGCAAAATGGGTTCCCCCTCTCATGGTAGCTTAAAAGCCGCTGAATGGGCTCTCTTATATAAGGTCTATATTCCATTTCTAATGCTCAGTCAACAGATGTCATTAGATGCACACCAATCTGCCAACACTCAAAGAAAAATGGGTCAGTCAAAAGAACTTGCAAATGAACTAGCCAAGAATACATTCCATTTGATTAGTGCTATCAACATTGCCACAAGCTGGACTGTTTCAATAGATGATGCGACTGCATTTGCTGAACATTGGAGAAAATTCCGCCTTTCCAATCAACACCTGTTCCCAAAACAGAAAAGTCAACCAAATCATCATTTTGCTGATCATATTCCCGAACTCTTCCAACGTTGGGGCCCAGCACAAGCCTCAGCCACATGGGGTTATGAGCGCTTGATTGGAGTATTTGCAAAGATGCCAACAAATAACAAGATATGTATGTCAATTAATAAGATCAATATATTCACATTGATTAAACACCTGAACTGAATAAGACTAACTTTTTGCAACTCTGAATAGATGATATAGATAAAACCTTACTTCAACATATCTGTCGATGTTCCAACCTTTCCGTTCTCCTGAAATCCCCACCTGTGCCATGTGAAATAAAACAGCTTTTCGAATCACAGCCACCTGCCGTGTTCAATCACCATAAATATAACAAGCCATCCCGCCATGACCAACAAAATTATGATTGCCTGGTTGAGTACTTACAGACTTTTCATGCAACAAGGGAAATAGTTGATTGGATCAGCTTAGACACTACCGTGCAATCCACAAGTCCTCCCACTTCAAGGATTGTCTCACCTTGGTATTTTCCAGTTTCAAACATTAATATTGGGAACAATATATTTTCAACTGAATCCAAAAATATCAGCAACAGTGTGATATGTTTTCTGAGGGGCAACTCACGACAATTTGGTATTATTGATAGCATTTTCAAAGTCTCTGAGCCATCTAGCATACTGAACAATAACTTTCTGATTTTAAAACCTTTGAAGATTGATGTGAATTTCCTACCAGATTGGCCGCATCTGAATATTTATAAAGCTGTTGGTTTTGATGATGGACACTTGATTATATCTGAAGAAGAAATAGAAGGTAACTGTGGATTGTATGATAACAAAGCTCTGTCATGTGGACTGCTTGTAATGATAAAGCCGTTATTTCATGATATTTAGTCTACAAAAATGCAAATCTCTCAGATTCATTAGCAATTTTGCTAGTGAAATAATTGCCTCAAAATTTAGTGACAGAGACATGCCATTGTGACAAGCAAAGCCCATTATTTCACATTGCCACAAAGAACTTACTATTTTGACATTGGGTACAGTGTGAATAAGCCAAGTCCAATGATCAAATGACCCACACACTCACCCTTCACAGCATCCAAAATTTCTAACTGCGCCATCATCATGTTGGAAGCGGAATCGGCTTTTGCGTACCCACACCTGCATGTGCACCCGCACACGCCAATGCACACGCACACGCACCCGCACGCGCCAATGCACACGCCCACGCACCCGCACACGCCAATGCACACGCACACCCACCCGCACGCGCCAATGCACACGCCCACGCACCCGCACATGCTCCCGCACACGCAAACGCACCCGCCCCCACGCATGCACACGCACACTTCATGGATGACCTGGTGAAGTCAAACCCCCCGCCTACATCAAGACTGGCTGAAGGACATCTTTGATGTGTGTTTGTGCAAACAGGCGGGTCTGGTGTAATTTTTACCAATCATCGGACGGTTGTGGGATGATCAGGTGGTGAGGAATCTGAGTTGAAGGCACAGGGGAACCAATATTATTGGATGTCACAGGATTTGGTGTAAGACCAGAGTGTGACGTGTGCTCGACGTTCGCTTGATTTTCGCTTGACGTGAGCTTGACTTTTATCCTGCTTGACGTTTGCTTGACGTGAAGTCAATCGCCGACGATTGACACGAGATTCGCCCCGGTGAATGCATCTTTAAGTTGTTTATGGCCTCTTTCAACCATTCCTTGAGACTCTGGGTAATAGGGTGTGGTGACTCTGATTCTTGATCCTGCTTTCTTTACTGCATCTTGCAATTCTTTTCCAAACTCTGGCCCCCCATCAACAGTTACTTCTTTTGGTGAGCCATACCTGCATATCCATTCTGAGGTGAACCATTCTGCAACTGCTTTTGCTGTTAATTTGACTAGTCCAACTGTTTCTGGCCATCCTGAAAAGTCATCTCTGGCCACAACCATATATTTCCATCTTCCAGATTTAATATGTACTGCATCCATGCTTACCCTTTCAAAGATTGTTGATGTTGCTGTAGGCCTTCCTTGTTCCCTTTGTAAGCTTTGACTTCTCTTTTGGCAGGCCAGGCAAGATTGAACCCATTTCTTGACTGATTTCTTCATTCCTTCCCACCAAAATCTTGCTTTAATTCTTCTATAAGTTTCATTTTCCCCTCTGTGGCCCATGTCTTCATGAAGTGATTTTAAAATGTAGCTTTGAACTTCTTGACTTGATATCACCAGTTGAGGGTTTGGGTTATTTCTTCTTTTAAGCTGGCCATCTCCCAAGAAAAAGTTGGGTGACCTTCTTTTTATCCTTATAAATTCTTCATCTTTACTTGATTGTGGTTTTTTCATTGTACTTAAGTATTCCTGCATTCTCTTCCAAAATCCTTCTTGTTTGGTTGGCACTTGTATTCCTGAAAGATTGAGTAAATTTACATTCTTGGCCCCAAATCCAGGGTGTGGCTTGATCCAATCTTCTTCTTCATCAAATTCTGGTGCATCTTCATCTTCTTCTTCTGAGTTTTTTGGTCTTCTGGATAGCCCATCTGGCATAGTGAAAGTTTTCCCTGGTTTGTGTACCAAATCAAAGGAAAATCGTTGAATGAAAGCCACCCATCTTGTCATGGGGGCATTGGGTAAGCAAGGGGTGTTGATCATTTCAATTAAGGCCTTGGCATCAACCTGTAATTCAAAATGTTGTCCCCAAAGTATGGTTTGAAGCTTCTTGAGAATTCTTGCAACTCCACAGAGTTCCAATTTGGGTTGTGAGTATTTTGATTCCAATTTTGAAAAAGTTATTGATTCATATAATACTGGTCTGTCTTTTCCTTCTTTATCTTCTTGAGTGAGTACTGCTCCTGCAGCAATGTAGCTTGAATCTACTGCTAGCTTAATTTTTCCTGCTCCTTTGTCATAATCCAATTTCTTGAGAGTTATTTCTTCTCCAACTATTCTTCTGAGCTTATGGAAAGCTTCTTCACATTTTTGATCCCAGTCCCAGTCAACATCTTCTCTGGTGAGCCTTCTGAGTGGTGATGCAACTTGTGAGAAGTTTTCAATGAACATCCTTACATAGGCACAAAGACCAAGAAATCCCCTTATTTCCTTCTTGTTAAGAGGTGTTGGCCAATTTTGAATCTTGTTGATCTTTTGTTTTGAGATTGTTCTTCCTTTGAATGATACAACATGCCCTACTATGTCCAAAGCTGGAACACAGCATGCAAACTTGGATCCTGAGATAGTAAGTCCTGCTTCTTCAATCCTGAATAAAATTCTTTCTAAGGTTATGGAATATTCCCATATAAACCTTCTTATTGATGGGTTTTCTGGTAGTGTTTCCTGGTTATAAAGTGATCTTGGTCCTTTTATTCCTCCATCATCAATAAATATTCCTACACTTTCTGGTATTTCTTCTTGGAGTATCCAGGTCATTTGGGCTTGGTATACTGCTACTGAGTTGGTGGCTCCTTGGGGTAGTCTTGTGAGTTGCATCCTTCCAAGGGGTGTTTCAAAAGTTGTGAGGGGTCTTGTAGTGACATCTAATTCTCTTTCATCATATCCTCCCATGATGTCTCCTAGTCCATAGCATGCTCTTCCTGCAAATGCATCTACAAATTCTTCAATGTGAGGTGGTAAGCCAGCATCCTTGATGGTGACTTTGTTGAGTTCTTGAAGGTCATGGACAATTCTGAGTTTCCCATTTGATTTGGCCACACAAAAGATTGGGCTTGTGTAGCTTGAGGTGGATTGCTCATAGAGTCCAGTCCTGATTCTTTCTCTGATTAATTCAGTAAACTGAGGTAAAATTGATTTGGGAATGGGAATTGGTTTCTTCTGCCAAGGTTCATGAGGTATTACTGGTATCTTGTAAGGTTTTCCATATGAGTGTTTGAGTAATCCTCTTTCTTCTTCACAGAAAGCTATTGCTTTTTCTCTTAAGGTAATAACATTTTTGAGTAAATTGATTTCTTCATTTGATAACCATCCTGGTGGGCCAAAATTGACTGCTTGGAGTCTTTCATGGGTGACCTTGAAGGTTTCTTGAAATATGGGTGGATTTGGTGATAAGGGTGTTTCATAAGGATCTCTTGACAAAGGTGGTCTTTCCAAAGGTGGGTTAAGGTCTTGAGGCATTGGCTCATTGACTGGTCTCACCTTCTTCAGGACTGATTTGTATTTGGCTGCTAAAATTTGGTGATCCATCTTCAGTTATTTTGTTTTTATTTCTTCTTGCTTTTAATTATTTCTAAGAATTTGCTAGTGTCCTGAAATATTGAGGTCTTCACAATTCTTCTTTCTTCTTTCTTCCATAAAAAAAAATGTAGTTTAAGGTCATACAGGACCTACAACTAGGTGTGTAACCCCTGTATATTAGGTATACAAGTCCTGCAGTTTAAGTCATGCAAGGACCTCCTGGCCTAATCCAAGGGCTTATCTTGATTCTTGAGCTCCTTTGGGCTTGATTTTGGATTCCACTTGACTCTTGTTTTATTCTTCAATCTTCATGATTCCCACTTGATGCAAGGTTTTTCTGGTAGTGTTTCTTGATAAGGAATTTTCTTGTCTTAATTGATGGCTTGAGACTTCACTTTGTTCATTTTGGCCAATTTGATAATGATAAACACCTGTAAAACCCCTTGTTCCTGTTACACAAAGGGAGCAGTTTATTGTCATGCTGAGGACAAAAATGGTCCTTCAGCACTTCTCCTGACTAGGACAATCCCCTCCAGCTTCTTGGCTGTTATTTTTTATAAGTTTCCCTGCCCAAGTCCACAGGGGAAGCAGTTTACTGTCATGCTGAGGACCTCCTGAGTCTTCAATCTTCTTTAAAATCCCAAGGGCAATTTGAGTTGAGTGTTTTACATCATCTTGTTGGTCCTTCATGTTGAGTGAGTCCTGAGTCAGTAATTAATCCAGTGAGTCATCCTTCAGTCCATAAAGCCTGGCCAGTGATTCTTGAATTCCAAATGAGTTTCAATCTAGAATCAAAGAAGTGTCCAAGGTCTTGTTCTTTCCAAAGGTCAATCAATAAGGAACTCCTGTTTTTCTTCATAAATAATCTTCTTCATTTTCAGTATTGTGAATAATTGCCCTATGATAAATTGTTTCCAAATTCTCTTGCTATTTCTTAAAAATAATGTATGTCCTTTTGTTCTTTTGTATTCCTGAATTATACCTGTTATAAGGAAATGAAAAATAAAAAATTGTAATAATAAGGTGATTTAAAATTGATTTTAATATTAATTTATTGATATATTTTTTAATAATATTTGTTTGGATAAGGGCCCCCCTCTCCATTTAAAAATCTTGAGTTGGGTTTTGAATTTTGAAGAGGATATGTTCTCATTCCCCCAAAACTTCCACTATAAGGGATAGTGTAAGAAATAAGTTTACCCACCCCTTATTTTTTATAGTGATTTTGATAAGGATAAATAATGATACAGAAAATTTACATAATTTTATTTTAATGATGATTCAATAATAAGTTTTTTTTTTTTTTTTTTTTTTTTTTTTAGTATAAAATAACCATTAAGTCAGATATCTGAGTAAAAATCACAACTTAAAAGAAATAAACCTGAATCACAATTAAGATCATGGAACTGTTTTGTTGAAGGTGGTAATTTGTGCCAATCAGTAAAAATTGGTGCTCTTGAAAGTATTTATGATTAATACTACATAATTTAATGATCATAATTTGAGTCCTTTATTCATATAATGACCCTTATGATGCCACAACTCTTCCTTTTGGAATCATCATTGTGACTCAGACTTTATTTCAAGTCCATCCCCTTTATGGTTCAGATTTTCTGTTACCCATAAATGCATTTGAGTTGTTGAAAAAATATAAACAGTGAAAAATAAGAATTTGTATAGTTTTTTTTTTTTTTTAAAAAAAAAACTCTTGTTTGCTTTTGGGGGGCTTTTTCAATTCCATTTGGAATAAACAGCACATTGAGGTGTTATTAATATGTAAATTCCCCAAATTATGTCATCAATTTATGAGTTTTAATATAAATAACTCCTTCAGAGTTCAATTAATGCCTTCATGGCACAAATACTTCTTCTTTTCAAACAAGTTCCAATCACTCTCTTGTAATTGAAGAAATATTTCCAATAAATTGATCATTTTTTTAAAAAAGATAATACTTGATGTAGAGTTTTTTTTTTTTTTTTTTAATTATTGTTATTATTGAGTTGAAAAATTAAGCCAACTTAATGGCTCTTGTTGTAATAGTAGGAAGAGTTTAATAAAGATAATAAATAAAATATTTTTGAGCTCATGAATGGGATATGACCCTAATTCTTAGTGAAAATAAATAAATGAGTTTGAAATAAATAAATAAAAAATGTTCAGAACATTCAAGTCAGTAAATCTTTCTAATTCTTGTTTATAATAACATAAAATTAGAAATTAAAAAATAAGAAATGAAACCTTAGGTAGTTTATAGTCTTGCCTAGGACTTATCCTGTTTTTTATAATCCTTGATAAATCTTCTTGAATACTTCAAATAGCAGTTTATGGTCTTGCCAAGGACCATATGTTGTCTTTGCTTTGGTCCTTGTTGATAATTTTAGTGGTAGGCAGTTTATGGTCTTGCCAAGGACCATTTATTGATTGTTTTGCATTTTGAGTCCTTGTTTAGAATTCTTTTTTTTTTGATATTTAAAGGTATTTATTGATGTTTGAAGGGGAAGTTTATGGTCTTGCCAAGGACCATAAAATTGTTTTTCTTGATAATTACTTGATTCCTTTTGATAATTTTGGTTTTGATTTATCTTCAAAGCCAAGTTGTAAAGTGTATTCAAAAGTTTATAGTCTTATTGAGGACTTATTTTCATTGTAAAAGCATTTTCTTAAGCTTAAAAAAATTCTGAAAGTGTTTTTAATGTTGTATACCCAGGGCTTGTATTGTTATTTGCAGCCCTGTAGCACATCAAAATTGAATATGTCAGTTTCATATAATACTAGGGAGAAAATGAAAAAGATTCCAGCAGTTTAATGTCTTTCTGAGGACATATTTCTTGTTTATAGCCCTGTAGCCATATCCAAATTTAAATATGTCAGTTTAATTTAATAACCAAGAAAAATACAGTAAGAATGAAAAATAAAATAAAATAAGCAGTTTATAGCCATACTGAGGGCTCTTTTATATATTGAAGACCTGTAGCACAATTAAATGTGTCAGCTCCATTTTATATCCAAGATAAATTAAGAATGAAAAAAAGAAATAAGCAGTTTAAAGCCTTGCTGAGGGCCCTTCTTATTTGTTTGTAGCCCTGTAGCAAAAAAAAAAAAAAAAAAAAAAAATTAATAAACTAAATTAAGTGAGATAAAGAACCAAACCAGCAGTTTAAAGCCATGCTGAGGGCTTTTTATTTAATTTTTATAATTTTTTTAAGCCCTCCTAAGGTATTTTTCCTAACTGAAAATATAAAATATCAGTAAACTCAATAATGAATAATTTAATAAATAGACATAAAAAATATAATTGAGCAGTTTAGTGCCTTGCTCAGGGCACTTTCAGAGCCCTGTAAAAGCAAAAAATCATTTTCAGTTAATTTAAATAACAGTCAAGATAAAAATAAAATCAGAAACCAGCAGTTTAATGTCTTGCTGAGGACATTTTTTTTTTAATCTACCAATAGATTGTGTAAGCTCTAAAGACAAAGCATCATGCTCTGTCAAAGACAATTTGTCATTTTCATAGGATGGATCAATACAATGTCCCATATCGATAACAGCTGTGACTTTTAAGTTTAGCTCAGTAGCTAACGCTCCAGGAATATGCTTTTTCATATTGTCATCAATACTTATGACAATAAGTTCTGTTCCCATCTGGCACTTAGCAATAGTTTTTTTTTGAGTCTACAGTCTCAGTTTCAGTTTTGGTCACTCCTGATTGTTTGTTTAGTTCTTGATTAAACGAAGCTGTCATTTTTATAACAGGTCCACGTTATCGGGGTATCAGACAATCAGAAGAGCAACGCTGTCTTGTTTTCGTTTAATTTTTGTCACCGCGTCCTCAACGGAATCACAATAGAGACAAGCCTCTACAATTTCCTTCGTGATTAAAGGTGGAGGTAAAAAGCTTCCCCCTTCAGTCCACACTTTACTGTCCAAACTGGGAATGGCTTGACCAGAGCGTTTCAAAAGGTTTGTGAAGCAGGTTTCCATATGGTCCATGATCTCATTGACAGAGCTCTCTTCCAATTTTAGGTTAGGTTAGGCTAGGTAGTTTTGATTTAGGTGAGTGTCGTCCATTCATTACTACTTTCGAATTGAATCAGACTGAAATTTTAGGGTAATCCAGGTACTTCATAACCTTCCTCAGTGTTTAGAGATGATCGGTTATTATTATTATTATTATTTTCTGACAATAGAGGTGTTTTCAACCCCTCTATTCCTCTGAATTGTTTTGGGTTAGTCATCTTTTATTTAATGGTCATTTTAACCACCTCCTGTGAGGTCTCAAGCCTTATTGGGTTTTTTATTATTTTTTTTTATTTTGGTTTATGGGTCTTACAAATAATGGGTAGTTTTCAGTTGTTCACGGGATCTTTCAAGTTTTTAGTACTCATATCAATTCGGTATGCTTCTAGGTTCCAGGAGTTGATAATGGCCCTCGGAAACAGTCAAAAAACCATTTGGCAAGGTTCCAATCACCTTTCAAGTGTTCCAAAGGCTTCAATGTGATCCTAACTAGGTAAGGCGGTTGTAATTGGCTCTTTCCTTACAGTAACCAATTTATTTGTTTTTCCGCTCTAAGTCCCTGATGCAGCTTCTGAAATGCATCATTGTAATTCCTTGGATGAGCACAGCCTTTTCTACATCCGCTCATGGCTTCATCATCGCTTCTTCTTTTCTCTTCTGAACTGCTGATCTTGCAGGAAAGTGTTGTTGTGATACTGTCATGATATTTAACCTGCATGGCTCTCCAGTTTTTTTTTGATTGAGTGCCAATGCAAGATTGAAGATAGTTTGTTTTTTGATTTTATCACGTATGGTGGGGTCTTTCAACAGAATCTGTGAGGAAGTTTCCCGGAGGAGTTATCGGAGTTCAAGAGACGCTTTAAGCAGATATTAATCAATCTACTATAGCTGGAACCGCCTAACGACCAAATAGCATGATTTCAAAACTTCTTGACAAACTGTCAACTTGCCCACACCTAGGTCCAAAGGGATTAATTTCTCTGTTACAATTTTTTATTTTGGTGTATTGTGCATGTATTTTAATCTTTCATTGTTAGTGCTATCTGATGTGATCGTTGTTTGGAATTTAGAGGATTTTGTTTAATGTTGAGTCTTTCGATGCTTCTGCTTGCAGTTTTTTTCTTTTAGTATGTTGGAGTTTGAAATGCTCTAAAGGAGAGCGTTTGATATCGTTCTCTAGGAATATTTTGTGCTGCAGCTTGGGCATTTAATGCATTGCATATAGGTCTTAGTATAGTATATATTGGTCATGCCTTCAATTTTAACTCCCAGCTATTATTCTTGTGGGTACCAATTTCTGTCCTATAAGTGACTGTAATTCCAATCGGATCTCTGTGAATTGACAAATTTGGCTACACTGCCTCTTAAGGCTGTGTGCTTATGTATTTTGGATCAATCGGCTGACAGATCTAGTAATCAACATCTATCAGCATTGCGTTGTCTGGTGGAAGGCAAGCTAAGCTGTAGCTTTGGTGGGCTAATTTAGCATGTTCCTCCTCCCCAGAAGCCATTATCTCCTCCAATCAATTATGTTTCCTCGGAGATGGCAGTATCATGTGATTCATGGCCGATACGGATTTCCATTTGAAGCTAGCTCCAGGGTGTAATCACTCGATGCCTATAAATACCCCCCTCTCTGGTTCAGTTTGTCCCTCCTTTCGCCTTTTATTTTTATTTTTATTTATTTAATTGTTTTTTTTTTTAATTTAAGTTAGACAATAGATCAAAGAAAGATTTATTGAGCTTAAGCGATACAGCCCAAGTCCCTTCTTAGAGAAACTTGGTTCAATCAAAAGTAAAAATTTATTCGTTAGGTCCACTGGGAATATTAATTCAAATTTGAGAGACTATGTTATCTCTGGAAAGAAACCTGGGATAGTAAAAAAGTCAAATCAAACTATTGAGTTTGCTTTCATGAAGCCTCTCGATTGCTGTTGTTGAAGGTAATGAATTTTATTAAACAGCTCTTCAAGTCGTGTTGAGTTCAGTAACCAAGATATGAAAAATTAGTTAGCTTTTTTCATTATTATTATTATTATTATTTACAAATAGAGTCATCATGCATGTTGTGTGCTGGTGGGTTTGAGATTTTTTTTTTTTTTTGCATGATTCCTTCTTGCAATTTCGAGGTTATTATTGGTTGCCTAAAGACTTTTTTTTTGATTATTGCTATAAATGAGAGCTTGGAGACCCAAAGAGAACTATATTGAGCTGAAAGTTGAGTGGAGAAGTTGATTAGAATAAAGTAAAGAGATAAATAATAATAATAATAATATAATAAGATGAATTAATAATGAAACTGAAATGATAGTCTCCAATTGATTATTTGTGATATTTCCATCAGTATTTTTTTTATCTTTTGAGCATATCTAGATGACTATCTGTGTAGTAAACTCTTTATAGTTTTCAAAAAACTAAAGATAATGTAAGTTTTTTTTTTATTTTATATTTAATATTTTTTATTTATAATTTACTGAGTGTGAATAAAAGTGGAGACTAATTTTGAATTTCAATTTTTAGAGATGAAGTGAATTGAAACTGTTTGTGATTTTATTGATTCTGTTTTTTATATTCTAGAATTAATTGGAATCATTTTTTTGTTTTTATCTTTTCCTTCTAAGCTTATACAATCTGAAGCTATTTTTGTTTTGTTTTTTTTTTGTTTAATTTATTTTATTTTTATTTTATATTTTTTTTATATATCTTTTATATATATATATTATTTTTTTGGTTGATTCTTAAAAAAATTAAATAATAAGAAATGAAATGAAATAAGAATAAAATAATTAATAGAAGAAATAAATAATAATGATATTAATGGAATTAAGATGGATCAACAAAAAAACAAAGAAATAGGGACTTAGCAGGTGAGATTTCTTTTGATTAGCTCCTTTTACCAAGTATTTTATTTACTAATTCATTCTTGATGAACTTTCCTCCCCTACATTTCTCTCTTTTCAGACTTTTAAACAAGTATTCTTTACAGAAAGAGTTGAAATCTTCTGTATTCCATTTGTTTGCACCATCTCTAATGCTGAATATTGCTGGTATAAGTGTTTCTTCCCAGTGGTAATCCCATTTGGAATTATTAATAATAAACCCTGTTGAGATCTTGCTTATTTTACCATTTTTAATTTCAAAATCCTGAAGGTTGAACCAGTCTTGGCATTCCCAGGTCCTCCAAAATAGTGATTTCCTGAGGTGTTCATCCATGTAAAATATTTCATTCCAGTAATTGTTTCCAAGGTTTCCATCAATTCCATCCCAGGTCAGTAACTCCAGGAATTCATATTTTGTAAGGTTGAATCCAGGTAATTCTTTCCATGGATGAGGAATGACAATTTCTGATGGTGAGTTGTCTTTTTCAAAGATGTCCTCAAACTCAATGTATGGAAGGACTATGGTGGAAATATTTGGACAGGGTTCTGGTTTTATTTTCAAGAACCAGTCAGGGTTTTCATCTATTTCTTGTGGATTAATATAGTTGGCCCAGACTTCTTTCTCTTCTATCCAGCTGATATTTTTGTCCATTGACCAGGGATTTTCTTCAAGTAATGGCCATGATTCCATTTTTGATGGATTTGGTGTATTTTGAAGTGTTGATGGTAATAAGAATTGAAAATATTATCAAGTATATTAAATCAAAAGAGTTTAAGGGTAGATTTATTGGGTTTTGGATGGTAATTTTGGGTAAGAATTTGGATATTCCTCTTTGATAAGGCAGGAGGTCACTGCCTTATGATCTTTTTGTTACTTATTGTGTTTTTTTTTATTGGTGAGTGGGATTATTGATTTGATTTTATGAGAGTTGATATTCCTCTTTGATAAGGCAGGAGGTCACTGCCTAGTGAGTTTTTGGGTTTTGGTGAATGGAAATGGTGATTTTGGTTGCTAAGAAATGATTTTCCTCTTTGATAAGGCAGGAGGTCACTGCCTAGTGATTATTGGTTTTTGGTATTGTGTTTTTGATTTGTGAGTGGAATTATTGATTTGATTTGATGAGAATTGATATTCCTCTTTGATAAGGCAGGAGGTCACTGCCTAGTGATTGATTTGAGTTGAAATCTGACTATTTCATTTGATTTTTGATTTTTTAGAGCTGTTATGTGTCTTCAAAATGGGCCTTGATGGTTTGAAATTTAATTGGTCCATTAATTTTTGAATTATTTGATTATTGATTTTGTCAGAAACCTTCAAAATTTTCAGCTATTCCTTGATTTCTTCAATTTCTTGGTTTCTTGATATTGATGAAGTATCCTTAAAGTGACAAGGGTTCTCTTTATTGAAATATTCTTTATATTCTGGTTTCCAAATTGAATATTTGGTGTTCTTTTATTGATTCTTCCCCATAGGATCCAAAAAATTGGTGAATTGGCCATGGTGGAGGTGATTGATATATTTTTTTTGTAGGTTTTTTTTTTTTTTATTATTATTTTTTTTTTATTTTCAATTTTTTTAATTTTTAAGGGATAATTTGTTGATGAATTTCTTCTTTGTTAAGGCAGGAAGTCACTGCCAATGAGAGAAGATAAAAAAGAAACTAATGATACATTGATAAGTGATACTGATACATTTTAGAGAAAAATCTTGATTTTTTTGGTTTTACTCAAAGTTGAGCTCCCCCAAGTGGGAAAGGTGAGTGTCTGTTAAGCAATCTGGTCAAAATAAGGTCTTTGAGGGCTTCCACAAAGTTATTTCTTTCCTCAATCTCTGGTTCTGATGGAAATTCTGACCACCATAAGTCTTCATCAATGAATATATATCCATCTCCAACCCATTTCATTCTTCCAGTTTGATATGTTGATCCATTTAATCCAAGGTACCACTGGGCCCAAATTTGATTGAAGTAAAGTCCTCTTCTTGGTAGTGTGGCCATTTCAAATATATCATCCCAGAATTGATTTTCAAGGTTACCTTTAATTCCCTCTTCAGTTAATAATTCTAGGAATTGAACATTGTTCAAGTTTGCTCCTGGAAGGTGACATAAGTATTTATCTTCACAGAAACTTTCTTGAGCTTCATCTCCATAAATATCTTCAAAAGTGATATATGGCAGGTAAATGTAATTGTATTCATTTTCTAAGATGGATTCTGTTTCATCCTCTTCATTGGGAGGTTGCTGGATAAATTCAGGGTTTTCCAGTTGCCATTCATAAGGTTCTTCTTGGTTGTTCAATGGTCTGTCCAAGAAGTTGATATGGTATGTGTCTTTTAAATTTTTGTCTCTTTCTTCCATAATTATGAGGTCTTCTTCAATTTCATTTATAATTTCTTCATCTGAGAGCTCATGATGTTCACTAAATCTGACTTTCTTTCTTTTTGTTTTAGGTTTGAAAGGATTTCCATTGATTTTCTCATTTCCATCCACCAAAATTTGGAATGTTTCTTTACTATTGTTAATTGGCTTGTAACTTATGTTGGGTAATTCATCTTCAGAGATTGAGTCTTCAAGTTGTCTTTTGAGGTTGTTTGGCCATTGGTTATTTTGTAAATCTGGACCAAACTTATCACTTTTTGGAGATATGGATAATTCTTGGGTCTTCTGGGTCAAATTTATCAGGGTATTGTCTCTTTTTGTATTTTGAAACTTCTTTCCTGGTGTATTTCTAACCAATTTTGCCATATTGCATAAATCCATTCCTCTAGGTGGACCAGTTTGCCATCCAAGAGCTTGAGGCTTGCATATTGGCATGCATAATCTTCTTCCATCAGGTTCTTGATAGCTTAGTATTTCACCTTGTTTATGGGAGAATTCTAGTCTGATATTGTTGTCTGCCAAGAAAGGTCTTCCAAGTACTGTATGGACAGATCCTTTGGCAATAAAAAAGTGGATTTGAGTTTCTTCACCTGAAGCCAAAATTATTGGAGTGAATTCTGATAGTGCAACCAATGAAGTAGTATGGCCTCCAATTCCCCTGAGGTTCATGTTAAGATTTCTTGTTGTGAGTGAGGCTTTGATTGCTATTTCTTCTGGTATGATGTTGAGTTCTGCACCAGTGTCCACTAATGCTCTGATAGGATATTCTTCCTTTCCAATGAAGATTTCCATAAATCCCAAAGGACAAGCATAATGAATCTTGGGCTTTGGTATTTCTTTGAATCCAAATGATAATAATCTTTCTTGAAGATCCATTGAGTTGAGTGATTTAATTTTTTCCCTGTCTTTTTCTGATAATTCTTGTAATTTATGGACAAAATTTGGTGACATCCTCAAGATTTCTTCAATGGTAAGGTTGATCTTTTGTTGCATAATTTTCTTAATAATTTTGTCAATTTCCAATTTTGTTTCAACTTGTTTCTTTTGAGGTTTTCTGAGCTTCTTTTCTTCTTTTGGAATTTCCTCATCTTCATTAATATTTTCAATTTCCTCCTCAGGTTGGTCTGGTTTTGGAATATTTGAATTTTGGAATTTGGTGGGAATTATTACTCTTTCTTCTTCTTTTTCTTCTTCAATGTAAGTTCCTGGAATAGCTGTTTTCTTCTTTGGCTCTTGATTTTGGGATTGTCTTTCCATTCTTTGCTTGGTCTGCCTTAGTCCAATGTGGGATTCAAAGGGATCATTGGCTGAGGAAATGGTACGTGGTTTCCAATTTGACCAATCTTCAAGATGTGCAATTGAGGTTGATTTATCCTCTGGTTTCTTTTCAGTGGGCTTAACCTCTTCTTCTGGTTTTGGTTTTACAGTAGGTTTTTCCATGAATTTCTTATTGAGTTCTGCTTGTTCTTTTCCAAAAGCCCTGACTATGTCTTTGGCACTTTCATTTCCTTCCATAGGTACTCTCTGATTATTGGGGAAGAGGTAAGATGCTCCTTGGGTTCTGACAATTCTTCTGTCCAAGTCTTCAGCAAGGTGAGTGCATCTAGTTGCTGTATGGCCTTCTTCCTTGCAGTAAGGACATTTTAATGGTGGTCTTGGGGCCATTTTAGCTGGTATGTTTGGTTGATAACTGGATGAAAATGGTGGTAAGGGATTCCTTTGCCTGTATGGCTGATTATTTTGAGGGAATCTTTGCTCTTGATTGTTGTTCCAGTTCCTTCTTGGTGGATTAACTGCTTCTGAAAGTGTTTTGAGTTGATTTAAAACTTCTTTAACTGATTCTTTTCCCTCATTTCTTGGCTGAGGTTCTGGTTGTGGAGGATTTTTGATCTTTTGGGTGAGTTCTTTTACTTGTTTTAAAACTTCATCCCAGCTTTCATCCTCAAATCTTGTTTTCTTTTCTGGAGGTTTTGGTTTAGAAAATTCTTTTTGTTGAATAAGTACCTTGGCCTCCAAGTCTTGTTCAATGTATAATTTTAAAATATCCAATCTTGGAATGATGTAACCTCCATCCAAGGCTTGGACCATAGCTCTGTCTTTGATCATTTCTTTGTAAATTGATTCTTGAACACTAGTGGAAAGGCTGGCCAATATTTCCTGGTTATGATTGATATCACCTTGGATATATTGGTATCTTTTGAGGTAAGTGATGATTGCTTCATATTCCCCAATGAATTTTCTGTATTGAGTCATGTTTCTTATTCCACCTTCTTGTTGAGTTTTTGTGAATAATTCAGTGATTGAGGATAATCTGTATCTTCTTTCAGGTGAGACTGTTCCCCATCTTCTTTTCATATCCACTTTCAATTGATCCCAATCAGCTGTTTCATATCCTGGCATTCCTTCAATATGATAACTGATTTCTTCATCTTTTGTCCAAAATGCTATTTGTCTTGCAATGTCTCTTCCACTTTCTCCTTCAATTTCTGCAATATTTTCAACTTTCTTGATGAATCTTTCAACATCCTTTCCATCAAACCACAAGTTATAGTCCTTGGCTCTGATTTTCACTATTGGAGTAGTGTTTCTTGGAATTTCTTGATGTAATGGAGTTGGCATTTGGGAAGAAATGTTGACTCTTCTTGGTAAGGTACTTTGTCTTTGTTCTGTATAAGGTGTTGATGTGGCCATGGGTCTAGGATAAGGTGAAGGTGATCCATGCTGCCTGAATGATCTTGGAAGGGTGGTTTGCTCTTCAAGTGGACTATTTTGTGGAGTATAACTTGATGATTTATTTTTCCCTTCTTTTTTGAGTAGTGCTAGTAATTCTGCTTGCATTTCTAGAATCTTCTGCTGAAGTCTCTCTGTTGAAGACATTTCTTCCTGTCCTTCAACAGTTTCTTCATTAAAGTTTTCTTCCTGTATTTCTTCAATACTACCAGGTAATTTTGATGATGAAGGTTTATCCATTTTTGATTGGTTTATTTCCTCTTTTGAGATTGATTTATTGAGTTTATTTCTTTCAAGGAGATCAAGGAAAAATTTCTCCACGACCTTCAAATCCCTTTTATTGGTTCTTGGTGTTGCAATAGGAAAATTAGAGTATTTCTCTGATTCCTCCCCTAGTTCTGTTTCTTGCTTTGGTGGATAATAGTAATGGTCAGAGTGAGTTGATGATTCAGAATCCTGAGATGATGTTTTTGGCTGATTTTGATTATTTGAATCCAGCTTTTGTTATAAAAAAAGTATTCTTGGAGTTGTTAAGAATTTTATAATTTATTGATTTTAATTTAATTCTTTATTGAAGTTGAGGTTATCTGGCCACTGTTGGGACACCAGATGTGGGAACTCCTCTTGTGTGGGATTAAAATGAGGCAGTACCTGGAGGGGGAAATCACAGGTAACTAGTTTTGAATTGCTAATAACTCCTGTAACCAAGGGTGGCAAGGGTGTATTGCCTGCCCCTCCTAAAATACTGAACAAAATCTTCCTTGGAGCTCACAAACCAAAATAAAATTAGTAAGTGGCTTTACAACTGCAGAAGACAAAATTCAGCAGTCTCAGATCAGACCTATTCAATAAATAATATGAAAAATAATGTCAGTAATTTGGTTAATTTTTAGATTTTAATGGAATACTTGTCTGTTTAATTTTAATATTTTTTAGTGAAATTGGGGTGAGTGGTTTCTTCTTGGTGATATAAATTTGGTTAGATGGGTTTTTTAAGGTGTTCTGGAAATTTGGATGAGTATTGATAAAGGTAATTTTGTTAAGGTAAAGTTATAATAGAGTAAAATAATCTTTTAAAGGTTTGTTATTTTTTTTAAGAGTGTTTAATAATAAAATATAATTGTATTTGTTATATTTAAAAGGTAAGATTCTTTGATATTGGATTTTTAAAGGGGTAAGTTATTTTTAAGTCTTGATAAATGGTGTTAATTTTACTGGATAAAATATTTTAATAGAGTAGTAACCCTAATCTTGGGTACTGGGTAATTTTTATTTTTATTTTGATAATAATAAGATTCCACTGAGCTTAGCTACTGGGTAATTTTCAACACTATACTTCCACTGAGCTTAGCTACTGGGCAAGTAAATTTACTATAATATACTGGAGTACCTCCCAGGTGAGGGATGACTTATTCCTGTGCTTGTAATGTGCAGAGGATATATTGTGCATAGGATATAATGTGCATGGGGGGAATTTTTGAAATTTGGGGGGAGAGAGCCCCTCTATTTATACCTTTTGGGAGCCTAGAGGGCCCTCCATGGGAGCTGTCTTTTTCCACTTTAATTCCTCTTGATTTCATCATGTGACTCTGTTTTTGGTGAGGACCTTTCTTGCATGGGTCTGCTGATTTAAGGTTTGGTGATAATTTTCTCTCTGCACAGCCTCCATTTATCACATGATTGTCTTTTGGTGAACTAATTATGATGTGATATTCTTTAATTTTCCTTGCATACATGAGGTGATTCAATTTTGGCTGGGGATTTTTGTTGTGCACAGCCTCTTTCCTGTCACATGATATTCTGTTGGTGGATGCAGTATCACATGATGACCTTGTAATTCCTTTGCATATGTCCTATTTTAGGTTGGGTAGAAGTGGCTGTGTAATTTATGCAGGTGTCATGTTTGTTTTTCTTCTTTTTGAACTTTAAAATGAAGTCAGGTGATAACTTCTTGCACTGGTGAATTTACTGTTTTTATGAGATGATGTGATTTTTGATTTTGACACATGCTGTGCATAGTCAGGTGGTTGAGATTTAATTGGAATTGTGTACTGCATGCAGCCTGTTGTAACTAGCTTTGGTTTGCATGAGGTGATGAGTGGTGTAAATAATTTTGATTTGGTTTTAAGGTTTTAAGTGGGGTTACTGTGGATATAAGATAAGGTACTCCTGGGGCTGTGTTGTAAATGAATTGCAGGAATTCCATGGAGTTGAGCTTTGCATCATGTGACTTTGAATGCAAGTTGGCTGTATAACTAATGCATGTGTCATTTTTTTTGCTGCATGAGTCCTGTGGCTGTAAGGGGGTGTAAAGCTGGGTGGGGTGTGTAATTTAAAGGGTGGTACCTCATTTGTTGTAACTAGTTTGCTATATGTAAATTGATTTTTTACATATGCATAGTGAAATTGAATAAGTTATTTAAACACATACACTTCCCTTTGGTGCCTGTGCCATGGTTTTATGAGTTAAATCCAGCTTCTTGCTGTAAAATTGACCTTTTGGTGTAAAATTTGAGTGTAAGTCTGCCTGTAGGCTGGATTTCCTGCTGTCATAGGGTACTATGAGCTTGAGCCTGGTGAAAAAAAATGGTATGGAATACCACATCAATGGTATGGAATACCACACCACCATGGCCAGTTTCTTCTCCCATGGATTTCTTTCATTTCTGTGTACCATATATTAGCATGACCTTTAAATGCAGTATTCAATCTAGCAGTGATCCAGTAGTCTGCTATGCTTGGTACATCAATGAAGAGTCCATCAATATAATCTATGAGTTCCATATGATCATATTCTCATGATCCAGAGAATTTGGGCCAGCTTGAGGCCTCAGGAAGCTGTTTCAAGGCTTCCTTCTCTGAATAGGACTTGCCATCTTCATCCTGGTATTGTAATGGAGATCTTGCCTTATTCATCAACATTGCATCTGGTTTGATTTCATCTGATGATATGAATTCTCCATAGCTTGGCCTTGTGGTTGGGGCTTCAAGCTATGGTAGGCATTAAACAATTTGTTAATGTCTTGATCCAGACATTCCCTGTCCCTTGTGCTGTGGTGTTGTTCTTCAAAAGACTTGATTCAGTCTTTTGTTGGTTTTTTCAGAGGCTTTTCTCAGTTGAGCATATCCTTCTTGAAGATTCTTAACTATCTGTTCCAAGGAGGCTTGAGTCTTTCTCATGCTCTCTTGGCCAGCTTCAACTTCTGCAAACTGTTTTGCAGATTGCTCAGCATATTGGGACATTTGTAACCACAGTGTATCACTGTTGATGTTACTCTCAGATGTGACAATGTTATGTTCAGTCTGAGTGGGGGTAATGTATCTATCACTAGGACTACTGATTCTAGAGTGGTTTACAACTACTTCTGGCTCTTGTGTACTTCTTTTACCAAATCTAACAGCTTCTGGATCATGGGGTCTGACTCTTTCCTCCTCTGGTTGAAGGAGGTTTTGTTCTTGTCCTTGTTTCCTTGTCTTCTCCTGGAAGCTTCCTGGAATTGTGAAGAATGGTGACTCTTGGCAACTGATCTGCTGGTTTCGGAATGGTGTGAAGCCACTGGAGAGCTGATCTGACCTGCTCCTTGTGAGCCTGAAGGAATCTGAGTAGGCCCTGTCTGGGTTAACTGTTCTTCTATAGCTTGGATAGTGGCTTGATTCTCCCTTATCCTCTGTGCCCTTGCCTCCAGCAGTCTGAACTGCCTGGTAGGATTCCAACCTTTGGTGATTACCATCAGGTCTTTGAAGTCTATCTATTTGAGACAGATCTTCTGGCAACTTGCTCCAAGTTCTGCCCAGTGACCTGCCAGGTTGAACCTCTTGTTGTCCATGCTCCATTGAAATAAATCTTTGAGGAGTTGGTGGAGCTGAAGAACTTCATCCATATCCTTCCAGTCCTCTGGTTTGAGGTTCCTGTTGAATTGGAGTGTGAATGGCAAGGTTGATATTATCTCCCTCATTGTTTTGCCATCCACCACTGTGTCCAAGGTGTCCTCTTCCAGGTCTTCTGGTTCTGGACAAGCCTTCTCTGTCCTCTGGCTGGTTCCTTTGGAAGCCAAGGTCTCTGAGGTATGCAGGGGACATATCAGTGTTTGCAAGCAGTCAAAAACTTTATGTTCTTAGGGTATTTACCTTTGACTGTGCCTTGTACAAATTTGTTATCTGCTGATTTGGGCAGTTGGCCTTTGGAGGTTACAACTGGGTTAATAACTGTAATCTTTCCTGTACAAGTGGTGAAGGTTGGTTTACCTTGTATTGGAGCAGAGTTTCGTGGTTTTCTACTCCTCTTAGTGGTAATTGGTGTCCACGTTTTGGCTGTAATGAGGCCTTCACTAAGTCTTTCTCCTTTGCCCTTGCTGCCCTCTGGTTCTGAGGGTGTCACTGGTGTGTTGGCCTGTGACTGGGTCTCAAGTGGTATGAAATTTTCTTCCACTGAATCAAACAGGAAAAGAGGGCTTATGTCAGTTAAGACTTCTTAAAAGGCTGGTTTTGCACATCTAAGAATGGCCTCTGGGCTTGTATATTACTACTATATGCCCTTGTATGATGACATTGTAATTGAATTAACAATTCCCTGTCAAAAATACAGCTTATTGATATGTGGTATACTGTTTGTATACCAATATCTTACAGAATACTTGTAGTTAGCAAGTATAATCTGTCAAAGATGGTGTATTACAGGGAAATTGAGTTACCAATGTGCCCAAATACACCTCAACTGTTGGCTTATCAGTATGAGCTGTCTTGATTCAATTAAGAATTTAAGACTGTATTAGTGCCTTAAAGGTGTTTTTATATACAAAACACGCCAAAAATACTGTTTTTGTGGTTATTAGCCACGTGACAGATACTCTTAAAAATATGAGTATTTTTACAAAAAAAAATATATAAAATATATTTTTAAGAAGAAAATGACGCCTAAAAAATTAAAACAAGTGTCAATAAATGATAAAAAAAGAGAAACAACTTACTTGTAATAAGTCCAAAAGGTTTTAAAACATGGCCAGGCCCCCAAAATGTCAGGATGAAACTATGACAAAGATGTAACTAGGCTAATTAAAACTTTGAATATGTTTGTGACACGGTAAAAATGGTTTAAAAAAGATTTATAAAGGTTTAGGATGGTTTAAAATAAAATTGAAGGGCTTTACTATACTGGGTATGGTGTTGGTGAGCGCTATTGAAAGCCCTTGGTGCAGCTTTATCTGTTGGGTTACAATAATAAGAGTCTAAAATAATTAAAGATTATAATTATACCTGATGATTTAACCAAGAGTAAAACTGCTTTTGACAGTTTACTACATAGGTTATTCAAGAGCAGGATGAGGAGACAATTCTGGCTGTGAAAAGCCTCCTTTTTATCCTGAAATGGGGTGGAAAGGGTGCTAGACCTTTCCACGTAGAGGAAGTGAAGATTTTTCACTCTCTAGGACTGCCTTGTGGTTTGCAAACAGCCTGTATAGCCTGTATTGGGCTCAGATGTGGTTTTCAAACCACATCTGGGCAGTTTTCACCAATACAGGGTGAAAATTTTCATCTGGGGACCTCACAGCCTGATTCTGACGTGTATGACGCGTAGAATGCTGTACAGAAGCTGTATGGGACCCCAGTATTGACTGAAATATGAGGTATTGAAGTAAAAACAACCTTCTTTGTCTATTTGACACCTCATATTCATGGTTATGGGATATTATCTCATGGTAAGGCTGTATATGACAGCAGGTGGGATTTTGACCTTAAAACAGTCATAGCTTTGTCAATTCTTGAGATATCAGCCTCAAAATTGGTTCAATGTGTAGACCTGTATTTGCTCTACACAATGGTACCTCGTTTAATATGGGTATCATTAAGTATGGAGATGTTATTCCATGTACAAGATTTTGGTACATTTGTGTGGTATGGGCAAAAAGCTGTATTGAGCTTATTTGCCCCATAACTTTTGTTCTAGTTGAGTTATGGGGAAATGGATGACACCATCAGATAGCCCTGATTGTTCTCTTTCCAAAAATACCCCACTTCAAGTATCTCAGACCAAAACTGTAGAGGTTAGATGAGAGGTGAATGTTTTGTTCACCCTTATTTGGCCTGAAATTGACCATAACTCCAGTAATATTGGTGCTAGCTCAGTTTGGCTGGTACCATTGGATAGCCCTGGCTTAGAGCTTCATTTTTAGTACCCATTTTATGGGGTTAAGCATCTCCTTCTAGATTTTAGATGAGAGGTGAAAATTAAGGTTTATGCTCAGCAATAACTTTGAGCAGGAATAACTTTGTTATTTCTTGTCCTATGGTGATGGGACTTATGTTTTCAGAAAGAGGTGAGTTTCCTCTTTCTTTTGATACCTTCTGAGCTGACTTGGCTCAGCTCCATGTTTTGGTGGTATCTTGGCTATACCATTGGTTTATGGTATTTTGACTTTCATGCTTGTGCTCTGGTTTTGAGTCACAGGCTGAAATTTGACTTCAAGCATTATCTCAAATTGCCTCAAGTTCTCATCTTCAAATCTTGATTATTGTGACTTTTATTTCATTTTTATCCTCAAATCATGCCCATCCAACACTCACCTCCTGCAAGGCAGACAAGATCTCAGGACAGAACTCAAGCTGTTCTCACTCCATCTCCAAGGGCTCCTCGTGATGGAACCCCAGCGGTTTCTCAACTGAGGGCCGAATTGGACAGAGGACACATTTTGGAAGGAGAAGCACCATCCAGGAAGGAAGTAACATGGCCAAGAAGATCAAATTAATTTTCAGGAGTAGTTGGCCAATTTCCAGGAACTTCAAGGACCATTTTCAGGGGTCCTGGGGAAGATGGTGAAGAGGAGGAGGAGAATTCTGTGGAAGAGGAAGAGTCTGATGGTACTGAAGGTTTTCCTGCTCCTGTGGGGGAATCCCAAGTTACTGAACGACCGACTCTATCCCAGTCTAATCAGCCTGTCTCTCATCAGTCTGAACCATCTTTATTGGCCATTATGCAGCAAATGACTCATATTATGGCTAATATTCAAGCAGATTCATCCTCTGAAGAATCAAGACCACCAGCCTTCAAGACTCCATCTTTGAAGGCACCAGAATGCTTTGATTGGACTCAGCCCTTCAAAGTCAGGAGCTTTATTCAGTCTTGTCAACTGATTTTCCATAATTATCTAGCGAAATTCTCTCAAGACAGAAAGAAGGTCCTTTATGCAACTTCATTTCTCATTGGAAGGGCTGCAAAATGGATTGAGCCTTATATTTCCAATCTCACCAATCAACATCCAAATTACCTTCTCAGTTCATGGAAATTATTTTAATCTCAACTATTCACCTTATTTGGGGACCCAAATGAAGGCAGAAAAGCTGAAGCAGAATTGAATTCTTTGAGAATGAAGGAAGGTGGGCATGTATCTTTATACATTGCTGATTTCAGAACTCTTGTCTCAAGAATTGGAGATTGGGGTGAAATGGCTCTTATCCTTCATTTCAGGAAGGGATTGTAATCCAGGATTTTGGATCAATTGGCCTCCCATCCTTCAACAATTGACTCTCTTCAAGACTTAATGGACATTACCTTGGAACTTGATACCAGGTACCATGAGAGGTAAAATGAAAAGAGTCATCATCAAGAGAAGAAGCCAGAAGCCTCAAAGTCGAATTCTTCTCATCCTCAAAGTTCTTCAAGCTCAAGTCAAAAGAAGAAGAAGAATTTTCAGAAGTGGGACATGCCCTATTCTTCTTTATTAAATAAAAATTTCAAGTTGATGAATTCTGAAAAAGAAAGAAGAATCAAGGAGTTTCTATTTACCTATTGTGGTGGGAAGCATAGTCTTGAGTCCTGTTTCAAAAGGCCTCAAAACAAGCTTACCCAACCATCAGTCAAATTTCCCAGCCAGGGAAAAGCCTGAGTGAAGATCATGTTGTGCTCAATGGTCTTCACTGTTTTCCATCCAGAGAACAATTGTTCATTCTGAATACTGGTGTCAATAATTCTCTTAAATTTTTTGTCTTTTCTTCTCTTTCTGATATGTTTTACAGTATTCTCATTAATTCTGGTGCTACCAGCTCATTTTTTTTCACAGCATTTTGCTCACAAGTATTCTTTGACAATGTCAGAACTCCCAGAGAAGATTCCCCTTATCATTCTTGACTCCTCAGAGTCTCCTTCTTTTTTTGTGACTCACCATACTAAATATATGGTTGAGCTCCCTTCCTTCCCAAGCTTTGAATGGGACTTTTTAGTCATTGATACTCCCAAGGGAAAAGACCTCATATTGGGCTTTGACTTTCTCAATCATTTCAATCCATCTATTGATTGGAGGCAAGGGCTGATCACCTTTAATGCTGATCATAAGGACTATCATGATCCTTCAAAATCCTTCAGTAATGACTTTTCTTATGCAAAATCATCTGCAGCTCTGGTTGGTGATTCTAGAACACCATCATTTCCATCTTTTGTCCATATTCCTTCCCTTAATTCCCATCAGTCATTACTATCATCTAGAGATGAATTCCTCATAGAGATTCAAGATGTTGGAGAAGATAATTCTGTATCTTCACTCCTTCTCTTCTTTGGGAATATGGACCTTCCTCCTTCATCTTATTATTACTCCCTGGAGGAGGTGTGGGATGAAGAGGAAGAGCCAGAAGAAATAGAAACTGTGATGAAGGTTGTTCCTTCTGTTTATCACCAGTACTTGGATGTATTCTCCAAGGTGAAATCAGGGAAACTTCCTCCTCACCGCGCCTATGATCATCATATTGAGATGGAGGGGTCTCTACCTCCAGTTGGGGTGATCTACTCTTTATCAAACCAAAGGTCAGATACACTCAGGGCCTACATTTCAAAGAATGTAGATAAAGGTTTCATCCGGCCGAGCTCCTCTTCAACAGGAGCACCTGTCCTCTTTGTCAAAAAGAAAGATGGTGGCCTCCGTTTGTGTGTTGATTACTGGAAACTCAATGCTGTTACTAGGAAGAACAAGTATCCTGTTCCTCCTATTAATCAGCTTCTTACTGTTTTAAATGGTTCTTCTATCTTCTCCAAGATTGACCTGTGTGATGCATATAACCTGCTCATAATCAAAGAGGGTGATGAACATTTGACATGTTTTAGAACTAAATATGGCAGCTATGAGTATTTGGTTATGTCATTTGGGCTCACCAATGCTCCTGCCTCTTTTCAAAACCTTGTCAATGATATTTTTTATGATATTCTTGATATTTATGTTGTGGTTTATTTGGATGACATTATGGTCTTTTCCAAATCTGAAGAAGAACATCTCACTCAAGTTTCCACTTTTCTTGCCAGACTCAGAGCCAATAACCTCTTTTCTAAGGCCTCCAAGTGCCTATTTCATGTTTCTAGTGTGGAGTACTTAGGTTATGTTGTTTCTTCTGAAGGCCTGAAGATGGACCAAGCAAAAGTCCAGCAAATTCTCAATTGGCCACCTCCAAGAAACCTCAAGGATCTTCAATCATTCCTTGGCTTTGCCAATCTTTACCACTATTTCATCAAGAATTATTCAAAGAAGATTAGTTCACTCACAATTTTCTTCAAGAAAGATTCCCATTTTCCCCTCAATGAGGAATCTCTTAGACAGTTTCATCAACTCAAAGAGGCATTCACCATTTCTCGTATCCTTTCTCACTTTGATCCTTCTCTACCCACCATTGTAGAGACTGATGCATCAGATTATGCCTTGGGTGCTGTACTGAGTCAGATTTCTGACTCAGGAAAACATTCCATTGCATTTGATAGCCGCAAGCTTCTCCCAGCTGAGCTCAATTATGAGATTCATGACAAGGAACTCCTTGGCATAGTTTGGGCTCTCAAGCACTGGAGAGCGTTTCTTCTTTCACTTTCTTCCTCTTTTGAAGTTCTCACTGATCATTCCTCACTTCAATATCATATGTCATCAAATATTCTCACTCGCCATGAAGCCCGCTGGGCTGAATTTCTCTCCGAGTTCCATTTACCAATCACTCACCACCCTGGCTTCCTGGACAACCTTCCAGATGCATTGTCACGTCGGGACAAGGTTTACCCAGAGAGGGGGAAGATTTCATCAGCAAGAATCCAGAGAATTATCAAAAAAACAATTGAGCAAGATGAAATTCAAGCCTCAAAATTCTTTGCAGTCAAGGTGGAAGCTATCTCAAATTTGATTGAATCAATTCAGAAGGCATTATGGCAAGATTCTCAATATAGAAGTATTCTTCAAGATTTGGGTAAAGGTAAATCTGTCCAAGATTATTCTCTTGATTCCTCTTCCCAAGTTCTCCTGTACAAAGATTGGGTGGTGGTCCCAAACGACCCCACAATTCAACGCAGCATACTTAAAAAGAGGAATGACTCTCCTCTAGCTGGACAGCCTGATCAAAAGAAGACTCTCAAACTTTTGAAGCAGGATTTCCACTGGCCTGGCATGACTCAATTTATCCAGGATTATGTATCACCCTGTCAACAGTGTTCAAGAAACAAAAATATTCACCACAAGAATTTTGGATTCCTCAAACATCTCTCCAATTCCAAATGGTCCTTGGATTTGTCTTTCAATGGATTTAATCACTCAATTGCCACTGTCCAATTCCTTTGACTGAATCCTTGTCATAGTGGACAGATTCTCAAAAATGTCTGTTTTCATTCCAACAATGTCTTCAATCACTTCACTGGATTTTGCCCATTTATTCATCAAGAACATCTTTTCAAAACATGGCCTGCCTTCAAGCATTGTCAGTGATACAGGTTCACTTTTTTTTTCTGCCTTTTGGACCAATCTTTGTCAGCAGCTCAAGATTTCAAGAGATCTGTCAACTGCTTACTATCCACAAGCTGATGGACAGACAGAGAGGGTAAATCATATACTAGCACAGTACCTTTGGATGTATTTCAGTTATCATCAAGATAATTGGAACACCTGGATCCCTCTGGCTGAATTTGCTTACAACAACTCTGACCACTCTTCAACAAAACTATCACTGCTTTTCACTGTTTATGGAAGAGATCCACATTTTGACTCAGTTCACATTACTCAAGACACTCCTTCTGGAAATTTATCAACAAAAATCCAATCAGTACAGCAAGATGTGAAGAGAGAACTTGAAGTTTCCATAAATAGGTTTAAGAAGTATGCAGATAGAAGTAGAGTAAGTCCACCTGTTTTCAATCCTGGTGACATGGTATGGCTCTCTTCCAAGAGCATAAAATCAACTAGAACCACCAAAAAACTTCCTGAAAGATGGCTGGGTCCTTTTCCAATCTTGAAGAAATTAAGTACTCATTCCTACCACCTCAAGCTTCCATCTCAATTGAAATCCATCCACCCAGTCTTCCATATTTCCCTCCTTGAGCCCGTCAAGACATCAAGAGCCTCCTCCTCCAATCATCATTGAAGAAGAAGAGGAATGGGAAGTCTCTCAAATACTGGACTCAAAGCGTAAGACAGGAAAATTATGGTATTTGGTGAAATTGAAAGGTTTCAGTCAAGACTCAGAAAGATCCACTTGGCAACCAACTGAAAACCTCAAGAATTTTCCTTAACTGGTTAGGGATTTTCATTCTTTATATCCTGACAAGCCAGGATCCAATTATTCAAGATCTTGATTTTTTATGGTGCTTGGTGGGGAGAGGAACTACCAAAAGTAAGTCCCATTACTGGTATGCACCTTGAGGGGTATTCTACTCTTTTCTGTTGTAAGAATCACCTTGGCCACTCTGTGAGAATTCTGCAATTTTTGGGCACAGATTTTTGCCTGGCTTTCAACATTAATTCCAAAATTATGGCCATTTTTCACTTGGGCAAATGGACCATTCATTTTGTCATTTCACTTCCAAGTCTTTCCAATTCCAAGTCATTCTTTCAGCAAATTTATTTTCTTTTCATGGCACTGGTGGGAGTGGTAATTACTAAAAGTAAGTTCCTCTCCTGGTGTGCACTTCCCTGAGGGGTCTACAATATTTCAAAGCATCGCCTTGGCCACTTTGTGAGCACCTGGCATAAAATTTCTCTGTCCAGGTCCTTCGCCAATTTCAAAATCAATTACCAACATATGTGATGAATATTGGAACCTCCTCAAGATTCATTTCTCTTTTATTTTTTCTTTTCTTATTTTCATTTTCATTATTTTATTTTTATTGTTATTTTCATCTTAAATTTTCTCTTATCATGTCAAATTTCACGTCAAGATTATCTGTCATTTCATTCATCATCAAATCTTGAGGCCCATGGCAAAAGGAGATCAAGCAAGTACCACGTCATATGCCAACATTTTAATATCAGTATCAAAATTAATTCTTCTGAAAAAGAACTCCTCATTATTCCTCTCTCAAAACTCTTTCCAATAGCCTCAAGAAGCTTCACATTGTATTGGTGCTCAGGAGCTCACCATTTCAAGGTGGGGGTACTGTCACAACCCTGGAAATCCACCATCTTGGTCCTCATTATGGCATATCCATCAGATATCCAATATATGGCAATTTGTCCATATCCATAATCATTGGCCAAATTGGCCATTGTCATTTTTTATGGCCTTCATGGTCAATTTATCATCTGGGGCCAACCAGGCCCCTTCACCATCATTAAGCCATTCTAGGCTGTCTCTTTCCTTTTGGGAATCTTGGTTATTTTCCATACAACAGGGAAAATACAGCCCAAAATCCTGTATTTGGGTTTTGAAGCTTTAAATACAGTTTGCGCACTATGATGCATTTTTTGCACTCTTCCGCATTTGGATGTATTAAGCCATTTGGGCCATATTTCTCATGTATTATGTTAAATATGCCCAAAAGGCCATATCAGGTTTTTTGGGGTTTAACTGCCAGATTTGTGCATTTTGCGCACTTTTGTGCATTTTTGCGCACTTTGATGCAAATACAGTTTCAAATCTGTATTAGCTGTATTTGGGAAAACACCCCAAAAGACACTTTATCATCTCTGAAGCCCCCAAAACCCCAAGTTTCACTCTGATCCTCCTGGCATCATTCCAAAAGACTTTTGACCTATTTCAACATTCAATAACCAAAAGTGCCATATATGGTGTTATACACCATTATGCATCTTTTTCAGAAGGAATCCAATGGCGGGAATTTCAAATGGTTATTTCAACTTTTCAACAGGTAATCAAGGCACACCTTCCAGAGGATTCATCAAGGCTCAAGCACAAGTTTCATAATCTCAACTACCAATGACGCCATCAAGCAATCAATGGTTATTCTCACTCACAGTATTCCTCCAAGGGAATCCTTGCTGTTCATTCTCAAGGGATATTCAAGAGGAAGTTCCAAAACAATGTGTCAAGGGTCAATGCTCCACCAATCCACCTTGGCAGCCCAATTCATTAAGTATAGTCTTAATTCATCAAGCCCTGTATTTTCCATTCATACACCATGGGAAGATCATCCAACCCAGTTCATTTCCCAATCTGGCAAGGTATACACTTCATCAAGCTGTCATTACAGCTTCAAGGATTCAATACAGACCAGCTGTCAGCCTGAAGGAGTCAAGCTCTCAACTTTCCACATATACCAGCCTCCGTTGACCCTGGGGGGTTTTTCCCCCAGTTAATGAATATATATTTTGATTTTATTTTATCTTTATTTATCTTATCATTTTGTTAAGTGAATACTGATATTATCAAGTCAGTCATTTAGCACCTTTTCTCTTTTCTTTCTTTGCCTGTAAATGGATATTTGGTGGTCATATCTTCACTAATTCGATTGTTAATTTTGGCAGGTTGAAACAGTGATAAAGGACTTACTTGGTTGGCTCTTTGGCAATTTGGCTTCTCATTTCTCTTATTGCATCTCATCTTTGTACTTGCATTCTGCTTAGAGAAATTCAATTCTTTATTTTTATTTTATTTATTCTTTTGGAGTATTCCAAGTGAGTTCCTTAATTTCTGAGTTCCAGGCCACCCTTGTTTCTCTGTTCAAGAGCCCCTGTGACACCCTCCCAATTATTAAAGAAGTATGAATTTTAAATTCCGTGAAAATCTGTCAGAGGGATGGCTAATCATATATATCTATGACATAATGGTTTCTTTAGAAATGTGAGCCTTGAGGTATATTTTACATACCCAAATAGGCCACAAATATCTTAAAAATAAATTTTGAATTATGCATAACTCATAAGTCATGCATATATCCAAAATTAATCATTTCTAATTTCAGAAAAGATGAATAACTTTTTATTGAGTAGGTAAATCCATGGATTTAAGGCCAGATTTGGATTCTACACAGAAATTCACCTAGGGTATCTCCATAGAGTGAATAAGCTCAAATTAACTCTTTGAGGTGGTAAAATCGAAAATACTTCAATACCACATCATCAATACCACATAAAAGATGTGTGAAAATTTTTGTTTTTCTTAATTTCATGCCAAAATAATGGGAATGTGAGAAATCCCATGTTACATATACACTAAGAATAGTGTTATGCATGTTTTGAGCACTTAATATCATGGTATTCTTACATGGACGTTTGGTACACCCATAGTGGATATCTCACTTTAAGCTTAAATTTCTATTTTGACGTAAAAAATAAGCAAGGGGGACAAAAGACATCAAAGAGAGCCAGGGTACCCAACTTCTGAGGCCTCAGAGGCGTGGACAGCTCCAAAGCTTGGATAAATGGCTGATCTTGGCCCAATTAGTAAAATAAAACACTTTGGGAACTTGGTTACCATGTTACAACTACAGTAAAACTTAAGAAAATAGCAAATAACCTGCTATTTTGACGTGCCAAGGAGGTAAAAAGCTACTTAGACTCTTGTAACCATGTCAATTCTTAATTACTTTCCATTTATAAGCCACAAAAGAGTAATTAAAACCATTTCTGGACTTGTATCCATTGATTTACCTCATAGCAACCAGTTAAACACTGATATTTGCAATTCTATGTAGAAAGGAGGTAAAAACTTCAAAATTCATTAAAAATACAATTCTTAATGAATATTTCTGAAACGTTCAGGACCAATGGATAGCTGTATTATCTATGGTACAACCAAAAAGAATTACAGTTTTACTAGTAAAATTAAAAGTTTTACTTACAGTCCATTTTTGACTATTCTACGTGAAACACTGAATATTCAGAAATTCACAGTAATTACAACCTGTGATGAAATTGGCAATAACATTGATAACTTCGAGAAATAAATGATTATTTTAGAATAAAAGAAGACTTACAAATGTTACCCCCTTTTATTCTTAACCATATTGGGGTTGGTAGTCACGTAAAAGCATCAATTAAGTAATTATGATAATCTTACATGACAACAGATGATGCAATGAATGATCCAAAAGGGTTTATTGTTTTCTCACCCACTGGTTTTTCAGTTTTCTCTATCGCACGCTTCTGCTAGCTGTTGTTGACTTTAAAGAGGCCTCCTCTTGCTGGTTTTTCCAGATATCATCTTATTATCATTTTAGAAATTTTTTACCAACAAGTAAGTATTAGTTAAAGCTATCCTTAAGTGTTTAAATTCTTTCAGAATCAATCAGAAAGACGTGAAATTATAGAATCCAACTATAAACTGTTGTAATACTCTTATAAATTCATTTTGATCCTTTAAATCCACAATTCTACGTCAAATCTCTCTATATTATCTTTCAATAAGCTCTTTGGAATATTAGTGAGTTATTTATTCTTAATTCTTAAAGTTTTTCTCTAAATAATTAGTTTTCTTCAAGAATCATATTTATAATTATTCTTGCAAAAGATAATCATATATTAAAATAATTTTATTATTTTAATAAAAGAAGTTTTATTATTAAAATATTATTTTAATAAAAGAAGTTTTATTATTAAAATCTTCTTGTAATTGACTCCCTAGGGGGCGGCAGTTGAAATCCTGTCCTTCATTTTTGGTTACCAAATTCACTTCCAAAAAACTATCCTACTGAGGGAACTTGATCTTGAGGGGTCTCCTGGATGGTCCGTACAAAAAAAAAAAAAAAAAAAAAAAAAAAAAATTCTTGTAGACAAATATTGCTCACTGTTAAAGTCACGAGTAGTGTTTAACACATGAAAGAAATAATTCTTTAATTATTTAATTGTGGTTATAATAATATTTTATTATTATGTTTCATAAGAACAGACATAGTACTGTTGATTAATAGTAATATTATCATCAGTTTCATAGTCACATCCTACATGTGGGGGCCTGGCCGTGATTTTATCCATAGACTTGGCTTTAATCATATTCTAGACTTCATTTTTGTGTTCTAAAAACCCACCATACCTACCACATCTTACATTTGGGGGCCTGGCCGTGTTTTTTGAACCTTGTACCCTTAATTGATATATTTTTAAGTTCTAAAATATATTAATTTAATAATTTTTTTCTTTCATTTCCAAGTTAAAACAATTCTTATTTTTGAAATTGTTTTGGAAATATTTTCATTGAGGAATTTGGTTTAATTTTATACTGTTTTTACACGTGGATTTTTTACATCCAAAAACTTATAAAATCATTCTTTGAGTTACTCTGAATTAATTTTCATTCAAAATCTTAAATTTTAATTTTTTTTCTTTCAAAAGAATAATTTTTTCAATATGAAAAAATATAAAACTTATAAAAAATCTTTAAAAATATTTTAAAAAGTATAAAAAATAATTTTTTCTCTTTTATAATTTTTTCTAGTTTCTTTAATCAAATACTGTGCAGCTGGCAACAGACTCAGTAAAAGATATATCACTATAGCCATAATCTTCAGAAGCAGAATCTAAGACATTTTTGAGGTGCAAATTGCTAAAAGAGGCACCTTATTTAACTCAGAAAGAACTAAATTACCACCAAAAGGTGTGTATTTTATCTTATATTTTCACCTTTTATCTTGAAATTGAGGTGAAAATGGTGCATACCAGAAATGGAAGCAACGTTTCAGTCCAACCAGATGGATGTTGACAAAGAGGAGGCAAGACCAAATCCAGAAGTTCCAAGTCTTCCACAAAAAAGACACATTTGGAGGATGCCAGAGTTGCCCCCCATTCCCCAGGGTCTGTACCCACAGATTTTGACGTGAATTCTGAGCCTGAACTGATTCATGACAATATTTCCAGGGCTGAACCATTTTCAAGTGGCAGAAATAGAAATATATCAATGCCAGTACAAAAACTGGTTCAGAGCAGCCAAAGAAGAGGAGTGGGAAATATTCCCAAGCCTGTGGCAGGGTGCCATGAACTCCTACTTACACATCAAGAGCTTTCTGGGTCAGGAGAATACCATAGAGCTCTTAGGAGGATGGAGCCCCCTGTCTTGCAAAGAAAAGGTCAAAAAGATAAAGAATTGGTTGAAGATCCAAAGTCTTTTATCCATAGACCAGAAGAAGGAACTGGAAATGACTCCAGCTTTGGAGACAGAAGCCCCAGTGGCATCTACCAGCTCCATAAATGTCCAAAGACAAGCCCAAAGGACCTCAGAAGAAGCAGAGAGGTCCCAAGAGCCATCAAGGCAAGGGAAAAGGCAAAGCCACTTGGCACAGACCTTACCCACAGGGGTACAGGATCTCCAAATTGAAGCCTTCAGCTGTGGACAGTGTGTTCAACATGGCCAGAACTCTCATGGAATTCACAGCCAAGGAGCAGGAAAGGATGAACAGAACCTTTCCACGCAAATAGATCATGTACAAAGAGTTTTTAATGTAGAAAGTGGTAAACTTGATTCAAAGTCAACTAAAATAACATTGGATATTAATGATTTCAAAAAACATGACAAGAAATATACTGAATGGTATGAATTAGCAAATGCCAAATTTAATTTAATTATCAATGCTTGTAGAAGAATTGAGAGTACATGTCAAATTTAGAATGATGAAATGGAGGATATTTCTATTTTTAAAATGAATGATCAATTTAACACTCTAAAAGACCATGTCTTAACGATAGTTGAGAATACCAATAAATTTGCTACACATTTAGCAAAAAGTGACAGTGAAAGGCAGAAGTTAAAAAATGAAATCATTGCAAATGTAGAACAAATTCATAAGAATTATGAACCACATATGCCAAGAAATTCTACACCTTTGACTGAAGAAAAACTTTATGTTAAAGGAAGTTTTACCCTACTTTTAGGAGAAAATATTGTCTCTGTTAAGGATATTCCCAAATTGGAAGAATGGCCAACATTCTATGGTGAAGGGGAATATAACCACATTGAATTCATCAGGACTATTGATATTTTGCAGGAAGACTTTAACATAGCTGATGAAATCATAGTGAGTAAATTACACTGTCTGTTTACCAAGACTGCAAAGAAATGGTATTACAATATGAGGATAGATCATGGAAAGCATGATTGGTCTTGGTGGAAATCTGAAGTGATTACCAAATGGGCCAATAATTCTTGGAGGTTTAAAATGGAGAATTCTTTTGAAAGTGCCATTTTTAACTCAGAGAAAGATAAACCACTTACTTGGTTCTTCAAGCAAAAAGACAGATTATTTGCTTTACACCCAGATATGTCTGACACTATGATTAATATGAAAATATTAAGAAAGTGTGGAGGAGAACTGGAACATGCTATCAAAAGCAGATGTGTAGAACCCTGTTCAACAGAGGACTACATTAATGCAATGGAAGATATCATTACCAGAACAAGAATCGGTAGAGCTTGGACTAGAATCCCTATGGAATCCAAGATGGTCCCAAAGATTCCCAGAGAAGATAAAAGACCAGAAAGACCTGTCTTGAAGTGTCATAAATGTGGAAGTAGTTCAAATTTAGAAAACACTTGCACCAAAAAGACAAAAATCAATGAAATTCAATTCATTGGAGAAATTCAGTGTACTGAAGAGGAAGAGGAATCTGATCAAGATTCTGCAGTCTCTGAAGATACACCAGTGGAGGAATATCCCATTGAAAGCATTACAGCTTTCTTTGAAGTCACAGAAGTCCATAACCACTTTCCACAGTACAGTGAGGATTGCTGCAACCTGATCAATATCTAGGATGCCAGAATGTGTAAAACAAAACCTGCTAGAGGAAAGGGTTACACTGCTGGAGCATCCTGTATCACATCAGTTTTGCTGAGTGATATTGAAGCCAAAGTAAATTTTGATACAGTGGCATTTTGCACTTGTGTGGGCAAAGATTATCTCCAAGTTATACTTCCTGAATGGAAAAACCATCTATTACCAATAGAAGGTGTGCAATTTAGTAGTGCCAGTAACAATATGTACCACTTGGGTATATTAGACACTAATCTTGTATTTCCACACCCAGAAGGAAGTGTAAGGATGAAAACTGAGATTGTAGTAATGGATAATTGCACATCTCAGCACATCATTCTTGGATATGATTACTTAAATATCTATGGTATTGACATCAATAACCACAAAGACAGATATTTCACAATTGGGGATAACAAAAGACAAAAATTTTCTTTCTCCAATATTCCAAAACAAATATCTGTGGTATCTTCTGTTAAGGATACTTATAAAGATGAATTTGTGTCTAATCAACTTGTTGAAGCACAAATTAATCCATCATTATCACCAACAATGAGGAATGAACTTATTAATGTGTTATACATGTACAGTAATGCATTTGCCTCTGATAATGAAACATTAGGTTCTATAAGGGGACATGAAGTTGATATTACTCTCAATATTGACAGACCATATCCTCCAGTACTTAGAAGACCAGCTTATCCAGCCAGTCCTAGAGCTAGAGAATCCTTGAAAAAACATATCCAAGAGTTGATCCAACTTGGTGTACTAAGGAAAGTAGGCCATAATGAGGAGGTTGAAGTGACAACACCTGTTATTATTGCCTGGCCTAATGATAAGTCAAGAATGGTCGGAGATTTCAGAGAATTGAATATCTACACAGTTCCAGATAGGTACCCAATCCCTAGAATTCAAGAAAACCTGACTCAATTGTCTAAAGCCAAGTATATAACATCAATGGATGCATTGAAAGGCTTTCATCAAAAATTTTTGACGCCTAAAGCTAAGAAATTACTTAGAATTATCACTCACTATGGTATTTATGAGTATCTTAGAATGCCATTTGGCATTAAAAATGCTCCATCCCATTATCAAATAATGATGAATACCATCTTTCCCACAGAATTGTCTGAAGGATGGCTTATCATTTATATTGATGATATTATCATATGTTCTGATTCATGGTCTTTGCACCTTGAAAGACTTGCAAGAGTACTTCACAAAGTTTCAGAAGTGAACATGAAGATTTCACTTAAGAAATGCAATTTTGGTTTTGAAGAACTCAAAGAATTATGACATATTGTTTCTGCTTTAAGCTTGGGTATTGACAAAAACAAAGTAGCAGCAGTTTTACTTAAGCCAATACCCCAGAATAAAAAAGAAATGATGGCTTTTCTTGGATTTGCCAGTTATTATAGGTAACACTTGAAAGACTTTGCAATTCTAGCCAAGTCACTTTATAGAATTTGTGATCAACAGACTGTATTTGAGATGACACAAGAGAGAATTAAAGCTTATGATAAAATAAGGAAAGCTCTTACAGAAGCACCGTTACTAATCATGCCTGACTGGAATATTCCTTTTAAATTGTACATTGATGCATGTGGAGATGGATTAGGAGCATCCCTACATCAAGTCCAAATTATTGATGACAAACCTACAGAAGGACCAGTCTGTTACATCTCAAGACAAATCAAACCAACAGGAGCCAGATATGGTGCAAGCCAAATGGAATGCTTATGTTTGGTATGGGCACTTGGGAAATGACACTATTATCTTGATGGCAGTGTTTTTGAAGTGATAACTGGCAGTAATGCAGAAAAATCACTTCTTAACATGAAAACTCCCAACAGACATATGTTGAGATGGCAAATAGCCATTCAGGAATATAGAGGAAACATTACTATAGTCCACAAAGCAGGAAACATTCACAAAAAATGATGATGGACTTAGCAGGTGGGCATTAGCCAACACTCCTGATAATCCAGCTTATGTTCCTTTGGAAGCTGAACCACAGATTTCAATGGAAGGCATTAACATAACTGATATTGGGACTGAATTCTTTGAAGAGGTCAGGGAATCTTATAAGCAAGACAAGAATTGCCATATCTTGACTTCTTTATTAGATAAAGACTGCAAAGATACATCTTTGGTCAATGCACTAGATGAAGTTTGGAAAGATTCCTTTTCTGAAGGAAGATTTCACTTCTTTGATGGGATTATTTACCACAGAACCAAAAATTCTTGTGTAATGACATTATGCAGGAGATTGCTTATCAATACAATTCTTCATGAATGCCATGATAGCATCTACTCTGGACACCTATCAGAGGACAGAACACTTGAAAAATTGAAGAATTGTGCATGGTGGCCATCTTGGAGGAAAGAAACCTCTGAATATTGCCATACCTGTGACAGATGTCAAAAAGCAAACAGGATTACAGGCAAGAAATTTGGACTTATGATCCATATTCAAGAACCAAAATCCCCTTGGGAAGTTGTTCAAATGGATTGGGTCACAGCACTTCCTCCAAGTGGTGACAAAAGTTATAATGCTTGTCTAGTCATTGTGGAAAGATACAGCAAGACTCCCATATTATTACCATGTCATAAAGATGACACTGCTATGGATACAGCTCTTCTTTTATGGAGTAGAGTTATTTCTCATACAGGAGTATTTAAGAATATCATAAGTGACAGAGATCTCAGGTTCACATCTGCACTTTGGACCAATCTTCATAGATTGTTTGGGACTAAGTTATCAATCTCTACAGCATACCACCCTCAAACAGATGGGCTAGCAGAAAGGATTATTCAAACTTTAGAAGACATGATCAGCAGAGTTTGTGCCTATGGGTTAGAATTCAAAGGCTCCGATGGCTTTACCAATAACTGGTGCACTCTGATACCTGAATTAGGACTGGCATAAAAGACATCAGTCCATTCTTCCACAGGACAAACTCCTGCTATGTTAGAAAAAGGGTGGAATCCAAGACTCCCAACAGAAACACTGAGGAAAGACTTGATTGAAATTCATCCTAAAGCTTCCAGTTTCAACATAATGCTTGATAAAGTAAAACATCATGCAAAACAAAGTATGAATGATGCTTTTGATCATGCAAAACAGAAGTGGGACAAGAGTCATAAAGTACCAGACTTCAAAGTAGGGGACTTATTTCTAGTTTCAACCTTGAATTTTAATAATATCAAAGGCCCAAAGAAACTTAAAGACTCTTATGTAGGACCTTTTGCTATTGTTGCCTTACATGGAACCAATGCAGTTCAAGTGGAATTGAGTGGTGAATTGAAAAATAAACACCCCACTTTTCCAGTCAGCTTGTTTCAGCCTTATCAACCAGATGATAAAGAATTGTTTCCTTTAAGGAACCCAACTCCTTTAACTGTTCCACCAGTAGAACAGAATGAAGACGAAAAGATAAAGCAAGTCAAAAAAGAAAGGAGACTTAGGGGTAAAAATCAGAGAGAATATCTTGTCAGATATAGAAATCCAGTACATGAAGATTAATGGCTGGAAGAATCAGAAATACCTCACTCGGATAAACTCTTGAGAGGATTTAGACATGAAAGAAGGCCACAAGCCTGAATATGTCTATAAATGTGCTTTAACTTACTTGGTCTGGGTGATTTTAAGAGGTTGTACAGTGGACATTAACCCCCCTTTGGGGCCTTTCACTCCTTATACCATTGATAAAATTGTAGTACAATTTTATTTTTTGGTGGGAGGGAATGTGAGCCTTGAGGTATATTTTACATACCCAAATAGGCCACAAATATCTTAAAAATAAATTTTGAATTATGCATAACTCACAAGTCATGCATATATCCAAAATTCATCATTTTTAATTTCAGAAAAGATAAATAACTTGTTATTGAGTAAGTAAATCCATGGATTTAAGGCCAGATTTGGATTCTACACAGAAATTCACCTAGGGTAGCTCCATAGAGTGAATAAGCTCAAACTAACTCTTAGAGGTGGTAAAATGGAAAATACTTCAATACCACATAAAAGATCCGTGAAAATTTTTTTTTTCTTAATTTAACGCCAAAATAATGGGAATGTGAGAAATCCCATGTTACATATACACTAAGAATATTGTTATGCATGTTCTGAGCACTCAATATCATGGTATTCCTACATGGACTTTTGGTACACCCATAGTGGATATCTCACTTTAAGCTTGAATTTCTATTTTGACGTAAAAAATAAGCAAGGGGGACAAAAGACATCAAAGAGAGCCAGGGTACCCAACTTCTGAGGCCTCAGAGGCGTGGACAGCTCCAAAGCTTGGATACATGGCTGATATTGGCCCAATTATTAAACTAAAACACTTTGGGAACTTGGCTCATAGCAACCAGTTAAACACTGATATTTGCAATTCTACATAGAAATGAGGTAAAAACTTCAAAAATTAATTAAAAATACAATTATTAATGAATCTTTCTGAAACTTTCAGGACCAATGGAGAGATGTATTATCCATGGTATGACAAAAAAGAATTACGGTTTTACTAGTAAAATTAAAAGTTTTACTTACAGTCCATTTTTGACTATTCTAGGTGAAACACTGAATCTTCAAAAATTCACATTAATTACAACCTGTGATGAAATTTGCAATAACATTGATAACTTTGAGAAATCAATGATTATTTTAGAGTAAAAGAAGATTTACAGATGTTACTCCTTTTATTCTTAACCATATTGGGGTTGGTAGTCATGTAAAAGCATCAATTAAGTAATTAGTATAATCTTACATGACAACAGATGATGCAATCAATGATCCAAAAGGGTTTATTGTTTTCTCACTCACTGGTTTTTCAGTTTTCTCTATTGCACGCCTCTGTTAGCTGTTGTTGACTTCAAAGAGGCCTCCTCTTGCTGTTTTTTCCAGATATCATCTTATTATCATTTTATAACATTGTTACCAACAAGTAAGTATTAGTTAAAGCTATTCTTAAGTGTTTAAATTCTTTCAGAATCAATCAGAAAGATGTGAAATCATAGTCCCTTCTCTCTTTATGCCAGATTGTAAATTAGCTTTCAAGCTGTATATCATTTCTTGTGGAGAAGGACTAGGTTGTGCACTACAGCAGACACAGATAATTAATCCAAAATCTGTTAATGGACATATTTTCTTCATCTGTAGAAAAATTAAATCAACAGAAACCATATATGGGGTAATTCTAATGGAATACCTTTTCTTAGTATGGGATATAGAGAAACTACACTATTTCCTGTATGGAACAGTATTTGACTTTATTACAGATTTTAATGCTGTAAATTAACTACTAAACCTGAATGAATAAAACAAAAATAGGCTGAGATAGCATATTTATCTCCAAAAATATAGAGGAAATACGACCATAGTCTTTAAATTTGGAAATATTCATAAAAATGAAGATTGTCTTAGAAGATGTGCTCTAGAAAATACACCTGAAAATCCAGCATGGTACCACAGGAATAAAATCATATAGAAGGAATATTTGTCATAGATATTGGTAAAAAATTCTTGAACCAAGTTAAAAAATCTATAATATAGACAAGAACTGCCATATTCAATGCGAAATCTTGATTAAAGACTTCAAAGACCCATCATTATCTTCCAAATTGATGAAATATTCAAAAAAGCTTATTATGAATAAATATTCCACCTCCTTGATGGAATTGTTTATCCTATAGCCAAACATATATTTTTTATGACCCTAAAAAATAGAGCTTTAATTAAAACTATACTATATCAATGCCATGATAGTTTTGTTTCTGGAAATCTCTCAGAAGATAGCACACTAAAGAGATTGAAAACCTGCTCTTGGTGGCCAAATTGGAGGAACAGTGTTTCAGAACATTTCCAAACTGATGATAGATTCCAAAAAGAAAACAGAGCCACAGGAAAGAAATTCAAAATGATAATCCAGATCCAGGAGCAAAAATACCCATTGGAAATAGCTCATATTTGGTAAAAGCTTTTCCTCCAGGAGGAGATAGAAGTTTCAATTTATGCCTAGTGTTAGTGGATAGTTATAGAAAAACCCCAATGTTCTTCCCATGTCATAAACATGACATACCTATGGACACAGCCATATTGATATGGAATAGAGTTCTTAGTCATACAGGCTTATTCCAAAGTATCATAAGTAATACAGATCCCAAATTCACTTCAGCCATATGCACAAACATCCATAACCTTTTTGGTACAAAACTATCATTATTAACAGGCTACCACCTTCAGACTGAAAGACTGGAAGAAAGAATGATAAAAACTCTAGAACACATGATCAGAAGATTCTGTGCTTACTTACTCTTCATACTTAATGTCTTCAACAACAATAGATTAGATCCAAGGAATTGTTGTGTGTTCATTTTTGGGTGTTATAAAGAACTTTGAATGAGTAAGGGGAGGGTGTTTTGGTTTTTTAATCATGAATGAAGTAATGGAGGGGAATGCGGATGTAATTGTTTTTCTTGAGTGGAAGGGATTAAGTGGACATTGGTTGGTGTTTTTGAAAACTTAGTTGATGGAGTTGAAATGACCTTGCTGTGAAATCTTGCTGAAATAGAATTTTGTTTACCCCAATGCAACAACATCAGGGTGTGAATTAATTTCATATTCAGGTATTTTGATTTTATTATGTGGGAGTTTCTTGGTCATCTACTCCCATTTGTCAAGACTGGTATAGTTTCGTGAGTGATAATATTAAATTCCCTAAGGTATTTCAATTTAAAACTAATGTTATGGTGGTTGATTTTATTAGCTTATCATTGAAAATATGGTGATTGATTCTAATTGTACCATCTACTCTAAGCCTTATAAAACGTTATTGATTATAATGCAGAAGATTATAACATATTTGGGCTCTGGATCCTTTCAATCCATTTCTTTCTCTTATTTCTCAAGATTTTAGCAAGTGGAAAGGTTCTTACTTCATCTGCAGATTTTATCTTTCCATCTTCAGAGTTATCATGGCAATGAATAGTCTTGGGACTTTGGAGATTTCCCACTATGAACTGTGAGTTTAGAACATGGTTAGTAAGATTGGATTTAGTGAAATTTGAATTTAAATTTTTTGTTTCATTGGGTTGAAATGTGTGGGGCATCAAGGATAGAAAAAATTAATAGTCCCAGTTGATGCAGTACTGGTTGGTGTAGGGGGAGATTTTTTGCTGTATCTGGGTTAAAATAAATAAGATAATTATATTAGGCAATCTAAATATCTCATTTATAATAGGATGATTCTTGATTGAATTCCCCATCCATGGCTGGAGTTCAAACCTTCACCTGCATTTTATTGTGAGTTTGGATGTAATTCCTGGGGGCCAGATGTGATTGCAACAGAGCTGAACTAGAATTCTAGGAGGATGAGTGAATCTGAATTAATGGCGTTCACAAAATTTTCCTTACTGAAATGATCCATGTTGTTAGCCTGGTGTCTCAATGAATAAGTACTAGATATCATGAGTTCCCATCAAGCTTGAAATAATCCAAAAATATTTCCCACTATTCCCTGTTTCATAACTAGATATGTGACAAGAAATGTAGCGTAGGTCTATGACTGCCATTTTCAATTGGTCTTAAATTGACCTCTTTATTTTTTGGAGAGGATTTCATCTTAAGAATACTCACTTCATTATTGTACTCTGTATGATGGATGTTAACTTTGAGTGTAATATTATTGGAGTCTGGTGTAAAAGGTGTTGTCTCCATTTTGCTTATAACAATGCCAAGGCCATGTGTTGATACTTTGTCAGTGAGATCATGGTGAAACTCTTTTGGTAATCCCTGGGACAAGTGTTTCAACAGGAAATAGTAACCAGTGTAGGCATTGGGGCCTGGACTTTTAACAATTTGAATTGTAACAAAATACATCATCTCAGCTTGCAGTGCACAACTCCTGGAGGTATTTTCTGATAAGTTGCATTTGATAAAAGTGGTTCCATCCATATATTCTTCATTTAAAGGAAAATCAGAATTGCAAGAGAAATTTTCACATAACAACCCATTGGTTGATCTCGGTGCTAACTCTTCAGAAAACTCAGTGAAGAAAGGAAAATATAATGGCTGTCCAGGCTTGCAAACTTTTTTCATTCTTTTTTTTGCAAACGTTATTGATTTTTTTGAGGATATGAAAATATATAAGGTATTGTAAAGTTGGTATTGTTTTTTTGTGTTGTGTGAATTGTATACAGATTGAAAAGAAAGATTAAGAAGGGGGATAGTTGCAGAAGGTGGGGAGGCTTCCTGGCTTGGTGGTGGACCAGTATATTATAATTTATCAATGGGAAACCTGTTACATGTCATTTAAAAAAGGCCTGTTATTGCTTGTGGATGGTTTATCAATTGTGTTGGCAATGGAGGAGCAGGTGTCATATTGGAGATCAGACATAGTGTGGGAAGTATATTTCTTGAATTGCTTTGAAGTGTGATTAGGCGGATAATTTTATAAATGTGGTGTTGGTTGGGAAATTGAATGGCAGCAGGTCTGTTTGACCTGGGTGAAGTGATGATTTTTGGGGTGGATCATGGAAAGCAAGCAGGTGTATGGTTTTGCTTTGAAGTGTAAATCTTCCGTTAGTTTGAGCAGGTTGAACCAAGTGGATCATATACCCACAAGGGAAATTTTGTTTTCCTTTAAGGTGTAAATATTTGGCTAGTCCCGGAAATCAAATCAAATTTGGCAAGAGAGTGAATTGTGCAACAGATCTTTACCAGTGAGGACATGGTTATTTTGTTGGAGTGCGGTTCCGGCAGTCAGGTAAAGTTAAGCAAGAGGGTGAATTGTGTAAGGGATCATAGCCAGATGGGTTGGATTGCTGCTTTTAGTGGCATAGTTGGGTTTGGGTTTGGGAACTGAGAGGTAAATAAATAGATGTGATGGTTGTGGGTTGTGTTCTCTTCCCTCGACTGGTTGCGGTTATAGCCAAGAATCCGCTGCTGCAACCAGTCCGCTGTGGCGCAGCCCGTGGGTACGCTATGCTCCTGCACAATTCGATGTGTTGCAGCTAAACTGGTTAGGAAACTGGTTTGAAACCTCTTCTCTTAGATTACTTCAACCATCAGAACTAACCCATAACCAAACTTGGTTTCTAGTTGATCTTTGTCGTTGTTGGTGTCGCGTGTTGTATTTATTGTTGCTCCAACTTGCCTTCCACCGTTAGGTACCTTTGTTTTGATGTTGCTCTTTACTTTATACGTTGTCTCATTGATGAAATTTCCACCGTTAGTTCCAAATATTTAACAATAATACCTACAAAGGAACGGAAGAGAGTTTTATAAATCTATGCAAGGAAGGATGATTTCGACCATTTAATTTGTCGAGTTCCTGAGCTTCACAACCAACTTGCTACTTTCTAATATTTTACAACTTCTAAGTTTCCAGAGTAGTGGGAGCAGCTTAAGGCTATTCAAATGATTTCTCACAGAACCTTAGATGCAACTAGGACCAAAACAAAACTAAATACATCGACATTACTATCAACCCGGGCAGAAAGAGTCATACATTTGGCCGTGTGAAGTGAAATTTTATGAGGAAGTACTCTGAAAATGATGAACCCTGGATGTTGATCTTGTTGATTGCGCACTTGGATAAGTGCAAAAGGAAATTAATGATGAATCGTGCAAACTTTGCAGTCTAAATCGGACGAGGAGTGATGAACCACGTTTATGTTAGCAGTCTGTCTTGGGGCCGTTCAAAAGGAAACTACTCACGAGCGTACGGTGCTGGAGGACGGCAAAGTGCGGCAGGTGAACCACCGAAGCGGCCAACGGGTATGGGTCCGTCGTAGGCCTCTGAGCAACAAACTTTTGGCTTAAGCGAAAGGGATAAAGAGATGGCATGGTTAAATCAAAAAGTTTTGCTTACCAACAAAATACGAATCCTCGGATTTTCTGTAGTTATAAACGCCGGCAAGTGACACGTGGTTGCTGAAGTCAGGTTTAAATCGCCCAGGCACTCCAATGACTCCGTAGCAGCTGATGAAAACGGCGTTCGTACACGACGTGCAGGAGTACGTGATCTCTGAGTGCAACCCTTTGGATACGCATTCTAACAAGGTATGCGAAAACCACAAACGTCATGCTTCATACTCTCAGCTCGCTCGAAAGGAAGAAGGTGCTTTGCAGTCAAGCGGACGTGAAAAACCTACTGTTACGATTCTCATACTCGCCGAGTGAGTACTCCAAGTTGCAAATATGATCCGCCTGGCTCGGAGTGCAAAAGAGACTGAAGAACAAAGCGGAGATGAACAGAGAGATTTTGAGGGAATAAGTTTTTGAAACCATTTTTTAGAGGATTGGGCTGGTGATTCTCCACTGAAATGATTCAAGGGTGGCTGGGGGACGCTATCAAGGTGAGGAGACCTGCTTTATAGCTTCTGTGGGAATAATCTTGCGAGTGCCTCAGGGCTTGAAGGCGAAGAATCTATCAGAAGATGAACGCTGGATATGCCACCGAGAAGTAATAATTCATGGTTGCAGCATAGTTTTACTTAAAAAAGCGGCATGGAGCTTGATTTGGCAAAGCAATGGCCCACACTCAAGAAAGCAAGAAAGCCTCAGAAAAATATTACTAGGGCCACAAGCAAGCTTAGGCCTCATCCTGGTACCGAGCGCCACAACCTCTGATATTTTGGCGTACCATGCGAAATTGTTTACAAGCTCTCCATCACCTGAATGCGCCACAGTGCTAGAAGGAAGAGTCACTTTATTGATTGATAACTTTTTCAGTGGATTAAGATCAAAGTTAGCATGGAGAAGATGAGCCAGAAAATAATGATGATTAATGCAGATAAGAATAAACACCAATGAAGCCTTCGTGAGTTGGAATTATCAAGCAATATTGGCTCTAACATTTTTCATTACATTCAATGGCCCATTCCTTGCTCAGAAAAGTAGCGTCGTTGGCAGATTCTAAAATACGGCATTACAAATGAAGAAATACAGCTGAAAGAAAATTTCCTTTTGCCTGGGAAGCACATTCATGGCTTCATTTTTATACATAATATATAAACCAACACCAAACCAAGCGAGGATTGTGGTGAATTTGAGCATAAGAAGCACAGTATTTCGCGAATGTTCATCTTTTGAAAGAATCATTTGTTGATGACTACACATAACTTAATGATACAACACTCCGCTAAAACACTACGAAACACCCCTGCTGTCACCGATCTCTTTTGCCTCAGGCAAGCTCTTTTTGGCGTCTTCTTTCTTATAAGTTGACAGGAGGTTCCATACCCCCAGCCCTATGGTATGATAACATAATGTCCCAAATTTGTGAATGTTATTAGGGATTTCATCTGTTGAAAGACCAATTAAAAGTATAACCATTTTTCTTACATTGTTATTTTCTGGTATGTTTTACATATGTTAATTTGGTAAAACTTTTATAATCAAATATTAATTTTGTTTATATTGTTGGGAAACCAAGAGCAAATCCATTTTAATCAAGAAAAATATTTCTTCCAATATATTTAAAAAGAGATATCTTGTTTTTTATGGATCATAATTTTGCTTTTCAAGTATGTATATTCAAACAAATGAATTAAATTTGATAACACTATTTTTTGAATTTTTTCAGCCTATGACTCCCCACAAAGAACAAACATTATATTAACAACACCTGAAGAATGACACCAACCCTGTAGGCTGACTAATAGAGTGACTAAAAGAATCTAGATCATATAGCTATAGGCTTGAAGAGCAAAGTCCCCCTTTCAAGAATGCACCATTTTTGTCCAATAATCGGATGGGTGATAACTCTTCTAGATTTAGCTGAATTTGAACTGAGCCATAAGATTATTCTCCCCTCTAATTTAAATTTTGACTCTGTAATTCATAAGCAATGGAATGGGTATATTTTTTGAAGGTCTTAGTGTGAGGTTTTCATTGCTGTAATCCGTTTCCTTGTAGCACTTCTACATGAGAAATTCCTTCTTTTTACCTTTATTTTGCAGAAGGCCTTTCAGATGTTAAGGAGTTTAAAAATATAAAAATGCTAAATATCCAATATAAACCTCTGATTATATGCAATTACTAACCATGTGTTTCAAACTAAAAACACAAATTTAACTAAGTTAAAAACCCTTTAGAGGGGAAAGTCTTTTGCAACCATCCAACCTGCTACTTACATGAATTTTGATTTATATCACATTTGTAAATTAAGTCTTCCTTTTAACAAAATTTGTTAAAATCTCAAGAGTTTATGTCTGGTAAATAGAGCTTAGAAGGGAGGATTTTATCTTGTATATTCGACTTGAAGAGCTTTATCTCATGAATATCGGAAAAGTATCTGAAAATTCTGATGAAGTTGATGCTTTGCCTGTTCTTTCTAATTATCATCAATTTATTTTTGAATATTTTTTATGGAAGAGATTGGCTTTGAGCTTATAGTCTAAGCATAGCAGGAATACATCATTGTTCATAAATGAACTCGTAGAATCCAGCTGTCTACTTTTTTTAAGCTTGGACCACTTTCACAACAAAGTGGTCAACAGCGCTATTGATTTTAATCAATAATTCATTACAGGTTTTAACCTTGTTTATAACATGTGAAGTAAAGTTCATTTCTGTATTACTACATTAATTACGTGGTGACTTTATTTTTGGTTCATCACTCTATCATGTATATCTCAAAAGATATTAGCTAAATTCCTTGAATATATGCATTGACCAAAAAAGTTCATATATTCAGCTTAACTCCTTAAGTATTGACTTTGGAGATTAGCTTCTTAATTGCATTATGTGTAGATGTTTATGGAGAATCCAATGCTACCATTTATTTCACATGTTTCTGAATTGGTATTTGAAATAATTAAGGATTCATGTTCTTTATAGGGTATTATTACTTGTAACTCATTAAATATTGACTTTACAGATATGCCATGAAAGTGGTATATGTGTAATTTACCATGGGGAATCAAATGGTGTAATTTTTTTCACATTTTTATTCATTTGTTTTTAAGTTAAACCAACTTTTATGCCTATTTATGGCATTTTTGTAGCTTGAGGGTACTTATTTTAAATGTTTCTTGTGACCTTTTTGGGTATGTGGTCATATCTCAAAGGTTCACATTCCCTACCAACAAAAAGGATTGTACCACAATCTGATATGTGTAATTAGGGTATCATCCACTGTCCTACCTTGTAAGGTGTGGATATAGAACTTTGATTAAAAATCAAGTACTTTTCCTGTCCTCAAAATTTGTATAAGGTAAAAATCAATTAAAAATAGTAAGAAATATCCTTTTTAAGAGAAAACACGCCAAATCTATTTTTTATAACCTTATTATTATAAAGCAATAATTCCATAAAGATTTATTGTTTTACCAACAATAAAAATTTATCCAAAAATACTCTACAAGAGATATTTAAGGCTACAAAAGAAATTTCTTCAAGAGCAATTTCAATTGGAATTAATTGAGCAAAGAACTGCAGGAAATTAATTAAAGAACAAAGTCTTTAAAAAGAATATTAAAGCAAAAACTAGCCCAAAAGTGACAAAGTTTACAGTGATGAAAGATGCTTTAATTCACTTTTGGGGTGGTTCAGGGGTAAAAATGATTATAAGAGTTACAAACAATGATTATAATTATTTCTTCACGTGGTTAAAAGGTTTGAAATGATTTAAAAAAGGTGGTTGAAATCTCTTATTGATTGGTTTAACAATGTTTATACTAATTATAAAAGGAAAAGATTCTAACATGAAGAGAAAAGTGGGGCAAAGAAGACATTCTTTTATAGCCATCAATTTCCTTACTACAAACGTAAAATTGACTCTTTTCAGTCGTGAAAAACAGTCTGCCAACAGAAAAGCCAATTATGGAATCATTGAACCCTGGTTTAGACCAAAAAAGGGCTGGTTTAAGCCATTTTTAGCCATTTTAGACCCTTAAATCAGCCATTACTATAGCACTACCTGGTCTAGAGCCTTTAAAACACTTCAGAATGTGTGTAAGAGACGTAGAAACCAGTTAAAACTGTTTTTACTATGATTGTTTTATCTTAAGGGTAGTTTTACCCTCTTGGCAACAGCTAAAACTACCCCAGTTGGTATCAAAACCTCATCATCAATTGAGTCCACAGACCCTGTAGCTCAATTCCAGGCCAAAATTGATGAACTTTTGCGTGAATTTTGACACCACATACCTTTCAGCAAGGATTTTGGGGGTCTAGCTCCCCCTTAGAGCTAGAGTTCCTTTTCCCCCCCAAATTTATTTTTCCTTTAATTCCTCATCATGTATTATACTTATAATTTGCATATGTATTTCAATTGAGCTGTACAGTTCAATACAGTAATAATTAATACCTCATATGTCAATTAAAGATCACTTATGTAATACACGCGCACATTTTGACATTTCAATTGAATTCAATTGAAAATACTTCAATTCCTCATAACTTCTAAAATATACACCACACCTCAATTTTAACACAAATTTTGGTGATTAACACTACATGTGATGTGAATTGAATTAAAGTTTTGAGGATTTTCAATTTTCATACAGAAAATACTAAAACTTAATTTAAGCTTATTTAGAGTTGAGTTACAAAATTTTCACTCAGAGGTGACCCCACCTGATTTTCGATGAGAAATCCAATGGCAAAATAATTTTTCTATGTTTATTTATTGGATAAAAATTTATAATAATCTTTATTTAACTTTTTTCCAAATTTATTTATTTTTTTACAATTTTGTTAAAAATTCATTTTTACTTAATTTTTTCAAGTATAAATGTAATCTTACAATTTCAAAATTTAATGGAATTTTATTTTTAAATTGTAATTAAATTTTTAATTGTGAATACAATTTCATATTTATATTTTGATTTTCATTTTAATAATATCAATAAATTTCTTTTATTTATATTTATATGTTAATTTTGAATTTGTGGTCTTTTGGGTATATGAAATTACCTCTAAGGCTCACATTCCCTCCCCCTAAAAAAAGAATATTACTTTTTAATATTGGTATTTCTAGTGTGTCAGAATGTCCTGAGGAGTTTGGTGGCTTCTGGTATATCATTTTCTTCTAACCATTCATCTTCACAAGTTGGGTCACTGTACCTAACAAGGTATTCCCTCACTTTCTTGGTTCTTAATTTTCTTAGTACCAGAGGTCTCAATAGGAGGTATAACTTGGGGAATCTTATTCCTCAAGGGAAATTTCTCAGCATCACTAGATTTATATGGTTTTACCAAGCTCACTGGAAATTTAGGATGCTTATTACTAAGCTCTGCAGATAATTCTACTTCAACAGCATTTTCTCCATGGAGGGCTTTAATAACAAAAGGTCCTGCAAAGGATTCTTTGAGATTTTTACATCCTTTGATGTTATTGAAGTTGGTGGTGGATACTAGTACTAAATCCCCTACCTTGAAATCTGGAGTGGCATGAGATTTGTCCCATTTATCTTTAGCATATGCAAATGAGTCTGCCATGCATTTTACTGCATGCTTTCTGGCTCTGTCTAGCATTCCTTTGAAGCTGGAAGCTGTAGGATGTATTTCAACCAAATCTTTCCTTAAAGAATCTTGGGGTAATTTGGGATTCCATCCTTTCTCCAAAATAGCAGGAGTCTCATTGGTACTGGCATGAAGGGAGGCTTTGTCTGCCAGTTCCGGTGCAGGTAGAAGAGTACACCAATCATGGGTTAAACCATCACTATCTTTAAATTCAAGGCCATATGCACAAAATCTTCTAACCATGTCCTCTACGGTTTGGATCATCCTTTCAGCCAGGCCATCAGTTTGTGGGTGGTAGACTGTAGAGAAAGACAGTTTAGTGCCAAATAATTAGTGAAGATTTGTCCATAGTGCTGAAGTAAATTTGTGATCCCTATCACTAATGATATTTGTAAATATCCCAGTCCATGACAATACTCTATTCCATATCATAAGGGATGTATCCATGGCTGTATCATCCTTGTGACATGGTAAAAGGATTGGAGTTTTACTGAATCTGTCCACAATTACTAGGCAAGCATTATAGCTTCTTTCACCTCCTGGTGGTAGGCCAGTTACCCAGTCCATATGGACAATTTCCCAAGGTCTGCTTGGTTCTTGGATTTTTATCATATTTCCAAGTCTTTTGCCAGTGGATTTATTTGCCTTTTGGCATCTGTCACAGGTCTTGCAATACTCTGCAACATCCTTCTGCCACATTGGCCACCATATGCAGGTCTTTACTTTGTCTCTTGTTCTGTCTTCAGACAGATGTCCTGAAAAGGGGCTATCATGGCATTCTTTCAGTGAAAGATTGATTAATGACCTGTCTACAACTGTCATGACACATGTGTGCTTGGTTCTGTGGTAAATTATAACATCCAGTAGGTGAAATCTTCCTTCATCATAAGATTTTTTCCTTACTTCATCCAAGGCAGGTATTAGAGAGTTGTCTTTACAGTCTTTGTTGAGTAATTGGCATAAAATGCTACAATTCTTATCTTGAGTGTAACTACTTCTGACTTCTTCAAAGAAGGTGGTGTTCAAGTCTAGAAAACTTATTCCTTCTATTGGGATTTGTGGTGAAGCTTCTTCTGGCACATAAGCCATATTATCAATATTATTTGGTAATGGCCATCTGCTTAGTCGATCTGAATTCTTATGAATATTCCCATCCTTATGAACAATAGTCATATTGCCTCTGTATTCTTGTATGGCTATTTTCCATCTGAGCATATGTCTATTGGGTGTTTTCACGTTTAAAAGTGATTTGACAGCTGTACAATCTGCTATCACCTCAAAAACTCATCCCTCCAAGAAGTAGTTTAATTTTTTCAAGGCCCAGACAAGACATAGACATTCCATTTGACTTGCTCCATATCTGGCTTCAGTTGGTTTGATTTGCCTGGATATGAAACATATGGGTCCTTCTACAGGTTTATCATTTATGATCTGAACTTGGTGAAGTGCAGCACCCAGTCCATCCCCTGATGCATCAATATACAATTTGAAAGGCAATTTAAAGTCTTGCATAAGTAAGAGTGGAGCAGTGGTCAAGGCTTTTCTTAGAGACTCAAAAGCTTTGACTCTGTCAACGGTCATTTCAAATACTGTGTCTTTGTCACACAATTTATGAAGTGGTCTTGCTATGGATGCAAAATCTTTAATGTGTTGCCTGTAATATCCTTCAAAACCTAAGAATGACTGAATTTACTTCTTGTTCTGAGGCATGGGTTTTAGCAACACTGCTGCAACTTTGATTTTGTCAATTCCAAGGGACAAACCACATACAACATGTCCTAGTACTTTAAGTTCCTTAAATCCAAAATGGCATGTATTCAAGGAGATTTTTATGTTTACTGATTGAATTTTTGTCAAAACTCTGGACAATTTGTACATGTGCTCCTCCCAAGTCTCGGAACAGACAATAATGTCATCAATGTAAATGATTAACCATCCCTCTGAGAGTTCTTCAGGGAAGATTTCATTCATCATTCTTTGGAAGTGTGAAGGTGCATTTTTGATACCAAAGGGCATCCTCAAGTATTCATACACTCCACAATAAGCAATAATTCTCAAGTATTTTCTTGCTCTTGGTGTCACCACATTTTGATGGAATCCTTTAAGGGCATCCATAGTGGTTATATACATTGCTTGAGATATTTTAGTAAGGGCAATTTGGATTTTTGGTATTGGTTATCTATCTGGAACAGTGTATGTGTTCAGAGCCTTAAAGTCCCCAACCATTCTGGATTTTCCATTATGCCATGCCACTATGACTGGTGTAGTGATTTCTACTTCTTCATTGTGGCCTACTTTTCTTATTACACCAATGTCCAGAAGTTCTTTGATATGAATTTCTAGAGCTTCCCTTGATTTTGGACTTTCTGGATATGCAGGTCTTCTTAAGAGTGGTTGATAAGGTCTCTCAATGTTAAGAATGATGTAAACTTCATGACCAATAATTGCTCCTAGAGGTTCTTTGTCTGAAGCATATGCTCCTCTGTGGTCATACAAAAGGGAAGAAAGTTCATTTTCTTGACTATCAGTCAGATGAAGGCTTATTTCAGCCTCATTTACCTGTTCAGACTTGAATTTCTCTAACTCTAAGTTGACTAGTGATACTTTGTTTACTAGAATTTGTCTTTTAAATGGTAAAAAGGCAATTTTTTGGAGCTTATTGTCTCCAATAGTAAAGTATCTGTCTTTGTTATTATGTAAATCTATTCCATACATGATTAAATAGTCATTTCCCAATATAAAATGGGTACTAGAGCAATTTTCCATAACAACAAATTCAACTGTGGTTCTTAAATTCCCATTTATGTGTGGTAATATGAAGTTGGTCTCAAAAATTCCTAATTCTTTCATTGGATTACTTGCACTGTTGAATTTTATACCATCAATTGGTAACAATTGGTCTTCAAAATTTGGTACACAAGTCTTAAGAAAAGATTTTCCAACACAAGAGCAGAAGGCTCCTGGGTCAAGCAAACATTTGGTGGGCTTGTTGTTAATCACCACTTCTGTTATACAGGAGTTACAAGCTTTATAACCTTTTCCCCTGTTTGGTTTTGTTTTCATAAGTTGTGCATCTTGAACTTTTGATAAATCAACTTGACCATTGCTCAATTGTGGCAAGTGGGAATAAGATTCCATGATGTCAAAAGTGGCATTGATATTTTCTATATCTTTTGAAGATTCAGAAAATATTGATGACTTATCATCTGAATTTTCTTCAATTATGTCATATTTTTCAACATCAGGTTCCTTTTTAATATCAATTACATTGATATTTCCCTTCTTTAGACATGTATTGGCTAAATGGGTGGTGCTTTGGCAAATATGGTACTTTCTGACTGTATCTGCAGATCTATACTTAATATTATTAGAATTTTCTTTGGGGTTTTTGTCCACAGAATCTTTTAGGGGTATGAAACCTTGTTTGGAGATTCACCCTACTAGAACCAATTTTGGTTCTTGTGGTTACTTCTTCTAATATATTGATAATATCCTCTGCTGAAGATTGTTCAGTAGTGCTGCTTTTGATAGCATGCTTTAAGTCACCTCCACATTGTCTCAGAATTTTTCTATGGATCATAAATTCTGACAAGTCAGGATATAATGCTGTTAATCTGTCTTTTTGTTGGCAAAACCATGGTAAAGCTTTGTCTTTATCAGCATTAAATTTGGTAGATTCAAAGGCTGTTCCAACTTTGCACCTCAAATCATCATTTTCCCATTTGTTAATGATTTGGGTTTTTCACCAAGTCCAACTCTGGTGTCCATGTGCTTGTCTTATTTTGATGTACCATCTGTGAGCTGGTTTGGTAAACAAGGTGTTAAATCTGGCTGTTACCAATCTTTCTGGTAATTCAAAATCCTCTTTGATAATTTCAATACCTCTAATGAATTCCATATGGTCATACTCTCCTTCACCACTGAAATGAGGCCATTCTTTAAGTTTTGGAACTTTCAAGAGTGCTTGGCCCATTGATGGTTCTAACTTATAAAAAGAAGTAGAACATTCATTCTTTAACTGTGAATTTTTAATATCCAATACTTGTGGATTGAAAATTCTTGCATCTTCATTTTGATTCAGAGGTGTAGACATTCTTTTTAAAGTGTTTAGAAGTTGTTCAATATCATTCATTTTACTGTTGTTACACCTTTGTGAATTTCTTAATTCATGTTTCAAGCTTTGTATAGAGTTTATGACATTCTTTTTATGATCATCCTCTTTATATGTTAGCTCATTATATAATTCTGTTTGTTTAGTATTATCAGATATAACTTCATTTAGCTTTTTTGTTAATTTTGATATTTCCTCTCTTGAGGTATCAAAATGCTTTTTCAGGGCAACTATATTTGTCTTTACTTCAGCAAATGATTTTGAAATATCATCAAGAGCTTTTTTATTATCTTCTTTGATAGTGCTTATGGCTGGTTTTATTCTTGTCTCAATTATGTCATCAATATTGGATTTAAAATATTTGTCTGTTAATTCTTTAATGATGGCCGATTGTTCATTTATCTTAATGCCAAAAGAATTATCATTATTGGAAGTTTTGATTGTTCTTAAAAATCTCTCAAAGCATTTAAGTGTATCATTTATTTGGCTCAGCCTCAAGTTATTTGTTTTAATATTGTCACAAATTGATGTATTTTTATGAGAAAGATGACTTTTTACATCAGAAATGGCTTTATACAACTCTGGACTACAATCAAAAGTATCAGAAATAATTTTTGCTATTTTAATCTGGCTTCCTCCTTCTTTTGTAATTCCATCATGGTTCTGGCCATCTGAAATAGATTTTCCATGGCATCCTGTTGAATCTTTGGGATTCTGTAGCCCTGCCTGTAAGGTTTTGGGGCTGGTGCCTTCCCTTTTCCCTTGTTTGGAGTTTGTGGCTGCTTTTTCACATTGAAATTTCTTCTGCTGGCCACTGGGGCTGTTTTTGGCACTGGTTTGGGTGGTGGAGGGTTGTTTTTCCTCCATTCTAGTGTCAAAAGCATCATGTTTTTCTTCTCCATCAATGGATGCTATCCATTGAGCAATTTGAAAGTATTGGGATGGCCCAGGAATTTTCTCACAGTCAGGTAAGAACTCATGAAATTCTTCCACAGGTCTGCAAGGATCTGGTACTCCTTGAACTGAAGTGCATTGTTGTATGCACTGTGGCTGGCTTTGTATATGTCCACTGAGGCTTTCTGTGGCGGTGTCAGCTCTTTTTGAAGGTAAAATGGTATTATCAGCTTCAGAATGACCCATTTTGGTTGTTTGGAATTCATCAAATGACCCTTTTCCTTGTGTAACTGATTGGCCTCTGCCATAATCACGTCTATTACCTTGCCGGGAGCTGCTTGAGGGGTTATAGCTGGCTCCTGATCTGGTTGAAGGCACAATTATGGTTAAAAAGGCTTAAAATAGTAATTTTACGTCAAAAAACTTACTATTGGCCAAACCGTTGGCTTTCTGAAGAGTATTGCTTATTTCCAAGTTGACTAATTCAGAAGAAACTGGCTCTGGTTGAATGTTCTGAGTCAAATCAATAGTACTATTATGATCGGAATTAACAGTACTGGCAGGAATAATGCTTGTTACTGTTGAGGCTTTTTCAGTGTTTTCTTGTCTTACCATGTTGTCAGACACTAAAATTAATGAAAAAACCAATTTATTAAGTAAAAAAAGGATATTTCAAAAAAGAAATTGAAATATAAGCCTCACTTATAATATTAAAAGAAATATTTTTTTTTATTGATTTTTTGAATTATAAGTATTTTTTATATGTTTTTAAATTTTTCAATATAAGAAAAAAAATTTAAAAAGAGTAAAAAAATATGTCACAGGTAAAATATCACGGCTGGGCCCCCAAATGTAAGGTGTGGATATGAAACTTTGATTAAAAATCAAGTACTTTTCCTGTCCTCAAGATTTGTATAAGGTAAAAATCAATTAAAAATAGTAAGAAATATTCTTTTTAAGAGAAAACACGCCAAATTTATTGTTTATAACTTTATTAGTATAAAGCAATAATTCCATAAAGATTTATTGTCTTACCAACAATAAAAATTTATCCAAAAATACTCTACAAGAGATATTTAAGGCTACAAAAGAAATTTCTTCAAGAGCAATTTCAATTGGAATTAATTGAGAAAAGAACTGCAAGAAATTAATTAAAGAACAAAGTCTTTAAAAATAATATTAAAGCAAAAACATGCCCAAAAGTGACCAGAGTGAATTTGGAAACAAAGTGACAAAGCTTACAGTGATGAAAGATGCTTTAATTCACTTTTGGGGTGGTTCAGGGGTAAAAATGATTATAAGAGTTACAAACAATGATTATAATAATTTCTTCAGGTGGTTAAAAGGTTTAAAAAGATTTGAAAAAGGTGGATGGAATCTCTTATTGATTGGTTTACCAATGTTTATACTAATTATAAAAGGAAAGGATTCTAACATGAAGAGAAAAGTGGGGCAAAGAAGACATTCTTTTATAGCCATCAATTTTCTTACTACAAAGGTAAAATTGACTCTTTTCAGTCGTGAAAAACAGTCTGCCAACAGAAAAGCCAATTATGGCATCATTGAACCCTGGTTTAGACCAAAAAAGGGCTGGTTTAAGCCATTTTTAGCCGTTTTAGACCCTTAAATCAGCCATTACTATAGCACTACCTGGTCTAGAGGCTTTAAAACACGTCAGAATGTGTGTAAGAGACGTAGAAACCAGTTAAAACTGTTTTTACTATGATTGTTTTATCTTAAAGGTAGTTTTACCCCCTTGGCAACAGCTAAAACTACCCCAGTTGGTATCAAGACCTCATCATCAATTGAGTCCACAGACCCTGTAGCTCAATTCCAAGCCAAAAGTGATGAACTTTTGCATGAATTTTGACACCACACGCCTGTCAGCAAGGATTTTGGGGGTCTAGCTCCCCCTTAGAGCTGGAGTTCCTTTTCCCCCCCAAATTTAATCTTTCCGATTTATTTTTCCTTTAATTCCTCATCATGTATTATACTCATAATTTGCATATGTATTTCAATTGAGTTGTACAGTTCAATACAGTAATAATTGATACCTCACATGTAAATTAAAGTTCACTTATGTAATACATGCGCACATTTTGACATTTCAATTGAATTCAATTCAAAATACTTCAATTACTCATAACTTCTAAAATATACACAACACCTCAATTTTAACACAAATTTTGGTGATTAACACTACATGTGATGTGAATTAAATTAAAGTTTTGAGGATTTTCATCTTTCATACAGAAAATACTAAAACTTAATGTAAGCTTATTTAGAGTTGAGTTACAAAATTTTCACTCAGAGGTGACCCCACCTGATTTTTGATGAGGAATCAAATGGCAAAATAATTTTTGTATGTTTTTTTATTGGATAAAAAGTTATGGTGATTTTTATTTAACTTTTTTTTCAATTGTAATTAAGTTTTTGAGTTTGAATATAATTTTATATTTATATTTTGATTTTCATTTTAATAATATAAATAAATTTATTTTATTTATATTTATATGTTAATTTTGAATTTGTGGTCTTTTGGGTATATGAAATTACCTCTAAGGCTCACATACCTCTTCAATAGACTTTTTAGTTTTGAAGCTCAATAATGCTTAATTTTTCTATTCTTTAGGTTTTCTTTCATGTCTGAACCTTCTTAGTAGTTTATCAGCATTTGTTATATCTTTCTCAAGTATCCATTCATCTTCTTAAGTTGAATTTCTATACCTTACAAGGTATTCTCTTTCTTTTTTGTTTCTTGTCCTTCCTTCTTTAAGGACTTTTACAATTTTCTTTTCTTCTCCTTCTTCCAAGAGGGGAGTTTCAAGTGGGGGTTTATTTCTTAGTGGAAATAATTCCATATCACTTGTGCTGTAAGGTTTTATCAGAATTACAGCGAAAGTTGGGTGTTTGTTCATTAATTCACCTGTGAGTTCCAATTGCACAGCATTGGGTCCATGAAGTGCTTTTATCATAAATGGTCCTGCAAAGGAATCTTTCAATTTCTTTGGACCTTTTATGTTATTGAAATTAAGGGTTGATACTAGAACCAAGTCTCCTATTTTGAAGTCAGGTGGTTTATGACTTTTATCCCATCTTTCCTTTGCATATTTTAAAGAATCTTGCATACATCTGTTTTCATGGTGTCCTGCTTTGTCGAGCATTATTTTAAAACTGCTTGCTGTTGGATGTATATCCACTAAGTCCTTCTTGAGGGTATAATAAGGAAGTCTTGGATTCCAACCTTTTTCTAGCATTGCTGGTGTTTTGCCAGTGGAAGAATGGATTGATGTCTTATATGCCAGTTCAAGGGCTGGTATTAGTGTACACCAATCATGGGTAAAGCCATCAGAATCTTTTAATTCTAGTCCATAAGCACAGAATCTTCTGATCATGTCCTCCAAGGTTTGTATCATTCTTTCTGCTAAACAATCAGTTTGAGGATGGTAAGCTGTTGAGAATTATAACTTTGTCCCAAACAAGTTATGGAGATTTGTACATAATGCTGAATTGAATTTTGGGTTTCTGTCACTTATAATATTCTGGAATAAGCCTGTATGGATAATGACTTTATTCCATATCATTATGGCTTTGTCCATAGCTGTGTCATCTTTGTGACATGCTAGGAACAAGGACGTTATGCTATACCTGTCAACTAATACTAGGAATGCATTATAGCTTCTGTCTCCTCCTGGAGACAATTCTGTTACCCAAACGATATGAACTATTTCCCAAGGGTATTTTGGCTCTTGGATTTGGATTATCATTCCAAATGTCTTTCCTGTGGCTCTGTTGGAATTTTGACATCTTTCACAGGTCTGGCAATATTCTGCAACATCTTCCTTCCAATTTGGCCACCAAGAGCAGGTTTCCACCCTTTCTAGTGTTCTGTCTTCTGAGAGATGTCCATCTCAAACACTATCATGACACTCATGTAAAATAGTGCTGATCAGGGTTCTTTCTGTTGAGGCCATAACACATGTGTGTTTTCTTCTATGGTAAAGGATCCCATCAAGGAGGTGGAATCTTCCTTCATCATATGCCTTTTTCCATGTTTCATCTAATTTTGATGAAAGTGATGGATCTTTGCAGTCTTTCATTAGAAGTTGGCTTAGGATATGGCAATTCTTGTCTATCTTATAGCTTTCTTCAACTTGGCTAAAGAATTCTGTGCCAATGTCTGTAACACATATCCCTTCTATATGGTGCTCTTCTTGTGGTACCCATGCTGGATTGTCATGGTTATTTGCTAAAGCCCATGTGCTAAGACCATCTGCATTTTTATGAATATTACCAGATTTATGAACAATAGTCATATTTCCTCTATATTCTTGGATAACAATTTGCCATCTCAGCATATGTCTATTTGGACTTTTCATATTTAATAGAGATTTCACAGAATTACAGTCTGTAATCACATCAAATACTGTTCCATCCAAGTAATAATGTAATTTTTTCTAAAGCCCACACTAAGCAGAGGCATTCCATTTGGCTTGCTTCTGTTGGCTTTATCTGTCTTGAAATAAAACAAATTTGTCCTGCCACTGGTTTATCATTGATAATTTGTGTCTGGTGTAGTGCAGCACCTAGTCCTTCTCCACAAGCATCAATGTAAAGCTTAAAGGGTAGTTTCAAATCTGGCATTAGAAGAAATGGGGCATTTGTTAAGGAATTTTTCAATTCTTCATATTCCTTTACTCTTTCTTCTGTCATTTCATAGACTGTTTGTTGATCACATAGTTTATACAAGGATTTGGCATTTTTTGCAAAGTCCTTTATATGCTGTCTATAGTAACCAGCAAATGCTAGGAATTATTGCATTTCTTTTTTGGTTTGAGGCATTGGCTTAGGTAGTACTGCTGCTACTTTGTTCTTGTCTATGCCTAGACTATGTCCAGATACAACAAGTCCTAGTGCTTTTAGTTCACTATATGCAAAATGACACTTTTTCAAGGAAGGTTTTGCATTCACTTGCACTATTTTTGTAGTACCCTTTTGTAGGGTTTGTCTATAAAACTCTTGATAATAGTAACAATATCAAGAGTACTATGACTGTCCTCAGTAGAAAAATATAATATAATAAAATATTACAACCACAAATTTAAATATAATTATTAAAAATAATTATATATAAAAAAAATAATTTTAATTATTATTATAAAAATATAATAATAAAAACAATATAATAATTATAATAAACTATAATTATTCTATTATTGTTCTAGTCACTGACAGTTATAACAATAAGAATTGTAAAGCTCTTAATGAGACAATTACACGTGGAAATATGAATATTAACCAATTTATAAATAATATAAATATTATTTATAAAAGAATTATAACACACACTGTGCAGAAATAATTCTTATAGAATAAAATTCTATATAAAAAAACTAATACTAGATAAAAAAATTATAGAACTTTAGAGAAAAACTTACTTATAATATTTATTTAATACAACAAGTCAAACAACAACAGTTATTATATTAAATAATAATTATAAGTTAAAAACACGCCTAAAATCAATAAATTTAAAGATAAAACAACTTTTTATGATGAAATTTAAGATTTAAGAGTTTTTGAGAGGAATTTGTGAGTTTAAAAGATATTTCAGATGATAATTTTTATAATATAAAATATATTATTGATGATTACAACAATAATCTGAATTCTATGACTTCAGTTCTTTAATTTACAATTAATAAAGAATAAAATAACTCAAGAATTACTTTAATAATAAGATTTTATAAATAATAAAACTTTACCTGTTTAAATTTCTAATATGATTGAATTGAATACTGATGATGGACAAAAACAGTGATGAAAAGACTCTTTTTATGTCTTAAGAGCAGCTCTCATGATTCATAATGATTATAGAGGGCGTGCTCAGGTCAAAACTGAAAAACCATACTTAAAAACAAAGTTCTTAACTTAAGGCAACTTTTTTTTAATTCCAATTTAAAGTTACCAGTGTTATTCTTAACTCCATGTAACTTTAATCCTCATTTAAACTAATTATTTTAAGTTTTTAATATAAATAAACTTATTTATATTAAAGTTCATCACATGAACAACTTAAAAATAGAGTTTCAAGTATAAATCTCTTAAACTCAATTTTTAATTAATTTTTAAAGAAATCATAGCTTTCTTTGAGTTTAATTAAAAGAGTAAATTTCCAGGCTAATTACCCAGGAAATTTATTTATAGAAGATACTTGAAATTCAATTTATATATTGATAATATTAAATTCTAAGTTGTGTGAAATTTTCAAGCAAATCCATTAAGAATTGGATTTTTAATGAATTTTTGAAGTTATTGCTATTTTTCCACATAAAATAGCAAAACACACCAAACCTTAAGTTTTGATAAGGTTTTAATGCTTGAAACTTTAAAGTTTTAAGCTTAGTTAAGGTTTTTAAGCTTAATTAAGCTCTGACAGTTCTTAAAACCTTGATTTCAAGCCTGCATATTGGGATTTACCCTTTGGCAGCTTGAAATTCCTGTCCAATTTGAGATAAAACCAGTTTAAACCTTAAGGTTGGATCAAAGTCTAATCTTAAAGTTTAAATAAGGTTGAAAATCCTCCAATACAGGTGGACAACCTTAATTGAATCCTTGTAGATCCAAAAAGCTGGGTACCCCAGCTCTATTTGGTCTTTTTCCTTTGTCCCACCTTTTTGCGTAGATTTTGCCCTTTTATTTATTTAAAGCCATACTATGGCCTTAAACCCTTTTAAATTGAGCTCATGCAGGATTTACATTCTGTATGGCAAATACTTAGCCAATTCAGTAAATATACACCACACCTCAATTTTAACTAAAATTTTGGTAAGTTTGCATAAACCTTATGCAACTTTAAATTTAAGCTTAATTAAGCTTAAATTTAACAATCTTAAAAAAATGTTAAAAAAGTTACATTGGTACTGTGAGATTCTTAAATCTTCCAATAACATAAAAAATAAGTGGTTTTGGGTATAACACCCTATGGGTGTACCCTAGGTTATTTTTGGTGTAGAATCCAAAAATGACATAATATTTATAACTTTGTTTATCCAAAAAAAAGTTATACTTATTTTTTATTATTTTTTATTTTAAATTCAACTAAAAAGTCTGTTTAAGACAAAATTAACTGTTTATAAAATGATTTGTGGCCTTATGGGTATGTCATACATACCTCACAGGCTCACACCTTTCAAGTCTTGTAAGGTGATTTTCCCAAGTTTCTGAGCAAACTATGATATCATCAATATAGATAATTAACTATCCTCCTGATAATTCTTCAGGAAATATGGTATTCATCATCCTTTGATAATGGGAAGGTGCATTCTTTATACCAAATGGCATTCTTAAGTATTCAAAAATCCCACAGTGGACTATTATCCTCAGTAGTTTCTTGGCATTGTCTGTTAAGACATTTTGATGAAAACCCTTCAGAGCATCCATAGCTGTGATGAACTTAGCTTGTGACAATTGGGTTAATGTCTCAAGGATTCTGGGTATTGGATATCTGTCTGGAATGGTATTGGTGTTCAGGGCTCTGAAGCATCCTACCATTCTTGATTTTCCATTATTCCAAGTTATAATGACAGGTGTAGTGACCTCTAGCTGTTCATTATGTCCTACTTTTCTTAATACTCCAAGGTCCATTAATTCTTTAGTGTGTACCTCCAAGGCCTCTCTAGCCCTTGGACTAGCTGGGTAAGCAGGTCTCCATAGTAAGGGTGGGTAAGGTTTTTCCACATTAAGAATTATATCCACCTCATGCCCAATTATGGCACCTAGTGGCTCTTTGTCAGTTGCAAAGGCATTTTTGTACTTGAATAAGAGGTCAATCAATTTTTCTTTCATTTTTTCTGTTAATTCTTGATTGAATTCTGCCTCTTGGAGTTGTTCAGATATAAAAAGTTCCTTTTTGGGTATTTTCTCTTCATTCTTAATAACTGTGGTTTGTTTTTTGTTATTTAAGAAGCCAAACTTTTGTCTTTTGTTGTCTCCTATGGTAAAATATCTATCTTTTTGGTTAGAGATATCTATACCATAAATTGATAAGTAGTCATTTCCAAGTATGAAGTGATTACCAGTACAGTTGTCCATTACTACAAATTTTACTTTACTTCTGACAAATTGTGAGGGGTGAGGAAAAATTAGTGTTAAATCAATTATTCCAAGGGCCTTCATGCTCTCCCTTGCACTACCAAATTTGACACCTTGTATTGGCATACGTTTTTCTTGCCAATCTGGGACAATGGTTTTTAAATAACTTATACCAACACAGGTACAATATGCTCCTGTATCCAAGTTCACTTTTCCTTCTTGGTTATCAACCATAACAATACTTATCCTTGATTTTCCAGCTTTATATCCCATTCCTTTTGCAGGTTTGGTTCTGTACATTTTCACATCTTCTATATTTGTCAGGTTTGTGTCAGATGTTCCAACTTGTGGTAAGTTTGAGTTAACATCTAGTACTTCATAAATTATATCAATATTATTAATTTTTGGATTAATTATATTAATTTCATCACTTTCAGAACTTTCTGACTCTTCTGTTTCTTTTTCAGAGTCAGATTCCTCCTCTTTGTCATTGTGGATTTCTGTTTCCACAATCTCATTAATGTTTTCCTTTTTGCGGAATTTATTGGCTAAGTGTCCAATACCTCCACATTTATGGCATTTTCTTTGCTCATTGTTGTTGGATGTATTGGGCTTGAAAGATTCTTTTGGTTTACCTTTTTGATAAATGGCTTATTTGGACTTTTAATGTCCAATTTCTTCCAAGTTCTGCCAATTTTTGTTCTTGTCACTATTTCTTCCAGTGCATTAATGTACTCTTCTGTGGAGCATGGTTCTATACACCTGCTTCTTAGGGCATGTTCTAGCTCTCCTCCACATTTCTTGAGTATTTTCATATGCACCATCTTTTGTGACATTTCTGGGTACAATGCATTGAGTCTTTGAACTTGTTTTAAGAACCAAGTTAAAGTTTTGTCTTTGTCTGGGCCAAAGAAAGAATTTTTAAATGATTTCTCTATCTTGTACCTCCAGGCATCATTAGCCCACTTGGTGATTATTTCTTGTTTCCACCAAGACCAGGTGTTTTTGCCATTTGTTTGTCTTATGCCATAATACCATCTTTTTACAGATTTTTCAAACAATGAATGTAATCTTGCAGTAATTAATTCATCTGGTATGGCATAATCTTCTTGTAGCACATCAATTGTCTTGATAAATTACATTTGGTCATATTCACCTTCTCCTGTGAATGTTGGTCATTCTTTTAATTGAGGTGCTTCCTTAATTATAACTTGGTGATTGTCTTGGTGACTTAAGTCTGTTATGAATGTATTTGTTAATTCCTCTTTTGGTTTAAAAGGGCTTCTTATGTGAAAAAATGGGGTTGATAACTTTTGCATATTTGAGTTAGCCTCATTAATTTTATCCATTTTTTCAGTGATAAGCCTTATTTCACTTTGAATGTCATCTTTCAGATGCATTCTTGCTTCATCACTCTTTTCCACATGGTCCAAAAGTAATTTTTAGTGTGATGAAGTCTTTTCTTCAACTTTTTCTACAGAAATACTTAGTTTGTTTAATTTTTCTGTAAGATTATCAATACTCACATCATAATTGATTTTCAAAGTTTTATCTTTGATATCTTTTATGTATTTATAAAATTCTTGTTGTCCTTGTATTAATTTTTGAGTGTTATTAATCAAAATCTTTGGTTTATTATTTTCAATAATAAACTTAATGTTGTCAATTTCTTTTTTATTTTTTACAACAATTTTTGTTAAAGAAGATAAGTTGTTTTGCATTTCTTGTAATGATAAGAAACTGTTTTTAATTTCATTTAGAGGTAATATACTATTTTTAATTTCTGTTAAATTATTTACAACATCTTTGGACAAGGTTATTTCTTTGGGAAATGAGGTTGTCTCATTCTTTGCTCTTCCTTGTCCTTGAATTCCATCAAGGTTCTGGCCATGTTGAAAGCATTATCCATGGCATCCTTTTGGATTCTTGGGATCCTGTAGCTTGGGGAATATGGTTTCCTCCAATGCTTTTTCTTGTTCTTCTTCCCTTCTTGGGGAAGTGGGCTGGCTTGGGGCTTGCTGGTAGAAGCTACTGGGGCTTCTTCCTTGGTTGCCTCCCTCTTTTTGGCATGATACTCCTTGATCTTTTTGATTTGAGGTTTGGATGATAGTGGATTCCATCCATTGGAGTATCTCACTATTTCCTCCTCTTTGAGGAACTTTTTCAGGATGTTCCAGGAGTTCATCACTCCTTGGTGTATTTGAGGCAGCATTTCCCAATCTTTGTCCTTGTACACTGTGTAATACTGCTTGTATTGGCTCATGTAAATGTCTATTTGAGCCCCCTGAATGTGATTTGTACCTGTTTGAGTTACTCATACTTAGTTCTAACTCTGGTTCAGATATCATGGGTATTTCTGAGACTTGCATTTGGGATAAGGCACTTCCTTGTGTGGATTCTATTCCACTGGAGATATTGCCCTTCCTTTTCCCTTTTGAGGAATCAATTCAACCTCTGAGTCCAGCTCCATCTGATTGGATGGAGTATTGGGAGCCACTTCTGGTAGTCATATTTTAAGAAAAATAAGAAATAAGAGAATATTAGAACAGGAATTATTCTTATGGCAATTTATAAATGAGGTACTCACCTTCAGATTCCTGAATAGTGGGTCCTGAAAAGTCTAATTTCTTAGCTTTCTTTTTCTTAGTGATTATTGGTGTTGGAGAACTTTGACAAGGTTTTTCCACCAATCTTTCAACAGTGGTTCTAAGGATGTGAAAAACCACGTGTAAGACAGTACAATTGCTTTCCAAATGCCTCAATAGTATTTAAAATCAAGAAATATAAAATTATTATAAATTTTTGTGATTATAATTATAATTTATTATTGGATAAATGCAATTAAAATCCTTTTAAAGGTATTTTAGAGTAAATATCATGGCCAGGCCCCCAAATCTAAGGTTTGACTATGAAACAATAAGTAAAAATTACTAATATTTCACTTATTTTACTATGAATGTCCTTATAAATAAAATAATTATAATAATAAAGAATTCTGATAACTATTGTGTAAAAATATTTATATTATTAAATATAATACTATAATTTATTTTATAAAAAAAAAAATAATATAATAAATAAATATATTAATAAAAAATAATTAATATATTTAAAATCACTTTATTATTATTACCAACAAATAATAAAGGTGTGAAAAAAATTGTTTTTATGAATAAAAGAACAATTAATAACAATAATATTATTAATATTAAAGTTATTTATTAATTTAAATACTATTTATATTAATATAATAATTATTAAAAATAATAATAAGAAAAATTATTATAAAAAAAGAAAATAACCTACTTTTAATACTTAATATAATAATTTTGAAAGATTTTACACCAAAATAATGTAAATACAATTTATACAAACTTTATTTACAATAAAAAAAATAGAGAAATTACAAATATTATTTGATTTTAAATGGAAATTGAGTTTTAAAGAGATTTTCAACAAAAACAATTAAGTAATTAGTGTAATCAGATCAAGATTGTTGATTATAATAAAGATAATATTTGTTCTTTGATAATATAATAATTTTATATATAAATAATAAAGAAATTACCTTTTGATTTAATTATTTTAGTGTTTTTGGTGCATCTTAGGGGGAAATAGAGTAAAAAGAACTCTATTGATAGTAAATACCTCCCTTCTAGATTCCAGAAGGCTTCTAGTAGACTTTTACTGATTCTTTCTACTAGAATTGATCAATATTTTAAGGTTTAGTGATGATTAAATCATGATCAAACCATCTTACCTCATTATTATGCCATTATTTATATTTATCACTGTAACTCTAAGTTTGATGATGTCATAGGCTTGGCAGAAGCCTAAGCTTCATATATTTTATTAGTATTAATCATAATCTAATATTTTTCAGTAGTTTTATCACTTATATGACTGTTAAACTTAAAATAGGATTACAGTGAGTGATCATAAATGATCAAATTTAAGCTTAAACTGTGAACATGAATAACCTTTAAGTTATACATGCTACAGCTATTCTGAGAGTATATTCTGATAGCTTGGCATTTTGGTATTAAACTTCCAAGAGAATTTCATTACATCATCAAAACTCTATTTTTGATAATTTTCCTTGTAGCTCATCTTTTCTGTCAAAATTAAGTATTTTAAACTTCAAACCATGATTTCAAGGGGTTATACCTTGAATATTATAATAAAGGTTAAGTCATTCTTCACGTATTAACTAGTAGAATCTGACTTTCTACTTTTTTTTTTAAGTTTGGACCACTTTCACAACAAAGTGGTCAACAGTTCTATTGGTTTTATTCAATAATCCATTACAAGTTTTACCCTTTTTATAGCTTGTGAAATAAAGCTCATATCTGTATTTCTATATTAATTATTTGGTGACTTTTTTTTTGATTTATCTCTCTATCCTTTATATTTCAAGAGATATTAGCTAAAAACCATGAATATATGCATTGACCAAAAAAAGTGCATATATTCAGCTTAATTCCTTAATTATTGACTTTAGAGATTAGCTTTATAATTGTTTTATGTGTATATTTCTATATAGAATCCAATGGTACAATTTAATTTACACTTTGTTACATTTGTTTCTGATATAAATGAGGTTTTTTACCTTTTTTAAGCTATTATTACTTATACTTCAGTAATTATTGACTTTTCAGATATGCCATAAAAATGAAATATGTTTATTTTACTATGAGTAATCCAATAGAATGATTTATTTCATATTTTTTTATTCATTATATTCTGAGTTAATTCATATTTTGTACTTATTTATGATATTTTACTAATTTTTGAGATCCTTATCATAAGTATAATTATTACAGAAATTTTGCTGTGACCCTTTTGGATATGAGTTCATATCCTAAAGGCTCACAAGTGGTCTGGCACTCAGGAATAAAGAACTCACTTGGAGGGCTCCAAAAGATTAAATAAAATAAAAGAATATATTTATTTAAGGAAGAATAAAAGTAAAGACAAGTATGCCAAAAGATAAAGAGAAAAGGAAGCCAATGGCCAAGATGATAATAAAAGCCAAAATCTAAAGAGCCAACCAAATGAATCCTCAATTCACTTTTTCAACCTTCCAGAAAGAATAATGGAATTAGTAAAGTATATGATCACCAATATCCACTGATAGGCAAAGAAGAAAGGTGCAAATGACTGACTTGAGATTATCAGTATTTAATTTAATAAAATAAAATAAAAATAAGGATAATGATAATTCCAATATATTAGTTAACTGGGGAAAAAGTCCCCAGGTGATGAAAGGTGGCCAGTATATGTGAAAAGCTGAAAGGCTGATCCTGGAAGGTGAGTCATCTGGCTGTATTGTCTGAATTGGGACAATACATCTCTGGCCATCTTGAGAATTGAACTGTGTGACTGAATTTCAAAAGTGGAATATGAATTGGCCAAAATGGGCCAAGGCCATACAGGATGCTTGATTACTACCTGTATGGACCAATTGAGCTGTCCAAGGAATGCTGAGTACTTGATGCCTCGACAATAATTTAAATGAATGATAACCTCTGAGAATTGCCCTTATAATAGTCCTGATAAAGATTGACACCCCAACTCCTGCAGGGCCAGGTGGTTGGGGTCCTCAAATGGTCTTCTGGTAGCGCCAGGGAATTGCCTGACTGAATATCTAAAACATCCTTCTCCAAAATTGGTGATGGATTGGGGACTTGATTTGGAATCACATAGTTTGGTCCTTGAAATGTCACCATTGGATTTCTGAGCAAAAATGGTGCATAATGGTATATTATACCATATATGCACCACTCCTGGCTCCTTGAATACAGGGTGCATTGAGGAAGGAAAAGTCTTCCCCTGAACTTGAGGGTAATCCTTGATTGGAGCTGAGCTGGTGGCCTCTGGTGGTTGCCAGAGGCCATGGGCTCAACAATGGCCCACCTGTGGTCCTGACGGTCTTTTGGCCATTTATGGGTTGATTGGTATTTGGGGCGATGAACTGCCCCCTTGGCCCCTTTTGGCCTCATTGGAGTTGGGCCAAAAGGGGCCTAAGGGTCTCATGGACCATGGACCGTAGGGGGCCTAAATGCCCCAAAAATGCCATTTAGGCCAAAACCCCCTAATATAAAGGGTTGGGCCAGGGGCCATAGGCCCCTGGAAGACTGAAAGGACCCCCAGGCTCAAAAACAAGGATAATGGCCTGGGGGTTTGTGAGGTGAAGAATTGGCCAATAAGGCCAATGAAGGAAGGATATGGTCAATTGACCATAACTTGGGTTGAGGTTAGAATTGCTGCAACACCCATTGAGGGGGGGATTATTTGAGGTTGTGACAACATCTTGAAGTATTAAAAGCCTTTTAGGCTCCTTTTTAATGCATAATTTGGCATGAGAAGTGATTCAAACATTTGAGAAATTTGGGGTTTATCTTTTTCATTAATTTATCTGAAAGCAGGAGGTATTATGATATTTTCAATGATATCATGATTGTGTTCATTAATTTTAACTTTTAAGAGTTAAATTAATACTCTTGGAATATTTTCCTTCATAAATTTCAAAAAAAAACAGTCTAAATTTCTTGGAGTGACTTTTCTTTTGGGAGGTTTTTGTGTGAATATAGGTTCCCAGACCTATTACAACCTATTTCAATTTGATTGTGAATCATATTTGACCTCAGGGTCAATACAGTATAATTCTCTTACCTTAAAACATTATTTAAACCTTTCCAAAGAATCTCAAAGTTCTGAAATTCACCTTCAGTGGGAATTTGGAAAAAAAATTGAGGAATTATCTAAGAAAAAAATGAAAAAAGGGGGGATGAGGAAAGAACTTCTCAAAATATAAAAAAAATTGATAAATATATTAAAAAGTGGAACAAATTGGGTGAAACCTATAGTTAATTGAAGAGTGGAAGGGAAAAAAATGGAAATTGGGTTACTGGTGAATTCAAAAGAGGTTAAAAAGGTTTGAAAGGCAGGTTCTTTTTTTTGTAGAAAAATGGGGTCTTTGGGGGAAAAATAAATAAAATCATTCTGAAAAGATTCAATCAACTTAGTTTGGAATAGTATGTTTGAAAAAGAATGTATGTTTTGGGGTGGGAAATATTTTGGATTATTTGTGTTTTTTTTGGGGGGGATATGTAAAAAAAGGGGTTAAGTTTTGTTTTTCTTTTGAAAAAAAACTCCTTTTTATTTAGGAATTTTTGATATGTTTTTAGCCAATTGAGTTTTATTTTTTATTTTTGTTTTTCAATTTAAAAGAGACTCAAGGAGTTTATGATGTGTTTTTAGTAAAAAAATATCAGGGCTTACAGTCTTTTACCAATTTTCTTTATAAATTGATACCGGTATTAATATCATCAAATAATTAATTCTTTGAGTAAAAATTTAGTTAATGTTTATTAACGCCTTAATAATTATAAAAAAAAATAGATTAATAATAATCAGTGATCTTTTTTTTTAAAAAAAAAAATAATTTTTATGTTTTTTTGTGGAAATTTTACAGAGTTTAATATTTTATTTATTTGTTTTCTTCCTTTTTTTAAATTTAAAAAATAAATAAATTTATTTCTATTAATTTAAATTTAAGTCTTTTATTTTAAATATTTAAAAAAAAATCTTTTTTTTATTATTCATTTCAGTTTTGTTTTAGAGTTTGGGGATTAATGTTTACTTACATTTATTAATTTATGAGAAAAACCTATAAGAAATTGGTAAAATATATTTTAGGGCTTACATTGTTTTACCAACTATCTTCAATTTCATTTAAGATTTCTGAGGATTTGGGACCTTATCACTGCCATTAACATAACTATTTCAATTCCACCCATCAATGCATTTGGTCTATTGATTTATAAGACAGACTACTTTTCTGTTTACTTAATTAATACCTTGAATTTGAACAGTTTAGTATAGTTGAATCAATTACCCAAAGATGTACAACTAATTACAACATTCATGCTGATTGTGACTCATGACAATCGAATCAATTTAACTTGATCAACATATATTAAAGACAAATGAGATGAAAAAAAAGAACCCCATTAGCTTGGGGATGTTCACATGTTCTCGCAAACATATGTCTAGCATTAATTCGAGAAATGGTGAGACTTATCCTTAAATCCAAAAGTATTGGATTGTTATGAAATCCTAAATTGTTTGTGTAATAATACTCAAATGATAACAAACCTGACGACCTAACTGGCCTCGTGCCAATTTGAGAAAAACAACAGAAATATAAGCTGATCCTGAGACAATGAAAAAGCTGCAAAATCAACTAGACCAGATCAAGAGAATATTTCATGATTCCAACTCACTTATTTTCTTTTATTGCAATTTTTTCATTAACAATAGGGTCAATGGGTTACCACAAGTAAACTGTGTTGAGTCATCCCAACCAGCTAGTTGTTTGATTTTTTGGAGGCTTTGCTCTACTGGATCGTCTTGAGTGGCCACTTTAGAAGGAAAATCTGAGGTTCAAATGCAAACAAATGAAAAAAGTAAGTTTTTGATCAATTTTTAACTGGATAGCATACTTGGTCTTATGACGTCAAGTATTTACCTTGTCTCCAGCGATAAATTGGACTGTAAGTATGCATTCGTTTACGCTAAAAGAGAGAAAAATTCTTTCAGTTTACTGTAAGGCTGGATTGATTTTTATTATTATTTGTAAAGAAATTATTTACCAAACTATCTATTGTAAAAGTTGAAGACATGAAAAATCCGTTTTCATAGCCTTCGCGATTCCATGAGACTCGCTTAACAGGACCGAAATTGGACTCGGGAGTGGGGAGTGGTAAAGTATCGTACATATTTGCAGCATACTCATTGCCAGTTGTGTAATGACCTACACTGTCAACGTAAGACATAATAGCTTGATTGAGTTGATTGACATTTGGTAGAGAAGATTCTGGAAAAAAGGGGTAAATTGGTTAGCAAGCCAGAAAGAGATTTGAATAAATTCGTAGAGGTGAATAATGATTTACCGAAAAAGAGGCGTTCAGAATAAACCCATAAAGCTACGGTTCCACCAGGTCTTACTATACGACTAGCTTCTTTCCACCACTGAGTTGGAAACCAGTGAGCTGAAGAATTAAATCCCAAGAGAGTTGTCAAAAGAGATGAGAGAAAATCTAAAATTTCTAAACTATTGAAATAGTTTAAGACATACCAGCTGTGGCGACGGTGAGTAGATCGACAGATGAAGATTGGATCATTGGCAAGTTGATAGCACTAGCTAGATGGAATTCAATCTGAGGTAGATTTAATTTTGCTATGTTGAGCATCACTTGAGACTCATCAATTCCGATTACCTTCTCGAAGTAAGGAAGAAGTTCTGAAGTTGCAATTCCCTGTATTAAAAAAATGATTTCAATTGAGAAATTTGAGACTTTAAAATTAAAAAACTGATCTTAGATTGAGTTAAACGAACGGGACCGCAACCTAAATCGATAGCCAGTTTAGTTTGAGGTGTTGGTTGTTGATGATCATTTTGTGTTTGAAAAGTGTGATGAAATTCTAAGATTGTCAAAAAGAGACGCTTAGGATAACGTGGACGATAATTAAGATAATCATCTACTGAGAAATCGGCATCAGAATAACTGGTTGACATTTTAAAATTTAATGAAAAGTTTTGAGAAATTTCCAAGTTGAGCAGAGCAAAAAGCAAAGAGCACTAGACAAGTCAGACTAATCAATCTGAATGAATTTTAATGAATTTTAAAATTTTAGTAGATTGAAGGAATTTGATGGGGGTGATCAGAGGGAATTTTTGAATAAGAGTAGTCTGACCAATTTAATATAAAAAATTAAAATTTGGATGAAAACAAGAATATTTTGAAAGGCAATTCAAAAGGAGAATTTATTTAAAATTAAATATAATTTATTTGGATAAAGGGTTTAAGTGAAACTGATAATAAATTTTTAATTATTTACTCAATTTTACTCAAGTTAAGATTTTATGTCAAAAAAAACTCACTAATACTCCAATAATAATTTGAAAAGAATTGGTAGAGTGATTGGACAGATTGATTGTAGACTTAAAACATCAAAATTACTTGATAAAAAATAAAAAAAACAATATAATGGTTAAGAACTATGGGAAATAGTATCTTTTTGTGATTTAACAGTTTTTTTGATTTATTTGGAAAGATTTAAAATGCTTAAGAAAAGAATTAACTAATATTTACTTATTGGGACTAAAGATATGATTGAATAATAAGATGATTTGGGAAAACAGCAAGAGGAGGCCTCTTTTAAGTCAATAACAGCTCACAGAGACATGCCATGGAGAAAACTGAAAAACCAGTGAGTGCAAAAACAATAAGCCCTTTTGGATTATTGATTGCATCATCTGTTGTCACGTAAGTTTATCATAATTACTTAATTAAGTCATTTTACTTGACTACCAACCCATTTATGGTTAGCAAATAATAGGGTAACAATTTTAAATCTTCTTTTATTTCAAAAGAATCATTAATTTCTCAATGTTACCAATTCTATTGGAAATTTCATCACAGATTGTATTATCTGTGAATTTTTGAAGATTCAGTGTTACACATGGAATTATCAAAAATGAACTGTAAGTAAAGCTTTTAATTTTCCTAGTAAAACTGTGATTCTTTTTGGTTGTACCATAGATAATACAGTTCTCCATTGGTCCTGAAAGTTTCAGAAAGGTTCATTAAGAATTGTATTTTTAATGAATTTTTCAAGTTTTTACCTCATTTTTATGTAGAATTGCAAATATCAGTGTTTCACTGGTTGCTATGAGGTAAATCAATGGATACAAGTCCAAAAAGGGTTTTAATTACTCTTTTGGGTTTTATCCATAGAAAATCATTAAGAATGGACATGGTTACAGGAGTCTAAGTAGCTTTTTACCTCCTTGGCATGTCAAAATAGCAGGTTATTTGCTATTTTCTTAAGATTTACAGTAGTTGTGACATGGTAACCAAGTTCTCAAAAGGTTTTAGTTTACCAATTAGGCCAATATCAGCCATGGATCCAAGCTTTGGAGCTGTCCATGCCTCTGAGGCCTCAGAAGCTGGGTACCCTGGCTCTCTTTGATGTCTTTTGTCCCCCTTGCCTATTTTTTACATCAAAATAGTAATTTAAGCTTCAAGTGAGATATCCACTATGAGTCTTCCAGAACTTTATTTAAGAATAAATTAATTTTAAGTTTAAAAAACCTGAATAACACTATTATTAACTTATATGTAACATGGCATTTCTCACATTCCTATTATTTTTGCATGGAATTGAGAAAAACAAAATTATTCACAATTCTTTCATGTGTTATTGGTGATTCAGTGTTAAATTAATTTTCAGATTACCATTTCATGGGGTTAATTCAAGCTTATTATCCCTATGTAGTTACCCTGGGTAAATTCTTTTGTGTAGAATTCAAATCTGGCCTCAATTATATGGATTTACTTCCAAACAAAAAAAATTATTCATTTTTTCTTAAATCAAAGAATGATTAATTTTGGGTATATGAATTACTTAGGGGTTATGAATAGTCTAAAATATATTTTTATATTCATTGTTGCCTATTTAAGTGAGTAAAATATACCTCAAGACTCAAAATTTGTAATAATTTAAATTTGATCAAAAAAATATAACCTAAAATGAATTTGTTTATAAATTAAATCAAAAGTAAAACCAATCATATTAGAATAAAATAAATATAAAGAAATAATAATTATTAAATAAAATTTTAAGATTAAATATTTAAAAAGAAAACAAACAGTAAAAATGTTTCAGAAGAAAAATTCAAAGCTATTTTCAGACCAGAAGAAATTATATAAAAAAAGTAGAGATAGAGTAAAATCACTTTGAAACAAAATTTACCAATTAATCTAAAATAAAAATAATATTAAAACTTTAAGGGGGACTCATAAATGAGATCAAGACCCAAGTTGGGCTTGAAAAAAATAGTGATTTATTTTCCTAAATTGAATAGTTACAATTAAGATTATGGAATTAATTCATATGAATTATTTCTTTTAAAAATATTATCTAAACAAACATTTTTTTTTCTTTGAATTAAGATGATCTGATTGGTGGAAATGTATCTCTAATTGATTGAATTTGATAAATGAAATTTCAGCTGCAAATTGTAAAAAAATCAGAACTCATGTAAGATGTGACTATGAAACTGATGATAATATTACTATTAATCAACAATACTATGTCTTTTCTTATGAAATATAATAATATAGGATTATTATAGCCACAATTAAATAATTAAAAATTATTTCTTTCACATGTTAAACACTACTAGTGATTTTAACAGTGAGCAAGTAATTGTCTACAAGAATCAATTACAAGAAGATTGTAATAATAAAACTTCTTTTAATTAAAATAATAAAATTATTTTAATATATAATTATCTTTTGCAAGAATAGTTATAATGGTAATTCTTGAAGAAAACTAATTTTAGAGAAAAACTTTAAGAATTGAAAATAAATCACTCACTAATATTCCACAGAACTTATTGAAAGATAAAGTAGAGGGATTGGACGTAGAACTGTGGATTTAAGGTATCAAAATGTATTTTGAAACAGTATTACAACAATATATAGTTGTATTCTATGATTTCACATCTTTCTGGTTGATTCTGAAAGATTAAAACACTTAAGAATAGCAGTAACTAATACTTACTTGTTGGTAACAATGATTTAAAATGATAATAAGATGATGATGTGGAAAAAACAGCAAGAGGAGGCCTCTTTTAAGTCAATAACAGCTCACAGAGACATGCCATGGAACAAACTGAAAAACCAGTGAGTGAGAAAGCATTAAACCCTTTTGGATTAGTACTTACATCATCTATTGTCACGTAAAATTGTCATAATTGCTCAATTGTTGCTTTTACGTGACTACCAACCCCAATATGGTTAAGAATAAAAGGAGTAAAATCTGTAAATATTCTTTTATTTCAAAATAATCATTGATTTCTCAAAGTTATCAATGTTATTTCCAATTTCATCACAGGATGTAATTACTGTGAATGTTTGAAGATTCAGTGTTTCACGTAGAATAGTCAAAAATGGACTGTAAGTAAAGCTTTTAATTTTACTAGTAAAAATGTAATTCTTTTTGGTTGTACCATAGATAATACAGCTCTCCATTGGTCCTGAAAGTTTCAGAAAGTTTCATTAAGAATTGTATTTTTAATGAATTTTTCAAGTTTTTACCTCATTTCTACGTAGAATTGCAAATATCAGTGTTTCACTGGTTGCTATGAGGTAAATCAATGGATACAAGTCCAAAAAGGGTTTTAATTACTCTTTTGGGGCTTATCCATGGAAAGTCATCAAGAATTTACATGGTTACAGGAGTCTAATTAGTTCTTTACCTCCTTGGCATGTCAAAATAGCAGGTTATTTGCTATTTTCTTAAGATTTACAGTAGTTGTGACATGGTAACCAAGTTCCCAAAAGGTTTTGTTTTACCAATTAGTCTAAGATAAGCCATGTATCCAAGCTTTAGAGCTGTCCATGCCTCTGAGGCCTCAGAAGTTGGGTACCCTGGCTCTCTTTGATGTCTTTTGTCCCCCTTGCCTATTTTTTACATCAAAATAGTAATTTAAGCTTCAAGTGAGATATCCACTATGGGTGTACCAAAAGTCCATGTAAGAATACCATGATATTAAGTTCTCAAAACATGCATAAAACTATTCTTAGTGTATATATAACGTGGGATTTCTCACTTTCCCATTATTTTGGCGTGGAATTAAGAAAAACAAAGATTTTCACAGATTGTTTATGTGGTATTGAAGTATTTTCCATTTTACCACCTCAAAGAGTTAATTTGAGCTTATTCACTCTATGGAGCTACCCTAGGTGAATTTGAGTGTAGAATCAAAATCTGGCCTTAAATCCATGGATTTACTTACTCAATAAAAAGTTATTCATCTTTTCTGAAATCAAAAATGATGAATTTTGGATATATGCATGACTTATGAGTTATGCATAATTCAAAATTTCTTTTTAAGATAATTGTGGCCTATTTGGGTATATAAAATATACCTCAAGGCTCACATTCCCTCCCACCAAAAAATAAAATTGTACTACAATTTTATCAATGATAGAAATAATAAAAAGCCTCAAAGGGGGGTTAATGTCCACTGTCCAACCTCTTTACATTACTCAGATCAAGTAATTTAAAGCAAATTTATAGACATATTCAGGCTTGTGGCCTTCTTTCATGTCTAAATCTTCTCAGGAGTTTATCTGAGTCAGGTATATCTGATTCTGCCAGCCATTCATCTTCATGTACTGGATTTCTATATCTGACAAGATATTCTCTCTGATTTTTACCCCTAAGTCTCCCTTCTTTAATGACTTTCTTTATCTTTTTGTCTTCATTCTGTTCCACTGGTGGTACAGTTAAAGGAGTTGGGTTCCTTAGAGGAAACAATTCTTTATCAGCTGGTTGATAAGGTTTTATCAAGCTGACTGGAAAAGTGGGGTGTTTATTTTCCAATTCACCACTCAATTCCACTTGAACTGCATTGGTTCCATGTAAGGCAACAATAACAAAAGGTCCTACATAAGAATCTTTAAGTTTCTTTGGGCCTTTGATATTATTAAAATTCAAGTTTGAAACTAGAACTAAGTCCCCTACTTTGAAGTCTGGTACTTTATGACTCTTGTCCCACTTCTGTTTTGCATAATCAAAAGCATCATCCATACTTTGTTTTGCATGATGTTTTACATTATCAAGAATTATCTTGAAGCTGGAAGCTGTAGGATGAATGTAAATCAAGTCTTTCCTCAGTGTGTCTACTGGGAGTCTTGGATTCCATCCTTTTTCTAACATAGCAGGAGTTTGTCCTGTGGAAGAATGGACTGATGTCTTGTATGCCAATTCCAATGCAGGTATAAGAGTGAACCAGTCATGGGTAAAGCCATCTGAGTCTTTGAATTCTAACACATAAGCACAAAATCTCCTGATCATGTCTTCTAAAGCTTGAATAATCCTCTCTGCTAGACCATCTGTCTGAGGGTGATATGCTGTAGAGAATGATAACTTAGTCCCAAACAATCTATGAAGATTGGTCCAAAGTGCAGATTTGAACTTTGGATCTCTGTCACTTATGATATTCTTAAATAATCCTGTATGAGAAATAACTCTACTCCACAGAAGAAGAGCTGTATCCATATCAGTGTCATCTTTATGACATGGTAAGAATATGGGAGCCTTGCTATATCTGTCTACAATGACTAAACAAGCATTATAACTTTTGTCACCACTTGGAGGAAGTGCTGTGACCCAATCCATGTGAATAACTTCCCAAGGGGATTTTGGTTCTTGAATATGGATCATAAGTCCAAATTTCTTTCCTGTACTCCTGTTTGCTTTTTGACATCTGTAACAGGTATGGCAATATTCAATGGTTTCTTTTCTCCAAGATGGCAACCATGCACAGTTCTTTACTTTTTCAAGTTTTCTGTCCTCTGACAGGTGTCCAGAGTAGATGCTATCATGGCATTCATGAAGAATTGTATTCATAAGCAATCTGCTGTATAATGTCATTACACAAGAATGTTTGGTTCTGTGGTAAATAATCCCATCAAACAAGTGAAATCTCCCTTCAGAATAGGAATTTCTCCAAACTTCATCTAGTGCATTGACCAAAGATGTATCTTTGCAGTCTTTATCTAATAAAGAAGTCAAGATATGGCAATTCTTGTCTTGCTTATAAGATTCTCTGACCTCTTCAAAGAATTCAGTCCCAATATCAGTTATATTAATCCCTTCAATTGGAATCTGTGGTTCAGCTTCCAAGGGTACATAAGCTGGGTTATCAGGAGTGTTGGCTAATTCCCACCTGCTAAGTCCATCAGCATTCTTGTTAATGTTTCCTGCTTTGTGGACTATAGTCATGTTTCCTCTATATTCCTGAATGGCTATTTGCCATCTCAACATGTGTCTGTTGGGAGTTTTCATGTTAAGAAGTAATTTTACTGCATTACAGTCAGTTATCACTTCAAAAACACTGCCATCCAGATAATAGTGTAATTTCTCAAGTGCCCATACCAAGAATAAGCACTCCATTTGGCTTGCACCATATCTGGCTTCTGTTGGTTTGATTTGCCTTGAGATGTAACAAACTGGTCCTTCTGTAGGTTTGTCATCAATAATTTGGACTTGATGTAGGGCTGCCCCTAATCCATCTCCACATGCATCAATGTACAATTTAAAAGGAATATTCCAGTCAGGCATGAGGAGTAAAGGTGCTTCTGTAAGAGCTCTCCTTATCTTCTCATAGGCTTTAATTCTCTCCTGTGTCATCTCAAATACAGTCTGTTGATCACAGATTCTATAAAGTGACTTGGCTAGAATTGCAAAGTCTTTCAAGTGTTGCCTATAATAACTGGCAAACCCAAGAAAAGACATCATATCTCTTTTATTCTGGGGTATTGGCTTAAGTAACACTGCTGCTAATTTGTTTTTGTCAATACCCAACCTTAAACCAGAAACAATATGTCCTAATGCTTTAAGTTCTTCAAAACCAAAATTACATTTCTTAAGTGAAATTTTCATGTTCACTTCTGAAACTTTGTGAAGTACTCTTGCAAGTCTTTCAAGGTGCAAAGACCATGAATCAGAAAATATAATAATATCATCAATATGAATAATAAGCCATCCTTCAGATAATTCTGTGGGAAAGATTGTATTCATCATTCTTTGATAATGGGATGGAGCATTTTTAATGCCAAATGGCATTCTAAGATACTCATAAATACCAAAGTGAGTGATAATTCTAAGTAATTTCTTAGCTTTAGGCGTCAAAACATTCTGATGGAAACCTTTCAATGCATCCTTTGATGTTATATAGTTGGCTTTAGACAATTGAGTCAAGGTTTCTTGGATTCTAGGGATTGGATACCTATCTGGAACTGTGTAGGTATTCAATGCTCTGTAATCCCCAACCATTCTTGACTTGTCATTATGCCATGCTATAATAACAGGTGTTGTCACTTCAACTTCCTCATTATGGCCTACTTTTCTTAGTAAACCAAGTTGAATTAACTCTTGGATATGTTTTTCCAAGGCTTCTCTAGCTCTGGGACTGGCTGGATAAGCTGGTCTTCTAAGCACTGGAGGATATGGTGTGTCAATATTAAGAGTGATATCAACTTCATGTCCCCTTATAGCACCTAATGGTTAATTATCAGAGGCAAATGCATTATTGTATGTGTATAACATGTCAATAAGTTCATTCCTCATCTTTGGTGACAATGATGGATTAATTTGTGCTTCAACAAGTTGATTACACACAAATCCATTTTTGTAAGTATCCTTGACAGAAGATACTACAGATATTTGTTTTGGCATATTGGAAAAGGAAAATTTTTGTCTTTTGTTATCCCCAATTGTAAAATATCTGTCTTTATGGTTATTTATGTCAATACCATAGATATTCAAGTAATCATTTCCAAGAATGATGTGCTGAGATGTGCAATTATCCATTACAACAATCTCAGTTTTCATTCTTACACTTCCTGCTGGGTGTGGAAATACAAGATTAGTGTCTAATATACCCAAGGGGTACATATTGTTACTGGCACTACTAAATTGCACACCTTCTATTGGTAATAGATGGTTTTTCCATTCAGGAAGTATAATTTGGAGATAATTCTTTCCCACACAAGTGCAACATGCCCCTGTATCCAAATTTACTTTGGCTTCAATATCACTCATCAAAACTGATGTGATACAGGATGCTCCAGCAGTGTAACCCTTTCCTCTATCAGGTTTTGTTTTACACATTCTGGCATCTTGGATATTGGTCAGGTTGCAGCAATCTTCACTGTACTGTGGCAAGTGGGTATGGACTTCTGTGACCTCAAAGAAAGCTGTAATGTTTTCAATGGGATAGTCCTCCACTGGTGTATCTTCAGAGACTGCAGAATCTTGATCAGACTCTTCTTTCTCTTCAGTACACTGAATTTCTTCAATGACCTGAACTTCATTGATTTTTGTCTTTTTGGTGCAAGTGTTTGCTAAATGTGAAGTACTTCCACATTTATGACACTTCAAGACAGGTTTTTCTGGTCTTTTATCTTCTCTGGGAATCTTTGGGATCATCTTGGATTCCATAGGGATTCTAGTCCAAGTTTTACCAATTCTTGTTCTGGTAATGATATCTTCCATTGCATTAATGTAGTCCTCTGTTGAACAGTGTTCTACACATCTGCTTTTAATAGAATGTTCCAGTTCTCCTCCACACTTTATTAATATCTTTATATTAATCATAGTGTCAGACATATCTGGGTATAAAGCAGATAATCTGTCTTTTTGTTTGAAGAACCAATTAAGTGGTTTATCTTTCTCTGAGCTACAAATGGCACTTTCAAAAGCAGTTTCCATTTTAAACCTCCAAGAATTGTTGGCCCATTTGGTAATCACTTCAGATTTCCACAAAGACCAATTATGTTTTCCATGATCCATCCTCATCTTGTAATACCATTTCTTTGAAGTCTTGGTAAACAGTGTCAGCCTGTGACTCAAAACCAGAGCACAAGCATGACAGCCAAAATACCATAAACCAATGGTATAGCCAAGATACCACCAAAACATGGATCTGAGCCAAATAAGCTCAAAAGGTATCAAAATAAAGAGGAAACTCACCTCTTCCTGAAAATATAAGTCCCATCACCATAGGACTAGAAATAACAAAGTTATTTCTGCTCAAAGTTATTGCTGAGCATAAACCTTAATTTTCACCTCTCATCTAAAATCTAGAAGGAGAGGCTTAACCCCATCAAATGGGTACTCAAATTGAAGCTCTAAGCCAGGGCTATCCAATGGTACCAGCCAAACTGAGCTAGCACCAATATTACTGGAGTTATGGTCAATTTCAGGCCAAATAAGGGTGAACAAAACATTCACCTCTCATCTAACTTCTACAGTTTTAGTGTGGGATACCTGAAGTGGGGTCTTTTTGGAAAGAGCACAATCAGGGCTATCTGATGGTGTCATCCACTTCCTCATATCTCAACTACTGCAGAAGGTATGGGGCAAACAAGCTCAATACAGCTTTTTGCCTAAAACACGCAAATGTACAAAAATCTTGTACATGGGATAACTTTGCCATATTTAATGATACCCATATAAAACGAGGTACCATTGTGTAGAGCACATACAGGGCTACATACTGAACCAATTTTGAGGTTGATATCTCAAGAATTGACAGAGTTATGACCATTTTAAGGTCAAAATCCCACCTGCTGTCAGATACAGCCTTACCATGGGATAATATCCCATAATCATGAATATGAGGTGTCAAATAGACAAAGAAGCATGTTTTTACTTCAATACCTCATATGTCAGTCAATACTGGGGTCCCATACAGTTTCTGTACAGCATTCTGCGCATCATACATGTCAGAATCAGGCTGTGAGGTCCCCAGATGAAGATTTTCAGCCTGTATTGGTGAAAACTGCCCAGATGTGGTTTCAAAACCACATCTGAGCCCAATACAGGCTATACAGGCTGTTTGTAAGCCACAAGCCAGTACTAGAAAGTGAAAAAATCCTCACTTCCTCTACGTGGAAAGGTCTAGCACCCTTTCCACCCCATTTCAGGATCAAAAGGAGGCTTTTCACAGCCAGAATTGTCTCCTCATCCTGCTCTTGAATACCCTACATAGTAAACTGTCAAAAAACGTTTTACTCTTGGGTAATAAACAGGTATAATTATATATTTAATTATTATAACTATTATTATAGTAACCCAACTGGTAAGATTGCACCCTGGGTTCTCAATAGCGCTCACCACCACTATTATCCAATAGTAGAACCCTTTAATTATATTATAAATCATCTTTAAAAACCCAAAAACCCTTATTTTAAATCAATTTTCTACCTTTCACAGTCATAATTCTAGTTGTAAATACCCTTATTACCACTTCAATATAGACTCAGCCCGACAAACAGAGAGTGTAACTTCCCCATTATGATTTCATCAGGTATATTAAAGTCTTCTTGTAACATATCAATAGTCCTGATGAACTCAATATGGTTATATTCTCCTTCACCAGAGAATGTTGGCCATTCTTCTTTTAAGGTTTGTCTATGAAACTCTTGATAATAGTAACAAAATCAAGATCACTATGACTGTCCTCAATAGAAATATATAATATAATAAAATATTATAACCACAAATTTAAATATAATTACTAAAAACAACTATATAAAAAAACAAATTTAATTATTATTATAAAAATATAATAATAAAAAAATATAATAATTCTAATAAGTTATAATTATTCTATTATTGTTCTAGTCACTGACAGTTATAACAATAAGAATTGTAAAGCTCTTAATGAGACAATTACACGTGGAAATATGAATATTAACCACTTATAAATAATATAAATATTATTTATAAAAGAATTATAACACACACTGTGCAGAAATAATTCTTATAGAATAAAATTCTATATAAAAAAAACTAATACTAGATAAAAAAAATATAGAACTTTAGAGAAAACTTACTTATAATATTTATTTAATACAACAAGTTAAAAAACTACAGTTATTATATTAAATAATGATTATAAGTTAAAAACACGTCTAAAATCAATAATTTTAAGGATAAAACAACTTTTTATGATAAAATTTAAGATTAAAGAGTTTTTAAGAGGAGTTTGTGGATTTTAAAAGATATTTAAGATGAAAATTTTATAATATAAAGTATATTATTGATTATTACAACAATAATCTGAATTCTATGACTTCAATTCTTTAATTTACAATTAATAAATAATAAAATAACTTAAGAATTACTTTAATAATAAGATTTTATAAATAATAAAACTTTACCTGTTTAAATGTCTAATATGATTGGATTGATAATGAATGATGGACAAAAACAGTGATGAAAAGACTCTTTTTATGTCTTCAGAGCAGCTCTCATGATTCATAATGAATATAGAGGGCGTGCTCAGGTAAAAACTGAAAAACCACACTTAAAAACAAAGTTCTTAACTTAAGGCAACTTTTTTTTAATTCCAATTTAAAGTTACCAGTGTTATTCTTAACTCCAAGTAACTTTAATCCTCATTTAGTTTAACTATTTTGAGTTTTAATATAAAATAAGGTTATTTTTATTGAAGTTCATCACATGAAAAACTTAAAAATAGAGTTTCAAGCAGAAACCTCTTAAACTCAATTTTTAATTAATTTTTAAAGAAATCATAATTTTCTTTGAGCTTAATTAAAAGAGTAAATTTCCAGGCTAATTACCCAGGAAATTTATTTATAAAAGATACTTAAAATTTAATTTATATATAGATAATATTAAATTCTAAGCTGTGTGAAATTTTCAAGCAAATCCATTAAGATTTGGATTTTTAATGAATTTTTGAGGTTATTGCTATTTTTCCACGTAAAATAGCAATACACACTAAACCTTAGCTTTTGATAAGGTTTTGATGCTTGTAACTTTAAATTTTTAAGCTTATTTAAGGTTTTAAAGCTTTATTAAGCTTTGATAGTTCTTAAAACCTTGATTTCAAGCCTGCATATTGGGATTTACCCTTTGCCAGCTTGAAATTCCTGTCCAAATCGGGATAAAACCAGTTTAAACCTTAAGGTTGGATCAAAGTCTAATCTTAAAGTTTAAATAAGGTTGAAAATCCTCCAATACAGGTGGACAACCTTAATTGAATCATTGCAGATCCAAAAAGTTGGGTACCCCAGCTCTATTTGGTCTTTTTACTTTGTCCCACCTTTTTGCATGGATTTTGCCCTTTTATTTATTTAAAGCCATACCATGGCTTTAAACTGTTTTAAATTGAGCTCACGCAGGACTTACATTCTGCATGGCAGATCCTTAGCCAATTCAGTAAATATACACCACACCTCAATTTTAACTAAAATTTTGGTAAGTTTGCATTAACCTTATGCAGCTTTAAATTTAAGCTTATTTAAGCTTAAATTTAACAATTCAAAAAAATGTCAAAAGAGTTACATTAGTACTGTGAGATTCTTAAATCTTCTAATAACACAAGAAATAAGTGTTTTTGGGTATAACACCTCATGGATGTACCCTAGGTTATTTTTGGTGTAGCATCCAAAAATGACATAATATTTATAACTTTGTTTATCCAAAATAAAGTTATACTTATTTTTTATTTTAATTTCAACTAAAAAGTCTGTTGAAGACAAAACTAGCTGTTTATAAAATCATTTGTGGCCTTATGGGTATGTTGTACATACCTCACAGGCTCACACTTCTAATTTGGGAATATCTTTGACAAAGACAACATTTTCTCCTAGAAGTGGGGTAAAACTTCCTTTAACAGAAAGTTTTTCTTCAGCAAAAGGTGTAGAATGTCTTGGCATATGTGGTTCATAATTCTTACGAATTTGTTCTACATTTGCAATGATTTCATTCTTTAACTTCTGCCTTTCACTGTCACTTTTTGCTAAATGTGTAGCAAATTGATTGGTGTTTACAACTATCTTCAAGACATGTTCTTGTAGAATCTTAAGTTGATCATTCATTTTAAAAATGGAAAGATCTTCCATTTCATCATTCTGAATTTGGAATGCACTCTCAATTCTGCTACAAGCATTGGTAATTGAATCAAATCTGGCATTTGTTAATTCATACCATTCAGTGTATTTCTCGTCATGTTTTTTCAAGTCATTAATATCTAGTGCTATTTTAGTTAACTTAGAATCAAGATTACCAACTTTTACATTAATAGCTCTTTGTAAATGATTTATTTTCGTGGAAAAGTCCTGTTCATCCTTTCCTGCTCCTTGGCTATGAATTCCATGAGAGTTCTGGCCATATTTAATACACTGTCCACTGCTGAAGGCTCTAATTTGGGGATCCTGCATCCTTGTGGGTAAGGTCTGTGCCAATTGGCTTTGCCTTTGCCCTTGCCTTGATGGCTCTTGGGACCTCTCTGCTTCTTCTGAGGTCCTTTGGGCTTGTCTTTGGACACTTCTGGAGCTGGTTTGGAGCTGGTGGACGCCACTGGGGCCTCTGTCTCCAAAGCTGGAGTCATTTCCAGTTCCTTCTTCTGGTCTATGGATAAAAGACTTTGGTTCTTCAACCAATTCTTTATCTTTTTGACCTTGTCTTTGCAATACAGGGGGCTCCATCCTCCTAAGAGTTCTATGGTCTTCTCCTGACCCAGAAATCTCTTGATGTCTAAGTAGGAGTTCATGGCCCCCTGCCAAAGGCTTGGGCATATTTCCCACTCCTCTTCTTTGGCTGCTCTGAACCAATTTTTGTACTGGCATTGATATATTTCTATTGCTGCCACTTGAAAATGGTTCAGCCCTGAAAATATGGTCATGAATCAGTTCAGGCTCAGAATTCACGTCAAAATCTGTTGGTACAGACCTTGGGGAATGGGGGGAAACTCTGGCATCCTCCAAATGTGTCTTTCTTGTGGAAGACTTGGCACTTCTGGATTTGGTCTTGCCTCTTCCTTTTCCACATCCATCTGGTTGGACTGAATAGTTGCTTCCATTTCTGGTATGAACCATTTTCACATCAATTTAAAGATAAAAGGTGAAAATATAAGGTAAAATACACACCTTTTGGTGGTAATTTAGCCTTTTCTGAGTTAAATAAGGTGCCTCTTTTAGCAATCTGCACCTCAATACTGTCTTCAGATTCTGGACTAGTGATATATCTTTTACTGAGTCTGCTGCCAGCTGCACAGTATTTGATTAAAGACACTAGAAAAAAAATAATAAAAGAGAAAAAATTATTTTTCATACTTTTTAAAATATTTTTTAAAGATTTTTTATAAGTTTTATATTTTTTGATATTAAAAAAATTAAAATTTAAGATTTTTAATGAAAATTAATTCAGAGTAACTCAAAGAATAATTTTATAAGTTTTTGGATGTGAAAAAGCCACGTGTAAAAACAGTATAAAATTAAACCAAATTCCTCAATGAAAAAGATTTCCAAAACAATTTCAAAAATAAGAATTATTTTAACTTTAAAATGAAAGAAAAGATTATTAAAGTAATATATTTTAGAGCTTAAAAATATATTAATTAAGGGTACAAGGTTCAAAAAACACGGCCAGGCCCCCAAATGTAAGATGTGACTATGAAACTGATGATAATATTACTATTAATCAACAGTACTATGTCTGTTCTTATGAAATATAATGATATAGTATTATTATAACCACAATTAAATAATTGAAAATTATTTCTTTCACGTGTTAAACACTACTAGTTATTTTAACAGTGAGCAAGTGATTGTCTACAAGAATCAATTACAAGAAGATTTTAATAATAAAACTTCTTTTATTAAAATAACAAAATTATTTTAATATATAATTATCTTTTGCAAGAATAATTATAATGGTAATTCTTGAAGAAAACTTTAAGAATTGAAAATAAATCACTCACTAATATTCCAAAGAACTTATTGAAAGATAAAGTAGAGAGATTTGACATAGAATTGTGGATTGAAGGGATCAAAATGGATTTTAAAACAGTATTACAACAATATATAGTTGTATTGTATGATTTCACGTCTTTCTCGTGATTCTGAAAGATTAAAACACTTAAGAATAGTGGTAACTAATACTTACTTGTTGGTAACAATGATTTAAAATGATAATAAGATGATGATGTGGAAAAAACAGCAAGAAGAGGCTTCTTTTAAGTCAACAACAGCTCACAGAGGCGTGCCATGGAACAAACTGAAAAAAAAGTGAGTGAGAAAGCAATAAACCTTTTTGGATTATTGATTGCATCATCTGTTGTTATGTAAGATTATCATAATTACTTAATTAATGCTTTTACGTGACTACCAACCCCAATATGGTTAAGAATAAAAGGAGTAACATCTGTAAATCTTCTTTTATTCCAAAATAATCATTGATTTCTCAAAGTTATCAATGTTATTTCCAATTTCATCACAGGATGTAATTACTGTAAATTTTTGAAGATTCAGTGTTTCACATAGAATAGTCAAAAATGGACTGTAAGTAAAGCTTTTAATTTTACCAGTAGAACTGTAATTCTTTTTGGTTGTACCATAGATAATACAGTTCTGCATTGGTCCTCAAAGTTTCAGAAAGATTCATTAATAATTGTATTTTTAATGAATTTTTGAAGTTTTTACCTCATTTCTATGTAGAATTGCAAATATCAGTGTTTCACTGGTTTCTATGAGGTAAATCAATGGATACAAGTCCAAAAAGGGTTTTAATTACTCTTTTGGGGTTTATCCATGGAAAGTCATCAATAATTTACATGGTTACAGGAGTCTAATTAGTTCTTTACCTCCTTGGCATGTCAAAATAGCAGGTTATTTGCTATTTTCTTAAGATTTACAGTAGTTGTGACATGGTAACCAAGTTCCCAAAAGGTTTTGTTTTACCAATTAGTCTAAGATCAGCCATGTATCCAAGCTTTAGAGCTGTCCAAGCCTCTGAGGCCTCAGAAGTTGGGTACCCTGCCTCTCTTTGATGTCTTTTGTCCCCCTTGCCTATTTTTTATGTCAAAATAGTAATTTAAGCTTCAAGTGAGATATCCACTATGGGTGTACCAAAAGTCCATGTAAGAATACCATGATATTAAGTGCTGAAAACATGCATAATACTATTCTTAGTGTATATATAACATGGGATTTCTCACTTTCCCATTATTTTGGCGTGAATTTAAGAAAAACAAAAATTTTCACAGATCTTTTATGTGGTATTGATGATGTGGTATTGAAGTATTTTCCATTTTACCACCTCAAAGAGTTAATTTGAGCTTATTCACTCTATGGAGCTACCCTAGGTGAATTTTAGTGTAGAATCCAAATCTGGCCTTAAATCCATGGATTTACGTACTCAATAAAAAGTTATTCATCTTTTCTGAAATCCAAAATGATGAATTTTGGATATATGCATGACTTATGAGTTATGCATAATTCAAAATTTCTTTTTAAGATAATTGTGGCCTATTTAAGTATATAAAATATACCTCAAGGCTCACAACTCATGATATTTAATCTCATACTTTAACTCTAGTTAATCAAAAATTAATTGCATAATTCTAATTTTATATTAATATAGATTTCATTGAGACATATTTCTAAATATATCATGATGAATATTTGAAAAATTCGTCAATTATCCAATATTAATCAAAAAAATTACCAACTAATAATTATTTTTAAGCCTCATAATCACTTCATTTTAAGAACAAACTAAAATTGTTGAAAAGAATTCATTGATGATTATATTTTTGTTATAATTGATAATATGAGTACTTGTGTGATTTAATAAAGAAATATTAAAATTATTAAAATATCTTCCTGAATTTTATTTCCTTGAAAGGTTTTCTTTCTTAATCATTCTCTATTTATCTTTTTTTGGCCTAATTATTCTTCTGGAGTGACTATTTATATTATTCTTATTATTTTCAATACCATTTTATAATAAATTGTTTATTAAAATCATTAATATTTGATAGTAAGCATTTATTACTCTAACAATTCATATATATTATAGATTATTAAAGATTCTGAAAAAAAGGCTATTTTCCTCCATTCTTTTTAATTATGGATTTATATCACCGTTGCAAAAATGTTTCTCTAGTGAATTACTAATTACACTTTCAATAGATGTAATCTAATGCAAAAATTATTAATTGAAATGAGAATAATATTCAATTAATATTAATTTTGCTTACCTCTTGAAATTGTTTTGTTTACTTTTGTTGGAATTCATAATTAGAGCCTTCATATATTGAGTATAAGGAGTCAAAAAAAGTTACATGTGGCTTTTCCCCAAAAAGAGCATCCATTTATTTGAAGAAAGGGATAATAGACTCAATATTTTGCATTCTCATTGAAATACCCTTTTTGTGTTAATTAGTGGGAATTCCAAATCCATTTTTATTATTATTATTATTATTCAATAATATATAATTCTTGTAAGTTCTCCATTTCTCATTTACTTTGGCTTCATTAAGATTAGATAGATTGAAAGAACTTTGATTAACCTCAGCTTCTAGCTTGTTAAATCCATTTTTTAAAGTAGGTTAGCCAACCTATAGATTTTTTTCTGAAGGTTTTAAAACAATAACCAAATATGAACTTCAATGAAATCCAATTATTCATACACAAGTAAGAATAATTTTTGAAAGGACCTGATTATTTTGAATCAAGGTTCTTGATCTTTTTTGATGGGTTTTATTGAATCTAGTATTTTTTCTGTTTGGAATAGTTATGTCCCAGATTAAACAAATGAGCTCCCATGGTGTTTTGAGCCTTGGAATATATTTTACATATTAAATACCTAAATATCCAGAATTCATTATCTTTTGTCAAGAATAATATGAGTTTATTTTTTGGGAGTAAGTAAATTTATGTATTTAATACAAGATTTGTCTTCCACAAAAAAAATAACCTATTTTAGATTCATATAGTTAATAATATCAAGTTAATTCACTTAGATGGTAATATGGAAAATCATTCAAAAACTTATCCTCAATACCACATCAAATAATTGTGAAATTTGTTTTCTTTTTTTTTGGATTTTCATTTAAAACAAATTTTATTCTTGAAATTCCCATGTTGAAATTATAATAAGATTATTGTAATTCACATTTATGGCACGTAAAATTCCTATATTTTTAAATAAATCTGTGATACACCCATAATGGATATCAGTATTGAACTTTGAATTACCATTTTTGATGTTAATGTAACTGAAGGAGACAAAAAACATAAAATAGAGCCAGGGTAACCAAATTTCTGATGAATATAATCTGTAGGAAGTCAAAGATTTTTCATATATTTCCAATCTTGAACAATTATTCAATTAATACCCTTTTGTAACCTTATTACTATGGCTAAGGTTTGTTAAATAATGAGAAAATAGAAACCAAAATTCTATTTTAATGTGAAAAGGAATTAATTAGAAGCTCTGACCTATGTAACAATGTTGATTATTAATAATTTTTCACTAATAAACTCAAAAAAAGAGTCATTAAAACTATTTTTGGACTATTATCAATGAAATTATCTCATGGAAACCAGTTTTAATTATGATATTTAATTATAATATGTAGAAAATGAGGTTAAACTTCAAAAATTCATCAACAATAAAATCTACAATTAGTATATTTGAACATTTCAGGATAAATAAAAAAAAATTGAATACCAATTCCAAAAAACAATTCATAATTCAAATTAAAAACTTTAATCATAGTCCATTTTTGATTATTTCAAATGAAGTACTGAATCTTCAAGAAACTCACATAAAATACAAACTTTGATGAAATTTATAATAAAAAATTTGTAAATTTTGAAAATAAATGTCTATTCTGAAATAAAATAAGATTTAAAGTAGTAACTCATATTTTTTCTTAACCATAAATGGGCTTGTAGCCATGTAAAATTACTTAATCAACTAATTATAATAATTTTACATGACAAAAATTGATGTAATAATTAATCAAAATGAGATAACTTCCTTCAAAAAATTTTTGTTATTTTTTTTCTGCAGGGAATTCCTCTGAGATTCTTTAGACTTAAAAAAACAAGATATAAGACCTAATAATAAAAAAAGTGGATTTATATAGATCAGTTTTAATAAAGATAAAGCTTTAAAAGGAAATTTATTCAGCCTATTTCAAGATATTATAAATATATAAGAAAAAGATTTCTTTATCAAACCCTTTTCCTAATATGTTCTGATACATCTTTATTTATTTTATAATTTTATGAAAGGATATAATTATGTTTGCTATAGATGCTGTAATAATATCAATTGATGTTGAGCTTTCATTAATCATAACTACCAGGTTTTTTTGATTTTTTTTTCAAAGACCCATTATATTTTTTTTCATTTTTCTGGTTAGGTAAACAAAAGGGTTAAGAGAATGTTTTGTTTTTTGAACTGAAACCAAACATCTAGAGGAAAGCTATTTTATAGTTCTTTGTTTTTAAATCAAATGCAATGAGGATGAAATTTGGGAATCCTAAAAGGATTATTGAGTTCATTATATAAGGTGAAATTAGCTATTTCATATGTAAATTCGATTCTCTTTAGCTTTAATAAAAATATTTTTATGTATTTAGGATTTCAATTGGAGAATGATTGGGATTTCTCTTGTAAAATAATACCTTTAAAAAATATTTCTTAATACTTTAAGTTTTGTAAAAAAAAATGGATTTTCATGATATTTTTGATTACAAATTTAAGACTGAATTCACCTAGGGAGGACTTTAGGTGAGAAAAGCTGAGGTATTTTGAAGGTTTTTGGAGGCAAAGAATTTATAAATAATTTATGAGAAATAATCTTTCTTTTATAAGGTTTTTTTTTCAGTTCCCTAGTGTATTTCATCATTATTGAAATGGATTCACCTGTAGATGGGGGCATCTATTCAAAGTAATCTTGAACACAGCTAAAGGAAAACTTTTATTTAGGTTGGAATTTTTTTTAAAGTAGACTTCTGGAATTTTATTAGATTATTTTAAATTTTTGGCCAGAGAATATCAAATCTTGAAGAATTTAATCTCAAAAAATAAATTTGAAATTATATATTTGTTCCTTCCCATCATTAATTTATAAATTAAAGACATCTTCATGAGCTTATAATATTTTAAATTTTAAAAGATATTGAAGAATAAGGTTATAATTTCAGATATTAAGTTTTAATAGATATTGATTTAATATAAATTAATAGTTAATTAAGCCAGAAATATTTATACTAAAAGGTACAGTCTTGAGAAAATGTCTAAATTTATAAATTTAAAATCTTAAAATCTTCCTTTAATTGAAAAAACCTACAATTTTGGGATATTTTTCAAAAAAAAAGGTAAAATTTTGAAAAATTTAAAATATTCCAAAATTTTTCATAGAGTATTTTTTTTGGACAATAAGAAAGCCTTTATTTTACTCCCTTAACATATTTCCAAAAGAATATTTTTTTTATGAAAAAGCTTTTTTTTAAATAAATTAAATCATTCACCCAATTAAAATAAATTTATAAAAAATTAATTCAAGTCTATTGTCAGCCTGTGACTCAAAACCAGAGCACAAGCATGACAGCCAAAATACCATAAACCAATGGTATAGCCAAGATACCACCAAAACATGGAGCTGAGCCAAATAAGCTCAAAAGGTATCAAAAGAAAGAGGAAACTCACCTTTTTCTGAAAATATAAGTCCCATCACCATAGGACAAGAAATAACAAAGTTATTGCTGAGCATAAACCTTAATTTTCACCTCTCATCTAAAATCTAGCAGGAGAGGCTTAACCCCATCAAATGGGTACTCAAAATGAAGCTCTAAGCCAGGGATATCCAATGGTACCAGCCAAACTGAGCTAGCACCAATATTACTGGAGTTATGGTCAATCTCAGGCCAAATAAGGGTGAACAAAACATTCACCTCTCATCTAACTTCTACAGTTTTAGTGTGGGATACCTAAAATGGGGCCTTTTTGGAAATAGCACAATCAGGGCTATCTGATGGTGTCATCTGCTTCCCCATATCTCAACTACTGCAGAAGTTATGGGGCAAGCAAGCTCAATACAGCTTTTTGCCTAAAACACGCAAATGTACAAAAATCTTATACATGGGATACCTTTGCCATATTTAATGATACCCATATCAAATGGGGTACCATTGTGTAGAGCACGTACAGGGCTACACACTGAACCAATTTTGAGGTTGATATCTCAAGAATTGACAAAGTTATGGCTGTTTTAAGGTCAAAATCCCACCTGCTGTCATATACAGCCTTACCATGGGATAATATCCCATAACCACAAATATGAGATGTCAAATAGACAAAGAAGCATGTTTTTACTTCAATACCTCATATTTCAGTCAATACTGGGGTCCCATACAGTTTCTGTACAGCATTCTACGCGTCATACACGTCAGAATCAGGCTGTGAGGTCCCCAGATGAACATTTTCACCCTGTATTGGTGAAAACCGCCCAGATGTGTTTTCAAAACCACATGTCAGCCTGTGACTCAAAACAGAGCACTAGCATGACATCCAACATACCATAAATAATGGTATGACAAGTATTGAACAAACATAGTCAATACAGGTAATAAATAAGAGAAAACAATCCTCTTAAATTAAACACCAACCTTATCCAAACAGAATAAGGAAGCCTAGAGGAGAATAAACAGGTCAAAACCCTTATTTTCACCTCTCATCTAACTTATGCATATTTAAGTTATTATATACCAAAATGGTATTTTTCTTAAAGCTGACATAGAGAGCTACACAATGATATCATCCATGTTGTTGTAACACCACTACAACTGGAGATACCATATGACCTTTATTTCAAAACCAAGACCCCCCTGAAAGTCAAAGAGGGCTTGTACAAAACTGTACAAAAGTATAACCAAATTACAGATATAAACAAGAGCTTTAATTTGAGATACATTAGACCTCTGTATCTCTTAAATTGACTGAGGGATCTTGGTTCAAAGGTTTAACAACCAGAAATACAGATATTCTGAAAACAAGAAAGTAAACAAACCCCTGTATCTTTGGCATACACTTATACAACTGTACAGTGTAATATACCAAACTGTAGAGATAATCAAGCCCTACAAAACTGTATCATCAGAATACAGATATCTTCCAAATTGAAGAAGATATCTGGCATGGAAGTTTTTGAAGCCTCATACTGATGTACAAAAATACATCCAAAAACTTAAAGCCCTTATAACTTTTGCTATTTGACAGAAGGGTAAACATGAAGCATACCAAATTGAAGAGCTCGTTAAGCCCTTCAATTCTGTTCTCTTGGTTTCTTGATATCTCAAAAACTGACTAAGATATCTTGGTTGGAAGTATTTTGACCAATACTGGCCTGTACCAAACCTGTACCAACCAGTACTGTCTTGATACTCAAAATAATGGTTGTTCAAAGCTTAAACCCGCCCAGAATGACTAGCATTGCTCATACAGACACCAGAACAACATCATCCAAGTGCTGACGTGGCAGGTGAAAAGTTTTTTTACCCTGTATTGATCCAGAATGATCATTTGTGGTTCCAAAACCACAATTCTGCCTCTACTGACGTCAGAATTGAGGATACAGAACCACAGACTGACCATTGGAGTGAAAATTTTCACTCCTCTGACGTGTGAAGAGTTAACAACTCTTGACAGTCTTGAAAGATATAAAAAGAAGGGTTTTTTTCCTTCAAAAACCCATCATATTATCTTACTTTACCTATATTCTTACGTGACAAGACTGTTATCCATCAGTAGTGTCCTTAGAATTATTAAAGATATAATTAGAATATAATTATTGTAGTGTTTCTTTACAGTCAAAGATATTAGAGCATTGCAACCCAGGTCCTCAATAGACTCATCACCACTGTTACCATGTAGCAGTAGGACCTGAAAATTTAATTTATTATTTGTTTTTGACGTGTCACAGTCAAAGGTAAATACCCTAAGAACATAAAGTTTTTGACTGCTTTCAAACACTGATATGTCCCCTGCATACCTCAGAGACCTTGGCTTCCAAAGGAACCAGCCAGAGGACAGAGAAGGATTGTCCAGAACCAGAAGACCTGGAAGAAGACACCTTGGACACAGTGGTGGATGGCAAACCAATGAGGGAGATAATATCAACCTTGCCATTCACACTCCAATTCAACAGGAACCTCAAACCAGAGGAATGGAAGGATATGGATCAAGTTCTTCAGATCCACCAACTCCTCAAAGACTTATTTAAATGGAGAATGGACAACAAGAGGTTCAAACTAGCAGCTCACTGGGCAGAACTTGGATCAAGTTTCCAGAAGATCTGTCTCAAAGAGATAGACTTCAAAGACCTTATGGTAATCACCAAAGGTTGGAATCCTACCAGGCAGCACAGACTCCTGGAGGCAAGGGCACAGAGGATAAGGGAGAATCAAGCCACTATCCAAGCAATAGAAGAAATATTAACCCAGACAGGGCCTACTCAGATTCCTTCAGGTTCACAAGGAGCAGGCCAAATCAGCTCTCCAGTGGCTTCACACCATTCAGAAACCAGAAGATCACTGGCCAAGAGTCACCATTATTCACAATTCGAGGAAGTTTCCAGGAGAAGACAAGGAAACAAGGGCAAGAACAAAGCCTCCTTCAACCAGAGGAGGAAAGAGTCAGACCCCATGATCCAGAAGCTGTTAGATTTGGTAAAATAAGTACACAAGAACCAGAAGTAGTTGTAAACCACTCTAGAATCAGTAGTCCTAGTAATAGAAACATTACCCCCACTAAGACTGAAAATAACATTGTCACATCTGAGAGTAACATCAACAGTGATACACTGTGGTTACAAATGTCCCAATATGCTGAACAATCTGCAAAGCAGTTCGCAGAAATTAAAGCTGGCCAAGAGAGGATGAGACAAACTCAAGCCTCCTTGGAACAGATAGTTAAAAATCTTCAAGAAGGATATGCTCAACTGAGCAAAGCCTCTGAAGAAACCAACAAAAGACTGAACATAGTCTTTGAAGAACAACACCACAGCACAAGGGACAGGGAGTGTCTGGACCAAGACATTAACAAATTGTTTAATGCCTACCATAGCTTGAAGCCCCAACCACAAGGCCAAGTTATGGAGAATCCATATCAACCAGATGACATCAAACCAGATGCCATGTTGATGAATAAGGCAAGATCCCCATCACAATACCAAGATGGAGATGGCATGTCTTATTCAGAGAAGGTAGCCTTGAAACAGCTTCCTGAGGCCTCAAACTGGCCCAAGTTCTCTGGATCAGGGGAATATGATCATATTCAACTCATAGATTATATTGATGGACTCTTCATTGATTTACCAAGCATACCAGACTACTGGATCACTTCTAGATTGAATACTGCATTTAAAGGTCATGCTAGTATATGGTACACAGAAATGAAAGAAATCCATGGCAGAAGAAACTGGCCATGGTGGAAGAGTCAAATCATCCAAAAGTACAGTAATGGAACTTGGATATGGTAAAAGACCATGTCATTTGAAAATGACAAATACTCTGTGGACAAAGATCCATATGAGTGGTGCCTTGGACAGTCTAAAAGACTTAAAGCCATTGATCCTCAGATGAACATTCAAATGAGGAATCACAAACTTCTGACAAAACTGCCAGGAGAGCTAGAGCATGCAGTAAAATGCAGATGCCACCAAAATTGCACTCTAGATGACATAGCCAACATCTTACAAGACATAAGGAAGAGGACTAATATAGGGAAATTCACCCCATATAGAAGCAGCAGTTTCAAGGAGAAACAACCACTCAGGGTAGAGTTTAAAGACAAACCCAGAGAAAGAGTGGCAGAAGTGGCTAAGAAGAAGAATTCTTGCCACAATTGTGGTTCAACAGATAGCTATGCCAACAACTGTCCAAAGGCAAAGAAAAAAGTCTATGCCATTGAGAAAGTCCCTGAGGAAGAACCTCCAACAGAGGATTCTGAATCAGACTCTATGGGTGATGCCATCAGAGAACCATCTGATGATGACCAAGACCCAAGAGAGGAATTTTTAGTGGAATACCAAGAAGAACCCCCACTAGAAATTCAGGAAATACAGTTGGAAGCAGGCATGCCACAGGAAACTGCTAATAAAAACTTGTGCAAACACACACAAGATGCACAAACATTCCTGGTTACACCAACCAAAGGAATGGCATATATACATGGGACAGCCACAAAAATGACTGTTTGTATTGACAATGCTCAGCATCCACTGATCATTGATAGTGGAGCACACTGCTCCATAGTGGCCAGAAACTATCTGGATACCCACTTCCCAAACTGGGAGAAACAGCTCTTGCCCACTAAGGCAAAGAACTTCAAAAGTGCATCAGGGAAGATGACTTCCATTGGGACAATTATCAAAGAGATAATTATACCCCACAGGAAGGGTAATATCAGACTCAACCCAGAGTTTGTAGTGCTTAATGATGCCCACATCCAAGGGTTTTTACTGGGAACAGATTACCAGAGGATATATGTCATAGACATTTACAACAGTAAAAATAGGCACATCACCATTGGTACTAACAAGGAAAAGAAATTTTCACTTGACATATACCAGATATCTTCTCAAGACCCATTAGAAGAACTTCTGAAGGAATTCATAGAGGGACAGTTGAGCACTACCCTCACCAGTAAACAAAAACTAAGTTTACTAAAAATGCTTAGAAAGAACAGACCAGCATTTGCCATTGGTGAAGAACCATTAGGCAAGATCAAAGGCCATGATATAGAACTATATCTGGATGTGGAAAGGCCTTATCCACCCATGCTAAGGAGACCTCCTTATCCAGCAAGCCTGGAAACCAGGAAAGAAATTGAGAAACATATCAATGAACTCCTGGATATGGATGTCATCAGGAAGATTGGACATAATGAAATAGTGGAAATCACCACCCCTGTCCTAATCAACTGGCATGATGGCAAGTCTAGATTGTGTGGAGATTTCAGAGCCCTGAATAACTACACAAAAGCAGACAGGTACCCTATACCAAGGATACCCCATGCCTTAGATAAACTGGCCAAGGCCAGATATATAACCAAAATGGATTGTATGAAAGGCTTCCACCAAAATGGAGTTAAACCAAACTCCATGAAGTTACTCAGGATAATATGCCATATGGGTATATATGAGTACACCAGGATGCCATTTGGCATCAAAAATTCATCAGCTCACTTCCAAAGGATGATGGACACCATACTTCAAGAAGAAATGATGGAAGGCTGGATGGTAGTATATATTGATGATATCATTATATACTCAGAGACATGGGAAGACCATGTACAATACATAGACAGAGTTCTAAGTAAATGTATACCCATCAATCTGAAAATTTCACTCAAAAAGTGTAATTTTAGGCAACAAGAGCTACTAGCTCTAGGACATAAAGTCTCAGGTCTTAGTCTGGCAATTGACCAGAACAAAGTAGCAGCAGTACTGCAAAAACCAGTACCAAAATACATCAACGAGATGCAATCTTTCCTTGGGTTTGCTAGCTACTATAGAAGCCATATCAAAAATTTTGCACACATAACTAGTAGTTTATACAAGTTATGTTCAAAAGATGTATTTTTTGAAATAACCAAGGAAAGGAGGGATGCATATGAGAGGATCAAATATGAACTCACTAATGCACCTGTGCTCATTTTACCTGACTTTGAACTACCATTCAAGCTATATATAGATTCAGCATGCAGTCAAGGCCTAGGAGCAGCCCTTCACCAAAGACAAATTGTGGATGGTGAACCAAGAGAAGGAGTAATTTTCTACATCTCAAGGCAGCTGAAAGATTCAGAAGCCAGGTATGGGGCCACCCAGACTGAATGTCTATGTCTAGTCTGGGCTCTAGAAAAACTCCATTATTATTTGGAGGGTGCAGTCTTATAAGTCTACACAGACTGCACAGCCTTGAAGTCTTTACTAAACATGAAGACTACAAATAGACATATGCTGAGATGGAAAATAGCCATCCAGGAGTATAGAGGGAACATGACCATCATATACAAAGAAGGTAAAAGCCATACCAATGCAGATGGCCTCAGCAGATGGCCACTGGACAATGTCAAAAGAAATCCAGCTTATGACCCAGAAGTTGCAGCAAAAATCCCTATCCATTTCATGGAAATAGATAGGAGGAAAAACTTCAGATTATCTGAATGGGCACCAGAAAGTGGTACCCTTGACAGTGGAAACACTGACTCAGAAGGAACAGAAACTCCCATACTGGGAATAAGTTCCTCAGAACTGCACAATGAATTCTTCAGTGCAGTACAGAAGTCCTATGCCAAACACAAGCAGTGTAGATACTACTCCAACTCCTTCAACAAAAGTACAGGAGTCCAGAACTGGAAACCCAGCTGGAAGAACCCTGGTTGAGGGCCTATAAGGACAATAGGTTTTTCCTTATAGATGGCCTGCTCTACCACAGAGAGAAGCACACAAGTGCACTCACAGTGGTAGACAGAGACCACATCTCATTGATCCTACAAGAATGCCATGACTGCCCCTATATGGGAAACATGAGTGAAGCCAGGACCAAAGAGAGGGTAGCAAGCACAGCTTGGTGGCCCAAGTGGGAAAAAAAGTTGAGTGAATACATAAACACTTGTGAAAGATGCCAGAAGGAAAATAGGAAACATGGGAAGAAGTATGGGTTACTTCAACACATAGAAGAACCCAAGCACCCATGGGAAACCATCAACATGGACTGGGTTACAGGACTTGTCCCAGGAGGCAAAGAAAACTATAATTCCTGTTTGATCATAGTTGATAGGTTCAGCAAGAGCATGAGGTGTCTACCATGCCATAAAGAAGACACAGCCATGGATACTGCTCTGTTGTTTTGGAATAACATCATATCTACCTGTGGAGTCCCTAAGATCATCATTAGTGATAGGGACCCAAAATTCACATCTGAATTTTGGACTAACTTATATGACATGCTTGGTACCAAACTTGCTTTTTCCACAGATTACCATCCACAAAAAGATGGCCTAGCTGAAAGGATGATCCAAACAATGGAGGACATCCTCAGAAGATTCTGTGCCTATGGCATGGAATACAAGGACCATGAGGGATACACCCATGATTGGGTTACCCTCTTACCAGCAGTCCAACTGGCTTATAATACAAGCCAACACTTCACCACAGGTAAAACACCTGCACTGGTGGAGAAAGTGTGGAACCCCCTGTTGCCTGTGGATCACTTGAAGAAAAATCTCCTGACTATCCACCCCACAGCCAAAGACTTCCATGATATGTGGAAGAGGGCCTGTGACACAGCTGACAAATGCATAGCTGAGCCAAAAGAATACAATAAGCAGAGGTGGGACAAATCACATATGGAACCTGACTTCAAAGAAGGGGACCAGGTGTTAGTGTCTACACTGAACTTCAACAATCTCAAAGGACCTAAAAAGATGAGGGACTCATTTGTAGGACCTTTTACTATCATTACGTTGATAGGAAAAAATGCAGTGGAAGTCAAACTCTGTGAGCCTTAGAGGTAATTTCATATACCCAAAAGACCACAAATACAAAAATAACATATTAATATAAATAAAATGAATTTATTTATATTATTACAATAAAAATCAAAATATAAATATAAAATGATATTAAAAATAAAAAATTAATTACAATTTAAAAATAAAAATACATTAAATTCTGTAAGTATAAAATTACATTTATACTTGAAAAAATTAAGTAAAAATAAAATTTTAACAAAATTGTGAAAAAATAAATAAATTTGGAAAAAAGTTAAATAAAAATTATTATAACTTTTTATCCAATAAGTAAACACATAAAAATTATTTCACCATTGGATTCCTCATAAAAAATCAGGTGGGGTCACCTCTGAGTGAAATTCTTGTAACTCAACTCTAAATAAGCTTAAATTAAGTTTTTAGTATTTTCAATACAAAAGTTGAAAATACTCAAGACCTTAATTTAATTCACACCACATGTGGTGTTAACCATCAATTTTTGTGTTAAAATTGAGGTGTTGTGTTTAGTTTAGAAGTTATGAGGAATTGAAGTATTTTCAATTGAATTCAATTGAAATGTCAAAATGTGCGCGTGTATTACATAAGTGAACTTTGATTTACATATGAGGTGTCAACTATTACTGTATTGTACTGTACAATTGAATTGAATTACATATGTAAATTACAAGTATAATACATGATGAGGAATTAAAGGAAAAATAAATTGGAAAGATTAAATTTGGGGGGAAAAGGAACTCCAGCTCTAAGGGGGAGCTAGACCCCCAAAATCCTTGCTGACAGGTGCCGGATGTCAAAATTCACGCAAAAGTTCATCACTTTTGGCCTGGAATTGAGTTACAGGGTCTGTGGACTCAATTGATGATGAGGTTTTGATACCAACTGGGGTAGTTTTAGCTGTTGCCAAGAGGGTAAAACTACCCTTAAGATAAAACAACCATAGTAAAAACAGTTTTAACTGGTTTCTACGCCTCTTACACACATTCTGACGTGTTTTGAAGGCTCTAGGCCTGGTATTTCTATAGTAATGGCTGATTTAAGGGTCTAAAATGGCTAAAAATGGCTTAAACCAGCCCTTTTTGGTCTAAACCAGGGTTCAATGATGCCATAATTGGCTTTTTGTTGTCAGACTGTTTTTCACGACTGACAAGAGTAAATTTTACTTTTGGAGTAAGAGAATTGATGGCTATAAAAGAAGGTCTTCTTTGCCCCACTTTTCTCTTCATGTTAGAATCTTTTCCTTTTATAATTAGTTTAAACATTGTTAAACCAATCAATAAAAGATTCCAACCACCTTTCTTATATCATTTTAAACCTTTTAAACCACGTGAAAAAATCATTATAATCATTGTTTGTAACTTTTATAATCATTTTTACCCCTGAACCACCCCAAAAGTGAATTAAAGCATCTTTCATCACTGTAAACTTTGTCACTTTGTTTCCAAATTCACTCTGGTCACTTTTGGGCGTGTTTTCTCTTTAATATTCTGTTTAAAGACTTTGTTCTTTAATTGATTGCTTGCAGTTCTTTGCTCAATTAATTCCAATTGAAATTGCTCTTGAAGAAATTTCTTTTGTAGCCTTAAAATATCTCTTGTAGAGTATTTTTTGGATAAATATTTATTGTTGGTAAAACAATAAATTTTTATAATATTATTTTTTTATACTAATAAAGTTATAAACAATAAAATTGCCGTGTTTTCTCTTAAAAATAATATTTCATACTATTTTTAATTGATTTTTTCCTTATACAAATTTTGAGGACAGGAAAAGTACTTGATTTTTAATCAAAGTTTCATATCCACACCTTACAAACTCACTCAGGAGTTTTCAAGGAAACATCCAGTCTTTCCAGTGAGTTTGGTCACACCATACTTCCAGACAGAGGAGGATAAATTCCCCTCCAGGAGAAAGAGCCCCACACCACAAGAGATAGTGGAAGTGGAGGACTCCCCTGGACCTGTGAGTAAGATCATCAGGGCCAGGAAGATCAGACTCAATGGGAAGGATCAAAGACAATACCTAGTCAGATTCAAGAGCCAGACAGCAGATAAAGACAAATGGTTGGCAGAGGATGCCATACCAGATGGGAACCTTCATTTAAGGAGATTCAGAGCCCCTAGGAGGACTGAACAGTCTCATAAATGATGACCCTTTTTTAGAGGGAGGGTATGTCAGCCTGTGACTCAAAACCAGAGCACAAGCATGACAGCCAAAATACCATAAACCAATGGTATAGCCAAGATACCACCAAAACATGGAGCTGAGCCAAATCAGCTCAAAAGGTATCAAAAGAAAGAGGGAACTCACCTGTTTCTGAAAATATAAGTCCCATCACCATAGGACAAGAAATAACAAAGTTATTGCTGAGCATAAACCTTAATTTTCACCTCTCATCTAAAATCTAGAAGGATAGGCTTAACCCCATCAAATGGGTACTCAAAATGAAGCTCTAAGCCAGGGCTATCCAATGGTGCCAGCGAAACTGAGCTAGCATCAATATCACTGGAGTTATGGTCAATTTCAGGCCAAATAAGGGTGAACAAAACATTCACCTCTCATCTAACTTCTACAGTTTTAGTGTGGGATACCTGAAGTGGGGTCTTTTTGGAAAGAGCACAATCAGGGCTATCTGATGGTGTCATCCACTTCCCCATATCTCAACTACTGCAGAAGCTATGGGGCAAACAAGCTCAATACAGCTTTTTGCCTAAAACACGCAAATGTACAAAAAACTTGTACATGGGATACCTTTGCCATATTTAATGATACCCATATCAAATGAGGTACCATTGTGTAGAGCACGTACAGGGCTACACACTGAACCAATTTTGAGGTTGATATCTCAAGAATTGACAAAGTTATGGCTGTTTTAAGGTCAAAATCCCACCTGCTGTCATATACAGCCTTACCATGGGATAATATCCCATAACCATGAATATGAGGTGTCAAATAGACAAAGAAGCATGTTTTTACTTCAATACCTCATATGTCAGTCAATACTGGGGTCCCATACAGTTTCTGTACAGCATTCTACGTGTCATACACATCAGAATCAGGCTGTGAGGTCCCCAGATGAAAACTTTCACCCTGTATTGGTGAAAACCGCCCAGATGTGGTTTCAAAACCACATCTGAGCCCAATACAGGCTATACAGGCTTTTTTGTAAACCACAAGCCAGTACTAGAAAGTGAAAAAATCCTCACTTCCTCTACATGGAAAGGTCTAGCACCCTTTCCACCCCATTTCAGGATAAAAAGGAGGCTTTTCACAGCCAGAATAGCTTTCCTCATCCTGCTCTTGAATTCCTACATAGTACAGCTGTCCAAAACAGTTATACTCTTGGAAAATAATCAGGTATACTTTAAATTCAAGTATTGTAGCTTTTATTATTATAACCCAACAGGTAAAAGTTGCACCCAGGGCTTTCAACAGCGCTCACCACCACTATATCTCTATAGTAAAGCCCTTAATATCTTAAATTAATCATCTATTATCAACCTTATCATCTTTTGAAAACTATTTTTACCGTGTCACAGTCATAGTTAAAGCTTGTAAATACTTATATACACCTTTATCATAGACTCACTCTGACATCTATTTAAATGAACAAAAAATTGCTTATAAAATACTTCATATACTGGAATACTCAATTCTGTTTAAATAAATTTCATTTTCTTATAATAATAATTTAAAATCTAATAAACCAATGAATCTCTTTGATCATATGAATATTGAATTAGTTTAGGGTTTTTTATTATATATAGATATAACTATTTTTTTACAGAAAAAATCCAAAATACAAAAAAGTAAAGAAAAGAATCTTATTCATTTGATGTATTAATTTTGAAAATAACTCAAAATTTGAAATTTATCAAAGAAAGCTTCCTTTAATAACATCAATTATTCTTGATTATTTTAATTTATTACTTTAAGCTTTGTTTTCTAGTTCATCTTTTATTATTTTTTACCTTAAGTTAATTATGTATTTTTTGGTTTTTTTCTGTTTTGTTGATTTTTTTTGATGAGATTGATTTAATGTTCATAAAATCTAACTTTGGTGTTTGATTTTGTTCTATTGAAATTTTGATTTGATTTGCTTTTGTTTTATTAATTTCCTTTATTTTTATATTAATTTTGTTTTAAACTTCTCCTATTTTATATGATTTTTTATTTCATTTTTTCTCTCAAAGGCTTTCTTCATATTTTGAGTATTTTCCTTTTCTTCAATTTATTTATGATATAATATTACCACTTTTTTTTGTAAATTTCTTTATTTGAAGAGTATTTTTTTATGATTATTTTTGATTTGAATTATGAATTTTTAAATTGAGTTAGCCTCTCTCTTACCTTTTTCTTTTTTTCTATATTTGTTTCCTGATTTTTTTCTTCTGCTTTAACTTTTTTTCCTTTTTTTCCATTTTTTTCTCACTTTTTTGATTTTTTTGATTATTTTTTTTTGTGAAATTGTTTTTTTAAGTTTGTTTCTTCTTCTTTTTTTGGAAAAAACAAGAGAATTTCCTTTTAGAAATTTCTCTCTCTCTAAAAAAACAAGTATGTTTGTGTTGAAAAATATCAATAATATTGAAAGGGCTTTTTTGGAAGTAAAAATTCTTTTAAGGAAAGATTTCTTTCACCAAAAAAAAATCAAGTTTTGAAGAAAATCCAAATTGTTTTCCTTTTTTTAATTTTTGAAATTTTTATACATTTTTGTTTCTTGCTAAACTTTGAAAGGCATTAAGAATTAAAATTAATAACTATTTTTGAATCCATTCCTCAAAAGAATAATATTTCATTATCTTTCAAAAAAGAAAATTTAAGAAAAATTAACATTTCAAAACCATATTTGGGTTAAAAACAAGTTCCAATAAAAAAAATTCAAAGAAGTCGAATTTTGAAGTAATAAGTACTTGAATGAAAAAACTCAAAATAATATAATTTAAGAATTTAATAAATCATAAAAGGAAAGAAATTAAATAGAGCTTTAATTACACTTCCTTTATAGTTTTCATTTTTTTGTTTAATTCCTTCATTTTTGTGATCATCCAAACTTGTAATTATTTCTAGTATATTTTTATTTTTAATGTATTTTTTATTCTATCTTGAATATCTGTCTCAATTGGAATATTAGTTCTTTTATTTTTTTGACCAATTAGTTTATTCGGAGAGATATAAAATTATTTTTTCAGGATAAAATGATTTGGTTATGTTTTGATTTTATGTTTTTTTTTTGAATATAAGGTTTAGAAAAATGAATCTTTTTTTCGTAATTAGTTGATTCTAGCTCTGAATTGAATCTTGAAGCTTTAAAATAAAGCTTTAAAGAAATATCCTAAAGAGCTCCAAGTCACTTAATCTTTTAAAGTGTAAGTTAAAGCTGAGGGTTTAGTCAACACCACTTTGGTATCCAATATTGAAAGAACCTTTTGATCTTTCCCAATGAAATAAATCAAAACTATATAACCAATTTGAAAGGTTAAATTATTTTTTTAACTTTTCAAATTATCTGGATAATTTTGGAAAATAAACCAAAGTTTTGTTAATGTATCAGAAACCTGTGAGAAGTCATATTTTCAGAGCCAGAAGAAGTTTCAATTCATTAGTTTTTGTATTAAAATTGAAGGTATGAACTGGATGATCATATTCTGCAAAAAATCTTTTGGGAGAAATGTCAATTTTTCTAAATGTTTTTTGTTTTGAGAAATATGATTTATTAATTAATCTTTAAGGCTAATATAAACTTACTAAGTTCATTTCCAGAAATCCAACAATTCAAGCTTCTTTTTTCAGGATTTTTTCCTTGAAAAAAATGTCATATTGAGCTATGGGTATCTTTTATATAAATTAATCACTAAAGCATATATTTTATTTCCTAATTTTTTCATAATAATCTGGTCTAGATTTATTTATTAGATTACCTTAAGAATAAATCAAGAGAAGAAGTCTTTATTCTTATAGTAAATATTTTTAGTTATTTTTTGGAGTTAATCACTAAAGGACATTGAAATCATTATCTGAGAAATAAAATTAGAGCGAAATGTCTCAAAAAATTGAATTATTCCCAATTAAATTATTTCAAAGGATTCTGAAACCCTTTTTATTAGAATATTTAGTTTATAAAGAAATCTTCACATTCTAAATTTTACCAGAAAGAATACAGGTAAATCTCATTATTTACTCCTAACCACTGTCCAATTTTATTTGAAAAATTCATTAAATTTAAGAAAATCCAAATTAATTAATAAAACATTTTTTACTCAAGAATTAATTAAAATAAGAAACATTTAAATCAACTCTGCATAAATTTAGGGTCATCCTTTTCAGGAGGCTAAGGAGTGAATCTGTGAGCCTTTGAGATATGACCACATACCCAAAAAGGTCACAAGAAATATTTAAAATAATTATACATTAAAAATAATTACCTTAAAACTACAAAAATGCCATAAATTGGCATAAAACTTGGCTTAACTTAAAAACCAATGAATAAAAATGTGAAATAAATTATACCATTGGATTCCCCATGGTAAAATACACATATACCATGTTTATGGCATATCTGTAAAGTCAATATTTAGTGAGTTATAAGTAATAATACCTTATAAAAAACACAAATCCTTAATTATTTCAAACACCAATGAATCAACATGTGAAATAAATAGTACCATTGGATTCTCCATTAAATTCCACATATAAAACAATTAAGAAGCTAATCTCCAAAGCCAATACTTAAGGAGTTAAGCTGAATATATGCACTTTTTTGGTCAACACATATATTCAAGGAGTTTAGCTAATATCTTTTGAAATATGCATGATAGAGTGATGAAGAAAAAATAAAGTCATCATGTAATTACTGTAGGAATACAGAAATGAAGTTTATTTCACAAGCTATAAACAAGGTTAAAACCTGTAAGGCATTATTAATTAAAATCAACAGAGCTGTTGACCACTTTGTTGTGAAAGTGGTCCAAACTTAAAAAAAGTAGACAGTTGCATTCTACTAGTTCATTCGTGAACAATGATGTATTTTTTATCATAATATTCAAGTTATAACCCCTTTAAATCATGGCTTGAAGTTTAAAATATTAAATTTCAACAGAAAAGATGAGTTACAAGAAAAATCATCAAAAATAGAGTTTTGATGATTTAATTAAATGCTTTTGAAAGAATAATAACATTATGCAAAGCTATCAGAACTCACTCTCTGAATTGCTGTAGCGTGTAAAACTTGAAAGTTATTAAGGATCAGAGTTTGAGCTTAATTTGATCATTTATGATCACTCACTGTAACCTTAAATTAAGTTCAACAGTCATATGAGTGATAAAATTGGTGAATACTGTTAGTTTACGATTAAAAATAATAAAATCCACGAATTTGGGGGTTCTGCAAAGCCTTGACGTCATCAAACCTAGAGTTATAGTGATAACTCTAAATAATGGCATCATAATGAGATAAGATGGTTTGATCATGATGTAATCATCACCAAACCTGAAAATATTGATCAATTTCAGTGGATATGGTCAGTGCATGTCTACTAGAAACCTGTTGGACTCTAGGAGGGAGGTATTTACTATAAATAGAGCTCTTTTTACTCCGTTTTCCCCTCATACGCTTACAAAACATTAAATCATTAAATAAAAACCTAATTTCTTTATTCTTTACATATAAAACTTATTATATTATTAAATACTAAAGATAATCTTATAGTAATATTCATCTTTGACATGATTATTACAATTATATAATTGTTTTGTTTAAATTTCTCTTACAAATCTCAATTCCACATAAAACCAAGAAAATTTGTAATTTCTCTTAAATTTTATTGTAACTACAATTTAAATAAGCTGTATTTACATTTCTAGGCATAAATTTATTCAAAATTGCTATATTAAGCATTAAAAGTAGGTTATTTCTCTAATTATAATAATTTTTCTCTATTATTACTTTTAATAATTCTATAATTGATATAAATAGTATTTATATTTATTTATAACTTTAATATTGGTAACATTATTGTTATTAATTGTTTTCTATTAATAAAAAACAATTTTTTACACCTTTATTATTTGTTGGTAACAATAATAAAGTGCTTTTAAATATATTAATTATCTTATATTAATATATTTATTTTATATATATTATTTTTTATAATATAAATTATATTATTATATTTATTTAATAATATAATTATTTTATGCCATAATTATAATAATTCTTTATTATTATAATTATTTTTATCTTAATTATTTAATTTATAAGGACATTCATAGTACAATAAGTAAAATATTAGTAATTTTTACTTATTGTTTCGAAGTCAAACCTTACAGAATTTATTTAAGAATAAGACATATGCAATTTAGTCTTGAAAAAAAAAAGAAAATTAATATGAAGATGTTTGGATTAAAGCTCTTTTTTATTTTTCAAAAAACTTCAATGAGGAAGAATTCAATAATATCCATCCTGAGTTTTTATTTGAAATGTCTCATGGAAATTAAAGTTTATCTTGAGAAATAGTAATACTTCCAATCCATCACGATTCAAAATTGAATTTTAATTTATAAGAGGGAAATATTCATTTGAAAATTATCTTTCAAAATTCTTCTCAGTATTAAACTTCCTCCTTTCTTATATTTAATTTTTTTGATTTTCCAATACTTTTTTTATGATAGGTAGATTGACTTTCTTCATTATTAGAGAGGAAAATTTCTAGTTGTGAATCATATTTTCTCTTATGATTCAAATTATGTCTCTTTTGTTTTCCAAATATAAGATTTCTATATGATATTTGTAAAACATTTTTCAAAAAAATCCAGATATTTTTCATTATTTTAGAAAATAATAGACAAAATAATTTGTGTAATTTTTTGAGTTAAAATTATTGAAATCTCTGGAGGCCCTTCAGGTTATTCAAATACAATTCACTATTATCCTCTTTCTTCTTTGTTTCAAGAAATTCATAAAATTTGAAGTTTTCCTGTGAAGTAAAATTTAAATCTTCTTTGAAGTTAAATTCTATAAGCTACAAATATTTTGAGAAACTTAGTAAATCTTTTGTGATAAACATAAATTGTACACACAGGTCCTAAGCTAACTGAAAAAAATACATTCTCTTAAATAAGTTTTAATTTTATAAAGTTTTTCCAAAGAGTGACTTTATCAAATAGTAAATTTATCATTGGTACTCCTTTCATTTTTTTTAAAAAAATTATTTTATTGAAGGAAGGAATTTATTTTAAAGTGGATCTATGAAGGAATCCTTATATTTATTTCAGTTAAATTAAATGGAACACAACTCAAATGTTTTATCTTTTAGCTCCACAACTATTAAAGCTCTCTTTTTTATCTTAATTTTTTCAGAATAAAACTTTCTTTATGAAATTCCTTTAATGAAAAAATTGAAAATTATTCTTTATTTTGGTATATTATTTTTGAAAAGTTGGTTTTGTTTCAAAAAATAAGACTTCACAAAAATTGTAAGGTGTGGATATGAAACTTCAATTAAGAATAATTATGATGATTTCTTAATGTTGTTATAAGCTTAAGGTTGATTAAAAATAATTATAATATTTCTTAAGATTGTTATAATTCCGAAAATGATGAAAGAAGGGTGGTTGGAATCTTTTATTCATTTCTTTGACAGTGTTTAAACTAATTATAAGAGGAAAAGACTCTAAAATGAAGAGAAAAATGGGTAAAATAAGAAATTCTTTTATAGCCACTGTTTTTCTTACTCAAAAGGTGAAATTTACTCCAATCAGTCATGGAGAACACACTAAAAACAGAAAAGCCATGCTTTAGATCAAAAAGGGCAGGTTTTAGCCATTTTGGTTCCTTAAATCAGCCATTGCTAAAGTAATACCTGGTTTGAAGCCTTCAAAGCACATCAGGATGTGTTTAAGAGATGTCAAAATCAGTTAAATCCATTTTTACAAACATTTCTTTGACTTAAGGGTAGTTTTACCCTCTTGGAAACAGCTAAAACTTCCCTGGTTGGTATCAAAACCTCATCATCAATTGAGTCACAGACCCTGTGATTCAATTCCAGGCCAAAAGTGATTAACTTTTGCACAAATTTTGACATTCCACACCTGTAAGCAAGGAATTTGGGGGAGTCTGGCACTCTTGGAGCCATGATTCCTTCTCCCCCCAAAATTAATCTTTCCAATTTATTTTTTATTTAATTCCTCATAATTTATTATACTTGTAATTTACATATGTAATTCAATCAACTTTTTACACTAAACAGATTTAATAATTGATACCTCATATGTAAATCAAAGTTCACTTATGTAATACACACCCACATTTTGAAATTTCAATTGAAAATACTTTAATTCCTCATAAATTCTGAGTTACACACCACATCTCAATTTTAACACAAAATTTGATGTTTAACACCACATGTGGTGGGAATTAAGCTAAGGTTTTGAGTATTTTCAGATCTTCATACAGAAAATATTAAAAAAATAATTTAAACTTATTCTGAGTTGTGTTACAGAAATTTCACCCAGAGGTGACAGCACTTTATTTTTTAGGAGGAATCCAATGGCAAAATAATTTTCATAAGATTAGTTATTGGAAAAAATCATAATAATTTTTATTAACTGTATTTCCAAAAATATTTTAATTTAAATATTTTTGACAAAAATTTATTTTTGCTTGATCTTTTCAAGTAAAAATGTATTTTCACAATTTCAAATTTTCATTTAATTTTAATGTTAAATTATGATTATAATTCTTATTTTTGTATTCAATTTATATATTTATGATTCAATTTTGTTTCAATATTTTAAAAATAGATTCATTATTTTTAAGGGTGTTGGTAAACACACGTAAGCTTTTAGTAAAAACACGTAAGCCCTTACGTGTTTTTACTAAAAACTTACGTGTTTTTACCAATTTATGGTAAAAACACGTAAGTTTCTGATAAAAACACGTAAGTGACCTTAATTTTCAAAAAAAATTCCTCAGGCTCAGTTTTGAGGTTTTTTTTAATTTTTTTTTGCCATATTTTTCCCGACTTGGCATGTCAATAAGCACAAATTTTTTCAAAATTTATTTTTTTGCCAAATTTCACAAATTTTGCCAATATGCCAAAATGGCATATTTTTTCAAAAATTCATTTAAAATCTTCCCACTTATGAATTTGCTTGATTTTTTTTAAAAATAAAGGGTTCAATGTGAAGAATAAATAACCAGAATCCCATAATTTTGGGAATTTTTTTGGGTGGGACAAGTGAAGGCGCAAAAAGAGTTTTTTTTTCAAATGTTTTTTCCCGTCATTGTAATATGCTTATTTTTAAAAAGTGAATTTAATAACTTCCCACTTATGAATTTCCTTGATTTTTTTTTTAAATTAAAGGGTTCAATCTGGACAATAAAGAACCAGAAGCTCATGAATTGGGAAAATTGTTTGGGTGGGACCACAAGTGAAGGCGCAATGGGTGTTTTTTTTAACTGTTTTTTTTCTTGTGTGTAATATGACTATTTTCAAGTACAAAAGTTCCACATGTTTGATAAAAAAGGAGGCTGAGGTGGGATTTAAGCAATAAAAATGACTGAGGGGGGGATAATTGGCATAAATTGTATATACAAAAATCATTCAATCAGAATCAACCTCCAAAATAGTGGGTTTTTTCTGAGAGGGGGGAGGAAGATTGGACAAATACAACATTCTGTGTTTCTTAAATTTATCAGCCCACCCCAGGGCTTGTGGTTGGGCATGAATCTCCCAGTTCACAGTAATGGGGGGGACTGGATAAACTTTAGAAATGATGATGTCCAAAGGAACAAAATGAGCACAACTATTCAAGAAGCAGATGAAAATGGGGGGATTATCATTTGGAGGACAGAAATAAGGGAAAAAGGAAAAAGATTGGGCTGTGGAATAAAAGAAAACTGGTCTTTTATACTTATTTGCAATTGGATCCCCCATGTCAGGCATGGACATCCACTTGCTTTTTGGAGCCTGGCCAACATCTTCATACCATTCAATTCTTTCCAAATAAGAGGATACTGAGGGAATTAAGGTGTTCATGGCTTCATAAAGGTCTTGATTTTGTTGAATTTCTTCAGCCAAGTCACCTCTCACATCAGCCCATTGATCTTGAGTCTTGTAAATGAAGTGGGATACTGTTCTGTAGCCACAGTTTCCATCACCCTGGACATTGATGGCCTTGAAGGTGTATTTCAATATAAACTTGGGCAAGTCTTCTGAGCCAGTTATCTGATAACATAAGTTCAAAAAATGAATAAATATCAAAATAAGCAACATAAAATTACATTAAAAAGAATCAAAAACTCACAAACAGCTTGGAGCATTCATCACTTGTGTGATAGTTGCTTTGACAATGCTCACAGGTCAGGTCAATTGCATCATAGATCTTCAAACTGGTGGCAGGCTTGTGTGATTTTCTTTGTGATGTTTTGCTTCCAATTGCCAATCTTCTGGACCTTCTAAGGGTTACTTCTGATTTATTTAATTCAGTTGCTGAGGGTAGTGAATCTGATGAACTGATGGATTTAGACAATGAGTCCTCAGAATCTTCAGAATCTTCAGAATCTTCAGATGAGTCCACTTCCATAATTGGAGAGGGGACATTTGACTGGGATCTGGAAGTTGTTGTGCTGGTCACTTTTGATGGGGGTCTTCCTCTTCTCTTGGTTTGACTCTCAATGATTTCAAATCTTGAAGGTTCTCTTTTGTTTTTATTCTTGGCTCCTTGGGGTCTTCCACGGATATTCTTGCATTCTAGAGGGTCTTCATAATATTGATCATCCTCTTGACTCTTGGGAATTTGATCAAATGGGACTTTTCCAGTCAAAACATCTTGAAAATGTTGGAGTATTGGGGTGATTTCTGCCATTGGTCTTTGAAACAGGTCTTCCCCAATGTCTTCAAATATTTTCTTGGCTTTATTCTTTCTTTCTTTTTCAACACTTTGATCATCACCTTGAAAACCAGTCTGAGAAGAATATGACAAGTAAAATCAGTTAATAAGAAAAAAATAATAAGAAGAAATTAAAAAACCCTCACAGGCAAATTCAAATGCCACTGAGGATGGAAGTCTGATAATTCAAGCCTTTGGCGCTTGGCAAATGCCTTTTGGGTCTTATGCTTGCAAGGAATGCCTTTATAATTGTTGTATTTGTTGGTGCATTTTTCATTTGGAGGAAATTTTGTTTTGAAATTTTCAAAGGCAATCTGAAGAGCATAATGAGACACCTTGCCATTGAGGGCACAGATGTGTGGAGGAAAATTCTTGACATGGACAATCATTTCTTTGGAGATTCTGTTGATAATTTCAATAAATTGTTTTCTGAATGCCATGTGGAGTGCCCTGACAACCTCCAGGAGAGTACCAGTGGACTTTTGTAGCCAAAGTTTAACCATGGCATGGGCACCTTCAACTCTGGAGGTGGAGCCCACACCCAGGTGGCAATGGTGGTTTGTCCAGGCTGGCACATAATACTCCTTTAGAGGAAGCCAAGTATTTTCCAAATACTGCAAGACCTCAGCATTTTTAGCTTGCTTTTGAAGCTTCTTCCAGTTGTCTTTGAAAGACTTTTCAGTGGGTGAATACATAAGCTGAGGAAAGAATCCCAAAGTCATTAATAAAGACAATAATAAGAAAAAAAGTGAAATAACATGAAATAAAATGAAGAAGTATATTACTTGATTCCAAAGGCCCATAAAATTTTCAAAATCAGTTCCATGACCAATTTTCTTCATGCAATGAGCAGATACATCCTTGTTGATGTGCCAAATGCATAGCATGACTTTGGAGTCTGGGAAGAGCTTCTTAATAGAGTTTTTCAAGGCCAGATCCCTGTCAATAACAATAACTGGGGGGGGACAAGATTGGTGTTGTTGAGGACCTTTTCAATGTATTGATTTAAGGCCCAAGTATATGAAGTTTCATTTTCATTTTTCATCAAACAAAAAGCCCCAGAAAAGGTCTTATTTGTTGAGCTGAATCCAACAATATGAAAAAGAGGCATTTTGTACTTATTGGTTTTATAAGTACAATCCATAAGAATGACATGAGGAAAGCCATGAAGAAGTTTTATGGCCAGGGGGTGAGTAAAAAACAAGGAGGTAATGTGTCCCTCAGAATCTCTTGCAGAGGACCAAACAAAATTTTCTTCTTTGAGAGTGTCAATAAGAGCATCAATGGGCCTTCTGCCTTGCAGTTTGTCTTTCTTTATTTTCTTGACTTGGTTATAAATGTCTTGAAGGATTACAGGCCTGTCAGACTCCCTCTGGCTGCATAATTGGGCCTGAATTTGCCTTGGCATGAGGAGTGATTCAGACATTTGAGCAATTTGGGATGTTTCTTGCTCATTGAATTTCCTGAAAGCAGGATGTGCCATGATATTTTCAGTGGCATCATGGCTATGTTCAGGATTTTTGACTTTAAGAGTCCAAGTGGTGCTCTTGGCATATTTCCTGGCATAAAGTCTAAAAGGACAGTCAAGCTTTCTTGAGGTGACTGTTTTGGAGGGGCTTTTGTTGGGATTTGGGGTGCCAGACCTATCACAACATATTTCAATTTGGTTGTGGGTCATATTGGACCTCAAGGTGGACACAGCATACCCCTGAGCCCTGGCAACATTATGCACATGTTGCCAAAGAAGCTCAAGGGTCTGAAATTCACCTTCAGTGGGGGGTTGGAGCATTTTTGAATGAAAAATATGTGTAAAAGTGAAAAAAAGGGGGGATTTGGGGATTTGGAATGGGGTAAGAACCTTTCGAAGTGTGAAAAAGAGGTGAAAAAAGGTGTGAAAAATGAACAGAAGGGGTTAAGAGTGAAAGAAAGTGGTTTAAATATGGGATTAATGGATGAGGGAAGGTAAAAAATTGGAAATTTGGAGGCTTGAAAGCAGGTTGTTGTGGTGGAAAATGCAGTCTTTGGGGGAAAAAAAGAAAAAAAAGGGTGAAAAGCTTTGCAAAATGGCTTTGGTAATGCTGTTTTTCCAAAAAAAAAAATGGTTTGGGGTGGGGATAATGTGGATTGTTGGGGTGTTTGGGCTTTTTTTTTTTTTGGGGGGGGGGGGCTGGGCATAAAAATCTGAAACAATTTGGAGTTAGAGAGGTTTTGTGGGGAAAAAAACCTCTTTTGGGCATGTTTTGGCCCAATACAGGCATTTTTGTGTTTCATTTTTAATTAAAAATGGGCCCAGGGCACCCCTTACGTGTTTTTACTAAAAACTTACGTGTTTTTTACCAAATTATAGCCAAAACACGTAAGTTTTTAGTAAAAACACGTAAGCTCTTACGTGTTTTTACCAATACCCATTTTTAATTATAACTTAATTTTATTATTCATTGTCTTTTAAGTATATCAAGATACCTCTAAGGCTCACAAAAATCAATTTTTGAAATAATTTGAAGAATTTTCATCAGCTTATGCTCTAAATAATTTGAGAAATGGGTTTTGATCTTTCATTTTACTGAAAATATGTTGGTATTCTATATAAGGAAATATGGAATAAACTTAAAGCAAAAAAAAATTAAACCAGTATAAGTTAAAAAGTCACCAATTAAGTAAATGAGTGGATGAAGAGTAGAGAACTCAAATATTTCATTATTTAAAATGAATATGTATGGCTTGTATATGTCTCCTTTTTACCTAAGTCTTCAAAATGGAAACATTAGGTCTGGACAATTTTACAGACTTGATTCATCCCAGGTTCAACACAGGAGTACACTAAATTCACTTTTAGGAAGGTGAATCAATTCGATTCATGGTGTTTTCTTGGATATTTCCTATAATAGAGCCTAAAATTTCAGTCTAATTTCTTTGAGTTAGACCTTTTGAATTGAGTTTTTCCCTTGTAAGTACTCTCCTCATATCTTTGAAAAGAGATTTGAAACTGATTTAAATTAATTTTAGATCTGTATGGGGTCACATGATACCCTTTAGCCCTTGAGGCATTGTGAAAATTTTCCAAAAAGTGTGAGCCTTTGACATATGACCACATATCCAAAAAGGTCAGAACAAAATTTCTGTAATAATTATACTTATAATAACTATCTCAAAGACTAGTAAGAATACCATAAATAAGTACAAAATCTGAATTAACTCAGAATATAATGGGTAAAAATGTGAAATGATTTACACCATTGGATTCCTCATGGTAAAATACACATATGTCATTTTTATGGCATATCTGAGAAGTCAATAATTACTGAAGTATAAGTAATAATACCTTAAAAAAGGTATAAAACCTTATTTAACTCAGAAACCAATGAAAGAACATGTAACATAAATTGTATCATTGGATTCTCCATAAAGAACCACACATAAAACAATTATACAGCTATTCTCTAAAGTCAATACTTAACAAATTAAGCTCAATATATGCACTTTTTTGGTCAGTGCATATATTCATGGATTTTAGCTAATATCTCTTGAAATATACAAGATAGAGAGATAAACCAAAAATTAGTTACCACTCAAGTACTGTAGAAACACAGAAATGAATGTTATTTCACAAGCTATAAACAAGGTTACAACTTGTAATGGATTATTGATTAAAATCAATGGAGCTGTTGACCACTTTTTTGTGAAAGTGGTCAAAACTTGAAAGGAAGTAGACAGTAATATTCTACTAGCTCATAAGTGAAAAATTATGTAATATTTATTTCAATATTCAAGGTATAACCCCTAGAAATCCCGGTTTGAAGCTTAAAATATTAAATTTTGACAGAAAAGATGAGTTACAAGGAAAATTATCAAAAATAGAGTTTTGATGATGTAATGAAATTCTCTTGAAAGCTTAATTAGACCATTTCAAGCTATCAGAATCCACTCTCAGAATGGCTGTAGCATGTATAACTTGAAAGCTATTTGTGAGCCTTTGAGATATGACCACATACCCAATAAGGTCACAAAAAGACTCAGAATAATTAGACTTTTAATATAATTATATTAAAATCACTTAAAATAATTATGCATTAAAAATAATTAATTAAATATACAAAAAATACCATAAATTGGTACAAAAATTGGTTTAACTTAAAAACCAATGAATCAACATGTAAAATAAATTATACCATTGGATTCCCCATGGAAAAATACACATATACCATTTTTATGGCATATCTGTAAAGTCAATATTTGAGGAATTATAAGGTATAATACCTTATAAAAACCATAAAACCTTATTTATCTCAAAAGCTAATGAAACAACATGTGAAATAAATTGTACCAGTGGATTCCCCATGAAAGTCCACACATAAAACAATTAATAAGCTAATTTCCAATGTTCATACATAAGGAATTATCCTGAATATATGCACTTTTTTGGTCAACGCATATATTCAAGGATCATAGCTAATATCTTCTAAACTATACATGATAGAATGATGAACCAAAAATAAAGTTACCACTTAATTACTGTAAGAACACAGATATGAACTTTATTTTACAAATTATAAACAAGGTTAAAACCTATGATGAATTATTGATAAAAATCAACAGAGCTGTTGACCACTTTGTTGTGAAAGTGTTCCAAACTTAAAAAAAAGTACACAGTTGGATTCTCCTAGTTCATTCGTGAAGAATGATGTAATTTTTATTATTAAATTCAGGGTATAACCCCCTGAAATCAAGGTTTGAAGTTTAAAATATTGAATTTCGACAGAAAAGATGAGTTACAAGAAAAATTATCAAAACTAGAGTTTTGATGATGTAATGAAAAGCTCTTGGAAGCATAATAAGGTTATGCCAGGCTATCAGAATTCACTCTCTGAATTACTGTAGCGTGTAAATCTTAAAAGTTATTGAGGATCAAAGTTTGAGCTTAATTTGAGCAGTTATGATCACATACTGTAACCTTAATTTAAGCTTAACAGTCTTAAGAGTGATAAAATTGGTGAATACTATTAGTTTATGATTAAAACTAATAAAATCCACGAAATTTGGGGTTCTGCCAAGCCTCTGATGTCATCAAACTTAGAGTTATAGTGATAACTCTAAATAATGGTGTAATAATGATGTAATATGGTTTGATCATGATGTAATCACCCTCAAACCTTAAAATATTGATCAATTCCAGTGGATATGATCAGTACACGTCTACTAGAAGCCTGTTGGACTCTAGGAGGGAGGTATTTACTATAAATAGAGCTCTTTTTACTCTATTTTCCCCTCAGACGCATCAAAAACATTAAATCAATTAAATAAAAGGTAATTTCTTTATTCTTTATATATAAAACTCTTATATTATTAAAGACCAAAGACCATCTTAATATTAATCACTATTTTTACGTGATTAAATCAATTCTTTAATTGTTTTTGTCATAAATCTCTCTATAAACTCATTTCCACGTAAAATAAAGAATTTTAGTAATTTTCTTTATTTTTTATTGTAAATACAATTTGAAAAAGTTGTATTATATTCTTTTGGCGTAAAATATCTCAAAATTATTATTTTAAGTGTTAAAAGTAGGTTATTTCATCTTATTATAATAATTTCTCTCTTATTATTACTCTCAATAATTCTTATTTAATATAAATAGTATTTATATTAATATATAACTTTAATATTAGTAATATTATTGTTATTAATTGTTTTTTATTTATAAAAAACAGTTTTTTACGCCTTTATTATTTGTTGGTAACAATAATAAAGAGCCTTATAATATATTAATTATTTTATATTAATATATTATTTAAAATATTATAATTTCATATAATATTAATTATATTATTATATTTATTTAATAATATAATATTTTTTACGCCATAATAATAATATTTCTTTATTATTATTATTATTTTAATCTTATTTATTTCAATTATAAGGACATTCAGAGTACAATAAGTAAAAAATTAGTAATTTTTACTTATTGTTTCATAGTCAAGCCTTACATTTGGGGGCCTGGCCGTGATATTTACTTAAAAGACCTTTAAAAAGATTCTATTTGGGTTTATCCAATAATAAATTATATTTATAATCATAAAATTATATAATAATTTTATATTTTATTGATTTTAAAAGCTATTGAGGCATTTGGAAAGCAATTGTACTGTCTTACACGTGGTTTTTCACATCCTTAGACTTGCAAGAACTTTCTTTGAGTGACTCTAGTGATTAAAAGAGATATTTTATAAATTAAAAATAATTTTTATTATAATTGAATTTTATAAGAATCATATTCATTTTTTATCTTATTCTTTAAAAATAAAAAATATTAAAAACAAATAAAAAAGTTATTTTTATTCATTTTTATTCATTTCTTTATTTATTTCAATTTTTTAAAGATATAAAAGCAACTTCTACGTGGAAAATTGCCATATCTTGCAAAAATAACACTTCTTATAAAAAGACTTATATTTATTTGTCTTTTTTAGTGTTTGAAGATAACCCAACAGAAGACAACCAAGCTACTGTTGAGAGATTGGTGGAAGAAACTTGTCAAAGTTCTCCAACACCAGTTATCACCAAAAGAAAGAAAGCTAAGAAATTAGACTTTCCAGGGCCCACCATTCAAGACTCTGAAGGTGAGCACCTCTTTTTAAATTGCCATAAAAGAATTTCATTCTAAAATACTTTTATTTTTTCTTATTCTTTAAATTATGACTACCAGAAGAGGTTCCCAATACTCCATCCAATCAGATGGAGCTGGACTCAGAGGTAGAATTGATCCCTCAAAAGGGAAAAGAAAGGGCAATATCCCCAGTGGAACAGAATCCACACAAGGAAGTGCCTTATCCCAAAGGCAAGTCCCAGAAATGCCCATGATATCTGAGCCTGAATTGGAACTAAGTATGAGTAACTCAAATAGGTACAAATCACATTCAGAGGGCTCAAATAGACATCTACATGAGCCAGTACAAGCAGTATTACACAGTATACAAGGACAAAGACTGGGAAATACTGCCTCAAATACACCAAGGAGTGATGAACTCCTGGCACATCCTGAAAAAGTTCCTCAAAGAGGAGGAGATAGTGAAATACTCCAATGGATGGAATCCACTGTCATCCAAACCTCAAATCAAAAAAATCAAGGATTACCACACCAAAAAGAGGGAGGCAACCAAGGAAGAAGCCCCAGTAGCTTCTACCAGCAAGCCCCAAGCCAACCCACTTCCCCAAGAAGGGAAAAAGAACAAGAAAAAGAATTGGAGGAAACCATATTCCCCAAGCTACAGGATCCCAAAAATCCAAAAGGATGCCATGGACAATGTTTTCAACATGGCCAGAACCTTGATGGAATTCAAGGACAAGGAAGAGCAAAGAATGAGACAACTTCATTTCCCAAAGAAATAACCTTGTCCAAAGATGTTGTAAATACTTTAACAGAAATTAAAAATAGTATATTACCTCTAAAAGAAATTAAAAATAGTTTATTATCACTACAAGAAATAAATAACAATTCATCTTCTTTAACAAAAATTGTTGTGCAAAACAAAAAAGAAATTGACAACATTAAGTTTATTGTTGAAAATAATAAACCAAAGAATTTGATTGACAATACTCAAAAATTAATACAAGGACAACAAGAATTGTATAAATACATAAAAGATATCAAAGACAAGACTTTGACAATCCATTATGATGTGAGTATTGACAATCTTACAGAAAAATTAAATAAATTAAGTATTTCTGTAGAAAAATTTGAAGAAAAGACTTCATCACACCAAAAATTACTTTTGGACCATGTGGAAAAAAGTGATGAAGCAAGAATGCATCTGAAAGATGATATTCAAAGTGAAATAAGGCTTATTACAGAAAAAATGGATAAAATTAATGAGGCTAATTTAAATATGCCAAAGTTATCAACACCATTTTCTCATATAAGAAGCCCTGTTAAAACAAAAGAGGAATTGTCAAATCCTTTCATAACAGACTTGAGTCACCAAGACAATAACCAAGTCTTAATGAAAGAAGCACCTCAATTGAAGGAATGGCCAACATTCACAGGAGAAGGTGAATATGACCACATGTCATTTATTAAAACAATTGACATGTTACAAGAAGACTATGCCATACCAGATGAATTAATCACTACAAGATTACATTCATTATTTGAGAAATCTGCAAAAAGATGGTATTATGGCATAAGACAGACAAATGGTAAAAATACCTGGTCTTGGTGGAAACAAGAAATAATCACCAAGTGGGAAAATGATGCCTGGAGGTATAAGATAGAAAATGCATTTGAAAACTCTTTCTTTGACCCAGAGAAAGATAAACCTTTAACTTGGTTCTTAAAACAAGTTGAAAGGCTTAATGCACTGTACCCAGAAATGTCACAGAAGATGGTGCATATGAAAATACTTAAAAAATGTGGAGGGGAACTAGAACATGCCCTAAGAAGCAGGTGCATAGAACCATGCTCCACAGAAGAGTATATAAATGCACTAGAAGATATAGTGACAAGAACAAAAATTGGCAGGACTTGGAAAAAATTGGACATTAAAAGCCCAAATAAACCATTTATCAAAAAAGATAAAGCAAAAGAATCCTTTAAGCCCAATACATCCAACAATAATGAGCAAAGAAAATGCCATAAATGTGGAGGTATTGGACACTTAGCCAATAATTGCCTTAAAAAAGCAAAGATTAATGAAATTGTGGAAAAAGAAAACCACAATGACAAAGAAGAGGAATCTGACTCTGAAAAAGAGACAGAAGAGTCAGAAAGCTCTGAAAGTGATGAAATCAATATAATTAATGCACAAATTAATAATATTGATCTAATTTATGAAGTACTGGATGTTAATTCAAACTTGCCACAAGTTGGAACATCTGACACAAATCTGACAAACATACAAGATGCCAAAATGTATAGAACCAAACCTGCAAAAGGAATGGGATATACAGCTGGAAAATCAAGTATAAGTATTGTTATGGTTAATAACCAAGAAGGAAAGGTTAACTTGGATACAGGAGCATATTGCACTTGTGTTGGCAAAAATTATTTAAAAACCATTGTCCCAGACTGGCAAGAAAAACTTATTCCAATACAAGGTGTCAAATTTAGTAGTGCAAGTGAGAGCATGAAGCCCCTTGGAATAATTGATTTAACACTAATTTTTCCTCATCCCTCACAATGTGTCAGAATTAAAGTAGAGTTTGTAGTAATGGACAACTGTACTAGTAATCATTTCATACTTGGGAATGACTACTTATCAATCTATGGTATAGATATCTCCAACCAAAAGGATAGATATTTTACCATAGGAGATAACAAAAGACAAAAGTTTGGATTCTTAAATAACAAAAAACAAATCACAGTTATTAAGAATGAAGAAAAAATTCCAGAAAAGGAACTTTTTATATCTGAACAACTCAAAGAGGCAGAATTCAATCAAGAATTAACAGAAAAAATGAAAGAAAAATTGATTGATCTCTTATTTAAGTATAAAAATGCCTTTGCAACTGACAAAGAGCCACTAGGTGCCATAATTGGACATGAAGTGGATATAATTATTAATGTAGAAAAACCTTACCCACATTTATTAAGAAGACCTGCTTATCCAGCCAGTCCAAGAGCTAGAGAAGCCTTAGAAGTGCACATTAAAGAATTAATGGACCTTGGAGTATTAAGAAAGGTTGAACATAATGAACAAGTAGAAGTTACTACACCTGTCATTATAACTTGGCATAATGGAAAATCAAGGATGGTAGGAGACTTCAGAGCCCTGAATACCTATACCATTCCAGACAGATATCCAATACCCAGAATCCATGAGACATTAACCCAATTGTCACAAGCTAAGTTCATCACAGCTATGGATGCTCTGAAGGGTTTTCATCAAAATGTCTTAACAGACAATGCCAAGAAACTACTAAGAATAATAGTGCATTGTGGAATTTTTGAATACTTAAGAATGCCATTTGGAATAAAAAATGCACCTTCCCATTATCAAATAATGATGAATACCATATTCCCTGAAGAATTATCAGAAGGATGGTTGATTATCTATATTGATGATATCATAGTTTGCTCAGAAACTTGGGAAAATCACCTTACAAGACTAGAAAGGGTACTACAGAAAATAGTCCAAGTAAATATGAAAATTTCCTTGAAAAAATGTCATTTTGCATACAGTGAATTAAAGGCACTAGGACATGTAGTATCTGGCCTTAGTCTAGGCATAGACAAAAATAAAGTAGCAGCAGTACTACTTAAGCCAATGCTCCAAACCAAAAAAGAAATGCAATCATTTCTAGGATTTGCTGGTTACTATAGACAGCATATAAAGGACTTTGCAAAAATTGCTAAATTGTTGTATAAGCTATGTGACCAACAAACAGTCTATGAGATGACAGAAGAAAGAGTCAAGGCATATGAAGAATTGAAAAATTCCTTAACAAATGCCCCATTTCTTCTGATGCCAGATTGGAAACTACCCTTCAAACTGTACATTGATGCTTGTGGAGAAGGACTAGGTGCTGCACTTCACCAAACACAAATTATCAATGATAAACCAGTGGAAGGACCAATTTGTTTCATTTCAAGGCAGATAAAGCCAACAGAAGCAAGGTATGGAGCAAGCCAAATAGAATGCTTATGCCTAGTATGGGCTTTATAAAAACTGCATTATTATTTGGATGGCACAGTATTTGATGTAATCACAGACTGTAATGCTGTGAAATCACTATTAAATATGAAGACTCCAAATAGACATATGCTGAGATGGCAAATTGCTATCCAAGAATATAGAGGAAATATGACTATTGTTCATAAATCTGGAAATATTCATAAAAATGCAGATGGTCTTAGTAGATGGGCTCTAGCAAATACCCCTGACAATCCAGCATGGGTACCACAAGAGGAGCACCATATAGAAGGAATATGTGTTACAGACATTGGCACAGAATTCTTTAACCAAGTTAAAGAAAGCTATAAGACAGACAAAAATTGCCATATCTTAAGCCAACTTCTAATGAAAGACTGCAAAGATCCATCACTTTCATCAAAACTAGATGAAATATGGAAAAAGGCATATGATGAAGGAAGATTTCACCTCCTTGATGGAATCCTTTACCATAGAACAAAACACACATGTGTTATGGCCTTAACAGATAGAACACTAATAAACACTATTTTACATTAGTGTCATGATAGTGTTGCATCTGGACATCTCTCAGAAGATAGGACACTAGAGAGGGTGAAAACCTGCTCTTGGTGGCCAAATTGGAAGAAAGATGTTGCAGAATACTGCCAAACCTGTGACAGATGTCAAAAAGCCAACAGAGCCACAGGAAAGAAATTTGGAATGATGATCCAAATCCAAGAACCAAAATCCCCATGGGAAATAGTTCATATGGATTGGGTAACAGCCTTACCTCCAGGAGGAGACAGGAGTTATAATGCATGCCTAGTGTTAGTTGACAGGTACAGTAAAACTCCCATGTTCTTACCATGTCATAAAGATGACACAGCTATGGATACAGCCATAATGATATGGAATAAAGTCATTAGCCACACAGGCTTATTCCAAAATATTATAAGTGACAGAGACCCAAAGTTAACTTCAGCATTATGGACAAATCTCCATAACTTGTTTGGGACAAAATTATCATTCTCAACAGCTTATCATCCTCAAACTGATGGTCTAGCAGAAAGAATGATACAGACCCTAGAGGATATGATCAGAAGATTCTGTGCTTATGGGTTAGAATTCAAAGATTCTGATGGTTTTACCCATGATTGGTGTACACTAATACCAGCACTTGAACTGGCATATAAGACATCAATCCATTCTTCTACTGGCAAAACACCAGCAATGCTAGAGAAAGGTTGGAATCCAAGACTTCCTTATGATACCCTCAAAAAGGACTTAGTGGATATACATCCAACAGCAAGCAGTTTCAAAATAATGCTTGACAAAGCAAGACACCATGCAAACATATGCATGCAAGATTCTTTTAAATATGCAAAAGAAAGATGGGATAAAAGTCATAAGCCACCTGATTTCAAAATAGGAGACTTGGTTTTAGTATCAACCCTTAATTTCAATAACATAAAAGGCCCAAAGAAATTGAAAGATTCCTTTGCAGGACCATTTATGATAAAAGCACTCCATGGACCCAATGCTGTGCAATTAGAACTCACAGGTGAACTAATGAACAAACACCCAACTTTCCCTGTAAGTCTGATAAAACCTTACAGTTCAAATGACAAGGAGTTATTTCCACTAAGAAATAAACCCCCACTTGAGATTCCCCCCTTGGAGGAAGGAGAGGAAAAGAAAATAGTAAAAGTCCTTAAAGAAAGAAGGACAAGAAACAAAAAAGAAAGGGAATACCTTGTAAGGTATAGAAATTCAACTCAGGAAGATGAATGGCTACTTGAGAAAGACATAACAAATGCTGATAAATTACTAAGAAGATTCAGACATGAAAGAAAACCTGAAAAATAAAAAAGTTAAGCATTATTGAGCTTCAAGACTAACAAAGTCTATTGAAGAGGTAGGACAGTGGATGATACCCTAATCACAAATATCAGATTGTGGTACAATCTTTTTTTGGTGGTAGGGAATGTGAGCCTTTGAGATATGACCACATACCCAATAAGGTCACAAAAAGACCCAGAATAATTAGACTTTTAATATAATTATATTAAAATCACTTAAAATAATTATACATTAAAAATAATTAATTAAATATACAAAAAATACCATAAATTGGTACAAAAATTGGTTTAACTTAAAAACCAATGAATCAACATGTTAAAAAAAATTATACCATTGGATTCCCCATGGAAAAATACACATATACCATTTTTATGGCATATCCGTAAAGTCAATATTTAAGGAATTATAAGGTATAATACCTTATAAAAACCATAAAACCTTATTTATCTCAAAAACTAACGAAACAACATGTGAAATAAATTGTACCAGTGAATTCCCCATGAAAATCCACACGTAAAACAATTAATAAGCTAATTTCCAATGTTAATACTTAAGGAATTATCCTGAATATATGCACTTTTTTGGTCAACGCATATATTCAAGGATCATAGCTAATATCTTCTAAACTATACATGATAGAATGATGAACCAAAAATAAAGTTACCACGTAATTACTGTAAGGACACAGATATGAACTTTATTTTACAAATTATAAACAAGGTTAAAACCTATGATGAATTATTGATAAAAATCAACAGAGCTGTTGACCACTTTGTTGTGAAAGTGTTCCAAACTTAAAAAAAGTACACAGTTGGATTCTCCTAGTTCATTAGTGAAGAATGATGTAATTTTTATTATTAAATTCAGGGTATAACCCCCTGAAATCAAGGTTTGAAGTTTAAAATATTGAATTTCGACAGAAAAGATGAGTTACAAGAAAAATTATCAAAACTAGAGTTTTGATGATGTAATGAAAATCTCTTGGAAGCATAATAAGGTTATGCCAGGCTATCAGAATTCACTCTCTGAATTACTGTAGCGTGTAAATCTTAAAAGTTATTGAGGATCAAAGTTTGAGCTTAATTTGAGCAGTTATGATCACATACTGTAACCTTAATTTAAGCTTAACAGTCTTAAGAGTGATAAAATTGGTGAATACTATTAGTTTATGATTAAAACTAATAAAATCCACGAAATTTGGGGTTCTGCCAAGCCTCTGATGTCATCAAACTTAGAGTTATAGTGATAACTCTAAATAATGGTGTAATAATGATGTAATATGGTTTGATCATGATGTAATCACCCTCAAACCTTAAAATATTGATCAATGCCAGTGGATATGATCAGTACACGTCTACTAGAAGCCTGTTGGACTCTAGGAGGGAGGTATTTACTATAAATAGAGCTCTTTTTACTCTATTTTCCCCTCAGACGCATCAAAAACATTAAATCAATTAAATAAAAGGTAATTTCTTTATTCTTTATATATAAAACTCTTATATTATTAAAGACCAAAGACCATCTTAATATTAATCACTATTTTTACGTGATTAAATCAATTCTTTAATTGTTTTTGTCATAAATCTCTCTATAAACTCATTTCCACGTAAAATAAAGAATTTTAGTAATTTTCTTTATTTTTTATTGTAAATACAATTTGAAAAAGTTGTATTATATTCTTTTGGCGTAAAATATCTCAAAATTATTATTTTAAGTGTTAAAAGTAGGTTATTTCATCTTATTATTACTCTCAATAATTCTTATTTAATATAAATAGTATTTATATTAATATATAACTTTAATATTAGTAATATTATTGTTATTAATTGTTTTTTATTTATAAAAAACAGTTTTTTACGCCTTTATTATTTGTTGGTAACAATAATAAAGAGCCTTATAATATATTAATTATTTTATATTAATATATTATTTATAATATTATAATTTCATATAATATTAATTATATTATTATATTTATTTAATAATATAATATTTTTTACGCCATAATAATAATATTTCTTTATTATTATTATTATTTTAATCTTATTTATTTCAATTATAAGGACATTCAGAGTACAATAAGTAAAAAACTAGTAATTTTTACTTATTGTTTCATAGTCAAACCTTACACTATTCATGATCAAAGCTTAAGGTTAAATGCAATCATTTATGATCACTCATGTAATCTTATTTTAATTTTAACAGTTATATAAGTGATAAAGCTTGTGAATACTATTATATTATGATTAATACTAATGAAATAAACAAAGTTTAGGTTTCTGCCAAGCCTATGATTTCGTCAAACTTAGAGTTATAGTTATAACTCTAAATAATGGCCTAATAATGAGATAAGATGGTTTGATCATGATGTAATCATCACTAAATCTTAAACTATTGATAATTTCCAGTGGATACCATCAGTAAATGTCTACTAGAAGCCCAATGTACTCTAGAAGAGAGGTATTTACTATAAATAGAGCTCTTTTTACTCTATTTTCCCCTCAGACACATCAAAACATTAAAACAATTAAATCAAAAAGTAAAATCTTAATTCTTTATATATAAATCTTTTATATTATTAAAGCAAAAAGGTAATGTTTATTATAATCATCATTTTTGGTGTGATTGCTTAAATTGTTCTACTGTTTTACTATATTTCTCTTAAAAATCTCAAAGCCACATAAAATCAAGAAAATTTGTAATTTCTCTTATTTTTATTTGTAAATAGAATTTAAATAAGTTGTATTTACATTATTTGGCATAAAAGTATCCAAAATTATTATATTAAGCTTCATAAGTAGGTTATTTTCTCTTATTATAATAATGTCTCTCTATTATTACTATTAATAATTCTTAAATTAATATAAATAGTATTTACATTGATATATAACTTTAATATTAGTAATATTTCTGTTAACGCCTTTATTATTTGTTGGTAAAAATAATAAAGTGTTTTTAAATATGTTAATTATTATATATTATATTATTTTCTTTATTCAATAATATAATTGTTTTTACACCTTAATTATAATAATTCTTTATAATTATAATTATTTTTATCTTGTTGACTTTATTTGTAAGGACATTCAGAGTACAATAAGTGAAATATTAGTAATTTTTACTTATTGTTTCATAGTCAAAACCTACAAAAAGGGACTCAAGATTTTCAAGTTTTCCTTCAGAGGGGCATTTTATAATAGTTTCTTGAGAAAAAGATTTTAATAAAAAATATCTTAGGGGGAAACTTCAAATCAAAAAAATAATGTATTGAGTTTTATTTAACAATAAGAGTGTAAGGTGTGAATATGAAACTTTGATTAAAAATCAAATACTTTTCCTGTCCTCAAAATTTGTATAAGGTCAAATAGGATTAAAAATAGTATGAAATAGTATTTTTAAGAGAAAACATACCAAACCTATTTTTCTTAACTTTATAAGTATAGAAAAATAATATTATAAGTATTGATTGTTTTACCAACAATTAAAATTTATCCAAAAATACTCTACAAGAGATATTTAAGGCTACAAAAAAAATTTCTTCAAGAGCAATTTTAACTGGAATCAATTGAGAAAAGAACTGAAAGAAATTTATTAAAGAACAAAGTCTTTAAAAATATTATTAAAGAGAAAACACACCCAAAACTGACCAGAGGGAATTTGGAAACAAAGTGACAAAGTTTACACTGATGAAAGAGACGTTACTTCAGTTATGGGGTGGTTCAGGGTTAAAAATGAGTAGAAGAGTTACAAACAATGATTATAATGATTTTTTCAAATGTTTAGAAGCTTTAAAATGATAATAAAATTGTGGTTGGAATATTTTATTGATTGGTTTAACAGTGTTTTAAGCTAATTATAAAAGGAAAAGATTCTAACATGAAGAGAAAAGTGAGACAATGAAGAAATTCTTTTATAGCCATCAATTTTCTTACTCCAAAAGCAAAATTTACTATTTTCAGATGTGGAGAGGACTCTGACAACAGAAAAGCCAATTATGGCATCATTTAACCCTGGCTTAGACCAAAAAAGGGCTAATTTGAGCCATTTTAGACCCTTAAATCAGTCATTACTATAGTAATACCTGGTCTAGAGCCTTCAAAAAATGTCAGGATGTGTGTAAGAGACGTAGAAACCAGTTCTAACTGTTTTTACTAATTCTGTTTTAACTTAAGGGTAGTTTTACCCTCTTGGTAACAGTTAAAACAGCCCTGGTTGGTATCAAAACCTCATCATCAATTGAGTCACAGACCCTGTGATTAAATTCCAGGACAAAATTGATTAACTTTTGCATGGACTTTTACATCTCACACCTGTCAGCAAGGATTTTGGGGGTCTGGCTCACCCTTGGAGCTAGAGTTCCTTTCCCCCCCCCAAATTAATCTTTCCAATTTATTTCTCCTTGAATTCCTCCTCATGTATTATACTTGTAATTTACATATATAGTTCAATTGAGTTTTAAAGTACACTTACTGTAATAATTGACACCTCATATTTGAATTACAGTTCACTTATGTAATACATGCACACATTTTCACAATTCAATTGAATTCAATTGAAAATACTTCAATTTCTCATAACCTCTAAATTATACACAACACCTCAATCTTAACACAAAAATTGATGGTTAACACCACATGTGATGTAAATTAAATCAAGGTTTTGAGGATTTTGAAATTTTGTACAGAAAATACTAAAAGCTTAATTTAAGCTTATTTAGAATTGAGTTACAGAAATTTTACCCAGGGCTGACCCCACCTTAATTTTTCTGAAGAATCCAATGGTGAAATAAATTTAATATGTTTATTTGTTGGATAAAAAGTTATGATAATTTTAATTTAACTTTTTTCCAAAAAAATTTCAATTTTGATATTTTTGTTGAAAATTCATTTTTACTTAAGTTTTTCAAGTAAAAATGTGTTTTCACAATTTCGAAATCTAAGGTAATTTTATTGTTAAATTATAATTATATTTTTTTATATAAAAATTTATATTTATATTTCAATTTTATTTTAATAATATAAATACATTTATATCTTATTTTATTATGTGTGGTCTTTTGGGTATATGAAAATACCTCTAAGGCTCACAAAGAGCCTTTTAGGGGAAAAAATTCCAAAATATTGGAAACTATTAAGGAGGATCAATTTTAAATTGAAAGGAAATTTAATAAATTCCAATCAAGAACATAATATAATAAAATTTAGACAAAAAAACCCAAACAATTTAAAATTAAAAAAGTTAAGTCATGGGGTTTGGAGTTTTGGAGAATTTTCTAATTTTTTGAGGAGAATTATGGTTTATTATTATTTATTTGATCAAATTTATATTTTATTGGAAGATAAGGGCGGTATTTTGTGAATTTACTAAGTTCACATAATTTTTGACAATTTCACATCAGGTTCCTTAAGTGGATTAACCAATCTCCTTATTTTATTTCAAAATCCCACCAATGAACAGTTAATACATGGTATTTTTGAGATCATTTCAAAAATAAAAATAAAGAGTTTAGGGGATATAATAATAATGATAACATTTAACAAAGCTAAGAATAACATCTTCAAATAAGGAAGGATTTCAAGATCTTGGTATAATATGAGGACTGTCTGGATATGTCCAAGTTTCTCATTTTTGTTGATTTGAAGCTGATATGATCATTTTTCTAATACGATTGAATCAAATATAAATTGTACTCCTAAGCTTTTATCAATATTTTTTATGATTTAATTTAGCATTTAGATCAGAGATCATTGAAAATAACCCTTCAACTGCTATATTGTTTCACAAAGTAAAATGAATAATTGGCTTAAGGATTATTTAGTTCATGACTATGTCAAAACATCAATTGACCTACTGGATTTGTGTTTTATCTATCAAGAAATATATTAGTTATTTTATTCAAAACTTGAATTATTACTATAGAGCTTTGGAGATACAACTGCATAAATAATGTTGGTTAAGATAGGTTAATATTTGACTTGGTATTCACTCAAATGCATTACTGAATAATTTTAATTACTTCTCAACAGAAAGTATAATTCAGGTTATTCTCTCTAGAGAGTTATTCATTAAAGCAAAAGCTCTTTCTAAAAAGAGTAATTCAGAAATAAACCAAAGATATCTAAGCTTTTGCTTGGTGCTTCTGTGTTTTTCTGAATAATAATTAGATTAAGTAGATTCAAAACTTCTCTATCTTTTGTATAGATTCATAAAAAGTAAATACAAAAATATATTAAGAAAAATTAATCTTACATTCTAACCAAGACTTTTTTGCTTTTTAAATTATTTTATTGAAATATTCATTATTGAGGTTTGCTTCTAATATGTCAAAAAAAAAGATGAAAAAACTTCTTGGAAAGATAATTTAAAAGACTCAAAGAATTCAATCTTTCTCCTCATAGATCACTCCCTACATTAAGTGATAAAATGAAGCCCGTTTGATTTTACATTCAACTCAAGAGGAGGAGCTCATAATTTGAGTAATGGGTTTTTAAAATAGCATCAATTACATTTTTGGATCGAAAACATTAATGAGAAGAATCTTTGAAAGAGTAAGAGATAATTGAGCCAACCCAATATGTATCATTATTAGAGGTAAGATAAACTAATTTAATTGATTTTACAACAAACATCTTTAATCTAAAAATAATAAACATAGAGAAAATGATAAGATTTTTTCAGAATTAAGTTAATTAATATGGTTTAATTGTAAAATCAAAAGAATAAGATACATTTTAATTAGAAAAAAAAGTTTACAAAACTGAAAATCAAAGCGGAAAAAGAATCAAAATGAAATAATTTTAAGAAATTTGTTTTGAATTGAACGCTCAATCATACCCAAAAAATAAAAGGTTTTCATTATAATCCTAATTTCTAAGATCAAGTTTGATGAAAAAAGTGTGATGCCAGGTACCCCAGATTTCTCAGAAATTGTGGTACTTACTTAGACTTTGGGAAGGTATTTGGAATAACAGTAACAGAAATTTTATAGCTCAGAATCAATATTCAATTCAATTGCATTTACATACTAAAATAAAGATATTCTTGTTGATTCTTGGAGAATTATAGAGCGTGGCATTAAAAAAATCTCAGAATCAAAACGCAAAATTTGATGAATAATAATAATAATAATTTAAAACTGGTACTGGAGCACTTTTGAAAGCTTGAAAGCCTCTATCATCTTAATAATTTTCTTTTAAGAATGCACTATTCTATTTAAGTCTTACACTGAAAAAGAACAGAACTTATGGTTACAAGTCCCTCAAATAATCATTAACTAAGATAATCATTTCAATTTGAATGTTGTAGATTGAGTTTATTTGTTAATTTGATATGTGAATTTATTTTTCCTCAAAGGTCGATTCCACGACCAATTTTGAGGAAGAAAATTCTACTGGGACAAATTTAAATAGCCCTGGACTCAAACACCGGAGAGCTGAGGCTGATGTAGAATGCCACAATATATGAGGTCATATGTGAAGTTCCCATTGCTTCGTGGAAATTGGTAGCTATTTGTTAGTTATTGAGCATATAAAATAGTCATCACAAGCAAGAGAATGTGCTCAAAACACGGTATCAATGGTTCAGAAGGCCCAAAAGTGGCAGCAGCGTCGAATGGATAAATTTGAATCGAAATCTCGGCTGCAAACAGCTCAGTCTGCGCAGGGCAGGGGCAAACCACGAATTCCAGGGCGTGGAGTGGCCACGTATGGCTCGTCTGGGTAGAAAAGCAAGGCAGCGAAGGGAGCCCAGGAGTGTTCTGCATGCAGCTCGGTCTCAAAGTTTATGCGTATTGGCAGATCCCTTCCTTAGGGAGTTGGTCTGTCGGAAATTGCAAATGATGGATTAGAATTCGGAACTAAGAAGCCGATGAACACTCGTCGGTAGGAACGAGCCAAACGACGACGCTGATTTCGAATTCATCGTTTGTTTCTACGATGTCCATGAAGCTCAGCTCTAGAATTCTCGGTCGTAAACCGATTGCTCCCTCTCAGCTTGGTGTGGGCCTTCAAACAGATCAAGAAACGGGTCTCAACCTCGGCAGCTTCAAGATCAGGAGTATCGGGAGACGTCTGGCCAAGTTGGATGTAGGGCCTCATGCCGAGTATCATACCTCCTCTATCACTCAGGGATCGTCTCGAATTCCATTGCGGCGATCATCGCGATCAGGGGCGGCCACTCTGGAAATTTATCAATGTGGCCAGCAAGTTTATGCTCAATCGCCGACCTCGGCACGATTTAAAGAGTTCTTCTGCAGTAGTTCCGGCGCCAACCGGCCACCAAATAGCCCTTCGGAACATGTGCCAGAGGGCCCTGAGCCGATCTACTCTAAGCTGATTAGTGGTTACCAACTTTATCATCATCCGACTTCGTTTCCGCTAGACTACGGTCAAAGTCTTCCTCGATTCGAGCTAGCCTATGAGACGTGGGGCACATTAGCAGCGAATAAAGATAACGTTATATTGCTCCATACTGGTTTATCGGCCAGTAGTCATGCAAAGAGTCATCTTCACAATCATAACCCTGGATGGTGGGAAAAATTTATTGGACATGGTCACGGTTATCCCATTGACCTCGATCGTTATTTTTTGATTTGTACCAACGTGCTAGGCTCTTGTTATGGCTCTACAGGTCCTTCTTCAATTGATCCGATCACAGGCCTTCAATATGGAATTCATTTTCCAATCCTATCAATGTTTGATATAGTAAGAGCTCAATTCAAGTTGTTGGACCATTTGGGGATCGACAGGTTGTATGCTAGTGTTGGCGGTAGCATGGGAGGTATGCAGAGTATTGCTGCTGCTTGGCTGGAACCTCAGAGAGTACGCAAAGTCGTAAGCATCAGCGGATGTGGAAGATCACATCCATCAAGTATTGCCTTCCGTTACGCTCAACGTTCAGGTCGGTCAAAATGCAGGCTACCAATTATAACTATTTGGGGTAGCGAGATATGCCTTCTGACAAATTTGCCTTTGTACAGTTTTAATGGCTGACCCGAATTGGAATGGTGGATTTTACTATGACTCAACACCCCCGCATACTGGGATGAAGCTGGCACGTCAGATCGCCACTATCACTTACAGGTCAGGACCTGAATGGGAGCAACGTTTTGGTAGAAAGCGCAAAATGACCGAGCATACAGAAGGAAAATATCGCTTAGGGTCACCCACCTTTTACCCCGATTTTTTGATTGAAGCGTATTTGGACCATCAAGGGGACCAATTTTGCTCAAAGTATGACGCGAATAGTTTAATATACCTGTCGTCGGTTGGGGCTCCTCACTTTATAATTTTATTCAAACCATACATCTGCTTCATCATGATTGAATAATTTTTTTAATGCGCGCTTTTTTCTTTTAGAAAAGCCATGGATTTGTTTGATATGACTGAAGAAGGGCTAGGAGAATTATTTCAATTTCAAGCTGGAAACCGCTCAATATCGACTAATCAATCTGATGCATTTTCAAAACGACATGTTTCCTCACTATCTGATTACGCCCTTAACCTCGTCGATTCACTCTCGGTTACATTTAAAAATCTTCATCCCTCTCAAGAATTTTTAATCCTTGGCGCCCAATCGGACGTTTTGTTTCCTATAATTTTACAAAGAGAACTAGCTGAAGCTCTACGACAAAGTGGAAAACAATCTGTTACGTATTATGAACTTGATTCCCCATATGGACATGATACATTTTTGATTGATTTCAATGGAGTTGGTGGTGGTAAGTTTTGTTTTTTATTTCTTGAATGTTTTCTGTAAAATTCTGTTGCAAATATTTCAAAATTGAGCAATTTATATCTTCATTTTTAGCTATTCGAGGGTTTTTATCATGATGTCTACTCATTGCATTTTAATGATACTGATCTTCTAGTTTCCCCTAACTTCACTTTAGCTCATAAACTTGAGTCTTGTTAACTAATCATTAAGTAGCAAAGAGGGACAATACCCTTATGACTTGATAGAGTTCAATGTGATTTATCCATAACTTTTGAAAATTGCCATGTTTTTAAAGTAATGCGGCTAAAGTTGCTAAAAGAAGCAAATAGGAAGACTAGGACGCAAGGAAAACGCATGATTTTACTGAGCTGAGTCTTGATACAGGTTCGGGTTTAACATGTAAAAGAGGGCGTCTATAATAAATTTAAATTTATCACGAAAAACACTAAATTAATGAGTTTCAGTTCGGCCAGAAAGTAAAAGGAGCAATGCAAAGAGCCTCACATTGGGGTCAATAAATTTTGTTGTAGTTTGTCCCGATGAGTGTAAAGCCCCATAAAAGTGATAATTTAAAGAAAATGAAACAAAGCAGCAGAGAGCCCCCAAAAGATGACTAAAAAAACTTAATTAACTAGCCAGAGATTAAACCATAAAAGTTCATATGCGCTCATAAGACAAGGGGATAAAATTAACAGAAAGTTGTGACTAGTTTTTGAAACATAAGTTCAATATAGAATAATTGGAGCCTTTCAAATGTGTGCCTTAATTTGGGTAACTAGTTAGGACTGATGATTAAATGTAAAGTTAGAAAAGCTTAGTTTTACTAAATTCCATTAAAAAGGTTCAGATGAGAGTCAAGGAATTAATTCAACAAATCTTAATTCTTGTATATTATTTTATATAATTTACTCCTCACTTAAGACTAAAAAAAAAAGAGGAACTGAATTTAAAATTTCAAATTGAATTTTGAATTAATATTATATATACCAAAAAAACCTTTTAATTTTCTTTTGCTTTTTTGATTTAATGAATAATTTTCTTCTTGATACAATATGTAGAAGATTTAAAGAAAAAGAAAGGACCTTTCAAATTAATATATTTTTTTGAGCTTTTTTGAATTTTTTAAATTTAAGTAAAAAGAATTGTTTTTTTTTTTGATAATATAATATAATGTTTGATTATTATTATTTTTTGAAAGTATTTGCAAGATTAATAAATAAATATAGAATAAATTATATTTTTTCTAGAGAAAAAAGTAAAATAAAAACAAATTGAGATTTAAAAAATTTATTGAATTAAGTAGAAGATATTAAAATTTCATTTTACATTTATTTTTTAATTTTTTGAAAATTTAAATAAATACATATAACAGCTTTAATTTTTTTTTTCATTAATCTGAAATCAAAATTAATATATATATATATTGAATTATGATTATTTCTTGTTAAGATTATATTGAAATTGAAATCAAAAATTGAAAAATCATCATTATCCAAAGTTTAATTTCAAACAAAATTCATTTATAAACTTGAATGTACAAATATATACTTCCACAATTATCAACATAAAGAAGAAATAAATCACCAGGGGAAATTTTGGGTCACTTTCTGGAGAGTGACACAAAGTCACATTATGGTCACATTCATAAGGCATCAATACAAAGTCACTTTCCTGTCATAGGGTGTTCACCTCAGTGGCAGCTGAAGCCCTGGGTGTAATGGCATGTCTTCTATCTCTTTGTTATAGATATAAGCATTTTGTAAGGTTTGTCTATGAAACTCTTGATAAGAGAAGCAATATCAAGAGTACTATGACTGTCCTCAGTAGAAATATATAATATAACAAAATATTATAACCACAAATTCAAATATTAATATTAAAAATAATTATATATAAAAAAAATAAATTTAATGATTATTATAAAAATATAATAATAAAAAAATAATAATAATTATAATAAATTATAATTATTCTATTATTTTTATAGTCACTGACAGTTATAACAATAAGAATTGTAAAGCTCTTAATGAGACAATTACACGTGGAAAATATGAATATTAACCACTTATAAATAATATAAATATTATTTATAAAAGAATTAAACACACACTGTGCAGAAATGATTTTTATAGAATAAAAATTCTATATAAAAAAACTAATACTAGATAAAAAAGATATAGAACTTTAGAGAGAACTTACTTATAATATTTATTTAATACAACAAGTCAAACAACAACAGTTATTATATGAAATAATAATTATAAGTTAAAAACACGCCAAAAATCAATATTATTAAAGATAAAACAACCTTTTATAATAAAAATTATGATTAAAGAGTTTTTAAGAGGAATTTGTGGATTTTAAAAGATATTTAAGATGATAATTTTATAATATAAAATATATTATTGATGATTACAAAAATAATCTGAATTCTATGATTTCAATTCTTTAAATTACAATTAATAAAGAATAAAATAACTTAAGAATTACTTTAATAATAAGGTTTTATAAATAATAAAACTTTACCCGTTTAAATTTCTAATATGATTGGATTGATAATGAATGATGGACAAAAACAGTGATGAAAAGACTCTTTTTATGTCTTCAGAGAAGCTCTCATGATTCATAATGAATATAGAGGGCGTGCTCAGGTCAAAATTGAAAAACCATACTTAAAAACAAAGTTCTTAACTTAAGGCAACTTGTTTTTGATTCCAATTTAAAGTTACCAGTGTTATTCTTAACTCCATGTAGCTTTAATCCTCATTCAAACTAATTATTTTAAGTTTTTAATATAAATAAACTTATTTATATTAAATTTCATCACATGAACAACTTAAAAATAGAGTTTCCAGCAGAAATCTCTCAAACTCAATTTTTAATTAAATTTTAAAGAAATCATAATTTTCTTTGAGCTTGATTAAAAGAGTAAATTTCCAGGCTAATTACCCAGGAAATTTATTTTTAAAAAATACTTAAATTTTAATTTATATGTAGATAATATTAAATTTTTCGCTGTGTGGAATTTTCAAGCAAATCCATTAAGAATTGGATTTTTAATGAATTCTTGAAGTTATTGCTATTTTTCCATGTAAAATGGCAATATACACCAAACCTTAGCTTTTTGATAAGGTTTTAATGCTTGTAACTTTAAAGTTTTAAGCTTATTTAAGATTTTTAAGCTTGATTAAGCTTTGACGGTTCTTAAAACCTTGATTCCAAGCCTGCATATTGGGATTTACCCTTTGGCAGCTTGAAATTCCTGTCCAAATTGGGATAAAAGCAGTTTAAACCTTAAGGTTGGATCAAAGTCTAATCTTAAAGTTCAAATAAGGTTGAAAATCCTCCAATACAGGTGGAAAACCTTAATTGAATCATTGCAGATCCAAAAAGTTGGGTACCCCAGCTCTATTTGGTCTCTTTCCTTTGTCCCACCTTTTTGCGTGGATTTTGCCCTTTTATTTATTTAAAGCCATACCATGGCTTTAGACCCTTTTAAATTGAGCTCATGCAGGATTTACATTCTGTATGGCAAATCCTTAGCCAATTCAGTAAATATACACCACACCTCAATTTTAACTAAAATTTTGGTAAGTTTGCATTAACCTTATGCAACTTTAAATTTAAGCTTATTTAAGCTTAAGTTTAACAGTTTTAAAAAAATGTTAAAAAAGTTACATTAGTGCTGTGAGATTCTTGAATCTTCTAATAACACAAGAAATAAGTGTTTTTGGGTATAACACCTTATGGATGTACCCTAGGTCATTTTTGGTGTAGAATCCAAAAATGACATAATATGTATAACTTTGTTTATCCAAAAAAAAGCTATACTTATTTTTTGTTATTTTTTATTTTAATTTCAACTAAAAAGTCTGTTTAAGACAAAATTGACTGTTTATAAAATCATTTGTGGCCTTATGGGTATGTTATACATACCTCACAGGCTCACATTCCCTGCCACCAAAAAAAATTGTACTGCAATTTTTCTTTTGTAGTATACCCCCAAGTTATTTGGGGGGGTATAATCCACTGTCCAACCTCTCTAATTATACTTTTAAGTATGTGAAGAACACAATTCAAACTTTTTATTAAGCAATTGGTCTTCTCTCATGTCTGAATCTTCTGACGAACCTTTGGGAATCAGGTATTTTGCTTTCTACAATCCATTCATCTTCATGTTGTGGATTTTTATACCTGACCAAGTATTCCCTTTCATTTTTTCCCCTAAGTCTTCTTTCTTTCAATACTTTTAGTACCTTTTTCTCCTCACTTTGATCTAGTGGGGGTACTTCTAAGGGTGTTCCATTTCTTAAAGGAAATAATTCCTTATCACTTGAAGTGTAATGCTTTACTAGACTGACAGGGAAAGTTGGATGTTTATTTTCCAGTTCTCCTGGGAGTTCTACTTGTACTGCATTTGTCCCATGAAGGGATTTAATAATAAATGGTCCTGCAAAGGAATCTTTCAATTTCTTTGGACCTTTAATATTATTAAAGTTCAAGGTTGAAACTAGTATTAAGTCCCCTACTTTGAATTCTGGGGTTTTATGACTTTTATCCCATTTCTGTTTAGCATATTCAAAGGCATCATTCATGCTTTGATTTGCATGATGTCTCACTTTATCAAGCAATAGCTTAAAGCTTGAAGCAGTTGGATGAATGTCAACCATATCTTTCTTCAAAGTATCAATTGGAAGTTTGGGGTTCCATCCTTTTTCCAACATTGCAGGGGTCTTGCCTGTTGAAGCATGGATGGAGGTCTTGTAGGCTAATTCCAATGCTGGTATAAGAGTACACCAATCATGGGTAAAGCCATCAGAATCTTTAAACTCCAGGCCATAAGCACAAAATCTTCTGATCATGTCCTCAAGGGTTTGAATCATTCTTTCTGCCAACCCATCTGTTTGTGGATGGTATGCTGTTGAGAATGATAATTTTGTACCCAAAAGCTTAGGTAAATTAGTCCATAAGGCTGATGTAAATTTTTGGTCTCTGTCACTAATGATGTTTTTAAAGAGACCAGCATGGGATATTACTCTATTCCAGATAAAAAGAGCTGTATCCATAGCTGTGTCATCTTTATGACATGGTAAAAATATTGGTGTTTTGCTATATCTGTCTACAATAAAAAGACATGCATTGTAACTTTTATCACCTCCAGGTGGTAATGCAGTTACCCAATCCATGTGAACCACTTCCCATGGGGTACTTGGTTTTTGGATATGGATCATTAAACCAAATATTTTACCAGTAGATTTATTGGCTTTCTGGCATCTATCACAACTACGACAGTACTCAATGATATCTTTTCTTCAAGATGGCCACCAGGCACATGTCTTAATTCTTTCCATTGTTCTGTCTTCAGACAGATGTCCAGAACGAATGTTATCATGGCATTCTAGTAGTATTGTGTTAATCAACATTCTACTACATAGGACCATGACACATGTGTGTTTAGATCTACGATATAGTATACCATCAAACAAATGGAATCTTCCATTCTCATAAGATGTTTTCCAAATATCATCTAGAGAATTAGCCAATGCTGCATCTTTGCAATCTTTTTCAAGTAGAGCAGTAAGTATATGGCAATTTTCATCTTGCTTATAGCTTTCTCTAACTTCCTCAAAGAATTCTGTTCCCACATCTGTGATGTTAATTCCTTCAATTGGGATTTGAGGTTCTGCACTTGTAGGAACATAGGCAGGATTTTCAGGTGTATTGGGTAATGCCCATCTACTTAAGCCATCAGCATTCTTGTGAATATTTCCAGCTTTATGTACTATGGTCATATTGCCTCTATACTCCTGTATAGCAATCTGCCATCTTAACATGTGCCTGTTTGGAGTTTTCATGTTAAGAAGTGATTTTACTGCATTACAATCAGTAATTACTTCAAACACACTACCATTGGGATAGTAATGAAGTTTTTCCAGAGCCCAAACAAGGAAAAGGCACTCCATTTGGCTAGCTCCATATCTGGCCTCAGTAGGTTTAATTTGTCTTGAAATAAAACAAATTGGACCTTCATAAGGCTTGTCATTGACAATTTGAACTTGATGAAGAGCAGCTCCTAAATCCTTCACCACATGCATCAATATACAGCTTGAAAGGAAGTTTCCAGTCTGGCATCAATAATAATGGTGCATTGGTCAAGGAATACTTGATTTTATCATATGCTTGAATTCTCTCCTGTGTCATTTCAAAAGCAGTTTGTTGATCACAAATTCTGTATAATGATCTGGCATGGATTGCAAAATCTTTAAGGTGTTGCCTGTAATAACTGGCAAACCCTAAGAAAGACATCATTTCTTTTTTGTTCTGGGGAATTTGTTTCAGTAAGACTGCAGCCACTTTGTTCTTGTCAACACCAAGGCTCAGTCCTGAGACTACATGTCCTAGAGCTTTTAACTCATGACACCCAAAATTACATTTTTTAAGAGATATTTTCATGTTTACTTGAAGAATCTTCTGTAGTACTAATGAAAGTCTCTCTAAATGTAATTGCCAGGCTTCTGAACAAATGATAATGTCATCAATATAAATGATTAACCATCCCTCTGATAATTCATGTGGGAAGATAGTATTCATCATTCTTTGGTAATGAGAGGGTGCATTTTTAATACCAAAAGGCATCCTCAAATATTCATAAATACCACAATGAGCAATTATTCTCAATAATTTCCTAGCATGAGGTGTTAAAACATTCTGATGGAAGCCTTTAAGAGCATCCATGGAAGTAATAAATTTTGCTTTGGATAATTGAGTCAAAGTCTCATGGATTCTAGGGATTGGATACCTGTCTGGAATAGTATAGGTATTGAGTGCTCTAAAATCACCAACCATCCTTGACTTATCATTATGCAAAGTAATGATAACTGGAGTTGTGACTTCTACTTCCTCATGTTGGAAATGGTTCAGGTCTAACAGCAATAGCAGTTATGTCAGCTTCTGGACTCTCAATAAGAGGTTCAAAGGTGCTGGTGGAAGTTCTGGCATCCTCCATTTGTGCCTCTCCTCTGGGAAGACATTCTTGCCTTTTTGGTTTGTGGCTGGAATGTCCCGGTCCAGATCCATTCAATTGGATGGAGTAATTACTTCCACTTCTAGTAGGAGTAATTTCACGTCAATTTTAATAACAAATAAAGTAAAATTGAATTGAATTCACCTGAAGGACCTTTAAAGGGCTCTTTGGTTATCAAACCCCTTGGTGGTGGGCTGGTTTGAATTTCAATACTGGACTCTGAGGTTTCAGAGTCTGAAGAATTTTCTCTGATGGAAGAAATTAGAGAAAATTAAAAATAAAAGTTATTTTATCAAATAATAAAAATAACTTATAAACTCAACTTATTAAATAAAGTTGTTTTAATGTAATTTTATGGCAAATTACATCAAAAAGAAAGAAAAATGTCTAAGATAAAAGAAAAAAATGTTTTTAGTAAAGATTTTTGATTTTGAAAGATTTCTTATTTGATTTATTATTTTCTTTAAAGAAACAATAATTATGCAATTAACAAGTTAATTAATCAAAATTGTATTATTATTCACTTTATACTAGAATAACTCAAAGAATAAATTTCAAGTCTGTGATGTGAAAAAGCCACTAGTTAGAGAAAAGAAATTTATTCCAAGTCACTCAATAGTATATTGTTTCAAACAATATTCTTAAGAAAAAATAACTTTATTAATATTATACAGATTATTTATATGTAACTCCATGAGGGTCACATGGGTAATACCATCAGTTACATGCACTTCGGGACGCAGTGCTCTAAACCCGGGGGTACTGTCACATGGTGGAATGTGATCTACAACTTGCCAGTATTAATCGGTCTTTCAACCGGTTTAATAGCCTTTTCGGAAGGAGTTCCCTTTGCTGAGGTCTGGCAGACAGCATTGTGACACAGGCTCACACATTTGTTCTCCATGAAAATTCAATATGTCACATTATAAGCATATTAAACTACTCATAATGAATTAATCCATTTATGAAACATTTTTGATAGTCATTATGAATGAAAGCAATACTAATAGGAGCTGTAAAGTATTAATATTGAGAAAAATAGTATGGACAAACTGAAAAGAAGAAATATTTTTCAGGAAAATAAGGATAAGAAAAGCCAGGGTTACCTCACATACAGATACAACACATCAGAAATGAAAAAAGGCACTTCCCTAAAGGAAATTAATAGTTCATAACTTCAATGGAAAGGGTTCAACAGCTCAAGATCATCATAAAAACTATGATACAAGGTAAATTCTGCCCTTATAATCTTTGTTATTCAGTTTAGGATATATATCAATGTAACAACCACTCATCAGGGGTAAGGGCATTCATACTTACACCTACTCAAACACCTCAAACCAGCAAATCCACTGTGTGTATCAGCATTCAGTTTCAGAAATCTTCCTTGCTGAAACATGCATACAGTCTGGTTCATCAATACAGTCTGTCAATACTTGTACAGGCTGGAACTACCCAATACAGTTTGGGCACACCATCCCCAAACTGTATGATAGCTCAATACCACAACACCTCTTGTACAGGCCCTGTACAGATGTACAGGACCTGTATTGGCCAGACTCAATTAAATCATCATTTATTCCCATGAAAATTCTCTTTCTGGATCAGGGCTGGTGGTTCTCACATATACCAGCCCCTCTTTCTCCCCCTGGGGACTTTTCCCCAGTTAATCAATTTAGTTTATTTATTATTTCATAATTATTCTTATCCTTATTTTGGTTATTATAATTATTTAATTTTTAGATAGTCTTTGACTTTTTTCTTTCTTCTCCTGTACAGTATGAGTTGGGTGGCCATATCCTTATTAGCCCTTCTCTTTCCATTCTGACAGGTTGAAACAGTGGACTTGGACCTGTTTGTGGTTGGCTCTTTTATTTCTTACCCTTATTCTTTTGTTGCTGCTATCCTATATTTCCTTTATTAGTAATTCATAATACTACACTCTTAAGTGTATTCATCTCTTATCCTGTCCTGAGCCCTCCATAAGTGAGTCCCAGTCAACTGAGTGACAGGCCCTCTTCACTTAGAAGAGCCCCTGTGACAATCAAATGCAACACAGTAATAATTATAAAGAATCATATAGTCTAGAATATAAGGATGTGTCAGGGTTTCTTTAAGTAAATATATATTCATGGTCAGGAAGATTTCCTTTCTCTTGTTTGAAAAATATGGGAATTTATTCCAATCAAGTCCAATATAAATAGGTATATTTTTCAATTATTTTTTAGTTAAATGGAAAAATAGGAAGGCTTCATGCAAAATGAAATTTGGATTTCAAGCTACTTAGTTACTAGGTTTCTAAGAATAATACTGGAACCAATAATGACAATTGGTAGTATATGTGGCTTTAAAGTAGAAACTATTGGAACAGTCAATTCACAAAACAAATTGAGTAAGAAGAATGAATTAAAAAGGTAATCAGGAGAAGGAAAATGTTTTAGTGAAAGACTGTAGGTTTATGGAATATAATCAATTAGGTTTTGAATTCACAAGAATGTGAAAATGTAAAATTATTTTACCCCAAAATAAATAATGGAATTGAAGTTTTAATCTTGGAAAATCATATAAATGTTCTTGAGTGTCCTAAATAAACTTATCATTCCTGAATGAAGGTGTTTATTCATTATTAAGAAGAGAACAACCTTAAATGACCATCTCTATGGCATTTTCCCAGAAATATTTCCCAATGCCACCATTAAAATGAATTCAAGTGTATGCATTTTTAAATTAATTCTCTATTATTTGGATTAAAGATTATGATTGAATTCCCTGTTCAAGATATTTTATACTTGGATTAAGTTTTGAGACTTCTGAAGTATTATATCTCAGAATGTTTGAAAGAGGTTTCCCCCTGCACATCCATAGGAATTGATTTCATTCATGAACAACCAGGGAGTTTGGAAAAATAACTGGCTGTTTTCCAGACCATGGAGAGCTGTAGATGTGAAGGAAATATTGGCTAAAATTTCATGCAAGTGTGAGAAATCTGAAGCCTTATATCTCAGAAAATTTCAAAGAGATCTCCCCCTGTACCAGCACGTAAATTTATTTTTATTGACCAAAAACAGGGAAATCTTTTCATCTAATAGTCTGGTTTTAAGATCCCTGATCAGATTTATATTCCCAGGGAATGATTGGTTATGTTATCATGCAAGCACAAAGGTTTTGAATCCTTATATCTCAGGATTTTTCCAAGAGGTTTCCCCCTGTGCCACGGCATACATTAATTTTCTTGGGTGAAAAAAATGGAATTTGTAAAATGAATTGGAGGTTTTTGACCTCAATGGGGATTTTTTTATGATTAGATAAGAATATGTTTCACTTTTGAACAATTATAAGAGCTTCAAAGACTTATATATGAAAATTTCTACAAGAGGCTTCCTGTCAGCCTGTGACTCAAAAAAGAGCACCAGCATGAAATCCAAATAAAACTAAAGATGGTATATAAAGTACTGGAAAATTACAGCCCATAAAGTTAGAATTATGAAGAGGGGAAATCCCAAAAAAAGAGGATGCTACTCCTATCCAAATAGGGCAAGAAGTAACAAAGATACAACCACTTAAAGTTAAGGTAAATTAAGCAAAAACCTGATTTTAACCTGGCATCTAGCTTATGCATATTCAATTAAATAAACACAGAAATGGTATTTCTCTTGAATCTCCCAATGAAGGATATCTAATGGTGTCATCCATCTTTTAGTAGCACTCCTACATAAGGAGATACCACTATAACCCTTTTAGAACCAAAGAAACCCTTAGAAGTCCAAGAGGAACTGTACAAAACTGTAAAAAGGTATAACTCAATTGAAGATCTGAATCAGGGACTTTATTTGAGATACTTTGGTTAAAATGTCTACTACATAAACAGAGAATTTCTTAAAATAGAAATATAAATAAGCCCCTGTATCTTTGCCATACATTCATAAAGCTGTACTATAAAGTATCTCAAATTGGAGCACCAATCCAGAAGTAAAGTTCTGTATCATCAAAATTTTCATATATTTTAAATTGACAGAGATATTTGGCTTGGAAGGTTTGAAGCCACATAATGATGCACAAAAATACATCAAAAAATTCAAAACCCTTGCAGATGTTGCTATTTTTGAGTATTATTAAAATGAGGAGTAAATAATTGAAGAGCTCAAAAAGACCTTCAATTATTTTCTCTTGGATTCTTGATATCTCAGTTATTGACTGAGGTATCTGCATTGGTGGTGTTTTGGACAATACTGGTCTGTACCAAACCTGTACCAACCAGTACTGACTTAATACTTGATATAATGGGTTTTTAAATCTCAAAACCATCCACAAAGACTAATACTAGTAATAAAAACACTACGGACACATCATAACAGCTCTGGTGTTTCTTGTGAAAGGTTTTTCACCCAGTATCCAGAATGATCATTTGTGGTCCCAAAACCACAATTCTGATTGTACTGACATCAAAATTGATGGTAAAGAACCACAAAACAGCTTCCAGAGTTAAGCCTTTCATGATTAAAATGTTAGAAGAGCTTAAAAGCCCCTCAAATTCCCCAAAAGGGATAAAATCAGGCCTTTTCTCACTGGAAACGGAACTCATCATCTTATATTTATTATTCTTACATGGTAAAGCTGTCATCCAACAATAGTATCCTTAAAATAAGTGTGATATAGCTATAATAAATATTTATTTCAGTTGTTAGTACAGTCAAAGGATATTTGAATTCTGCAACAAACATGCTTGATATATTGATCACCACTGTTCCTTATAACAGTAGGGTCTTTATTATTATTTTTTAATGAGTTTTACCATGTCACAGTCATAGTACTAGCTTTCATTTACCATCTTTTGAGCTACTGAATAGAATCACCCTGCCATTTGGTGGACCTGACAATGTGTTTTAACCTTTTTTGGACTTATTTTGGTATAATCTCTGTGTATACTGACTATTTTAAAGGACATTTACTATTGAAGTAAGTCAAATTCTGTTTTTTCTTTGTTTCTCTCATTTATATAGCTTTTTGACTATAAAATATAATATATATGTATTTTTATATAAATTATATTTTTGGAAAGATATATTAAAAATATATTTCTGTGTACTTGGGTATTGTCACAGGGGCTCTTGGTGAAGAAATGAGTGGGATGGAACTCAGGAATCAAGAACTCAATTGGAGGGCTCCAAAAGAATAAATAAATAAAATAAGAGTATATTTCTCTAAGGGAAAATGAAAGAAATACAAGATATGCCAAAATAAGAAGGAAACAAAAGGCCAAAGAGCCACCCAAATGAATCCTCAATTCACTGTTTCAACCTTCCAGAAAGAACAATGTAATTAGTAAGGGATATGACCACAAATATCCACCAAAAGGAAAAGAAAAAGGTGCAAATGACTAACTTAAGATTATCAGTATTTACTTCAATAATGAGAAAGAAAATAAGGATAAAAATAAATCCAATATATTAATCAACTGGGGAAAAAGTCCCATGGGAAGAAAAGGTGGCCAGTATACATGAAAAGCTGAAAGACTGATCCTGGGGGGTTGATCACCCAACTGTATTGACTGATTTAGGTCAATACAGAACTGGCAATATTGAGAACTGAGCTGTGTGACTGAATTCCCACAGTGGAATATGAATTGGCCCAAAAGGGCCAAGGCCATACAGGTTGCTTGAATAAAGCCTGTATGGACCAATTGAGTTGTTCAAGGAATACTGAAGTGCTTGATTCCTTGACGGGTGATTGAATTATTGATAACCTCTTGAAATTACCACTTGAATAATTCTCAAATGAAATAACAACCCAACTCCTGCAGGGCCAGGTGGTTGGGGTCTTCCAATTGTCAGGATGAAACTATGAAAGAGTGGTAATGTAGGCTATTTACAACTCAAACTATGTTTGTGACATGGTAAAAAATGCTTTAAGAAGGTTTTAAGATGATTAAGAATAAATTTAAGGGCTTTACTATAGTGGTTATAGTGGTGGTGAGCGCTGTTGAAAGCCCTGGGTGCAGCTTTATCTGTTGGGTTACAATAATAAAAGACTAAAGTAATTACTTATAATTATACCGGATTATTAACCAAGAGTAAAACTGTTTTTGACAGTTTACTACGTAGGTTATTCAAGAGCAGGATGAGGAAAGGCTTTTGGCTGTGAAAAACCCTCCTTTTATCCTGAAATTGAAGTGGAAAGGCTGCTAGACCTTTCCACGTAGAGGAAGTGAAGATTTTTCACTCTCTATGACAGGCTTGTGGTTTGCAAACAGCCTGTATACTCTGTATTGGGCTCAGATGTGGTTTCAAAACCACATCTTGGTGGTTTTCACCAATACAGGGTGAAAATTTTCATCTGGGGACCTCACAGCCTGATTCTGACGTGTATGACGCGTAGAATGCTGTACAGAAAATGTATGGGACCCCAGTATTGACTTACATATGAGGTATTGAAGTAAAAACATGCTTCTTTGTCTATTTGACACCTCATATTCATGGTTATGGGATATTATCCCATGGTAAGGCTGTATATGACAGCAGGTGGGATTTTGACCTTAAAATGGTCATAACTCTGTCAGTTTTTGAGATATCAAGCTCAAAATTGGTTCATTGAATAGCTCTGTATGAGCTCTACACAATGGTACCCAACTTGACATGGTTATCATTAAATATGACAAAGTTATCCCATGTACAAGGTTTGGGCAAAAAGCTGTATTGAGCTTGTTTGCCTCATAACTTCTTTTATAGTTGAGATATGAAGAAGTGGATGGCACCATCAGATAGCCCTGATTGTGCTCTTTCCAAAACGACCCCACTTCAAGTATCCCACACTAAAACTGTAGAAGTTAGATGAGAGGTGAATGTTTTGTTCAACCTCATGTGGCCTGAATTTGACCATAACTCAAGTAATACTTGTGCTAGCTCAGTTTGGCTGGTACCATTGGATAGCCCTGGCTTAGAGCTTCATTTTGAGTACCCATTTGATGGGGTTAAGCCTCTCCATCTAGATTTTAGATGAGAGGTGAAAATTAAGGTTTATGCTCAGCAATAACTTTGAGCAGGAATAACTTTGTTATTTCTTGTCCTATGGTGATGGGACTTATATTTTCAGAAAGAGGTGAGTTTCCTCTTTCCTTTGATACCTTTTGAGCTGATTTGGCTCAGCTCCATTTTTTGGTGGTATCTTGGCTATACCATTGGTTTATGGTATTTTGGCTGTCATGCTTGTGCTCTGGTTTTGATTCACAGGCTGACATACCCTCCCTCTAAAAAAGGCTCATCATAGATGAGACTGTTCAGTCCTCCTAGAGGCTCTGAATCTCCTTAAATGAAGGTTTCCATCTGGTATGGCATCCTCTGCCAACCATTTGTCTTTGTCAGCTGTCTGGTTCTTGAATCTGACTAGATATTGTCTCTGATCCTTCCCATTAAGTCTGATTTTTCTGGCCCTGATGATTTTACTCACAGGTCCAGGAGAGTCTTCTACTTCCACTATTTCTGGTGGAGTGATGTTTTTCTTCCTGGAGGGTAATTTATCCTCCTCTGTCTGGAAGTATGGTTTGACCAGGCTCACTGGAAAGACTGGGTGTTTCCTTGGAAAACTCCTCAGTGAGCTTGACCTCTACTGCATTCTTCCCTATCAACTTAATGATAGTGAAGGGCCCTACAAATGAGTCTCTCATTTTCTTAGGTCCTTTGAGATTGTTAAAGTTCAGTGTAGACACTAACACCTGGTCCCCTTCCTTGAAGTCAGGTTCCATATGTGATTTGTCCCACCTTTGCTTGTTATACTCTTTGGCCTCAGCTATGCATTTGGCAGCAGTATCACAGGCTTTCTTCCACATATCATGGAAGTCTTTGGCTGTGGGGTGGATGGTCAGAAGATTTTTCTTCAAGTGATCCACAGGTAACAGGGGATTCCACCCTTTCTCTACCAGTGCAGGTGTTTTTCCTGTGGTAGAGTGCTGGCTTGTATTATAAGCCAGTTGGACTGCTGGTAAGAGGGTGACCCAATCATGGGTGTATCCCTCATGGTCCTTGTATTCCATGCCATAGGCACAGAACCTCCTGAGGATGTCCTCCATTGTTTGGATCATCCTCTCAGCTAGGCCATCTGTTTGTGGATGGTAAGCTGTGGAAAAAGCAAGCTTGGTGCCAAGCATGTCATATAAATTGGTCCAAAATTCAGATGTGAATTTTGGGTCCCTGTCACTAATTATGATCTTAGGGACTCCACAGGTGGATATGATGTTATTCCAAAATAACAGAGCAGTTTCCATGGCTGTGTCCTCTTTATGGCATGGTAGACATCTCATGCTCTTGCTGAACCTATCAACTATGATTAAGCAGGCATTGTAGTTTTCTTTGCCTCCTGGGACATGTCCTGTGACCCAGTCCATGTTGATGGTTTCCCATGGGTGTTTGGGTTCTTCTATGTGTTGAAGCAACCCATATTTCTTCCCATGTTTTCTATTTGCTTTTTGGCATCTTTCACAAGTGTTGATGTATTCACTCAACTCTTGCTCCCACTTGGGCCACCAAGCTGTGCTTGCTACCCTCTCTTTAGTCCTGTCCTCACTCATGTGTCCCATATAGGGGCAGTCATGGCATTCCTGCAGGATTAAAGAGATGTGGTCTCTGTCTATCACTGTGAGTGCACTGGTGTGCTTTTCTCTGTGATAAATCAGGCCATCTATAAGGAAGAATTTATTGTCCTTATAGGCCCTCAACCAGGGTTCCTCCAGCTGGGTTTCCAGTTCTGGGCTCCTGTATTTTTGTTGAAGGAGTTGGAGTAGTATGCTACACTGTTTGTGTTTAGCATACGATTTCAGTACTGCATTGAAAAATTCATTGTGCAGTTCTGAGGAACTTATTCCCAGTATGGGGGTTTCTGTCCCTTCTGAATCAGTGTTTCCACTGTCAAGGGTACCACTCCCTGATGCCCATTCAGAGAATCTGAAGTTCTTCTTCCTATTTATTTCCATAAAATGGATAGGAATTTTTGCAGCAACTTCAGGGTCATAAGCTGGATTGCTTTTGACATTGTCCAGTGGCCATCTGCTAAGGCCATCTGCATTGGTATGGCTTTTACCTTCCTTGTATATGATGGTCATGTTCCCTCTATACTCCTGGATGGCTATTTGCCATCTCAGCATGTGTCTATTAGTAGTCTTCATGTTTAGTAAAGACTTCAAGGCTGTGCAGTCTGTGTAGACTTCAAAGACTGCACCCTCCAAATAATAATGGAGTTTTTCTAGAGCCCAGACTAGACATAGACATTCTGTCTGGGTGGCCCCATACCTGGCTTCTGAATCTTTCAGCTGCCTGGAGATGTAACATATTACACCTTCTCTTGGTTCACCATCCACAATTTGTCTTTGGTGAAGGGCTGCTCCCAAGCCTTGGCTGCATGCTGCATCTATATATAACTTGAATGGTAGTTCAAAGTCAGGCAAGATGAGCACAGGTGCATTTGTGAGTTCATATTTGATCCTCTCATATGCGTCCCTCCTTTCCTTGGTTATTTCAAAAACTACATCCTTTGAGCATAACTTGTATAAACTACTAGTTATGTGGGCAAAGTTTTTGATGTGGTTTCTATAGTAGCTAGCAAATCCAAGGAAAGATTGCATCTCTTTGATGTTCTTTGGTACTGGTTTTTGCAGTACTGCTGCTACTTTGTTCTGGTCAATTGCCAGACTAAGGCCTGAGACTTTGTGTCCTAGAGCTAAGAGCTCTTGTTGGCCAAAATTACACTTTTTGAGTGAAATTTTCAGATTGATGGGTGTACATTTACTTAGCACTCTGTCTATGTATTGTACATGGTCTTCCCATGTCTCTGAGTATATAATGATATCATCAATATATACTACCATCCAGCCTTCCATTATTTCTTCTTGAAATATGGTGTCCATCATCCTTTGGAAGTGGTCTGGTGCATTCTTGATGCCAAATGGCATCCTGGTGTACTCATATATGCCCATATGGCATATTATTCTGAGCAATTTCATGGGATTTGGTTTAACTCCATTTTGGTGGAAGCCTTTCATACGATCCATCTTGGTTATTTATTTGGCTTTGGCTAGCTTATCCAAGGCATGAGGTATCCTTGGTATAGGGTACCTGTCTGCTTTTGTGTAGTTATTCAGGGCTCTGATGTCTCCACACAATCTAGACTTGCCATCATGCCAGGTGATCAGGACAGGAGTGGTGATTTCCACTATTTCATTATGTCCAATCTTCCTGATGACATCCATGTCCAGGAGTTCATTGATGTGTTTTTCAATTTCTTTCCTGGTTTCCAGACTTGCTGGATAAGGAGGTCTCCTCAGCATGGGTGGATAAGGTCTTTCCACATCCAGATATAGTTCTATATCATGGCCTTTAATCTTGCCTAGTGGTTCTTCACCAATGGCAAATGCTGGTCTGTTCTTCCTCAGCATCTTCAGTAAAATTAGTTTGTGTTTACTGGTGAGGGTAGTGCTAAACTGTCCCTCCTTGAATTCCTTCAAGAGTTGTTCTAGTGGATCCTGTGAAGATATGTGGTATATATCAAGTGAAAATTTCTTTTCCTTGTTGGTACCAATGGTAATGTGCCTGTTTTTACTGTTGTAAATATCTATGCCATACATCCTCTGGTAATCTGTTCCCAGTAAAAACCCTTGGATGTGGGCATCTTCAAGCACTACAAACTCTGGGTTGAGTCTGATATTACCCTTCCTGTGGGGTATAATTATCTCTTTGATAATTGTCCCAATGGAAGTCATCTTCCCTGATGCACTTTTGAAGTTCTTTGCCTTAGTGGGCAAGAGCTGTTTTTCCCAGTTTGGGAAGTGGTTATCCAGATAATTTCTGGCCACTATGGAGCAATGTGCTCCACTGTCAATGATCAGTGGGTGCTGAGCATTGTCAATACATACAGTCATTTTTGTGGCTGTTCCATGTATATATGCCATTCCTTTGGTTGGTGCACCAGGAATGTTTGTGCATCTTGTGTGTGTTTGCACAAGTTCTTGTTGGCAGTGTCCTGTGGCATGCCTGCTTCCAACTGTATATCCTGGATTTCCAATGGGGTTTCCTCTTGGTATTCCACTAGAAATTCCTCTCTTGGGTCTTGATCATCATCAGATGGTTCTCTGATGGCATCTCCCATAGAGTCTGATTCAGAATCCTCTGTTGGAGGTTCTTCTTCAGGGAATTTTTCTATAGCATAGACTTTTTTCTTTGCCTTTGGACAGTTGTTGGCACAGTGGTCTGTTGAACCACAATTGTGACAAGAATTCTTCTTCCTTGCCACTTCTGCCACTCTTTCTCTGGGTTTGTCGTTAAACTCCACCCTGAAAGGTTGTTTCTCCTTGAAACTACTGCTTCTATATGGGGTAAATTTCCCTATATTAGTCCTTTTCCTTATGTCTTGTAAGGTATTGGCTATGTCATCTAGAGTGCAATTTTGGTTGCATCTGCATTTCACTGCATGCTCTAATTCTCCTGGCAGTTGTGTCAGAAGTTTGTGATTCCTCATCTGGATGTTCATCTGAGGATCAATGGCTTTAAGTCTTTTAGACTGTCTGAGACACCACTCATATGGATCTTTGTCCACAGAGTATTTGTCATTTTCAAATGAAATGGTCTTTTGCCATATCCAAGTTCCATTACTGTACTTTTGGATTATTTGACTCTTCCACCATGGCCAGTTTCTTCTGCCATGGATTTCTTTCATTTCTGTGTACCATATACTTGCATGACCTTTAAATGCAGTATTCAGTCTAGCAGTAATCCAGTATTCTGGTATGCTGGGTACATCAATGAAGAGTCCATCAATATAATCTATGAGCTCCATATGATCATATTCTCCTGATCCAGAGAGTTTGGGCCAGCTTGAGGCCTCAGGAAGCTGTTTCAGGGATTCCTTTTCTGAATAAGACATGCCATCTCCATCCTGGTATTGTGATGGAGATCTTGCCTTATTCAACAACATGGCATCTGGTTTGGTGTCATCTGGTTGATATGGATTATTCATAGCTTGGCCTTGTGGTTGAGGCTTCAAGATATGGTAGGCATTAAACAATTTGTTAATGTCTTGATCCAGACACTCCCTGTCCCTTGTGCCCTGGTGTTGTTCTTCAAAGACTTGGTTCAGTCTTTTGTTGGATTCTTCAGAGGCTTTGCTCAGCTGAGCATATCCTTCTTGAAGATTCTTAACTATTTGTTCCAAGGAGGCTTGAGTTTGTCTCATCCTCTCTTGGCTAGCTTTAATTTCTGCAAATTGCTTTGCAGATTGTTCAGCATATTGGGACACTTGTAACCACAGTGTATCACTGTTGATGTTACTCTCAGATGTGACAATGTTATTTTCAGTCTGAGTGGGGGTAATGTTTCTATTACTAGGACTACTGATTCTAGAGTGGTTTACAACTACTTCTGGTTCTTGTGTACTTCCTTTACCAAATCTAACAGCTTCTGGATCATGGGGTCTGACTCTTTCCTCCTCTGGTTGAAGGAGGTTTTGTTCTTGCCCTTGTTTCCTTGTCTTCTCCTCAAAACTTCCTGGAATTGTGAAGAATGGTGACTCTTGGCCACTGATCTGCTGGTTTCTGAATGGTGTGAAGCCACTGGAGAGCTGATTTGGCCTGCTCCTTGTGAACCTGAAGGAATCTGAGTAGGCCCTGTCTGGTTCAACTGTTCTTCTATAGCTAGGATAGTGGCTTGATTCTCCCTTATCCTCTGTGCCCTTGCCTCCAGGAGTCTGTGCTGCCTGGTAGGATTCCAACCCTTGGTGATTACCATAAGGTCTTTGAAGTCTATCTCTTTGAGACAGATCTTCTGGCAACTTGATCCCAGTTCTGCCCAGTGAGTTTCTAGGTTGAACCTCTTGTTGTCCATGCTCCATTGAAATAAATCTTTGAGGAGTTGGTGGATCTGAAGAACTTGATCCATATCCTTCCAGTCCTCTGGTTTGAGGTTTCTGTTGAATTGGAGTGTGAATGGCAAGGTTGATATTATCTCTCTCATTGTTTTACCATCCACCACTGTGTCCAGGGTGTCCTCTTTCAGGTATTCTGGTTCTGGACAATCCTCCTCTATCCTCTGGCTGGTTCCTTTGGAAACCATGGTCTCTGAGGTATACAGGGGACATATCAGTGTCTGCAAACAGTCAACAACTTCATGTTCTTAGGGTATTTACCTTTGACTGTGCCTTGTACAAATTTATTGTCTGCTGATTTGGGCAGTTTGCCTTTGGAAGTTACAACTGGGTTAATAATTGTAATCTTCCCTGTACAAGTGGTTAAGGTTGGTTTACCTTGTATTGATGCAGAGTTTCGTGGTTTTCTACTTCTCTGAGTGGCTATTGGTGTCCACTTCTTGGCTGTGATTAGGCCTTCACTGTGCCTCTTTCCTTTGCCCTTGCTGCCCTTTGGTTCTGAGGGTGTCACTGGTGTGTTGGCCTGTGACTGGGTCTCAAGTGGGATGTAATTTTCTTCCACTGAAATTGAAGCAGGAAAAGGAGGGCTTATGTCAGTTAAGACTTCTCAAAAAATGCTGGTTTTGCATGTCTGAGATTGGCCTCTGGGCTTGTATGTTACTACAATGTGCCCTGTATAATGACAGTGTAATTGAATCAACAATTCCACGTCAGAATTACAGCTTCTGGTACCCTGTCACACTGTTTGTGTGCCAGCATCCCACAGATACACTTGTGGTTTTCAAGTGTATTCTGTACAAGTGGTTTTGTATAAGTGTTATTGAGTTAACAATACACTTAGCCACGCCTCAACTGATGGTTTTTCAGTCAGAGGTGTCCTCATTCAGTCATGAATACAGGACTTATTGATGGCTTATGTGTTTTTATATACAAAACACGCCAAAAATAGTTATTTTCAGTGGGTATTAACCACGTGAATAATACTCTTATAATATGAGTATATATAAAGAAAAGGATAAAAATATATAAAATATATATTTTAATAGAGAAATTACGCCTAAAAAAAGATAAAACACTTTTTAATAAGTCATAAAAAGAGAAAAGACTTACTTATAAGGTCCAAAAAAAGATTTAAAACACGGCCAGGCCCCCAAAATGTCAGGATGAAACTATGAAAGAGTGGTAATGTAGGCTATTTACAACTCAAACTATGTTTGTGACATGGTAAAAAATGCTTTAAGAAGGTTTTGAGATGAGTAAGAATAAATTTAAGGGCTTTACTATAGTGGTTATAGTGGTGGTGAGCGCTGTTGAAAGCCCTGGGTGCAGCTTTATCTGTTGGGTTACAATAATAAAAGACTACAATAATTACTTATAATTATACCTGATTATTAACCAAGAGTAAAACTGTTTTTGACAGTTTACTACGTAGGTTATTCAAGAGCAGGATGAGGAAAGGCTTTTGGCTGTGAAAAACCCTCCTTTTATCCTGAAATTGAAGTGGAAAGGCTGCTAGACCTTTCCACGTAGAGGAAGTGATGATTTTTCACTCTCTATGACAGGCTTGTGGTTTGCAAACAGCCTGTATACTCTGTATTGGGCTCAGATGTGGTTTTGAAACCACATCTTGGTGGTTTTCACCAATACAGGGTGAAAACTTTCATCTGGGGACCTCACAGCCTGATTCTGACGTGTATGACGCGTAGAATGCTGTACAGAAACTGTATGGGACCCCAGTATTGACTGACATATGAGGTATTGAAGTAAAAACATGGTTCTTTGTCTATTTGACACCTCATATTCATGGTTATGGGATATTATCCCATGGTAAGGCTGTATATGACAGCAGGTGGGAGTTTGACCTTAAAATGGTCATAACTCTGTCAGTTTTTGAGATATCAAGCTCAAAATTGGTTCATTGAATAGCTCTGTCTGAGCTCTACACAATGGTACCCAACTTGACATGGTTATCATTAAATATGACAAAGTTATCCCATGTACAAGGTTTGGGCAAAAAGCTGTATTGAGCTTGTTTGCCTCATAACTTCTTTTATAGTTGAGATATGAAGAAGTGGATGGCACCATCAGATAGCCCTGATTGTGCTCTTTCCAAAACGACCCCACTTCAAGTATCCCACACTAAAACTGTAGAAGTTAGATGAGAGGTGAATGTTTTGTTCAACCTCATTTGGCCTGAATTTGACCATAACTCAAGTAATACTTGTGCTAGCTCAGTTTGGCTGGTAACATTGGATAGCCCTGGCTTAGAGCTTCATTTTGAGTACCCATTTGATGGGGTTAAGCCTCTCCTTCTATATTTTAGATGAGAGGTGAAAATTAAGGTTTATGCTCAGCAATAACTTTGAGCAGGAATAACTTTGTTATTTCTTGTCCTATGGTGATGGGACTTATATTTTCAGAAAGAGGTGAGTTTCCTCTTTCGTTTGATACCTTTTGAGCTGATTGGGCTCAGTTCCATGTTTTGGTGGTATCTTTGCTATACCATTGGTTTATGGTATTTTGGCTGTCATGCTTGTGCTCTGGTTTTGAGTCACAGGCTGACACCAATGGTCATCTGGTAGCCATCATGGATTGTAAGACTGAATTTCTGAAAAGTCCTTCCTCAAAAGCAGTTTTGGATCTGGGGACTGGAGCTGAAATGAAATAATTGGATCATGGAAACATCACCATTGGATTGCTGAGGAAAAATGGTGCATAATGGTATATTATACCATATATGCACCATGCCTGGATCCTTTGATACAGGGTCCATGAATGAAGGAAAAGTCTTCCCCTGAATTGAGGGGGAAGCCTTTCTAGACCTGAGCTGGTTGCCCCTTGTGGCTGCCAGAGTCTATGGGTTGAAACTGGGGTTCATGGCTGATTATGGCCAATTTGGAGTCCTGGGGCCCTTTTTGCCATTTTGGGCTAAAATGAGCTCAGGTGGGCCGAATTGTGGTTTGGGACCCACCTGACCTTGGGGGCTAATGAAATTCCCCCTGGGTTCCTTTTGGCCTCATTGGATTTAGGCCAAAGTGGGCCATAGGGGCCTAAATGGCCCAAAAAGGCCATTTGGACCATAGAACCCCTAATCAAAGGGGGTGGGACAAAGGCCCTGGAGATATCTAGAGGGGTCAGAGGCCCCTGGAAGGCAGAATGACCCCCAGGCCCAAAACAAGGATATTGGCCTGGGGGTTGGTGAGGTGGAGAATTGGTCAAGGAGGCTAATGACTGAAGGATATGTCCTGAGGACATGAGTGGCCAGTGAAATTGGATATGACCCAAAGGCCATTGAGCACCAACAAGGGCTAATTGGCCATAAATTGGGGTCAGGCTAGATTTGCCGTAAACACCCATTGGGGGGGTTATTACACATGGTTGTGACAGTACCCTCCACCTTGAATGGTGAGCTCCTGAGCCAAACCAAGGTAGAAGCCTGTTGAGGCTGTTGAAAAGGATTGGACATAGGGAATCCAGAGGTATAGAATCTTGAAAAGAAATTTTATAAAATGATAAGAGGTTGACATATGACATGAGGATGACTTGGTCTTCTTTTGACTTTTGGCTTTGGAATTTTTGAAGGATTGAGTCAACGTAAAGATTTTGGAATTGAGATTATAAGAAAGAAAAAATTGAAAGAGTATAAAGAAAAAAAAATAAAAGGGAAACATAAAATAAGAAAAATAAATAAAGAGAAATGAAAATCTTGAGGAGGGTTCAAATCTTGATCACAGAAGTCAACAGCTCATTTGAATTGGCCCAGGACCTGGAAAACAACATTTGATGCCAGGTTCTCACAGATTGGCAAAGGTTGTGTTTTGACAGATTATACACCTCTCAGGTAAGTGAACTTCAGTAGAGGAACTTCCTTTTGTAGTTACCAATCCTGCCAGTGGCATAAAAATAAAAAAAAAATTTCTGAAGGAATGAATTGGAAATGGAAAGACTTGGAAAGTGAAATGCATAGTGAATGGTCCATTTTCCCCAGTGAAATTCTTGAGCCTTTTGGCTGGTTCCCAAGTAGGTCTTTCTGGGTCTTGACTCAAACCTTTCCATTCCACCAAATATCATATTTTTCCTCCCTTGATCTTGGAATCTGGGATTTGAGAGACTTCCAATTCCTCTTCTTCTTCAATGATAATTGCATGAGGAGGCTCTTGATTCCAATTTGGGATTGTTGATGTCTTGACTGGTTCAAGGAGGGAAATATGGATGACTGGGTGGATGGAAGTTTGAGGTAATAAGCATGAGTACTGACTTTCTTCAAGATTGGGAAAGGACCCAACAATCTTTCAGAAAGAATTTTGGTGGTTCCAGTTGATTTGATGTTCTTGGAATAAAGTCATACCATGTCACCAGGATTGAAAAAAGGTGGACTTTCTCTACTTTTATCTGCATACCTCTTAAACCTGTTTATGGAAACTTCAAGTTCTCTCTTGAAATATTGCTTTACTGATTGTATTTTTGTTGATACCTTTCCAGAAGGAGTATCTTGAGTGATTTGAAATGAGTCAAATTAAGGATCTCTTCCATAAACAGTGAGAAACAGTGATTGTTTTGTTGAAGAGTGATCAGAATTATTGTTGGCAAATCCAACCAGAGGGAGCCAGGTTTTTCAATCATGTTTATGATAACTGAAATACATCCAAAGGTACTGTTCTAGTATCTGATTTATCATCTCTGTCTGTCCATCAGTTTCTGGATGGTAAGCAGTTTACAGATCTCTTGAAATATTGAGCTGCGGACAAAGAGTGGTCCAAAAAGAAAAAACAAAAAGTGAACCTCTATCACTTACAATGCTTGATGGAAGGCCATTCTTTGAAAAGGTATTCTTCATGAATAAATGGGCCAGATCAAGTGAAGTTATTGAAGACACTCCTGGAACAAAAACTGCCCTTTTTGAGAATCTGTCCACTATGACCAGAATTGAATCAAAAGAGTTGGAAAGTGGCAGTTGCGTGATAAAGTCCATTGAAAGGAAAGTCCAAGGACCATTTGGAATTGGAAGAGGTTTGAGGAGTCCAAGCTTCTTGTGATGGATATTCTTGTTTCTTGAGGACTGTTGACAGGTTGAGACATAATTATTGATAGATTGAGTGATTCTGGACCAGTGGAAATCCCACTTGACAAGTTTGAGAGTCTTCTCTTGGCCAGGGTGGTCAGCTAGAGGAGAATTGTGACGCTTTTGAAGAATACTAAGTTGAATTGTGGAGTCATTTGGGACTACCACCCGATCTTTGAAAAGAAGAAGTTGGGAGGAGGAATCAAGAGAATAATCTTGGACAGATTTACCTTTACCCAAATCTTCAAGGATACTTCTGTACTGGGGATCTTGCCATAATTTCATCTGAATTGATTTGATCAAATTTCTAAAATATTCCACCTTGACTGCAAAAAATCTTGAAGGTTTGAATTCATCTTGCTTAATGAGTGGTTGAAAGTTCATGAGATCATTGCTGATGAAATCCTCCCCCCTCTCTGGATAAATTTTGTCCCAACATGATAAGGAATCTGGAATAGTAGCTAGGTGGCCAGGGCAGTAAGTGATTGAGAAGTGAAATTAAGAAAGGAATTCAGCCCAGCAGGCTTGACAGCAAGTAAGGACTTTTGATGACATAAAGTATTGCAAGGAAGAGTTATTGGTGAGAACTTTAAAAGGGGAAGAAAGGGAAAGAAGAAAAGCCCTCTGGTGCTTGAGAGTCAACACTATGCCAAAGAGTTCCTTGTCATGAATCTCATAGTTGAGGTCTTCTGGAATACGCTTGCGGATATCCCATGCAATGGCATGTTTTCTTGAGTCAGGAAACTGACTCAGTACAGCACCCAAGGCATAATCAGATGCATTGGTCCCTACAGTGGTGGGTAGAGAAGGATCAAAGGTGTGGTTAAGGCCTCTTTGAGTTGGTGAAATTGTCTAAGATCTTTCTCATTGAGGGGAAAACAGGAATCTTTCTTGAGGACACTGGTGAGTGAACTAATTTTCTTTGAATAATTCTTGATGAAATGGCAGTAAAAATTGGCAAATCCAAGGAAATATTGAAGAGCCTTGAGGTTTCTTCATGGTGGCCAGTTGAGAATTCGCTGGAATTTTGCTTGGTCAATATTGGGGCCCTCAGAAGAAACAATATAACCTAAATACTCTACACTAGAAATATGAAATAGGCACTTGGAGGCCTTAGCAAAGAGGATATTGGCTCTGAGTCTGGAAAGAACAGTGGACACATTAGTGACATGTTCTTCCTCATATCTGGGAAAGACCATGATGTCATCCAAATAAACCACAACATAAAAAATATCATTGAAAAGAGGCAGGAGCATTGGTGAGCCCAAATGGCATAACAAAGTACTCATAACTGCCATATTTAGTTCCAAAAGCTGTCAAATGTTCATCACCCACCTTGATTGTGAGCTGGTTATATGCACAATGCAAATAAATCCCAGAGAAGATAGAACCACCATTAAAGACAGTAAGAATCTTATTCATAGGAGGAACAGGATACTTGTTCTTCCTAGTAGCAGAATTGAGTTTGCGGTGATCAACACACAAATGGAGGCCACCATCCTTCTTTTTCACAAAGAGGACAGGTGCTCCTATTGAAGAGGAGCTTGGTGTCACAGGGGCTCTTATGGAAGCAAGAGTGGCCTGGCACTCAGGAATCAAGAGCTCACTTGGAGGGCTCCAAAGGAATAAAAGAATAAAAGAATAAAAGAATATAGTTCTTTAAAGAAGAATAAAAGATACAACAAGTGTGCCAAAAGATAAAAAGAAAAGGGGAAGCCAATGGCCAAGATGATAAAGAAGCCAACCAAATTAATCCTCAATTCACTGTTTCAACCTGCCAGAAAGAAAAATGGAATTAGTAAAGGATATGACCACCAATATCCACTGACAGGCAAAGAACAAAAAAATAAAGGTACTGAATGACTGACTTAACATTATCAGTATTTACTTTAATAAGGTAAAAGGAAATGTTGATAAAATAAATACAGTATATTAATTAACTGGGAGAAAGTCTTCAGGTGCTGAAAGGTGGCCAGTATATGTGAAAAGTTGAAAGACTGATCCTGGAAGGTGAGTCACTGGCTGTATTGTCTTAATTGGGTCAATACAGATCTGGCCATCTTGAGACTTGAACTGTGTGACTGAATTCCCACAGTGGAATATGAATTGGCCCAATTGGGCCAAGTAGATACAAGTTTATCGATTGCCGCCTGTATGGACCAATTGAGCTGTCCAAGGAGCATTGAAATACTTGATGCCTTGGCAACTAATTGAAAGAATGTATAACCTCTGAGAATGGCCCTTGGAATAATCCTGAATGAATTGCCAACCCAACTCCTGCAGGGCCAGGTGATAGGGATCCTGGAAAGGTCTTCTGATAGCCGCCATGGATTGCCAGACTGATTAGCTGAAAGGTCCTCCTGCAAAATTGGTGATGGATTTTGGGACCTTGATTTGGTATCATGGAATTGGGTCCTGAAAACATCACCATTGGATTGCTGAGAAAAAATGGTGCATAATGGTATATAATACCATATATGCACCACTCCTGCAACCTTGAGTATGGGGTGAATGGAGGAATGGAAAGAATTTCCCTTAAGTTGAGGGGAGGGCTTGCTGAGCTGATCTGGTGGTTTCCAGAGGCCATGGTGGTCCATGGCCAAAATTGGGTCCTATGGGTTCTATGGCCATTTTGGTGTCCAAAAGGTTTTTGGCCAAAATTGGCTCAGGTGGGTCCAATTGTGGTTTGAGACCCACCTGGACTTGGGGGCTAGATGGTTGCCCCCTTTGGCCCCTTTTTGCCTCATTGGCCTAAGGACCGTGAATTACGGCCCACAGGCTGTAGAAGCCGTAGGGGGCCTAAATGGCCCAAAAAGGCCATTTAGGCCAGAACCCCCCTAATGAAAGGGGTAGGCCCAGAATCAATAATGATGGCTAGGGGGCCTGGAGGCCCCTAGAAGACAAAAGGACCCCCCAGGCCCAAAATCAAAGATAAAGACCTGGGGGTTGGTGAGGTGGAAATTGGCCAAGGAGGCCAATGATGGCAGGATATGGCCTGAGGCCATAAATAATGATTGGTGGCCAGAGAGGGCCAAATGGCCATAGAGCACCAGAGGGGACCAATTGGCCATAAAAGATATGGTGTGGCCAATTGTCCCGAACTGGGTTCCAGGTTAGAATTGCTGCAACACCCATGGAGGAGGGATAATCTTCATGGTTGTGACAGTGTACCAAATTATGAAGACCAATTGTTACCAATTGATGGTATAAAACTCAATAGTGCAAGTAATCTAATGAAAGGATTAGGAATTTTTGAGACCAATTTCATATTTCCACACATTAATGGGAATTTAAGAATCACAGCTGAATTTGTTTTTATGGAAAACTGCTCTAGTACCCACTTTATATTGGGAAATGACTATTTAATCATGTATGGGATAGATTTGCATAACTAAAAAGACAGACACTTTACTATTGGAGACAATAAGCGTCAGAAATTTGCTATTTTACCATTTACAAGACAAATTACAGTAAATAAAGTATCACCAGTCAGCTTAGAATTGGAAAAATTCAAATCTAAACAGTTGAGGGAGGCTGAAATAAGCCTTCATCTGACTGATAAACAAGAAAATGAACTTTCTTCCCTTCTGTATGACCACAAAGGAGCATTTGCTCCAGAAAAAGAACCTCTAGGAGCAATTATTGGGCATGAAGTTGACATCATTATTAATATTGAGAGACCTTATCCACCACTCTTGAGAAGACCTGCATACCCAGCAAGTCCCAAGTCAAGAGAAGCTCTGGAAACTCATATCAAAGAACTTCTAGACCTTGGTGTAATGAGAAACGTTGGCCATAATGAAGAAGTAGAAATAACTACACCAGTCATAGTGGCATGGCATAATGGAAAATCCAGAATGGTTGGAGACTTTAGAGCTCTGAACACTTACACTGTTCCAGATAGGTACTAAATACCAAAAATCCAAATTTCCCTTACTCAAATATCTCAAGCAGTGTATATAACCACTATGGATGCCCTTAAAGGATTCCATCAAAATGTGGTGACACCAAGGGCAAAAAAATATTTGAGAATTATTGTTCATTGTGGAGTGTATGAGTATTTAAGAATTCCCTTTGGTATCAAAAATGCATGTTCACACTTCCAAAGAATGATGAATGAAATCTTCCCTGAAGAACTTTCAGAGGGATGGTTAATCATTTACATTGATGACATTATTGTCTGTTCCAACACTTGGGAAGAGCACATGTATGGATTGTTCAGAGGTTTGACAAAAATTCAATCAGTGAACATGAAAATATCTTTGAAGAAATGTCATTTTGGATTTAAAGAAATTAAAGCACTAGGACATGTTGTATCTGGTTTTTCCCTTGGAATTGACAAAAACAAAGTTGCAGCAGTATTTCTAAAATGCATGCCTCAGAACAAAAAGGAAATTCAGTCATTTCTAGATTTTGCAGAATATTACAGCCAAAACATTAAAGATTTTGCATCCATAGCAAGACCACTTTATAAATTGTGTGACAAAGACACAGTATTTGAAATGACTGTTGACAGAGTCAAAGATTTTGAGTCTCTGAGAGAAGCCTTGACCACTTCTCCACTCTTACTGATGTCAGACTTTAAGTTGCCTTTTAAATTGTATATTGATGCATCAGGGGATGGGCTGGGTGCTGCACTTCACAAAGCTCAGATAAAATGATAAACCTGTGGAAGGACCCATATGTTTCATATCCAGGAAAATCAAACCAACTGAAGCCAGATATGGAGAAAGTCAAATGAAATGTCTATGCCTTGTCTGGGCCTTGGAAAAATTGAACTACTTCTTAGAGGGATGTGTTTTTGAGGTTATAACAGATTTTACAGCTGTCAAATCACTTTTAAACATAAAAACACCTAACAGAAATAGGCTCAGATGGCAAATAGCCATACAAAAATACAGAGGCAATATGACTATTGTTCATGAAGATGTAGATTGACTAAGCAGATGGCCATTACCAAATGATATTAATAATCCTGCTTATGTGCCAGAAGAAGCTTCACCAAAGATCCCAATAGAAGGAATAAGTGTTACAGACTTTAACACCACCTTCTTTGAAGAAGTAAGAAACAGTTACACTCATGATAATAATTATAGAATCTTATGCCAATTACTTAAGAAATACTGTAAAGACAACTCTCTAATACATGCCTTGGATGAAGTATGGAAGAAATCTTATGACAAAGGAAGATTTCACCTCCTGAATGGTATAATTTACCACAGGGCCAAACAAACATGTGTCATGACAGTTGGGGACAGGTCATTAATCAATCTTATACTAAAAGAATGCCATGAAAGCCCCTTTTCAGGACATCTTTCTGAAGAAAGAACAAGAGAAAAAGTAAAAACCTGCATATGGTGGCCAATGTGACAGAACAATGGTGCAGAGTATTGCAAAACCTGTGACAGATGTCGAAAAGAAAATAAATCCACCGGCAAGAGACTTGGAAATATGATAAACATCCAAGAGCCCAGAAGACCTTGGGAAATTGTCCATATGGATTGGGTAACTGGCCTACAACCAGGAGGTGACAGAAGTTATAATGCTTGCCTAGTGATTGTAGACAGATTCAGTAAAACTCCAATCTTTTTACCATGTCACAAAGATGATACAGCCATGGATACAGCTCTTCTTCTATGGAATAGAGTAGTGTCATGGACTGGCATATTTACAAATATCATTAGCGACAGGGATCCCAAATTAACTTTGGCACTATGGAAAAATCCTCACCAATTATTTGGCACTAAGCTGTCTTTCTCCACAGCCTACCACCCACAAACTGATGGTCTGGCTGAAAGAATGATCCAGACCTTAGAGGACATTGTAAGAACATTTTGTACATATGGCCTTGAATTCAAATATTGTGATGGATTTACCCATGATTGGTGTACTCTGTTTCCAGCACTGGAATTAGCATATAAAACATCAATCCATGCCAGTACCAATCAAACTCCTGCTATCCTAGAAAAGGGATGGAACCCCAAATTACCTCAAGATTCCTTGAGGAAAGATTTGATTGAATTACATCCCACAGCTGCTAGCTTCAAGGGAATGCTAGACAAAGCCAGAAAGCATGCAGTAAAGTTCATGGAAGACTCTTTTGCATATGCTAAGGACAAATGGGATAAATCACATGCAACTCCAGATCTCAAAGTGGGGGATTTAGTTCTTGTATTCACCACTAACTTCAATAACATCAAAGGATGTGAAAAGCTGAAAGACTGATTTGCAGGAGCTTTTGATATTAAGGCCCTCCATGGAGAAAATGCTGTTGAAGTAGATTTATCTGAGGAACTTAGCAATAAGCATCATACATATCCAGTGAGCTTGATAAAGCCATATAAATCTAGTGATGCTGAAGGATTTCCCTTGAGGAATAAAGCTCCCCAAGTTATACCTCCTATTGAGTCATCTGGTAGTAAGAAAATTACCAAAGTTCTCAAAGAAAGAAAGTTGAGAGCCAACAAAGTAAGGGAATACCATGTTAGGTACAGTGACCCAGCTTGTGAATATGAATGGTTGTCAGAAAAAGACATACCTGAGGCTACTCAACTTCTCAGAAGGTTCAGACACTCTAGAAATAACAAGATCAAAAATTAGTATTCTTTTTTTAGGGGGAGGGGATGTGAGCCTTAGAGGTATTTTCATATACCCAAAAGACCACACATGATAAATTAAGATACAAATATAAATAAAATAGATTTATTTATATTATAAAAATAAAAATTGAAATATGAATAAAAATTAATATTTGAAAATCAAAATTTAATTATAATTTGAAAAGAAAATTAATATAAAATTTACAATTATGCAAATACATTTTTACTTCTAAAAATTAAGTAAAAATGAATTTTTAATAAAAATTATGAAATTAAAATATTTCTGGTAAAAAGTTATATAAAATATATTATAACTATTTATCCGATAAATAAACATAAAGAAACTATCACACCATTGGATTCCTCATAAAAAATCAAGTGGGGTCACCTCTGGATGAAATTTCTGTTACTCAACTCTAAATAAGCTTAAATTAAGTTTTTAGTATTTTTTGTACAAAAGCATGAAGATCCTCAAAGCCTTAATTTAATTCACACCACATGTGGTGTTAACCATCAATTTTTGTGTTGAAATTGAGGTGTTGTGTTTAGCTTATAAGTTATGAGGAATTGAAGTATTTTCAATTGAAATGTCAAAATGTGCGCATGTATTACATAAGTGAACTTTAATTTACATATGAGGTATCAATTATTACATATGTGTAATTAAAAACTCAATTTAATTACATATGTAAATTATAATTGTATAACATGATGAGGAATTAAAGAAAAAATAAATTGGAAAGATTAATTCTGGGGGGGAAAAGACACTCTAGCTCTAAGGGGGAACTAGACCCCCAAATTCCTTGCTGACTGGCATGGAATGTCAAAATCTACGCAAAAGCTCATTACGTTTGGCCTGGAATTGAGTCACAGGGTCTGTGACTCAATTGATGATGAGGTTTTGATACCAACCAGGGCAGTTTTAACTGTTGCCAAGAGGGGAAAACTACCCTTAAGTCAAAAAAATGTTAGTAAAAACAGTTTTAACTGGTTTCTACGACTCTTACACATATTCTGACGTGTTCTGAGGGCTCTAGACCAGGTATTACTATAGTAATGGCTGATTCAAGGGTCTAAAATGGCTAAAAATCAGCCCTTTTTGATCTAAACCAGGGTTCAATGATGCCATAATTGGCGTTTCTGTTGTCAGAGTGTTTTCCACGACTGAAAAGAGTAAAATTTACCTTTTGAGTAAGAAAATTGATGGCTATAAAAGAATGTTTCCTTTGCCCCACTTTTCTCTTCATGTTAGAATCTTTTCCTTTTATAATCAGTTTAAACACTGTTAAACCAATCAATAAAAGATTCCAACCACCTTTTTGGAAACATTTTGAACCTTTTAACCATGTGAAAAAATAATTATAATCATTTTTACCCCTGAGCCACTCCAAAAGGGAATTAAAGCATATTTTCATCACTGTTAACCTTGTCACTTTGTTTCCAAATTCACTCTGGTCACTTTTGGGCATGTTTTATCTTTAAATATATTTTTAAAGACTTTTTTCTTTAATTAATTTCTTGCAGTTCTTTGCTCAATTAATTTCCAATTGAAATTTATCTTGAAGAAATTTCTTTTGTAGCCTTAAATATTTCTTGTAGATTTTTTTTGGATGAATCTTTATTGTTGGTAAAACAATAAATTTTTATTATACTATTTTTTTATACTTACAAAGCTAAAAACAATAAAATTGGCATTTTTTCTCTTTAAAAATACTATTTATTACTATTTTTAAATACTTTTACCTTATAAAAATTTTGAGGACAGGAAAAGTACTTGATATTTTATCAAAGCTTCATATCCACACATTACAGCTTAGCTGACCTGGGTACAGTCAATGTGACCTCATCACTTGAACCAAGACCCCGCTTCTCCACCCAAGCATTGTGCAAATTCAAATCTAAGAGGCACAGTGGGGTTAATAGACTCTGATGAGAAGAAAATCTTATTCAGTAAACTACATACATACCTATTAGTACATAGCCACACCGGCTCTACTATATTTTTACCCTATGGAGGTTTTTTGGAAATTTCAATGAGTGATAAAGCCCCTTTAACTGAGCTTGTTTCCCAGTCATCTGAGCATACCATCAAACCATGAACCCCCACCACACAGAAAGCCGCTAATATACCATAGCAAATTCAATTTATTCCAAGATTCTTGTGACAGGTCAAAATATCTTTGATGGCCTCATTTTTTTTCAAGCTTGTGAGTTTTCCTTTAATGTCATTGACTTTGACCCTTGTATGTGCACGTACCATGTTGTACGCAATCATCAAATGGATAGCCTTATCCATTAGATCCTCCAGGTTCTTGTGCGGCTTTGTCAATACCTCATTGTCAGCCCCGCCACCTTCAATGCTAAGTTTTGTTGCATGTTTCTTTGACTTACTAAAGCAGGAGGCAAAGTATTCAACTGCTCCCTTTTTGAGTCCAAGTGGATTGGTCAAATTTGATGTTGGTGCAACATATGGTTTGGGTGCAATCACATCGTATGAGACCAAACTAATGGATTCAAACATAACATTTGCTCAAAAATGGTTAATTAGATTGTAGGGGTAAAGAAGGTTCTGAACCATTTTGAAGAAGAAGTGTTCAGAATTTGGGAGATTATCTGGAGGTTTAGCTGATTCCTTCATCAATTTGAGATTCCAAATGTTGTTATTAAAAACGCTTCTGTTTCTGTTGGCTTAAAAGAATCTAACCCTGTATATTGCAATTTATATCACAAGTCAACAGGCAATAATCATGCATCATGCACAAAGATAATATTCACCTGCAATCTCAAGCTCCTCAAGCCAGGCCAACATTTTAAGCTCTTGGTTACTGATCACCTTAATACCAATGAGCAGGAATGTATGAACATCATTTGTTGGTAAATTGTCCCATTGATTTTTGTAAATACTATTGATATTATCAAGCCCCCTTTTCCATGATTCTTGAGTAATATTGATATTATAATCCAAAATGTATCCAAACTCTTTGATGCAGGATAAAAATATTCCTTGAAAATTAGCCGAGGATGACACTTCGGGCTCAGGGTCAGGCATTATATCATTCATATCATGTTTAATTGTCTCCCTTTATTGAAATGCTTGAATATTTAGAGAAGAGGTGGGAGGGGTTTCATTGAGTATGGGTGGGCTTTCAGTATGCGGAGGTTCATTATCAATATGGTCCACTTCAACATTGATCATGTCATCACCTTGATACCGGGAATCTTTTGCAGCTTCAAAGGCATGGTATTTTTTGTTGGTTTTTTTGGTGGCATTTATATCTGGTCTTTTTCCTAATCCTTTTCCTGGAACTCCAATTACCACTCAAGATCCTTCAGGTAGAGATTCTCCCACCTCCACACCTGCCCATATATTGTAAGCAGGCATTTCAATGTTTTCGTATTGAATTAGTAATTGACTTACGGTTAAGATCCATTTTTGAGGAGGCTCATTGCTTCAGGAGTTTTACTATCATTTTGAATTTTCTTGAGCCTTGGGATTGTTTGAGCAATTTTTGAGACAAATTGTTACTTGGATATAATTTCAACCTCCCCACTGAAAATTACGTCATCTTACCCAGCATCTTCTGTCGGTGCATAAGGTTCAACAGTCTTTTCCTTCTCATAGCTTTTAAAATTTGGCTTCTAAGAGCTTGGAGGCTGAGCTGAAATAAAGGCTATGACAAAAGTATCAGGTTTGGAGAGACAACAAATATTCAACATAAATCTATGCTTACATTCTGGAAGAACTGGTGGATCTGGATTACTTTCATGTTCCAGGCTTTCTACTTCAATGCCTAACTCATTACTACTGACCATATGAGAGATTTCACTTCCACTCTCTGGGGATGAAGTTGTTTGTTCATTGAATTTCCCAGGGTTTGAGGCATAGCAGAGGTAGTTTCTTAAGTAGGTATATGGTGACAAGTTGATTGATAGCCTGATTGAAAATTGTAGAATAAAAAGATAAAAATGGAAGAAAAAAGGGGGGAGTTCTCAAAGTGGTGGAATTAAAATAAGTTCAAGATCACTGATTCTTTGTTAGATAAAATCAATATTGGAGAATTTTGCAAATTTTGAAAGAATTTAAATATCAATTTAAAACAGCTCAATAGTTAGTGAATTTTCCGGAAAAAAGACATTTCAGAACCACAAGCTGACCAAAAGAAACCTGCCCATCAACAGCCTTGGAACCTTCCATCAACATCTATTGAACTTGTCATGGATTTGCAAAAGATGATTTGTTGGGAAATTCAAGTAGGTGATGTGTTGCAAATTATTTCATCTCATTCAAATGAAATCACTTTCCTGTGAGAAATTGAATAAAGCTGACTAGTGAGGAACCTACTAAAGTCAACTTTTGAACTATTCAACGCTCATCAGGTAAGGACTAAGCAAAGTGTTCCACTTGGATGATATGAAATAAAATGCTTTTGTTTCAAAAACAGAAGACACAATTTGGGTATTGAATAGTCCACTTATTAGGTTTAAACTTGTGAGCCTCATGATTTAAACCCTAACCACAACATTGTGAATATACCTACCAATTTCCCCCCAGAACCTGTTGGAAGACATGGCCACTAAGCTTATCTCCCTGATTGCGTTCATATTGTATGCCAATAAGCCACTGTACCCTATGGACATAGTACTTGAGCGTAAAGGGTGGTGAGGGCAGAGATAGGGGGTGGCATTTTAGTCTCATCTTAGGGGGCTGCAGGGGTGTAAGGATCATAAGTGGCCTTGAGGATTATGCCAGTGTGAGGGGGGCGTTGGAAGCATGTCAAGAGGGCACTGCGAGTGTAAGGATGGTAAGCAGCGTCGGAGGCATGTCAGGCGGGCACTATACAAGCGTAAGGATGGTAAGTGGCATTTGAGGCATGTCGGGAAGGCACTCCACAAGCATAAGGATGGTAGGCCGGGGTGAGGGCGGCGTCAGAGGCATAACTTGAGGGCCCCGCAGGAGCCTAAGGATTGTAAGCCAAGGAGAAGATGAGGCGGGGTGAGGGCAGAGATGGGGGGAAGTTGTGGAGTCTCATCTGGAGGGGGGAAGGGCGTGTAAGGATGCTAAGCATTGGAGAGGATTAGGCAGGGATGAAGAAGCCAATTAAAGCGTGAGAGTAGGCATGGTAAAGGGGTGAGATGACCAGGTGGTGGGGCGGAAGTCTTCTCATGCACAAATATGAGCATGCCAAACTGCTGGGTAGCACAATGAGGTGTAATTACCCAAACATTGCAAAGAGTGTTGAAATGGGTTTGGGCTTTGAGTGACATTCTCATGTGACACATGTGAAAATTGACATTGTCTTGACGCAGACGTGACGTGACCCACCAAATCCAGTGACTATAAAGTGACACTAATGCAACTGAAGAAAGATTTTATACTGACCGCAGTGTGACGTGTAGTCAATCACCAGAAATTGACGCAAGATTTGCCCTGGTGACTGTACACCTTGTGAACAGGCCAATGTTCAAGGTTTAAGCATAAATTCATGTGGAGAACCAAACGTCCTTGACTAGCGCAAAACCGCCTAAAGTCAATTTTTTCCACTCAGTCTCCATGATGACCATTTTCAGCTCCAGAGTTCCACCCTTCAGATACAGGGAATTGAACCAAGTTTCTAGCTGAAAGCGCAAAACAGATAGCTGAACCTTGACCACTAAGCTAGTGTGATTTTAAAAGAATGGACGTTATTAGTTTACAATGTACCCTCACACGCAACAGTACAATGTTCTGAAAAATTTAGGGAAACACAAAATACAATAAATAATTCCTGTACAGGCTTGGTCTGTTTTTCCTGGCGCACTCATACATATAAGGGACTTAATATCCTGGAAACAGATGCAGAAAATGTTATAATTCTAGTTAGTAAAGTTTAGAGTAGTAGGGGTAAGCAATGTGAGTTGCAACCCAAATATACAGAAATTGCTGAAAGAACTTGCACTGGGTCATTAATACTGCTTCAGGGTTCAGAATTTAGAAGTTTTCATTGTTCTTAGCAGCTTTAAAATTAATCATTGAGGTTTGAAATTGGCTTACTTATTGTGCACATCCATACAGCATCAAATTTGAAGCATCCTGGCGAATGATCAACCAGACATTAGTCCTCCTCAGATCTCACTCTTCACTACCAATCTCAAGCCTAATGACTCTTGGAAGCTTCAAAGTCCAGCTATTTGTTCTTCTAAGCAAGCTTTTCACAATAAATCAAATCAAGATTTTCATCTTCCATTGCTTGGCCCTGCTCTGAAAATGTTAACTGTTTTCCTATGCAGTATATCAATTATGTTCACCATATAGCAGATAGCAGTCAGGTTTTTGGTGGGCTTATTTTTGGGCACCTAACAGGTGCTCAATATTCCTGCCATGTGTAGAATTTACAATATGAAGCAAAGAAAATAGAACATTTCATTACCTTTAATTCTAACACCCAATAATTATCCTCTTGAGTTTCTGTTCTAGACACTGCAGTAAAAAAGATGAACAACCTCTCATCTGATCCAGTCTTACCCTCACTTAATTACCTGTAAGGACATCTTGAAGCTAGCCTCTTTCTTCCCTTCAAGATTCCTGAGAAATTTAATCAATCCAATTCATTTAAAGATCCTCCCTCAAAGCTGATTCCAAAAATTATAGACAAGAATCAATGTTTGGTTGGATTAGAGGAGATAGAGGTCAAAGTTACGTTGGGTTTGGTTTGCACCATATCTGAAAAAAAGAAAATTTGCTCTTGCTAAGTGGTCCCAGGGACTTTGGAAAAAAATGGTCACTATTTTCTGTAAATTCAAAGAATTAAATCAGCTGACTTGCTTTGAAGATGATTCTAGGTCATTCCTTGTTCATTGTCTTTGCTTTCACACCCCTGTCTCTATGGATCAAATGGCTTCATCACCATCAGGCTCAAGGGCTTTGTTCCCATCAATGATAAATTGGACTTGTTACTCAAGACTGGGGACTGACCAGGATTAAGGTCAGCCAATAGACCCATGCAAAGACGGACAGCTTGAAGGTAAAGATGTGTTAAAGTCCATTCAAGATCCTGTCCAAATTAGGTGCATTTCCCAACCAACTTCCATCTTCTCAGAAAACCTTTTGTCTGGCCAATTGCTGGCAACAATGGATCCCTTTCTAGCTGTGGCTCCATCACAGCTGATGTCACACAGGTGGTCTGTACTTGGAATTTATTGGAAAACATGATTGTAATTTCTTCTGTAAGATGTGACTATGAAACTGATGATAATATCACTATTAATCAACAGTACTATGTCTGTTCTTATGAAATATAATAATAAAATATTATTATAACCACAATTAAATAGCTAAAGAATTATTTCTTTCACGTGTTAAACACTACTAGTGATTTTAACAGTGAGCAGTGATTGTCTACAAGAATCAATTACAAGAAGATTTTAATAATAAAACTTCTTTTATTAAAATGATAAAATTATTTTAATATATAATTATCTTTTGCAAGAATAATTATAATTATAATTCTTGAAGAAAACTAATTTTAGAGAAAAAATTTAAGAATTAAAAATAAATCACTCACTAATATTCCAAAGAACTTATTGAAAGATAAGATAGACAGATTTTATGTAGAATTGTGGGTTTTAAGGATCAAAAATGAATTTATAACAGTATTACAACAATATATAGTTGGATTCTATGATTTAACGTCTTTCTGATTGATTCTGAAAGATTTAAAACACTTAAGAATAGTTATAACTAATAATTACTTGTTGGTAATAATGGTTTAAATGATAATAAGATGATGATATGGAAAAAACAGCAAGAGGAGGCCTCTTTTAAGTCAACAACAGCTCACAGAGGCGTGCCATGGAGCAAACTAAAAAACCAGTGAGCGAGAAAACAATAAACCTTTTTGGATTATTGATTGCATCATCTGTTGTCACGTAATATTATCATAATTACTTAATTGATGCTTTTTACATGACTACCAACCCCAATATGGTTAAGAATAAAAGGAGTAACATCTGTAAATCTTCTTTCATTCCAAAAATAATCATTGATTTCTCAAAGTTATCAATGTTATTGGAAGTTTCATCACAGGTTGTAATTACTGTGAATTTTTGAAGATTCAGTGCTTCACATAGAATAGTCAAAAATGGACTGTAAGTAAAACTTTGCATTTTACTAGTAAAACCATGATTATTTTTGGTTTTGTCATAGATAATACAGGTTTCTATTCTTCCTGAAAGTTTCAGAAAGATTCATTAAGAATTGTATTTTTAATGAATTTTTGAAGTCTTTACCTCATTTCTACATGGAATTGCAAATATCAGTGTTTCACTGGTTTCTATGAGGTAAATCAATGGATACAAGTCCAAAAAGGGTTTTAATTACTATTTTGGGGTTTATCCATGGAAAATCATTAAGAATTTACATGGTTACAGGAGTCTAAGTAGCTCTTTACCTCCTTGGCCCCTCAAAATAGCAGGTTATTTGCTATTTTTGTAAGATTTACTGTAGTTGTAACATGGTAGCCAAGTTCCAAAAAGGTTTTAGTTTACCAATTAGGCCAAGATCAGCCATGGATCCAAGCTTTGGAGCTTTCCATGCCTCTGAGGACTCAGAAGTTGGGTACCCTGGCTCTCTTTGATGTCTTTTGTCCCCCTTGCCTATTTTTCACATCAAAATAGAAATTTAAGCTTAAAGTGAGATATCCACTATGGGTGTACCAAAAGTCCATGTAATAATACCATGATATTAAGTGCTCAAAGCATGAATAACACTATTTTTAGTGTATATGTAACATGGGATTTCTCACATTCCCATTATTTTGGTGTGAAATTAAGAAAAACAAAAATTTTCACGGGTCTTTTATGTGGTATTGATGATGTGGTATTGAAGTATTTTCCATTTTACCACCTCAAAGAGTTAATTTGAGCTTATTCACTGTATGGAGCTACCCTAGGTGAACTTTTGTGGAGAATCCAAATCTGGCCTTCAATCCATTGATTTACTTACTCAATAAAAAGTTATTCATCTTTTCTGAAATCAAAAATGATAAATTTTGGATATATGCATGAATTATGAGTTATGCATAATTCAAAATTTATTTTTAAGATAATTGTGGCCTATTTGGGTTTGTAAAATAAACCTCAACGCTCACATCTTCTCACGTCTGTTGGTATGATTTCTTTGAGGCAATTATCATTTGGAACAATGACCGACTGCAGAGACTTACCAGAGAGGTAAGTCACAATGAGTCTTTCCTTGCTCATATTTTTTGAATTCAGAGATTTATCTCCTCAAAGCAATTTTACATAAAAATAATACTATAAGTCAATTTCCAGCCTTTGTTGAAACATTCACTCTGGTTATGGCCAGCTGGGGTAAAAGATTAGGAGATCTTTTGGGAGCAAATAATTGCTTGAGAATAGGATAGTAAATTGAGAACATGAGGGGGAAGTGCAGGAGTGTAAGCATAGTAAGCTGAAGAGAAGAGGAGGTGGCAGTGCAGAGGTGTAAGGGTGGTAAATGGTGGAAATGTGGATGCAAATGTCTGCATGAGCATAAGGATGGGAAATTGGGCAATTGGGCAGGAATTGAGGCAGAAGGAAAACATAGTGTGAGAATAAGGATGATCAATTGAGAACATTAGAGGGCACTGCAGGAGCGTAAGCATTGTAAGCTGCGGAGTGGACTAGGAAGGGGTCCACAAGCATAAGGATAGGTGATGAGGGAAGAAACATATCTATGGGGCACTGTGGGAGTGTAAGCATGGTAAGTGGCAGGGTAAGGATGGGTGATGGTAGAGATGGGGTGGCAGGGGCAGAAGTATATCTATAGTGCACTGCGGGAGCATAAGCAAGGTAAGCCGTGGGGGTAGAAGTGTAAGAATGAGTGATAGCAGAGATGTGGTTCCAGGGGGCGGAAGGACATCTTTGCCTAAGCCTAAGGATTTTCAGATGGTGGAAACAATGAGGGGGTGTGAAAGCCAATTCATTTGTGAGATTAGGAACGGTAAAAGTGTGATATTATCAGCTGGAGGTGTGGAAGTCATCTCATGCCCAACTGCTTCCTTGTGCCATGAGGTGGAATTACCCAAACATTGCAAATGGTGTGGATATGGGTTTTTGGTTTGAGTGAAACACTCATGTGACATATTTGACAATTGATGTTGTCTTGATGCATACATGATGCAAATCACTAAATCCAGTGACTATAACATGACACTAACACAACTGAAGTGAGATTTTATACTGAAATTGGTGAGAAGTAAAGTCAATTGCCAGAAATTGACACAAAATTTGCCCTGGTGACAAGGATGGGAAATTGAGAACATGAGGGCAGTGTGGGAGTGTAAGGATGATAAGCTGTGAAGAAGATGAGGCGGGGATGGAGGCATAAGGATGGTAAAGGCCAGAAAAGTGGAAGCTAATGTGTGCGTGAGCCTAAGCGTGGTCAATTGGGGAAGAACCCAAGCTTAGTGCAAGTGTAAGAATAATTAATTGTGAACATTAGGTAGCACTGGAGGAGCATAAGGATTAGGCATGTGTGTGGACGCGGAAGGATGGGGTGGCAGAGTAAGAATCAGATCTGTAAGGTGCTTCAGGAGCAAAGGAGATTTGGAGGGGGCACAGAAGGGCATTGAGGGGTGAAAGTGTAAATGTGGTGGTGGGGTTGGAGGGATATATTTAAGGTGTGGAAGCGTAAGGATGGGTGAGTGAGGGGATGAGGTGGCAGGAGCAGATTCATATATTGAGGGTGCTGCGGGAGCGTAAGAATGGTAAACAGAAGGAAGAATGAGGCGGGAGTGTGGAAGCGTAAGGATGGTTGAGGGCAGAAATGGGGTGGCAGGGTTGGACGCATACAAATAGGGCACTGTGGGAGCATGAGCATGGGAAGGGGCAGAGAGGATTCCACGGGGGTGCAGAAGCATAAGGGTGGGTGATTGCAGATCTGTGGTTGTTGGAGTGGAATCATCTCTTGGGAAAAGCATAAGAATCATTGACCACTAGTAGAGATGATTAGCAAGTGTTGTGGAAGCCAGTTTTTGCATGAGAGTAGGCATGGAAGAGGGGTGAGATGATCAGGCAGTGGGGAGGAAGTAATCCAAAGGACAACTATGAGGATTCCAAACTGCTGCCTTGAACCAGGAGTAATTACAAAAACATTGCAAATGGCGTGGATATTGGTTTTTTCTGTGAGTCACATACTCATGTGACACATTTGGGGATTGATGTTGTCTTGACACAGACTTGATGTGACCCACCAAATACAGTAACTCTAATGTGACACTAATGCGACTGAAGCAAGATTTTATACTAACATTGGTGAAACGTGAAGGGAATTGCTGCCAATTGACATGACATTTTCCCTGGTGAGAAGGTTCAGACACACCAGGAATAATAATATTACAAATTAATGTTCTTTTTTTAGGGGGTGGAAATCTGAGCCTTGGAGGTATTTTCATATACCAAAAGACCATCAAAAATAATACAAGATACAATTATAAATAAAATAATTTTTTTTATATTATAAAAACAAAAATTAAAATATAAATATCAATTTATACACAAAAATAAAAATTCAATTTAAATTTAAAACTCAATTTACATTGAAATTGAAAATTTTGAAGACACATTATTACTTGAAAAAATTAATTAAAAATGAATTTTTGACAAAATTACTAAAATTAAAATATTTTTTGAAAAAAGTTAAATAAAAATGAATTTTTGACAAAATTACTAAAATTAAAATATGTTTTGAAAAAAGTTAAATAAAAGTTATCATAACTTCTTATCCAAAAAATAAACATGTGTAAATTATTTCTCTAGTGGAATCATCATAAAAAATAAGGTGGGGTCACCTCTGGATAAAGTTTTGGTAGCTCAACTCTAAAATAAGCTTAAATTAAGTTTTTAGTACTTTCTGTACAAAAGTTGATAATCCTCAAAACCTTAACTTAATTAACATCACATTTGGTATTAACCATAAATGTTTGTGTTAAGCTTGAGGTGTTGTGTATAGTTTAGAAGTTGTGAAGAATTGAAGTATTTCCAATTGAAATGTCACAATGTGCGCATGTATCACATAAGTGGACTTTGATTTAAATATAAGGTATCAATTATGAAAGCTTTTTACTGTAAAAATTCAATGGAATCACATATTTAAACTATAAGTATAATAAATAATGAGGAATTAAAGAGAAAATAAATTGGGAAGATTGATTCCTGGGGGGGAAAGGAATATTTGCTCTAAGGGAGATCCCAACTCCCAAATTCCTTTCTGACAGGTGTGAGATTTAAAAATCAATTTTATCACTTTTGTCCTGAAATTGAGTCACAGGGTCTGTGACTCAATTGATGATCAGGTTTTGATACCAACCATGGCCATTTTAACTGTTGCCAAGAGTGTAAATCTACCCTTAAGATTAAACAATCATTGTAATGACAGCTTTAACTGATTGTAAGTCTCTAAACCACATTTTAACTTGTTTTGAAGGCTTTAGTGAACCTTCGAGATATGACCACATACCAAAAAAAGGTCACACGAAATATTTAAAATAATTATACATTGAAAATAATTACCTTAAAGTTACAAAAATACCATAAAGTGGAATAAAACTTGGTTTAACTTAAGAACCAATGAATAAAAATTTGAAATAAACTATACCATTGGATTCCCCATGGTAAGATACACATATATCATTTTTATGGCATATCTGTAAAGTCAATATTTAATAAGTTATAAGTAATAATACCTTATAAAAAACACAAATCCCTATTTATTTCAAAGACCAATGAAACAACATGTGAAATAAGAGGTACCATTGGCTTCTCCATAGAAATCCACATATAAAACACTTAATAAGCTAAGCTCCAAAGTCAATACTTAAAGAATTAACCTGAATATATGCACTTTTTGGTCAATGCATATATTCAAGAATTTTAGCCGATATCTTTTGAAATATGCATGATAGAATGATGAACCAAAAATAAAGTCATCACTTAATTACTGTAGAAATACAGAAATGAAGTTTATTTCACAAGCTATAAACAAGGTTAAAACCTGTAAGGGATTATTGATTAAAATCAACAGAGCTGTTGACCACTTTGTTGTGAAAGTGGTCCAAACTTAAAAAAAAGTAGACATTTAGATTCTACTAGTTCATTCGTGAAGAATGATGTATTTTTTATTATAATATTCAAGGTACAACCCCTTGAAATCATGGTTTGAAGCTTAAAATATTAAATTTCAACAGAAAAGATGAGTTATAAGAAAGATCATCAAATATATAGTTTTGATTATGTAATGAAATGCTCTTGGCAGAATAATAAGGTTATGCCAAGCTATTAGAATTCACTCTCTGAATTGCTGTAGCGTGTAAATCTTAAAGGTTATTAAGGATCAAAGCTTGAGCTTAAATTGATCATTTATGATCACTCACTGTAACCTTAAATTAAGTTTAACAGGCATATGAGTGATAAAATTGGTGAATACTGTTAGTTTATGATTAAAACTAATAAAATCCACGAATTTTGGGGTTCTGCCAAGCCTCTGATGTCATCAAACTTAGAGTTATAGTGATAACTCTAAATAATGGCGTAATAATGATGTAATATGGTTTGATCATGATGTAATCATCATCAAACCTTAAAATATTGATCAATTCCAGTGGATATGATCAGTACACGTCTACTAGAAGCCTGTTGGACTCTAGGAGGGAGGTATTCACTATAAATAGAGCTGTTTTTACTCTGTTTTCCCCTCAGACGCATCAAAAAACATTAAATCAATAAAATCACAAGTTAATATCTTTATTCTTTACATATAAAACTTGCATATTATTAAAGACCAAAGATCATCTTATTATAATCATCAATTTTGACGTGATTAAATCATTTATTCAATTGTTTTTGTTAAAAATCTCTCTAAAATCTCTTTTCCACGTAAAAAATCAAGAATATTTGTAATTTTCTCTATTTTTTATTGTAAATACAATTTGGATAAGTTGTTGTTACATTTTTTGGCATAAAATATCTCAAAATTATTATATTAAGTATTAAAAGTAGGTTATTTTCCCTTATTATAATAATTTTCTCTTTACTATTACTTTAATAATTCTTTAATTAATATAAATAGTATTTATATTAATTTATAGCTTTAATATTGGTAATATTATTGTTATTAATTGTTTTTTATTGATAAAAAACCATTTTTTACACCTTTATTGTTTTTTTGTAACAATAATAAAGTGCCATTAAATATATTAATTATTTTATATTAATATATTTATTTTATTATATTATATTTTATAATATAAATTATATTATCATATTTATTTAATAATATAATTATTTTTACGCCATAATTATAATAATTCTTTATTATTATAATTATTTTTATCTTATTTATTTGATTTATAAGGACATTAATAGTACAATAAGTAAAATATTAGTAATTTTTACTTATTGTTTCATAGTCAAAGCTTACAGCTTGAAGTCAGGTATTACTATAGAAATGGCTGATTTAAGGGTCTAAAATGGCTAAAACCAGCTCTTTTTGGTCTAACCAAGGGTTCAATGATGCCATAATTGTCTTGTCTGTTGCCAGACTGTTTTCCACTACTTACAAGAGTAATTTTTACTTTTGAAGTAAGAAAATTGGTGGCTTTAAAACAATGTCTTCTTTTCCCCACTTTTCTCCTCAAGTCAGAATCTTTTCCTTTTATCATTACTTTAAACACTGTTAAGCCAATCAATGGAAGATTCCAACCACCCTTTTTAAATAGTTTTGAACCTTTTAAAAATGACAAAAAATCATTATAATCACTGTTTGTAACTCTTATAATAATTTTCACCCTTGAACCATCCCATAAGTGAATTAAAGAATCTTTCATCACTGTTAACTTTGTCATTTTTTTACAAATTAACTCTTGTCACTTTTGGGTGTTTTTATCTTGAATGATATTTTTATATCCTTTGTTCTTATAACCAATTTCCTGCAGTCCTTTTCTCAATTAATTCCAATTGAGATTTTTCTTGTAGGAATTTCTTTTGTAGCCTTGAATATCTCTTGTGGAGTATTTTTGGATAAATCTTTATTGTTTGTAAAACAGTAAATATTCATAGTATTTGTTTTATATTTATACAGTTAAAAAAAGAAAATTGGCATGTTTTCTCTTAAAAACCTTATTTCATACTATTTTTAATCAACTTTTTCCTTATGCAAATTTTGAGGACAGCAAAAGTACTTGATTTTGGATAAAAGTTTAATATCCACACCTTACACATTATTTGTGACACGGCACAACCAGCTTCACATTTTTTCTGCCAATTGCATGTGATAGAAGCACATAAGCCTCACAGAATGTGTTGCATTTATTTTCTGGGATGCACACAGAAAAGGAGAAAATGTGGATGTCTAATTGTCTATGCCAAAGGTGCATCCAGCTGCAAAATACTTTCAATGCTTGCATGTGATAAAAGCACATAAAACTCACATAATTTTTGGAATTTATTGCATGTGACACACACTGAAAAGCAAAAAAATTCAGATGGCAAATTGTATTTGACACAGGCACAACCAACCACACAATTTTTCCACACATTGTGCATGACAAATCAAATTGGCCTCACAGGAATGTGGCATAAATTGTACATGACACAGATGCAACCATATGCACCATGGTTCCAACAATTTTGTCTGTTAAACCACAAACACTCACTGTGAACCTTTGAGATATGACCACATACCCAAAAAGGTCACAAGAAATATTTAATATAATCATGCATTAAAAATAAGTACTTTTAAAATACAAAAATACCATAAATTGACATAAAACTTGGCTTAACTTGAAACCCAATGAATAAACATGTGAAATAAATTATACCATTGGATTCCCCATGGTAAAATACACATATACCATTTTTATGGCATTTGTGTAAAGTCAATATTTAATAAGTTATAAGTAATAATACCTTATAAAATACACAAATCCTTATTTATATCAAAGCCCAATGAGACAACATGTGACATAAATTGTACCAGTGAATTCTCCATAAAGGTCCACATATAAAACAATTTAGAAGCTAAGCTTCAAACTCAATACTTAAGGAATTAACCTGAATATATGCACTTTTTTGGTCAATGCATATATTCAAGGATTTTAGCTAATATCTCTTGTATTATACATGATAGAGTGATGAACCAAAAATAAGCTCAACATGTATTTTCTGTAGGAATATATAAATGAAGTTTATTTCACAATTTATAAACAAGGTTAAAACCTGTAAGGAATTATTGATTAAAATCAACAGAGCTGTTGACCACTTTGTTGTGAAAGTGGTCCAAACTTAAAAAAAAGTGGAAAGTTAGATTCTACTAGTTCATTCGGGAAGAATGATGTATTTTTTATTATAATATTCAAGGTATAACCCCTTGAAAACATAGTTTGAAGTTTAAAATATTAAATTTTGACAGAAAAGATGAGTTACAAGAAAAATCATCAAAAAGAGAGTTTTGGTGATGTAATGAAATACTCTTGGAAGCATAATAAGGTTATGCCAAGCTATTAGAATTCACTCTCTGAATGGCTTTAGCGTGTAAATCTTTAAAGTTATCAAGGATCAAAGTTTGAGCTTAATTTGATCATTTATGATCACTCACTGTAACCTAAATTAAGTTTAACAGTCATATGTGTAAGGTTTGACTATGAAACAATAAGTAATGATTACTAATTTATTACTTATTTTACTCTGAATGTCCTTATAAATTGAATAAATAAGATTAAAAATATAATAATAATAAATAATTATTATTATTATGGCGTAAAATAATTATATTATTAAATAAATATAATAATATAATTTATATTATGAAAATATAATATAATAAATAAATATATTAATATAAAATAATTAATATATTAAAAAGCTCTTTATTATTGTTACCAACAAATAATAAAGGCGTAAAAAATTGTTTTTTATTAATAAAAAACAATTAATAACAATAATATTACTAATATTAAAGTTATGAATTAATATAAATACTATTTATATTAATTAAAGAGTTATTAAGAGAGTAATAATAGAGAAATTATTATAATAAGAGAGAATAACCTACTTTTAACACTTAATATAATAATTTTGAAGTATTTTACGCCAAAAAATATAAATACAACTTTTTCAAATTGTATTTACAATAAAAATAAAGAAAATTACAAATTATTCTGGATTTTTACGTGGAAATGAGTTTTAGAGAGATTTTTAACAAAAACAATTAAATAAATGATTTAATCACGTCAAAATAGATGATTATAGCAAGGTGGTCTTTGGTCTTTAATAATATAATGCTTTTATATATAAAGAATAAAGAAAATTACCTTTTGATTTAATTGATTTAATGTTTTTGATGCGTCTGAGGGGAAAATAGAGTAAAAAGAGCTCTATTTATAGTAAATACCTCCCTCCTAGAGTCCAACAGGCTTCTAGTAGACGTGTACTGATCATATCCACTGGAATTGATCAATATTTTAAGGTTTGAGGGTGATTACATCATGATCAAACCATCTTACATCATTATTGCACCATTATTTAAAGTTATCACTGTAACTTTAAGTTTGATGACATCAGAGGCTTGGCAGAACCCCAAATTTCGTGGATTTTATTAGTTTTAATCATAAACTAATAGTATTCACCAATTTTATCACTCTTGTGACTGTTAAACTTAATTTAAGGTTACAGTAGGTGATCATAACTGCTCAATTTAAGCTCAAACTTTGATCTTCAATAACTTTTAAGATTTACACGCTACAGCAATTCAGAGAGTGAATTCTGATAGCCTGGCATAACCTTATTATGCTGCCAAGAGCTTATCATTATATCATCAAAACTCTAATTTTGATGATTTTTCTTGTAACTCACCTTTTCTGTCAAAATTCAATATTTTAAACTTCAAACCTTGATTTCAGGGGGTTATACCCTGAATTTAATAATAACAATTACATCATTCTTCACGAATGAACTAGTAGAATCCAACTGTATACTTTTTTTTAAGTTTGGACCACTTTCACAACAAAGTGGTCAACAGCTCTGTTGATTTTTATCAATATTTCATCATAGGTTTTAACCTTGTTTATAATTTGTAAAATAAAGTTCATTTCTGTGTTCTTACAGTAATTACGTGGTAACTTTATTTTTGGTTCATCATTCTATCATGTATAGTTTAGAAGATATTAGCTATGATCCTTGAATATATGCGTTGACCAAAAAAGTGCATATATTCAGGATAATTCCTTAAGTATTGACTTTGAGAATTAGCTTATTAATTGTTTTATGTGTGGATTTCTATGGGGAATCCACTGGTACAATTTATTTCACATGTTGTTTCATTGGTTTCTGAGATAAATAGGATTTTATGGTTTTTATAAGGTATTATACCTTATAATTCATTAAATATTGACTTCACAGATATGCCATAAAAATGGTATATGTGTATTTTTCCATGAGGAATCCAATGGTATAATTTATTTTACATGTTTATTCATTGGTTTTTAAGTTAAACCAATTTTTGTGTTAATTTATGGTATTTTTTGTATATTTAAGTAATTAATTTTAATGTATAATTATTCTAAGTAATTTTAGTATAATTATATTAAAGGTATAATTATTCTTAATCTTTTTGTGACCTTATTGGGTATGTGGTCATATCTCAAAGGCTCACAATATGAGTGATAAAATTGGTGAATACTATTAGTTTATGATTAAAACTAATAAAATCCACGAATTTTGAGGTTCTTCCAAGCCTTTGACGTCATCAAACTTAGTGTGAGCCTTAGAGGTAATTTCATATACCCAAAAGACCACAAATATAAAAAATAACATATTAATATAAATAAAATAAATTTATTTATATTATTAAAATAAAAATAAAAAATATAAATATAAAATTATATTAAAAATAAAAAATTAATTATAATTTAAAAATAAAATTACTTTAAATTTTGTAAATATAAAATTACATTTATACTTGAAAAATTTAAGTAAAAATGAAATTTTAACAAAATTGTGAAAAAATAAATAAATTTGGAAAAAAGTTAAATAAAATTTATTATAACTTTTTATCCAATTAATAAACATATAAATTTTATTTCACCATTGGATTCCTCATAAAAAATCAGGTGGGGTCACCTCTGAGTGAAATTTTTGTAACTCAACTCTAAATAAGCTTAAATTAAGTTTTTAGTATTTTCAATACAAAAGTTGAAAATCCTCAAAACCTTAATTTAATTCACACCACATGTGGTGTTAACCATCAATTTTTGTGTTAAAATTGAGGTGTTGTGTTTAGTTTAGAAGTTATGAGGAATTAAAGTATTTTCAATTGAATTCAATTGAAATGTCAAAATGTGCGCATGTATTACATAAGTGAACTTTGATTTACATATGAGGTGTCAATTATTACTGTATTGTACTGTACAATTGAATTGAATTACATGTGTAAATTATAAGTATAATACATGATGAGGAATTAAAGGAAAAATTAAATTGGAAAGATTAAATTTGGGGGGGAAAAGGAACTCCAGCTCTAAGGGGGAGCTAGACCCCCAAAATCCTTGCTGACAGGCGTGGGATGTCAAAATTCACGCAAAAGTTCATCACTTTTGGCCTGGAATTGAGTTACAGGGTCTGTGGACTCAATTGATGATGAGGTTTTGATACCAACTGGGGTAGTTTTAGCTGTTGCCAAGAAGGTAAAACTACCCTTAAGATAAAACAATCATAATAAAAACAGTTTTAACTGGTTTCTACGCCTCTGACACACATTCTGACGTGTTTTGAAGGCTCTAGGCCTGGTATTGCTATAGTAATGGCTGATTTAAGGGTCTAAAATGGCTTAAACCAGCCCTTTTTGGTCTAAACCAGGGTTCAATGATGCCATAATTGGCTTTTCTGTTGTCAGACTGTTTTTCACGACTGACAAGAGTAAATTTTACTTTTGGAGTAAGAGAATTGATGGCTATAAAAGAATGTCTTCTTTGCCCCACTTTTCTCTTCATGTTAGAATCTTTTCCTTTTATTAATTAGTTTAAAGCTGTTAAACCAATCAATCAAAGATTCCAACCACCACTTTTAAATCATTTTAATCCTTTTAACCACGTGAAAAAATCATTATAATCATTGTTTGTAACTCTTATAATCATTTTTACCCCTGAACCACCCCAAAAGTGAATTAAAGCATCTTTCATCACTGTTAACTTTGTCACTTTGTTTCCAAATTCACTCTGGTCACTTTTGGGCATGTTTTCTCTTTAATATTCTTTTTAAAGACTTTGTTCTTTAATTAATTGCTTGCAGTTCTTTGCTCAATTAATTCCAATTGAAATTGCTCTTGAAGAAATTTCTTTTGTAGCCTTAAATATCTCTTGTAGAGTATTTTTTGGATAAATTTTTATTGTTGGTAAAACAATAAATTTTTATAATATTATTGTTTTATACTAATAAACTTATAAACAATAAATTTGGCGTGTTTTCTCTTAAAAATAATATTTCATATCATTTTTAATTGAATTTTACCTTATACAAATTTTGAGGACAGGAAAAGTACTTGATTTTTAATCAAAGTTTCATATCCACACCTTACATTTGGGGGCCCAGCCATGATATTTTACCTGTGACATATTTTTTTTACTCTTTTTAAATCTTTTTTCTTATATTGAAAAATTTAAAAACATATAAAAAATACTTATAATCCAAAAAAAATCCTTAAAAAATAATTTTTTTCATATTATAAGTGAGGCTTATATTTTTATTTCTTTTTTGAAATAACCTTTTTTTACTTAATTAATTGGCTTTTTCATTAATTTTAGTGTCTGACAACGTGGTAAGACAAGAAAACATTGAAACAGCCTCAACAGTAACCAGCATTATCCCTGCCAGTACTGTTAATTCTGATCATAATAGTACTGTTATTGTGACTCAAAATAATCAACCTGAACCAATATCTTCTGAATTAATTAACTTGGATATAAGTAATACACTTCAGAAAGCCAAAAATTTGGCCAATAGTAAGTTTTTGACGTAAAAATACTATTTTAAGCCTTTTTTTAACCATAATTATGCCTTCAACCAGGTCAGGAGCCAGCTACAACCCCCCAAGCAGCTCCCAAAAAGGTAATAGACGTGATTATGGCAGAGGCCAACCAGGTACAGAAGGAAAAGGGTCAGTTGATGACTTCCAAACAACTAAAATGGGTCATTCTGAAGCTGATAATACCATTTTACCTTCAAAAAGAGCTGACACCGCCACAACAAGCCTCTGTGGACATATACAAAGCCAGCCACAGTGCATACAACAATGCACTCCAATTCAAGGAGTACCAGATCCTTGCAGACCTGTGGAAGAATTGCATGAATTCTTACCTGACAGTAAGAAAATTCTTGGGCCATCCCAACACTTGCAAATTGCTCAATGGATGGCATCCATTGATGGAGAAGAAAAACATGATGCTTTTGACACTAGAATGGAGGAAAAACAACCCTCCACCAGCCAAACCAGTGCCAAAAACAGCCCCAGTGGCCAGCAGCAGCAATTCCAACGTGAAAAAGCAGCCACAAACTCCAAACAAGGGCAAAGGGAAGGCACCAGCCCCAAAACCTTACAGCCAGGGCTACAGAATCCCAAAGATTCAGCAGGATGCCATGGAAAATGTATTTCAGATGGCCAGAACCATGATGGAATTACAGAAGAAGGAGGAAGCCAGATTAAGGTTCCAGAAATGATTTCTGACATATTTGATTCCATCCCAGAGTTGTATAATGCTATAAATGACGTGAAAAAACATCTTTCTGATAAAAATGACACCATTTGTAACAACATTAAAACAAACAACCTGAGTCTGTGCCAAATTAATGAAACACTTATGTGTTTTGAAAAAGTTTTGAGAACAATTAAAAATTCCAATAATGATAATTCTTCTAACAATAAAATAAATGAACAATCTGCTATTATTAAAGAATTAACAGATAAATATTCTAAATTCAATATTGATGACATAATTGAAACAAGAATTAAACAAGCCATAAATATTATCAAGACAGATAACAAGAAAGTCTTTGATGACATTTCAAATTCATTTACTGAAGTAAAGACATATACCATTGCCTTGAAAAAGTGTTTTGATGCTTCACAAGAAGAAGTATCAAAATTATCAATGAAATTGAATCAAGTCACTGCTGATAATACAAGACAGACAGAGTTATGGCAAGAACTTACACATAAAGAAGACATGTATAAAATTGAAGTAATAAATTTAATACAAAGCTTCCAACATGAATACAGAAATTCCCAAAGGTGTAGCAACAGTAAAATGAATGACATTGAACAATTACTGAACACCTTACCAAGAATGTCTACACCTCTAAATCAAAATGAGGGCACAAGAATTTCAAATCCACAAGTATTGGATCCTGATAATTCACAATTAAAAAATGAATTATCCACTTCTTTTCATAACTTGGAACCATCAATGGGCCAAGCACTCTTGAAAGAAGTTCCAAAACTTAAAGAATGGCCTCACTTCAGTGGTGAAGGAGAGTATGACCATATGGAATTCATTAGAGGTATTGACATGATCAAAGAGGATTTTGAATTACCAGACAGATTGGTAACAGCCAGGTTTAACACCTTGTTTACCAGATCAGCTCACAGATGGTACATCAAAATAAGACAAGCACATGGACACCAGAGTTGGACTTGGTGGAAAACCCAAATCATCAACAAATGGGCAAATGATGCTTGGAGGTTTAAAGTTGAAACAGCCTTTGAATCTGCCAAATTTAATGCTGATAAAGACAAAGCTTTACCATGGTTTTGCCAACAAAAGGACAGATTAACAGCATTATATCCTGACATGTCAGAATTTATGATCCATAGAAAAATTCTGAGACAATGTGGAGGTGACTTAGAGCATGCTGTCAAAAGCAGGACTACTGAACAATCTTCAGCAGAGGATATTATCAATATACTAGAAGAAGTAACCACCAGAACCAAAATTGGTTCTAGTAGGGTAAATCTTAAAACAAGGTTTAATACACCTTGGAAAGATTCTGTGGACAAAAACCCCAAAGAAAATTCTAGTAATATTAAATATAAATCTGCAGATACAGTCAGAAAATGCCATATTTGCCAAAGCACCACCCATTTAGCCAATACATGTCCAAAAAGGGGGAAAATCAATGAAATTGACATTGAAAAAGAACCAGATGTTGAAAAAGAAGACATAATTGAAGACAATTCAGATGATAAGTCATCCATATTCTCTGAATCTTCAAAAGATATAGAAAATATCAATGCCACTTTTGACATCATGGAATCTTATTCCCACTTACCACAATTGAGCAATGGTCAAGTTGATTTATCAAAAGTTCAAGATGCACAACTTATGAAGACAAAACCAAACAGAGGAAAAGGTTATACAGCTGGTAACTCCTGTATAACAGAAGTGGTGATTGACAACAAACCCACCAAACTTTTGCTTGACCCAGGAGCCTTCTGCTCTTGTGTTGGAAAATCTTTTCTTAAGACTTGTGTACCAAATTTTGAAGACCAATTGTTACCAATTGATGGTATAAAATTCAACAGTGCAAGTAACCCAATGAAAGCATTAGGAATCTTTGAGACCAATGTCATATTCCCACACATAAATGGGAATTTAAGGATCACAGTTGAATTTGTTGTTATGGAAAATTGCTCTAGTACCCATTTTATATTGGGAAATGACTATTTAATCATGTATGGGATAGATTTACATAATAACAAAGACAGATACTTTACAATTGGAGACAATAAGCACCAGAAATTTGCCTTTTTACCCTTTAAAAGACAAATTACAGTAAACAAAGTATCACCAGTCAACTTAGAGTTAGAGAAATTCAAGTCTGAACAGTTAAATGAGGCTGAAATAAGCCTTCATCTGACTGATAAGCAAGAAAATGAACTTTCTTCCCTTTTGTATGACCACAGAGGAGCATTTGCTACAGACAAAGAACCCCTGGGAGCAATTATTGGTCATGAAGTTGACATCATTCTTAACATTGAGAGACCTTATCCACCACTCTTAAGAAGACCTGCTTATCCAGCAAGTCCAAAATCAAGAGAAGCTCTAGAAATTCATATCAAAGAACTTCTAGACCTTGGTGTAATAAGAAAAGTAGGCCACAATGAGGAAGTAGAAATAACTACACCAGTCATAGTGGCGTGGCATAATGGAAAATCCAGAATGGTTGGGGACTTTAGAGCTCTGAACACTTACACTGTTCCAGACAGATACCCAATACCAAAAATCCAAATTGCCCTTACTCAAATATCTCAAGCAGTGTATATAACCACTATGGATGCCCTTAAAGGATTCCATCAAAATGTAGTAACACCAAGAGCAAGAAAATACTTGAGAATTATTGTTCATTGTGGAGTGTATGAATACTTAAGGATGCCCTTTGGTATCAAAAATGCACCTTCACACTTCCAAAGAATGATGAATGAAATCTTCCCTGAAGAACTCTCAGAGGGATGGTTAATCATTTACATTGATGACATTATTATCTGTTCAAAGACTTGGGAGGAGAACATGTACAGATTATCAAGAGTTTTGACAAAAATCCAATCAGTAAACATGAAAATCTCCTTGAAGAAATGTCATTTTGGATTTAAAGAACTTAAGGCACTAGGACATGTTGTATCTGGTTTGTCCCTTGGAATTGATAAAAACAAAGTTGCAGCAGTATTGTTAAAACCCATGCCTCAGAATAAGAAGGAAATTCAGTCATTCTTAGGTTTTGCAGGATATTACAGGCAACACATTAAAGACTTTGCATCCATAGCAAGACCACTTTATAAGTTGTGTGACAAAGACACAGTATTTGAGATGACTGTTGACAGAGTCAAAGCTTTTGAGTCTCTAAGAGAAGCATTGCCCACTGCTCCACTCTTACTGATGCCAGACTTTAAATTGCCTTTCAAACTGTATATTGATGCATCAGGGGATGGACTAGGTGCTGCACTTCACCAAGTTCAGATCATAAATGACAAACCTGTAGAAGGACCAATATGTTTCATATCCAGGCAAATCAAACCAACTGAAGCCAGATATAGAGCAAGTCAAATGGAATGTCTATGCCTTGTCTGGGCCTTAGAGAAATTGAACTATTTCTTAGAGGGATGTGTTTTTGAAGTAATAACAGATTGTACAGCTGTGAAATCACTTTTGAACATGAAAACACCTAACAGACACATGCTCAGATGGCAAATAGCCATACAAGAATACAGAGGCAATATGACTATTGTTCATAAGGATGGGAATATTCATAAGAATGCAGATGGACTAAGCAGATGGCCATTACCAAATAACATTGATAATCCTGCTTATGTTCCAGAAGAAGCTTCACCACAAATTCCAATAGAAGGAATAAGTGTTACAGACTTGAACACCACCTTCTTTGAAGAAGTCAGAAATAGTTACACTCAAGATAAGAATTGTAGCATCTTATGCCAATTACTTAACAAAGACTGTAAAGACAACTCTCTAATACATGCCTTGGATGAAGTATGGAGAAAATCTTATAATGAAGGGAGATTTCACCTACTGGATGGTATAATTTACCACAGAACCAAGCACACATGTGTCATGACAGTTGTAGACAGGTCATTAATCAATCTTGTACTGAAAGAATGCCATGATAGTCCCTTTTCAGGACATCTTTCTGAGGACAGAACAAGAGAGAAAGTAAAGACCTGCATATGGTGGCCAATGTGGCAAAAAGATGTTGCAGAATATTGCAAAACCTGTGACAGATGCCAAAAGGCAAATAAATCCACTGGCAAAAGACTTGGAAATATGATGAAAATCCAAGAACCAAACAGACCTTGGGAAATTGTCCATATGGATTGGGTAACTGGCCTACCACCAGGAGGTGACAGGAGCTATAATGCTTGCCTAGTAATTGTGGACAGATTCAGTAAAACTCCAATCTTTTTACCATGTCACAAAGATGATACAGCCATGGATACAGCTCTTCTGATATGGAATAGAGTAGTGTCATGGACTGGGATATTTACAAATATCATCAGTGATAGAGATCCCAAATTCACTTCAGCTCTATGGACAAATCTTCACCAATTATTTGGCACAAAACTGTCTTTCTCTACAGCCTACCACCCACAAACTGATGGTCTGGCTGAAAGAATGATCCAAACCTTAGAGGACATGGTGAGAAGATTTTGTGCATATGGCCTTGAATTCAAATATTGTGATGGATTTACCCATGATTGGTGTACTCTGTTACCAGCACTGGAATTAGCATATAAAACATCAATCCATTCCAGTACCAATCAGACTCCTGCTATTCTAGAAAAAGGATGGAACCCCAAGTTACCCCAAGATTCCTTGAGGAAAGACTTAATTGAAATACATCCCACAGCTGCTAGCTTCAAAGGAATGCTAGACAAAGCTAGAAAGCATGCAGTGAGATGCATGGAGGACTCTTTTGCATATGCTAAAGACAAATGGGATAAATCTCATGCAACTCCAGATTTCAAAGTGGGGGACCTAGTTCTTGTATCCACCACTAACTTCAATAACATCAAAGGATGTAAAAAGTTAAAAGACTCCTTTGCAGGACCTTTTGTGATTAAGGCCCTCCATGGAGAAAATGCTGTTGAAGTAGAGTTATCTGAAGAACTTAGCAATAAGCACCCTACATTTCCAGTAAGCTTGATAAAGCCATACAAATCTAGTGATGCTGAGAAATTTCCCTTGAGGAATAAGATTCCCCAAGTTATACCTCCTATTGAGACATCTGGTACTAAGAAAATAACCAAAGTTCTTAAAGAAAGGAAATTAAGAACCAAGAAAGTAAGGGAATACCTTGTTAGGTACAGTGACCCAACTTGTGAAGATGAATGGTTAGAAGAGAAAGATATACCAGAAGCTACCAAACTCCTGAGGAGATTCAGACACACTAGAAACACCAATATTACAAAGTAATATTCTTTTTTAGGGGGAGGGAATGTGAGCCTTAGAGGTAATTTCATATACCCAAAAGACCACAAATATAAAAAATAACATATTAATATAAATAAAATAAATTTATTTATATTATTAAAATAAAAATAAAAAATATAAATATAAAATTATATTAAAAATAAAAAATTAATTATAATTTAAAAATAAAATTACTTTAAATTTTGTAAATATAAAATTACATTTATACTTGAAAAATTTAAGTAAAAATGAAATTTTAACAAAATTGTGAAAAAATAAATAAATTTGGAAAAAAGTTAAATAAAATTTATTATAACTTTTTATCCAATAAATAAACATATAAATTTTATTTCACCATTGGATTCCTCATAAAAAATCAGGTGGGGTCACCTCTGAGTGAAATTTTTGTAACTCAACTCTAAATAAGCTTAAATTAAGTTTTTAGTATTTTCAATACAAAAGTTGAAAATCCTCAAAACCTTAATTTAATTCACACCACATGTGGTGTTAACCATCAATTTTTGTGTTAAAATTGAGGTGTTGTGTTTAGTTTAGAAGTTATGAGGAATTAAAGTATTTTCAATTGAATTCAATTGAAATGTCAAAATGTGCGCGTGTATTACATAAGTGAACTTTGATTTACATATGAGGTGTCAATTATTACTGTATTGTACTGTACAATTGAATTGAATTACATGTGTAAATTATAAGTATAATACATGATGAGGAATTAAAGGAAAAATTAAATTGGAAAGATTAAATTTGGGGGGGAAAAGGAACTCCAGCTCTAAGGGGGAGCTAGACCCCCAAAATCCTTGCTGACAGGCGTGGGATGTCAAAATTCACGCAAAAGTTCATCACTTTTGGCCTGGAATTGAGTTACAGGGTCTGTGGACTCAATTGATGATGAGGTTTTGATACCAACTGGGGTAGTTTTAGCTGTTGCCAAGAAGGTAAAACTACCCTTAAGATAAAACAATCATAATAAAAACAGTTTTAACTGGTTTCTACGCCTCTGACACACATTCTGACGTGTTTTGAAGGCTCTAGGCCTGGTATTGCTATAGTAATGGCTGATTTAAGGGTCTAAAATGGCTAAAAATGGCTAAAAATGGCTTAAACCAGCCCTTTTTGGTCTAAACCAGGGTTCAATGATGCCATAATTGGCTTTTCTGTTGTCAGACTGTTTTTCACGACTGACAAGAGTAAATTTTACTTTTGGAGTAAGAGAATTGATGGCTATAAAAGAATGTCTTCTTTGCCCCACTTTTCTCTTCATGTTAGAATCTTTTCCTTTTATTAATTAGTTTAAAACTGTTAAACCAATCAATCAAAGATTCCAACCACCACTTTTAAATCATTTTAATCCTTTTAACCACGTGAAAAAATCATTATAATCATTGTTTGTAACTCTTATAATCATTTTTACCCCTGAACCACCCCAAAAGTGAATTAAAGCATCTTTCATCACTGTTAACTTTGTCACTTTGTTTCCAAATTCACTCTGGTCACTTTTGGGCGTGTTTTCTCTTTAATATTCTTTTTAAAGACTTTGTTCTTTAATTAATTGCTTGCAGTTCTTTGCTCAATTAATTCCAATTGAAATTGCTCTTGAAGAAATTTCTTTTGTAGCCTTAAAATATCTCTTGTAGAGTATTTTTTGGATAAATTTTTATTGTTGGTAAAACAATAAATTTTTATAATATTATTGTTTTATACTAATAAAGTTATAAACAATAAATTTGGCGTGTTTTCTCTTAAAAATAATATTTCATATCATTTTTAATTGAATTTTAACTTATACAAATTTTGAGGACAGGAAAAGTACTTGATTTTTAATCAAAGTTTCATATCCACACCTTACACTTAGAGTTATAATGATAACTCTAAATAATGGCGTAATAATGATGTAATATGGTTTGATCATGATGTAATCATCACCAAACCTTAAAATATTGATCAATTCCAGTGGATATGATCAGTACACGTCTACTAGAAGCCTGTTGGACTCTAGGAGGGAGGTATTTACTATAAATAGAGCTCTTTTTACTCTGTTTTCCCCTCAGACGCATCAAAAACATTAAATCAATACAATAAAAGGTAATTTCTTTATTATTTATATATAAAACTTTGTATATAATCAAAGAACAAAGATCATCTTATTATAATCATCAATTTTGATGTTAATAAATCATTTATTTAATTGTTTTTGTTGAAAATCTCTCTAAAATCTCATTTTCACGTAAAAATCAAGAATATTTGTAATTTTCTCTATTTTTATTGTAAATACAATTTGGATAAGTTTTATTTATATTATTTAGCATAAAATATCTCAAAATTATTATATTAAGTGTTAAAAGTAGGTTATTTTCTCTTATTATAATAATTTTTTCTCTATTATTCTTTTAATAATTCTTTAATTAATATAAATAGTATTTATATTAATTTATAGCTTTAATATTGGTAATATTATTGTTATTAATTGTTTTTTATTAATAAAAAAGAATTTTTTACGCCTTTATCATTTGTTTGTAACAATAATAAAGTGCCATTAAATATATTAATTATTTCATATTGATATATTTATTTTATTATATTATATTTTATAATATAAATTATATTATCATATTTGTAAGGTTTGACTATGAAACAATAAGTAAAAATTACTAATCTAGTACTTATTGTACTCTGAATGTCCTTATAATTGAAATTAATAAGATTAAAATAATAATAATAATAATAATAAAGAAATATTATTATTATGGCGTAAAAATATTATATTATTAAATAAATATAATAATATAATTAATATTATATAAAATTATAATATTGAAAATAATATATTAATATAATATAAAGCTCTTTATTATTGTTACCAACAAATAATAAAGGCGTAAAAAATTGTTTTTTATAAATAAAAAACAATTAATAACAATAATATTACCAATATTAAAGTTATATATTAATATAAATACTATTTATATTAAATAAGAATTATTAAGAGTAATAATAAGAGAGAAATTATTATAATAAGATGAAATAACCTACTTTTAACACTTAAGATAATAATTTTGAGATATTTTACGCCAAAAGAATATAATAAAACTTTTTCAAATTGTATTTACAATACAAATAAAGAAATTTTACTAAAATTCTTGATTTTACGTGGAAATGAGTTTATAGAGAGATTTATAACAAAAACAATTAAAGAATTGATTTAATCACGTAAAAATGGTGATTAATAATAAGATGGTCTTTGGTCTTTAATAATATAAGAGTTTTATATATAAAGAATAAAGAAATTACCTTTTATTTAATTGATTTAATGTTTTTGATGCGTCTGGGGGGAAAATAGAGTAAAAAGAGCTCTATTTATAGTAAATACCTCCCTCCTAGAGTCCAACAGGCTTCTAGTAGACGTGTACTGATCATATCCACTGGAACTGATCAATATTTCAAGGTTTGAGGGTGATTACATCATGATCAAACCATCTTACATCATTATTACACCATTATTTAAAGTTATCACTATAACTTTAAGTTTGATGACATCAGAGGCTTGGCAGAACCCCAAATTTCGTGGATTTTATTAGTTTTAATCATAAACTAATAGTATTCACCAATTTTATCACTCTTATGACTGTTAAACTTAATTTAAGGTTACAGTAGGTGATCATAACTGCTCAATTTAAGCTCAAACTTTGATCTTCAATAACTTTTAAGATTTACACGCTACAGCAATTCAGGAAGTGAATCCTGATAGCCTGGCATGACTTCATTATGCTGCCAAGAGCTTATCATTACATCATCAAAACTCTATTTTTGATGATTTTTCTTGTAACTCATCTTTTCTGTCAAAATTCAAACCTTGATTTCAGGGGGTTATACCCTGAATTTAATAATAAACATTACATCATTCTTCACGAATGAACTAGTAGAATCCAACTGTATACTTTTTTTTAAGTTTGGACCACTTTCACAACAAAGTGGTCAACAGCTCTGTTGATTTTTATCAATATTTCACCATAGGTTTTAACCTTGTTTATAATTTGTAAAATAAAGTTCATATCTGTGTTCTTACAGTAATTACGTGGTAACTTTTTTTTTGGTTCATCATTCTATCATGTATAGTTTAGAAGATATTAGCTATGATCCTTGAATATATGCGTTGACCAAAAAAGTGCATATATTCAGGATAATTCCTTAAGTATTGACTTTGAGAATTAGCTTATTAATTGTTTTATGTGTGAATTTTCGTGGGGAATCTACTGGTACAATTTATTTCACATGTTGTTTCATTGATTTCTGAGATAAATAGGATTTTATGGTTTTTATAAGGTATTATACCTTATAATTCATTAAATATTGATTTTACAGATATGCCATAAAAATGGTATATGTGTATTTTTCCATGAGGAATCCAATGGTATAATTTATTTTACATGTTGATTCATTGGTTTTTAAGTTAAACCAATTTTTGTACCAATTTATGGTGTTTTTTGTATATTTAAGTAATTAATTTTAATGTATAATTATTCTAAGTAATTTTAGTATAATTATATTAAAGGTATAATTATTCTTAATCTTTTTTGTGACCTTATTGGGTATGTGGTCATATCTCAAAGGCTCACATTCCCTACCACCAAAAAAGATTGTACCACAATCTGATATGTATGATTAGGGTATCATCCACTGTCCTACCTCTTCAATAGACTTTGTTAGTCTTGAAGCTCAATAATGCTTAACTTTTTTATTTTTCAGGTTTTCTTTCATGTCTGAACCTTCTTAGTAGTGTATCAGCATTTGTTATATCCTTCTCAAGTAGCCATTCATCTTCTTGAGTTGAATTTCTATACCTTACAAGGTATTCTCTTTCTTTTTTGTTTCTTGTCCTTCTTTCTTTAAGGACTTTTACTATTTTCTTTTCCTCTCCTTCTTCCAAGGGGGGAATCTCAAGTGGGGGTTTATTTCTTAGTGGAAATAACTCCTTGTCACTTTAACTGTAAGGTTTTATCAGACTTACAGGGAAATTTGGGTGTTTGTTCATTAGTTCACCTGTGAGTTCTAATTGCACAGCATTGGGTCCATGAAGTTCTTTTATCATAAATGGTCCTACAAAGGAATCTTTCAATTTCTTTGGGCCTTTTATGTTATTGAAATTAAGGGTTGATACTAAAACCAAGTCTCCTATTTTGAAATCAGGTGGCTTATGACTTTTATCCCATCTTTCTTTTGCATATTTAAAAGAGTCTTGCATGCATCTGTTTGCATGGTGTCTTGCTTTGTCAAGCATTATCTTGAAGCTGCTTGCTGTTGGATGTATATCCACTAAGTCCTTTTTGAGGGTATCATAAGGAAGTCTTGGATTCCAACCTTTCTCTAGCATTGCTGGTGTTTTGCCAGTAGAAGAATGGATTGATGTCTTATATGCCAATTCAAGTGCTGGTATTAGTGTACACCAATAATGGGTAAAACCATCAGAATCTTTGAATTCTAGCCCATAAGCACAGAATCTTCTGATCATATCCTCTAGGGTCTGTATCATTCTTTCTGCCAAACCATCAGTTTGAGGATGATAAGCTGTTGAGAATGATAACTTTGTCCCAAACAAGTTATGGAGATTTGTCCATAATGCTGAAGTGAACTTTGGGTCTCTGTCACTTATAATATTTTGGAATAAGCCTGTGTGGCTAATGACTTTATTCCATATCATTATGGCTGTATCCATAGCTGTGTCATCTTTATGACATGGTAAGAACATGGGAGTTTTGCTGTATCTGTCAACTAACACTAGGCATGAATTATAACTCCTGTCTCCTCCTGGAGGTAAGGCTGTTACCCAATCCATATGAACTATTTCCCATGGGGATTTTGGTTCTTGGATTTGGATCATCATTCCAAATTTCTTTCCTGTGGCTCTGTTGGCTTTTTGACATCTGTCACAGGTTTGGCAGTACTCTGCAACATCTTTCTTCCAATTTGGCCACCAAGAGCAGGTTTTCACCCTCTCTAGTGTCCTATCTTCTGAGAGATGTCCAGATGCAACACTATCATGACACTCATGTAAAATGGTGTTTATTAGTGTTCTGTCTGTTAAGGCCATAACACATGTGTGTTTTGTTCTATGTTAAAGGATTCCATCAAGGAGGTGAAATCTTCCTTCATCATATGCCTTTTTCCATATTTCATCTAGTTTTGATGAAAGTGATGGATCTTTGCAGTCTTTCATTAGAAGTTGGCTTAAGATATGGCAATTTTTGTCTGTCTTATAGCTTTCTTTAACTTGGTTAAAGAATTCTGTGCCAATGTCTGTAACACATATTCCTTCTATATGGTGCTCTTCTTGTGGTACCCATGCTGGATTGTCAGGGGTATTTGCTAGAGCCCATCTGCTGAGACCATCTGCATTTTTGTGAATATTTCCAGATTTATGAACAATAGTCATATTTCCTCTATATTCCTGGATAGCAATTTGCCATCTCAGCATATGTCTGTTTGGAGTCTTCATATTTAATAGTGATTTCACAGCATTACAGTCTGTGATTACATCAAATACTGTGCCATCCAAATAATATCACATAGTTTATACAAGGATTTAGCAATCTTTGCAAAGTCCTTTATATGCTGTCTATAGTAACCAGCAAATCCTAGAAATGATTGCATTTCTTTTTTGGTTTGAGGCATTGGTTTAAGTAGTACTGCTGCTACTTTATTTTTGTCTATGCCTAGACTAAGTCCAGATACCACATGTCCTAGTGCTTTTAATTCACTATATGCAAAATGACACTTCTTCAAGGAAATTTTCATAATCACTTGGACTATTTTCTGTAGTACCCTTTCTAGTCTTGTAAGGTGATTTTCCCAAGTTTCTGAGCAAACTATAATATCATCAATATAGATAATTAACCATCCTTCTGATAATTCTTCAGGAAATATGGTATTCATCATTCTTTGATAATGGGAAGGTGCATTTTTTATCCCAAATGGCATTCTCAAGTATTCAAAAATTCCACAATGGACTATTATTCTTAGTAGTTTCTTGGCATTGTCTGTTAAGACATTTTGATGAAAACCCTTGAGAGCATCCATAGCTGTGATGAACTTAGCTTGTGACAATTGGGTCAATGTCTCATGGATTCTGGGTATTGGATATCTGTCTGGAATGGTATAGGTATTCAGGGCTCTGAAGTCTCCTACCATCCTTGATTTTCCATTATGCCAAGTTATAATGACAGGTGTAGTAACTTCTACTTGCTCATTATGTCCAACCTTTCTTAGTACTCCAAGGTCCATTAATTCTTTAATGTGCACCTCTAAGGCTTCTCTAGCTCTTGGACTGGCTGGATAAGCAGGTCTTCTTAATAAAGGTGGGTAAGGCTTTTCTACATTAAGAATTATATCCACTTCATGTCCAATTATGGCACCTAGTGGTTTTTTGTCAGTTTCAAAGGCATTTTTATACTTAAATAAGAGGTCAATCAATTTTTCTTTCATTTTTTCTGTCAATTCTTGATTGAATTCTGCCTCTTTAAGTTGTTCAGATATAAAAATTTCCTTTTCTGGAATTTTTTCTTCTTTCTTAAGAACTGTGATTTGTTTTTTGTTATTTAAGAAGCCAAACTTTTGTCTTTTGTTATCTCCTATGGTAAAATATCTATCTTTTTGGTTGGAGATATCTATACCATAGATTGATAAGTAGTCATTCCCAAGTATGAAATGATTACTAGTACAGTTGTCCATTACTACAAACTCTACTTTAATTCTGACACATTGTGAGGGATGAGGAAAAATTAGTGTTAAATCAATTATTCCAAGGGGCTTCATGCTCTCACTTGCACTACTGAATTTGACACCTTGTATTGGCATAAGTTTTTCTTGCCAGTTTGGGACAATGGTTTTTAAATAACTTTTGCCAACACAAGTGCAATATGCTCCTGTATCCAAGTTAACTTTTCCTTCTTGGTTTTCAACCATAACAATACATATACTTGATTTTCCAGCTGTATATCCCATTCCTCTTGCAGGTTTGGTTCTATACATTTTGGCATCTTGTATGTTTGTCAGGTTTGTGTCAGATGGTCCAACTTGTGGCAAGTTTGAATTAACATCCAGTACTTCATAAATTAAGTCAATATTATTAATTTGTGCATTAATTATATTGATTTCATCACTTTCAGAGCTTTCTGACTCTTCTGTCTCTTTTTCAGAGTCAGATTCCTCTTCCTTGTCATTGTGGCTTTCTGTTTCCACAATTTCATTAATCTTTGCTTTTTTAAGGCAATTATTGGCTAAGTGTCCGATACCTCCACATTTATGGCATTTTCTTTGCTCATTATTGTTGGATGTATTGGGCTTAAAGGATTCTTTTGATTTATCTTTTTTGATAAATGGTTTATTTGGGCTTTTAATGTCCAATTTTTTCCAAGTCCTGCCAATTTTTGTTCTTGTCACTATATCTTCTAGTGCATTTATATACTCTTCTGTGGAGCATGGTTCTATACACCTGCTTCTTAGGGCATGTTTTAGTTCCCCTCCACATTTTTTAAGTATTTTCATGTGCACCATCTTTTGTGACATTTCTGGGTACAGTGCATTAAGCCTTTCAACTTGTTTCAAGAACCAAGCTAAAGGTTTGTCTTTCTCTGGGTCAAAGAAAGAGTTTTCAAATGCATTTTTTATCTTATACCTCCAGGCATCATTTGCCCACTTAGTGATTATTTCTTGTTTCCACCAAGTCCAGGTATTTTTACCATTTGTTTGTCTTATGCCATAATACCATCTTTTTGCAGATTTCTCAAACAAAGAATGTAATCTTGCAGTGATTAATTCATCTGGTATGGCATAATCTTCTTGTAACATGTCAATTGTTTTAATAAATGACATGTGGTCATATTCACCTTCTCCTGTGAATGTTGGCCATTCTTTCAATTGAGGTGCTTCCTTCATTAAGAATTGGTTATTATCTTGGTGACTCAAGTCTGTTATGAAAGGATTTGACAATTCCTCTTTTGTTTTAACAGGGCTTCTTATATGAGAAAATGGTGTTGATAACTTTGGCATATTTAAATTAGCCTCATTGATTTTATCCATTTTTTCAGCGATAAGCCTTATTTCACTCTTAATATCATCTTTCAGATGCATTCTTGCTTCATCACTTTTTTCCACATGGTCCAAAAGTAATTTTTGGTGTGATGAAGTCTTTTCTTCAAATTTTTCTACAGAAATACTTAATTTATTTAATTTTTCTGTAAGATTGTCAATACTCACATCATAATTGATTGTCAAAGTTTTGTCTTTGATATCTTTTATGTACTTATACAATTCTTGTTGTCCTTGTATTAATTTTTGAGTATTGTCAATTAAATTTTTAGGTTTATTATTTTCAACAATAAACTTAATGTTGTCAATTTCTTTCTTGTTTTGCACAACGATTTTTGTTAAAGAAGATAAATTGTTATTTATTTCTTGTAGTGATAATAAACTATCTTTAATTTCTTTTAGAGGTAATATACTATTTTTAATTTCTGTTAAAGTATTTACAACATCTTTTGACAAGGTTATTTCTTTGGGAAATGAGGTTGTCTCATTCTTTGCGCTTCCTTGTCCTTGAATTCCATCAAGGTTCTGGCCATGTTGAAAGCATTGTCCATGGCATCCTTTTGGATTCTTGGGATTCTGTAGCTTGGGGAATATGGTTTCCTCCAATGCTTTTTCTTGTTCTTCTTCCCTTCTTGGGGAAGTGGGTTGGCTTGGGGCTTGCTGGTAGAAGCTACTGGGGCTTCTTCCTTGGTTGCCTCCCTCTTTTTGGCATGGTAATCCTTGATTTTTTTGATTTGAGGTTTGGATGACAGTGGATTCCACCATTGGAGTATTTCACTATCTCCTCCTCTTTGAGGAACTTTTTCAGGATGTGCCAGGAGTTCATCACTCCTTGGTGTATTTGAGGCAACATTTCCCAATCTTTTTCCTTGTACACTGTGCAATACTGCTTGTACTGGCTCATGTAGATGTCTATTTGAGCCCTCTGAATGTGATTTGTACCTGTTTGAGTTACTCATACTTAGTTCTAATTCAGGCTCAGATATCATGGGCATTTCTGGGACTTGCCTTTGGGATAAGGCACTTCCTTGTGTGGATTCTGTTCCACTGGGGATATTGCCCTTTCTTTTCCCTTTTGAGGGATCAATTCTACCTCTGAGTCCAGCTCCATCTGATTGGATGGAGTATTGGGAACCTCTTCTGGTAGTCATAATTAAAGAATAAGAAAAAATAAAAGTATTTTAGAATAAAAATTCTTTTATGGCAATTTATAAAAAGAGGTGCTCACCTTCAGAGTCTTGAATGGTGGGTCCTGGAAAGTCTAATTTCTTAGCTTTCTTTCTTTTGGTGAAAACTGGTGTTGGAGAACTTTGACAAGTTTCTTCCACCAACCTCTCAACAGTAGCTTGGTTATCTTCTGTTGGGTTATCTTCAAACACTAAAAAAGACAAATAAATATAAGTCTTTATATAAGAAGTGTTATTTTTGGCAAGATATGGCAATTTTCCACATAGAAATTGCTTTATATCTTAAAAAATTGAAATAAAATAAAGAAATGAATAAAAATGAATAAAAATAACTTTTTTTATTGGTTTTGAATATTTTTTAATATTTTTTATATATTTTTTTATTTTTTAAAGAATAAAATAAAAAAAAAGAATATGATTCTTATGAAATTAAATTATAATAAAATTATTTTTAATTTATAAAATATCTTTTTTAATCACTAGAGTCACTCAAAGAAAGTTCTTGCAAGTCTAAGGATGTGAAAAACCACGTGTAAGACAGTACAATTGCTTTCCAAATGCCTCAATAGCTTTTAAAATCAATAAAATATAAAATTATTATATAATTTATGATTATAAATATAATTTATTATTGGATAAACCCAAATAGAATCTTTTTAAAGGTCTTTTAAGTAAATATCACGGCCAGGCCCCCAAATGTAAGGTTTGACTATGAAACAATAAGTAAAACTTACTAATTTATTACTTATTGTACTCTGAATGTCCTTATAATTGAAATTAATAAGATTAAAATAATAATAATAATAAAGAAATATTATTATTATGGCGTAAAAATATTATATTATTAAATAAATATAATAATATAATTAATATTATATAAAATTATAATATTGAAAATAATATATTAATATAAGATAATTAATATATTATAAAGCTCTTTATTATTGTTACCAACAAAAAATAAAGGCGTAAAAAATCGTTTAATATATATAAAAAACAATTAATAACAATAATATTACCAATATTCAAGTTATATATTAATATAAATACTATTTATATTAAATAAGAATTATTAAGAGTAATAATAAGAGAGAAATTATTATAATAAGATGAAATAACCTACTTTTAACACTTAATATAATAATTTTGAGATATTTTACGCCAAAAGAATATAATACAACTTTTTCAAATTGTATTTACAATAAACATAAAGAAATTTTACTAAAATTCTTGATTTTACGTGGAAATGAGTTTATAGAGAGATTTATAACAAAAACAATTAAAGAATTGATTTAATCACGTAAAAATGGTGATTAATAATAAGATGGTCTTTGGTCTTTAATAATATAAGAGTTTTATATATAAAGAATAAAGAAATTACCTTTTATTTAATTGATTTTAATGTTTTTGATGCGTCTGGGGGGAAAATAGAGTAAAAAGAGCTCTATTTATAGTAAATACCTCCCTCCTAGAGTCCAACAGGCTTCTAGTAGACGTGTACTGATCATATCCACTGGAATTGATCGATATTTTAAGGTTTGAGGGTGATTACATCATGATCAAACCATCTTACATCATTATTACACCATTATTTAAAGTTATCACTATAGCTTTAAGTTTGATGACATCAGAGGCTTGGAAGAACCCCAAATTTCATGTATTTTATTAGTATTAATCATAAACTAATAGTATTCACCAATTGTATCACTCTTATGACTGTTAAACTTACTTTAAGGTTACAGTAGGTGATCATAACTGCTCAATTTAAGCTCAAACTTTGATCTTCAATAACCTTTAAGATTTACACGCTACAGCAATTCAGAGAGTTAATTCTGATAGCCTGGCATAACCTTATTATGCTGCCAAGAGCTTATCATTACATCATCAAAACTCTAATTTTGATGATTTTTCTTGTAACTCATCTTTTCTGTCGAAATTCAATATTTTAAACTTCAAACCTTGATTTCAGGGGGTTATACCCTGAATTTAATAATAAAAATTACATCATTCTTCACGAATGAACTAGTAGAATCCAACTGTATACTTTTTTTTAAGTTTGGACCACTTTCACAACAAAGTGGTCAACAGCTCTGTTGATTTTTATCAATATTTCACCATAGGTTTTAACCTTGTTTATAATTTGTAAAATAAAGTTCATATCTGTGTTCTTACAGTAATTACGTGGTAACTTTATTTTTGGTTCATCATTCTATCATGTATAGTTTAGAAGATATTAGCTATGATCCTTGAATATATGCGTTGACCAAAAAAGTGCATATATTCAGGATAATTCCTTACGTATTGACTTTGAGAATTAGCTTATTAATTGTTTTATGTGTGAATTTTTGTGGGGAATCCACTGGTTACATTTTTTTCACATGTTGATTAATTGATTTCTGAGATAAATAGGATTTTATGGTTTTTATAAGGTATTATACCTTATAATTCATTAAATATTGATTTTACAGATATGCCATAAAAATGGTATATGTGTATTTTTCCATGAGGAATCCAATGGTATAATTTTTTTTACATGTTGATTCATTGGTTTTTAAGTTAAACCAATTTTTGTACCAATTTATGGTATTTTTTGTATATTTAAGTAATTAATTTTAATGTATAATTATTCTAAGTAATTTTAGTATAATTATATTAAAGTTATAATTATTCTTAATCTTTTTTGTGACCTTATTGGGTATGTGGTCATATCTCAAAGGCTCACAATATTTATTTAATAATATAATTATTTTTATGCCATAATTATAATAATTCTTTATTATTATAATTATTTTTATCTTATTTATTTCATTTGTAAGGACATTCATAGTACAACAAGTAAAATATTAGTAATTTTTCCTTATTGTTTCGTAGTCAAACCTTACACTCACCAAATGTGTGTCATTTATTGTGTGTGACACAAATGAAAGGACACATAGTCTGTATGGAAAATCTCATATGACATGGGCACAACTAGACACACAATGTGATTGCTGATTGCGTGTGATAAAAGCACACAAAAACTCACAAAATTTGTGGTCTTCATTGGATGTGAGACACAAAAAAACACAAAATATGTATTGTCAGGGTGCCTTTTTGATATATCTTTACAATTATAATAAAAAGCTATAACTCTGTGTGTGACACAAAAATAATGTTGATAAATATGTGAAAAAATGCTTAAAAGATGATTCATAAGGTTTTTAAGGATTTAATAATGAGTATTAGTGATTATGAGTTCTTCTGAAAGCCCTTGGTGAAGGTTTTATCTGTTGTTTTACAATAATAAATCCTACAATTATTAAGATTCTAATAATACCTGTTTATCTCTAAGGGTACCACTTTTATATAAAGATATACCACATAAGAATACTAGAAAAGGATTATTTTTTAGCTTTTTGGTGAGGAAAAGCCTCCTTTTATATTCTTCTGGGGTAGTTTCATGTTCCTTACCTCTGAATACGACCACAGAGTAAAGTGTTTTACTACTTTGGGCTGGTTTGTGGCTCTATACACTCAATACAGACTGGTTTTGGGTGGAAGCATGGGTCTAGGGCCACAAGTTGTTGTTTTTACTCTATACAGGGTGAAAATGTTCAAACATGGAGCTTACAGGTGTGTTCTGTTGCTTCTGATATGTCAGAAGCTGTAAAGAACATGACTGTATGACTATTATTTGTAATTCTATGATAAATTGAAGAATAAACATCATTTAATTCAATTATATGAACAGCTGTCCCATAGTAAGATCCCATACTTGCTAGTGTGGGATTGAAGTCTTAGAACCTGAATATCTTCTTCAGTTTTGAAGATAGATATCTCAAAAGTGACTCATTTCTTAGCCCTTTATGAGTTATACACAATGGTTACTAATTTGGTATAACTACAATTAAATATGGAAAAGCTATACCAATTATAAATTCCATTGTCAATTTGTGGATTTGCTATGAATACTGTATTGAGCTTTTTTTCTGCATACATTTTCCTCTATATGAGCAATTAGAAGATCTATGGCACCATCAGAAAGCTCTCATTGTTTTATTTCCAAAGAGAACCCACTTAAGGTACCTCTCACTATGACAGCAGAAGTTAGATGAGAGGTGAATTTTTTTTCACCCTTATTTGGCTTATATTTAACCATACCCTCTGTAGTTTTGATGCTAGCTCATGTTAGCTGGTACCATGAAGTATCCCTGATTGAAATCCTCATTTTAACATTCATTTTATGGGGTTCTTCCTCTTCCTCTTAATCTTGGATATAAGATCAAAATTAAGGTTCATGCTCAGTTCTTGCTTTGAGCTGGAATAACTCTGTTATTCCTTAGTCTATGGTTATGGGAGTTTTACATTTTCAAAGAGGTGATTTGCCCCTTTCTTTTAATTCCATTTATAAGCTATTTTTTGCTGAGGTCACTATTTAGTGGCATTTTACTCTATCATTGTGTTATGGTGCTTTGGATGTCATGCTTGTGCTCTGTCTTTGAGTCACAGGCCAACATGTATGAAAAATTGTGTGTGACACAGCCAAAAACAGCCACAAAATTCTTCCACTGACTGCATCTCATAGAAGCACATAAAACTCACAGAATGTGTGGCATTGATTGAGTTTGAAACACATGAAAAAGCACACAATGTGGATAACAAATTGCATGCAACACAGGTGCAAACAGACACATAACTTTTCTTCTGATTTCATGTGATAAAAGAACACAAAACTAACATAATGTGTGGTATATATTTCGTGTGACACACATGGAAAAGCACAAAATGCATACAGAAAATCTCATGTGACACAGGCACAAACAGCTACACAGTGTTTCCACTGATTGCACATGATAAAAGAACATAAAATTCACAGAATTTGTGGCATTTATTTCATGTGACTAACAAGGAAAAGCAGAAAGTGCAGATGGCAAATTGGATGTGAGATAGGGGAAAACAGACACACAATGTTTCTGCTGATTGTGTGTGAGAAAATGACACAAAGCTTACATAATCTGTGGCATTTATTGTGTGTTAAACAAACAGAAAAGCACATAATTTGGATGGCTAATTGAATGTGAAACAGGTGAAGACAGATGCACATTGTTTCTGCTTATTGTGTGTGATAAAAGGAAATAAAACTCACAGAATGTGTGGCATTTATTGGGTGTGACACACATGGAAAAGCACAACATGTCGATGGAAAATTACATTTGAAATAGGCGCAAACAGCCATACAATGTTTCCTCCAATTGCATGTGGAATATCACATAAGGCTCACAGAATTTGTGGCATTTATTGGGTGTGACACACCTGGAAAAGCACAAAATGCAGATGTCGAATTGCATATGAAACACAGAGAGGCACAAAATTTGGATGGAAATTTGAATTTGAAATAGGTGCAAACAGAAAACCACACAATTTGTGGAATTCATTGTGAATGACACACAAAAAAGAAATAAATGTGGATGAAAAGCTGTTTGTGATGCAGGCACCCAGCTGCATGATGTTTTGGCTGATTGAATTTGATAAAAAAGATTTGACTCATCAAATTTGTGTTAGAAATGGGATTTGACTCACATTGACACCAAAAAGAACCAAATCTGAATGGCATGTTTTGTGTGACACAAATACACACAATAATGGTCAAGATAATGAGGAGAATTTCATTTGAAAAACACAAATTCATTTAATTTGATCATTCACATATTGTGCATTCCACCATACCCCATTTTCAAGTCGTGGTATAATTTCATTCATGGTGGAATGCAACCATTTACAATTCAAATCTGTGTGATATCTCATGTACTATGGGATTCCACCATATTCCATGTAATTGGTGTTATCATTTATATGCTGTGGCATGCCACCTTACACCCTTTGAATAGGCCAATCATCAAAATGTAAGCATCAAGTCATGTGGATAACCATATGACTTGGACTAGTGAGAAAACTACTGAAGTCAAGTGTTGTCCAGCCAGTATCTATGATGACCACTTTCAACTCCAGACTTCCCCCCTGCAGATTGGGGGAATCAAACAAAGTGCTTAGCTCAAATTTCAAAACAGATAACTGAAAATTGACCACTAATCTAGTGTTTGCATTTTCCAAGAAGTGAAAGTATTAATATATCATGTACAGTTTCATGCAAATGTACAGACCTCTAGAAAATTAAGGGAAACACTAAATAAACGAAATAATCCTTGTACAGTAAAACTCAGTTGTACAGGCTTGGTCCATTTTTTATTGGCTCATTCACACAGAAAAGGGAACCAATGTCATGGAAACAGATGCAGAATATATTCTGTGTTTTAGTTAGTAAAGCTCTTGAAAAAGAGTGCTTCATTTAAATTGAACATGTATATATAATAAATAAAATTATTTTGGAAAAGAACACATATTCGTTTAAAGGCTCTTATTTGAATTATGCTACAATGATCTTTGAAATTTATTCCCTTCTTTGTCAGAAAACTAAAATGAGTCATATAACATTGATTTACAGACAAAAGATTGATTTCACCAAGGAAATGAGAAGCTCATTAGCAGAGAGGACAACCATTTTGTTCAAGAATTTTTTGAACCCTTTTTAGAACTTTTGTGAATAGTTGAGAAAGGAGCCAATTTGGAACTTCATTCCAGGTAGAATTGATTTCTTCGTGGAGTTTTTCCATAGTATGGAGCTAGGAAAATTTAGAAAGTTTGTATTTGATTTTTTGCCAAAGTTTTTCTATTGCCTTCATGTTGAGTTAGTGAGGTGGTAATTTAATCTTGAAAAGATATTTAAAACCTTGCCACTGCTGGTTGTTGCAAGTGGTGTGAATTCACGTTCTTTGATATTGAAAAAAACTATCATTTTATGATCCAAAAAGACTGGTAGTTTGTTCAAGAGGACTTCAATCTAAGAAAAATAGTGATATTAAGAAGATATGAAATAAAAACAAATAAAAATATTATCCCAAAAATGACTTAAAACATCAAAAATTCAAGTAAAAAAACTGTTTTTTGAAGCATTATTATAGAAAAAAGGAATGAAACAAAAGAAAATCCCAATAATGCATTTTGGAGTGCTATACAAGTGTGGTCTGGATGGTAAGGGAATGTTATTTAAAATCTTAAAAGGGAAGGGATGCATGAGAAACAATGAAAGTAGAACTCTAGAAGAAGAAATTAGTAATATGAACTAAAACATTCCAAATTAGAATTCAGTGAGAACTTTCATCCTGTATGTTGTTTCCAGATGAATGTGCTGTTTTACCTTTTTAGGGGAAAACTTGATTTCTTCAAACAAAGGTTATAAATTCTAGGTATCTTCCTTAAAAATGTTTGGGTATTACTGGTACCCCATGAAAATGGAGCTTCTGTATGCTATACAGAGTTCAATTTCCTGTAACAAAATCACATATTTACAATAATTTGAGCTTAAAATGATTCACAGGACTAAACCTTTGGATCCTGTAGCTTTGAAATGTTGTAATTAATTATTCTATTTGCCATAAACTTCAATCAATTCAGTGCAGTACAGTAAAAATGTTTTTCATACAGATATTTCTATTTTAAAGTACTACACAGTACATTGAGGCTGTGAATTATAGAAATTTTTATATGTTGTATTTTTTTCATAGTGTGGCAGTTACAAGATATTAAAAATACAAATATAACTATTTATTTTTACACACAATTATACACATTCCAGTTATCATTTTTGTCAAATTTCAATATTATACTCAATACATATTTCCTCACAGTACTAGGAAATAGTCTTGGATCATGAGCGATAAACCTTTTGCATGTGGTTCATAAAAGATGAAGTACAAAATCTTGAGGACTATTAATAACAGAAATATTTGCTTAAGCTAGCTGGCATTCACCATTTAGACTTTTTTGAGAAGAGTCCTTGCAAGGTTCTTTGTTTAATTATATAAGTATGAGATTGTTCTTTTCCTTTTGTTGTCATGTTTTTACAGAACCACTACTCACTACAAGTGTACATTTGACACAACAAAACATACAGCAACATACAGAGCAAGAATTTATGCTAGAAAGTAATGTAAAATGGAGAACTCTATGTGCAGTATGTTATGGCTATAGATCTTACAGTGTTATTAAAAATACCATTTAAAATGTAAATCTGTATTCTTACCACACTTTTGAAGTTCTTAGTGTATGACGTTTATTAGTTTTTCCAAACAGTGAAGTACAGTGTTGTACCTCAAGCACAAAATTTTGTCCTGTATACCATACAGGAATTGAATTTTCATGGGTTGTATAACCAGCCTGAATTCATACTTAATATTCATTGCCAGAGATAGACACACCTTTCTCACTGGTCAAGATGAATTCCATTTTGTAATAGAGTCCCTTAATCATGTTGTAATTGGTAAATATCATGGTTTATACCCTAACCAGAATATGTTGAATATCTCCCCTTCAATCGAAAACCCATGAATTAATTGGGAGAAGGCCACTGGATATATTTATGTGAATGGCCTCATAATTTCTGCTGAAATGCTGCCATACCCTATGGCTCCAAAATCTTGATATGGTCAAATACTGTGAGCCTTTGAGATATGACCACATACCCAATAAGGTCACAAAAAGATTAAGAATAATTATACCTTTAATATAATTATACTAAAATTACTTAGAAAAATTATACATTAAAATTAATTACTTAAATATACAAAAAATACCATAAATTGGCACAAAAATTGGTTTAACTTAAAAACCAATGAATAAACATGTAAAATAAATTATACCATTGGATTCCTCATGGAAAAATACACATATACCATTTTTATGGCATATCTGTAAAATCAATATTTAATGAATTATAAGGTATAATACCTTATAAAAACCATAAAATCCTATTTATCTCAGAAACCAATTAAACAACATGTGAAATAAATTGTACCGGTGGATTCCCCACAAAATTTCACACATAAAACAATTAATAAGCTAATTCTCAAAGTCAATACTTAAGGAATTATCCTGAATATATGCACTTTTTTGGTCAACGCATATATTCAAGGATCATAGCTAATATCTTCTAAACTATACATGATAGAATGATGAACCAAAAATAAAGTTACCACGTAATTACTGTAAGAACACAGATATGAACTTTATTTTACAAATTATAAACAAGGTTAAAACCTATGATGAAATATTGATAAAAATCAACAGAGCTGTTGACCACTTTGTTGTGAAAGTGGTCCAAACTTAAAAAAAAGTATACAGTTGGATTCTACTAGTTCATTCGTGAAGAATGATGTAATTTTTATTATTAAATTCAGGGTATAACCACCTGAAATCAAGGTTTGAAGTTTAAAATATTGAATTTCGACAGAAAAGATGAGTTACAAGAAAAATCATCAAAATTAGAGTTTTGATGATGTAATGATAAGCTCTTGGAAGCATAATAAGGTTATGCCAGGCTATCAAAATTCACTCTCTGAATTGCTGTAGCGTGTAAATATTAAAAGTTATTGAAGATCAAAGTTTGAGCTTAAATTGAGCAGTTATGATCACCTACTGTAACCTTAAATTAAGTTTAACAGTCATAAGAGTGATAAAATTGGTGAATACTATTAGTTTATGATTAAAACTAATAAAATCCACGAAATTTGGGGTTCTGCCAAGCCTCTGATGTCATCAAACTTAAAGTTACAGTGATAACTTTAAATAATGGTGCAATAATGATGTAAGATGGTTTGATCATGATGTAATCACCCTCAAACCTTAAAATATTGATCAATTCCAGTGGATATGATCCGTAAACGTCTACTAGAAGCCTGTTGGACTCTAGGAGGGAGGTATTTACTATAAATAGAGCTCTTTTTACTCTATTTTCCCCTCAGACGCATCAAAAACATTAAAATCAATTAAATAAAAGGTAATTTCTTTATTCTTTATATATAAAACTCTTATACTATTAAAGACCAAAGACCATCTTATTATTAATCACCACTTTTACGTGATTAAATCAATTTTTTAATTGTTTTTGTTATAAATCTCTCTATAAACTCATTTCCACGTAAAACCAAGAATTTTAGTAAAATTTCTTTATTTTTTATTGTAAATACAATTTGAAAAAGTTGTATTATATTCTTTTGGCGTAAAATATCTCAAAATTATTATCTTAAGTGTTAAAAGTAGGTTATTTCATCTTATTATAATAGTTTCTCTCTTATTATTACTCTTAATAATTCTTATTTAATATAAATAGTATTTATATTAATATATAACTTTAATATTGGTAATATTATTGTTATTAATTGTTTTTTATTCATAAAAAACAATTTTTTACGCCTTTATTATTTGTTTGTAACAATAATAAAGAGCTTTATAATATATTAATTATTTTATATTAATATATTATTTTCAATATTATAATCTTATATAATATTAATTATATTATTATATTTATTTAATAATATAATATTTTTACGCCATAATAATAATATTTCTTTATTATTATTATTATTTCAATCTTATTTATTTCAATTATAAGGACATTCAGAGTACAATAAGTAATAAATTAGTAATATTTACTTATTGTTTCATAGTCAAACCTTACATTTGGGGGCCTGGCCGTGATATTTACTTAAAAGACCTTTAAAAAGATTCTATTTGGGTTTATCCAATAATAAATTATATTTATAATCATAAATTATATAATAATTTTATATTTTATTGATTTTAAAAGCTATTGAGGCATTTGGAAAGCAATTGTACTGTCTTACACGTGGTTTTTCACATCCTTAGACTTGCAAGAACTTTCTTTGAGTGACTCTAGTGATTAAAAAAGATATTTTATAAATTAAAAATAATTTTATTATAATTTAATTTTATAAGAATCATATTCTTTTTTATTTTATTCTTTAAAAAATAAAAAATACATAAAAAATATTAAAAAATATTAAAAACCAATAAAAAAAGTTATTTTTATTCATTTTTATTCATTTCTTTATTTTATTTCAATTTTTTAAGATATAAAGCAATTTCTACGTGGAAAATTGCCATATCTTGCCAAAAATAACACTTCTTATATAAAGACTTATATTTATTTGTCTTTTTTAGTGTTTGAAGATAACCCTTCAGAAGATAACCAAGCTACTGTTGAGAGGTTGGTGGAAGAAACTTGTCAAAGTTCTCCAACACCAGTTATCACCAAAAGAAAGAAAGCTAAGAAATTAGACTTTCCAGGACCCACCATTCAAGACTCTGAAGGTGAGCACCTCTTTTTATAATTGCCATAAAAGAATTTTTATTCTAAAATACTTTTATTTTTTCTTATTCTTTAATTATGACTACCAGAAGAGGTTCCCAATACTCCATCCAATCAGATGGAGCTGGACTCAGAGGTAGAATTGATCCCTCAAAAGGGAAAAGAAAGGGCAATATCCCCAGTGGAACAGAATCCACACAAGGAAGTGCCTTATCCCAAAGGCAAGTCCCAGAAATGCCCATGATATCTGAGCCTGAATTAGAACTAAGTATGAGTAACTCAAACAGGTACAAATCACATTCAGAGGGCTCAAATAGACATCTACATGAGCCAGTACAAGCAGTATTGCACAGTGTACAAGGAAAAAGATTGGGAAATGTTGCCTCAAATACACCAAGGAGTGATGAACTCCTGGCACATCCTGAAAAAGTTCCTCAAAGAGGAGGAGATAGTGAAATACTCCAATGGATGGAATCCACTGTCATCCAAGCCTCAAATCAAAAAAATCAAGGATTACCATGCCAAAAAGAGGGAGGCAACCAAGGAAGAAGCCCCAGTAGCTTCTACCAGCAAGCCCCAAGCCAACCCACTTCCCCAAGAAGGGAAGAAGAACAAGAAAAAGCATTGGAGGAAACCATATTCCCCAAGCTACAGAATCCCAAGAATCCAAAAGGATGCCATGGACAATGTTTTCAACATGGCCAGAACCTTGATGGAATTCAAGGACAAGGAAGAGCAAAGAATGAGACAACCTCATTTCCCAAAGAAATAACCTTGTCCAAAGATGTTGTAAATACTTTAACAGAAATTAAAAATAGTATATTACCTCTAAAAGAAATTAAAGACAGTTTATTATCACTACAAGAAATAAATAACAATCTATCTTCTTTAACAAAAATTGTTGTGCAAAACAAGAAAGAAATTGACAACATTAAGTTTATTGTTGAAAATAATAAACCTAAAAATTTAATTGACAATACTCAAAAATTAATACAAGGACAACAAGAATTGTATAAATCGATAAAAGATATCAAAGACAAAACTTTGACAATCAATTATGATGTGAGTATTGACAATCTTACAGAAAAATTGAATAAATTAAGTATTTCTGTAGAAAAATTTGAAGAAAAGACTTCATCACACCAAAAATTACTTTTGGACCATGTGGAAAAAAGTGATGAAGCAAGAATGCATCTGAAAGATGATATTCAGAGTGAAATAAGACTTATCACTGAAAAAATGGATAAAATTAATGAGGCTAATTTAAATATGCCAAAGTTATCAACACCATTTTCTCATATAAGAAGCCCTGTTAAAACAAAAGAGGAATTGTCAAATCCTTTCATAACAGACTTGAGTCACCAAGATAATAACCAAGTCTTAATGAAGGAAGCACCTCAATTGAAAGAATGGCCAACATTCACAGGAGAAGGTGAATATGACCACATGTCATTCATTAAAACAATTGACATGTTACAAGAAGATTATGCCATACCAGATGAATTAATCACTGCAAGATTACATTCTTTGTTTGAGAAATCTGCAAAAAGATGGTATTATGGCATAAGACAAACAAATGGTAAAAATACCTGGTCTTGGTGGAAACAAGAAATAATCACCAAGTGGGCAAATGATGCCTGGAGGTATAAGATAGAAAATGCATTTGAAAACTCTTTCTTTGACCCAGAGAAAGACAAACCATTAACTTGGTTCTTAAAACAAGTTGAAAGACTTAATGCACTATACCCAGAAATGTCACAGAAGATGGTGCATATGAAAATACTTAAAAAATGTGGAGGGGAACTAGAACATGCCCTAAGAAGCAGATGTATAGAACCATGCTCCACAGAAGAGTATATAAATGCACTAGAAGATATAGTGACAAGAACAAAAATTGGCAGGACTTGGAAAAAATTGGACATTAAAAGCCCAAATAAACCATTTATCAAAAAAGATAAATCAAAAGAATCCTTTAAGCCCAATACATCCAACAATAATGAGCAAAGAAAATGCCATAAATGTGGAGGTATTGGACACTTAGCCAATAATTGCCTTAAAAAAGCAAAAATTAATGAAATTGTGGAAACAGAAAGCCACAATGACAAAGAAGAGGAATCTGACTCTGAAAAAGAGACAGAAGAGTCAGAAAGCTCTGAAAGTGATGAAATCAATATAATTAATGCACAAATTAATAATATTGACTTAATTTATGAAGTACTGGATGTTAATTCAAAATTACCACAAGTTGGAACATCTGACACAAACCTGACAAACATACAAGATGCCAAAATGTATAGAACCAAACCTGCAAGAGGAATGGGATATACAGCTGGAAAATCAAGTATAAGTATTGTTATGGTTGATAACCAGGAAGGAAAAGTTAACTTGGATACAGGAGCATATTGCACTTGTGTTGGCAAAAGTTATTTAAAAATCATTGTCCCAAATTGGCAAGAAAAACTTATGCCAATACAAGGTGTCAAATTTAGTAGTGCAAGTGAGAGCATGAAGCCCCTTGGAATAATTGATTTAACACTAATTTTTCCTCATCCCTCACAATGTGTTAGAATTAAAGTAGAGTTTGTAGTAATGGACAACTGTACTAGTAATCATTTCATACTTGGGAATGACTACTTATCAATCTATGGTATAGATATCTCCAACCAAAAAGACAGATATTTTACCATAGGAGATAACAAAAGACAAAAGTTTGGCTTCTTAAATAACAAAAAACAAATCACAGTTATTAAGAAGGAAGAAAAAATTCCAGAAAAAGAAATTTTTATATCTGAACAACTTAAAGAGGCAGAATTCAATCAAGAATTAACAGAAAAAATGAAAGAAAAATTGATTGACCTCTTATTTAAGTATAAAAATGCCTTTGCAACTGACAAAGAGCCACTAGGTGCCATAATTGGACATGAAGTGGATATAATTCTTAATGTAGAAAAGCCTTACCCACCTTTATTAAGAAGACCTGCTTATCCAGCCAGTCCAAGAGCTAGAGAAGCCTTAGAGGTACACATTAAAGAATTAATGGACCTTGGAGTATTAAGAAAGGTTGGACATAATGAACAAGTAGAAGTTACTACACCTGTCATTATAACTTGGCATAATGGAAAGTCAAGGATGGTAGGAGACTTCAGAGCCCTGAATACCTATACCATTCCAGACAGATATCCAATACCCAGAATCCATGAGACATTGACCCAATTGTCACAAGCTAAGTTCATCACAGCTATGGATGCTCTTAAAGGTTTTCATCAAAATGTCTTAACAGACAATGCCAAGAAACTACTAAGAATAATAGTCCATTGTGGAATTTTTGAATACTTAAGAATGCCATTTGGGATAAAAAATGCACCTTCCCATTATCAAAGAATGATGAATACCATATTTCCTGAAGAATTATCAGAAGGGTGGTTAATTATCTATATTGATGATATTATAGTTTGCTCAGAAACTTGGGAAAATCACCTTACAAGACTAGAAAGGGTACTACAGAAAATAGTTCAAGTGAATATGAAAATTTCCTTGAAAAAGTGTCATTTTGCATATAGTGAATTAAAAGCACTAGGACATGTGGTATCTGGACTTAGTCTAGGCATAGACAAAAATAAAGTAGCAGCAGTACTACTTAAACCAATGCCTCAAACCAAAAAAGAAATGCAATCATTTCTAGGATTTGCTGGTTACTATAGACAGCATATAAAGGACTTTGCAAAGATTGCTAAATCCTTGTATAAACTATGTGACCAACAAACAGTCTATGAGATGACAGAAGAAAGAGTCAAGGCATATGAAGAATTGAAAAATTCCTCAACAAATGCCCCATTTCTCCTAATGCCAGATTGGAAACTACCCTTCAAACTGTACATTGATGCTTGTGGAGAAGGACTAGGTGCTGCACTTCACCAAACACAAATTATCAATGATAAACCAGTGGAAGGACCAATTTGTTTCATTTCAAGGCAAATAAAGCCAACAGAAGCAAGGTATGGAGCAAGCCAAATGGAATGCTTATGCCTAGTGTGGGCTCTAGAAAAACTGCATTATTATTTGGATGGCACAGTATTTGATGTAATCACAGACTGTAATGCTGTGAAATCACTATTAAATATGAAGACTCCAAACAGACATATGCTGAGATGGCAAATTGCTATCCAGGAATATAGAGGAAATATGACTATTGTTCATAAATCTGGAAATATTCACAAAAATGCAGATGGTCTCAGCAGATGGGCTCTAGCAAATACCCCTGACAATCCAGCATGGGTACCACAAGAAGAGCACCATATAGAAGGAATATGTGTTACAGACATTGGCACAGAATTCTTTAACCAAGTTAAAGAAAGCTATAAGACAGACAAAAATTGCCATATCTTAAGCCAACTTCTAATGAAAGACTGCAAAGATCCATCACTTTCATCAAAACTAGATGAAATATGGAAAAAGGCATATGATGAAGGAAGATTTCACCTCCTTGATGGAATCCTTTACCATAGAACAAAACACACATGTGTTATGGCCTTAACAGACAGAACACTAATAAACACCATTTTACATGAGTGTCATGATAGTGTTGCATCTGGACATCTCTCAGAAGATAGGACACTAGAGAGGGTGAAAACCTGTTCTTGGTGGCCAAATTGGAAGAAAGATGTTGCAGAGTACTGCCAGACTTGTGACAGATGTCAAAAAGCCAACAGAGCCACAGGAAAGAAATTTGGAATGATGATCCAAATCCAAGAACCAAAATCCCCATGGGAAATAGTTCATATGGATTGGGTAACAGCCTTACCTCCAGGAGGAGACAGGAGTTATAATGCATGCCTAGTGCTAGTTGACAGATACAGCAAAACTCCCATGTTCTTACCATGTCATAAAGATGACACAGCTATGGATACAGCCATAATGATATGGAATAAAGTCATTAGCCATACAGGCTTATTCCAAAATATTATAAGTGACAGAGACCCAAAGTTCACTTCAGCATTATGAACAAATCTCCATAACCTGTTTGGGACAAAGTTATCATTCTCAACAGCTTATCATCCTCAAACTGATGGTTTAGCAGAAAGAATGATACAGACCCTAGAGGATATGATCAGAAGATTCTGTGCTTATGGGCTAGAATTCAAAGATTCTGATGGTTTTACCCATGATTGGTGTACACTAATACCAGCACTTGAATTGGCATATAAGACATCAATCCATTCTTCTACTGGCAAAACACCAGCAATGCTAGAGAAAGGTTGGAATCCAAGACTTCCTTATGATACCCTCAAAAAGGACTTAGTGGATATACATCCAACAGCAAGCAGCTTCAAGATAATGCTTGACAAAGCAAGACACCATGCAAACAGATGCATGCAAGATTCTTTTAAATATGCAAAAGAAAGATGGGATAAAAGTCATAAGCCACCTGATTTCAAAATAGGGGACTTGGTTTTAGTATCAACCCTTAATTTCAATAACATAAAAGGCCCAAAGAAATTGAAAGATTCCTTTGCAGGACCATTTATGATAAAAGCACTTCATGGACCCAATGCTGTGCAATTGGAACTCACAGGTGAACTAATGAACAAACACCCAACTTTCCCTGTAAGTCTGATAAAACCTTACAGTTCAAGTGACAAAGAGTTATTTCCACTAAGAAATAAACCCCCACTTGAGATTCCCCCCTTGGAAGAAGGAGAGAAAAAAAAAATAGTAAAAGTCCTTAAAGAAAGAAGGACAAGAAACAAAAAAGAAAGAGAATACCTTGTAAGGTATAGAAATTCAACTCAAGAAGATGAATGGCTACTTGAGAAAGATATAACAAATGCTGATAAACTACTAAGAAGGTTCAGACATGAAAGAAAACCTGAAAAATAAAAAAGTTAAGCATTATTGAGCTTCAAGACTAACAAAGTCTATTGAAGAGGTAGGACAGTGGATGATACCCTAATCATACATATCAGATTGTGGTACAATCTTTTTTGGTGGTAGGGAATGTGAGCCTTTGAGATATGACCACATACCCAATAAGGTCACAAAAAGATTAAGAATAATTATACCTTTAATATAATTATACTAAAATTACTTAGAATAATTATACATTAAAATTGATTACTTAAATATACAAAAAATACCATAAATTGGCACAAAAATTGGTTTAACTTAAAACCCAATGAATAAACATGTAAAAAGAATTATACCATTGGATTCCTCATGGAAAAATAAACATATACCATTTTTATGGCATATCTGTAAAATCAATATTTAATGAATTATAAGGTATAATACCTTATAAAAACCATAAAATCCTATTTATCTCAGAAACCAATGAAACAACATGTGAAATAAATTGTACCGGTGGATTCCCCACAAAAATCCACACATAAAACAATTAATAAGCTAATTCTCAAAGTCAATACTTAAGGAATTATCCTGAATATATGCACTTTTTTGGTCAACGCATATATTCAAGGATCATAGCTAATATCTTCTAAACTATACATGATAGAATGATGAACCAAAAATAAAGTTACCACGTAATTACTGTAAGAACACAGATATGAACTTTATTTTACAAATTATAAACAAGGTTAAAACCTATGGTGAAATATTGATAAAAATCAACAGAGCTGTTGACCACTTTGTTGTGAAAGTGGTCCAAACTTAAAAAAAAGTATACAGTTGGATTCTACTAGTTCATTCGTGAAGAATGATGTAATGTTTATTATTAAATTCAGGGTATAACCCCCTGAAATCAAGGTTTGAATTTTGACAGAAAAGATGAGTTACAAGAAAAATCATCAAAAATAGAGTTTTGATGATGTAATGATAAGCTCTTGGCAGCATAATGAAGTCATGCCAGGCTATCAGGATTCACTTCCTGAATTGCTGTAGCGTGTAAATCTTAAAAGTTATTGAAGATCAAAGTTTGAGCTTAAATTGAGCAGTTATGATCACCTACTGTAACCTTAAATTAAGTTTAACAGTCATAAGAGTGATAAAATTGGTGAATACTATTAGTTTATGATTAAAACTAATAAAATCCACGAAATTTGGGGTTCTGCCAAGCCTCTGATGTCATCAAACTTAAAGTTACAGTGATAACTTTAAATAATGGTGCAATAATGATGTAAGATGGTTTGATCATGATGTAATCACCCTCAAACCTTAAAATATTGATCAATTCCAGTGGATATGATCAGTACACGTCTACTAGAAGCCTGTTGGACTCTAGGAGGGAGGTATTTACTATAAATAGAGCTCTTTTTACTCTATTTTCCCCTCAGACGCATCAAAAACATTAAAATCAATTAAATAAAAGGTAATTTCTTTATTCTTTATATATAAAACTCTTATACTATTAAAGACCAAAGACCATCTTATTATTAATCACCACTTTTACGTGATTAAATCAATTTTTTAATTGTTTTTGTTATAAATCTCTCTATAAACTCATTTCCACGTAAAACCAAGAATTTTAGTAAAATTTCTTTATTTTTTATTGTAAATACAATTTGAAAAAGTTGTATTATATTCTTTTGGCGTAAAATATCTCAAAATTATTATCTTAAGTGTTAAAAGTAGGTTATTTCATCTTATTATAATAATTTCTCTCTTATTATTACTCTTAATAATTCCTATTTAATATAAATAGTATTTATATTAATATATAACTTTAATATTGGTAATATTATTATTATTAATTGTTTTTTATTCATAAAAAACAATTTTTTACGCCTTTATTATTTGTTTGTAACAATAATAAAGAGCTTTATAATATATTAATTATTTTATATTAATATATTATTTTCAATATTATAATCTTATATAATATTAATTATATTATTATATTTATTTAATAATATAATATTTTTACGCCATAATAATAATATTTCTTTATTATTATTATTATTTCAATCTTATTTATTTCAATTATAAGGACATTCAGAGTACAATAAGTAATAAATTAGTAATATTTACTTATTGTTTCATAGTCAAACCTTACAAATACTGAATATATATCCTTTCTTCCTATGTCTGAAAATGGAACATTTTTTGACTTCTTATGGAGAGCATGGAGGCTCTGATAGAGGAAGAGGAATTTTAATTGGGAAGTGAAGATTAGCAAGAACCTGAAGAACCTGATATGAAATAATTGGGCCAAAAGCTCTTTCATAGTAAACAGGATTGAGGAGTTTGATTTGTACTGGGAGATGCAAATTCTGTTTGGAGTTATACGCACTAATAATGAAAAATTCATGATCCATCACAATTGGTGGCTCACTTCTCAGTTCATGAGAATTTAATGGATTATGTAAATGCTGCATTAATAAAGGTTTTTGTGTGTGAGAATAAGAAATTGGTGGCTTCACACTGTGCTGTTGTAATATTAACAGCCCTGTCAGCCCACATAAAAAACTGTGAAATCTTAGTAATTTACAGAAATAATTCTCCGAAAACACATGCACAAAAACTTTGGTGTGAGCATGAGTGTAAAAGAAAATTTAATTTGTGCCATCTAACAGCTTTGTAAGCCCTTTGAAAAGCAGTGAAGACACAGTAAATTTCAGGGATGATCAGTTAGAAATGTGTAAGCCAATTTTTATGCAAGAGAGATAATTTAAAATCATGGGGATCAGCGGCTAGCGATGCATAATTAAATTTTTCTTTTAGCATTAGTAAGTTAGACTTCTGGCTTGAGCCATACTTTACTAATAACTCTGTAGAACCATGAAGTTTTAATTATCCAAGGATTGTGAATTCCCTTAGAACATTCTTACCATCATTATCTGTTATGCTAATTATGATTAATAAAGGGTGGTTCTTTTAGAGACATATTCATGTGAGATATTTTATTATTGATGTTAGTTTGACAACTATATGTTGCAGACCACACAATCCAAAGAAAATAGTGTGCCACTGAGTTGACCTTAATGGATTCTATATTTACATTGGTGTGACCTGAAGTAAAGTGCCAACAATTGATGCAACATTTTCCCTGGTGATTTATTCTAACACTCCACTGTACCCTATTTCCCTGAACAGATCATATGATAAGATGGCACTCATATGCCCCTTTCTCCCCATTCAATGTTATGGAACCCCATTTAATTCTCACTGAGGGAGAGAAATGTTCACTGTGAATTGGGGATGAGGTTCAACAGGAGGGCCCTGAAATAAAATAACTTTGTGGGGAAACTTCAGAAAATTAAATTAGAATTAAAGACTTTGGTATGAATTTGGTTATTAATTTGGGGGTGGGAGTGATAGACGTGGCTAATGAAATATTCATGGGAAATCATAATTGGCGGCTTATCACTTGGTTGATGCATATTCTGATGGCAAAACAAAATAATGCATAAGTAAATGCTTTAATGAGTGTGATGATAAGAGATTCTTGAAAGGGGAACGTTCTGTTTTAGTAGTTATTTCCCTTTCATCCCACATAAAGAAACTGCAAAGTTGAAGTAACTTACAGAAATAATTCAGGGGAAACACAGGTGTGCCAATTTTGCAAGCATGTAAGCATGGTAAATTGCAGAAATGATAATTCAGAAGTGTGTAGACCAGTTATTTCAGGTTTATAAGAATGGTGAATGGTGGACATGATAAGCAAGTTTTTTTGTGAGCATAAGGATGGTAAATTGCGTATATGATCAGGCAGAGGTGCCAAAGCCAATTATTGCATGAGTATAAAGATGTCAAAATTCAAATAGGATCATAAATTGTTGTGGAAGACAATGCTTGCATGAGGGTAAGCATGGTAAATTTCAGAGATGATCAGCCAGAAGTGCAGAAGACAGTTCTTCCATAAACATAAGCATTGTCAATTGTGGAGATGATCACTTAGCAGTGAAGAGGCCAATTGTTTCATGAGTATAAGCATGTTTCAAGGTGTGGATATAAAACTTTTATTAAAAACCAAGTGATTTTCCTGTCTTCAAAATTTGTAGAAGTTACCATATGATTAAAAACAGTAAGATTTAAGAGTTCCAAGAGAAATAATGCCAGATTTATTTTTTTGACTTTATAAGTATAAAACCATAACATTATAAATAGGGTGTTGGTAAACACACGTAAGCTTTTAGTAAAAACACGTAAGTGACCTTATTATTCAAAAAAAATTCCTCAGGCTCAGTTTTGAGGATTTTTTTAATTTTTTTTTGCCATATTTTTCCTGACTTGGCATGTCAATAAGCACAAATTTTTTCAATTTTTTTTTTGCCCAATTTCTCTATTTTGGGCAATTTGGCAAAATGGCCCATTTTTTTGAAAAAATTCATCAAAAATGTTCCCACTTATGAATTTCCATAAATTTTTTTTAAAAATGAAGGTGACAATGTTGAGAGTGAAATCCCAGAGGCCCCAAATTTTGAAATTTTTTTTGCCAGGACAATTGTAGGCCCAAAAAGTTCCTTTTTCCTGTTTTTTGTTCATGTCTGTAATTAAGTTGAAAATATCATTTATGACAACAATTCAATTAAAATTTAATTTATGACATTAGTGGGATTTAAAAATTCTGTTTGTGGAATTAACAGTGCCATTTATGGCATTAAAAGTGCCATTTATGGCTTTAAAAGTGCTATAAATGGCATCACAAATGACACAATAATGCCATAAATGGAATCAAAAGTGCCATAAATGGCATCAAGAGTTATATATATTCCATAAATGGTATCACAAAAATGCCATAAATGGCATTGTATGGCCTCAACAATGCCATAAATGGCTTCAAAAATGCCATAAATGGACTTAACAATGGCCAATTAAAACCTTGACAATTCCCGTTTATGGCCTCAACAATGCCATTTATGGCCCCAACAATGCCATCAATGGCATTAAAAATTCCATGAATGGAATTAACAATGGTCATTTATGGCTTCAACAATGCTATGAATGGCTCTAAAAATGCCATTTATAGAATTAAAAGTTGCATTTATGGAATCAACAATGCAATTGTTAAGGCCAGTCATGCCATAAATGGCCTTAAGAAATGGTATTAATGGACTTAAAAATGCCATAAATGGCCTTAAAATGCCATCTATGGCATTAACAATGTCATTTGTGGCCTTGAAAATGCCATTTATGGCCTTACCAATGCCATTTATGGGATTTTCTGATGCCATAAATGGCATCAATGGCTTCAGAAATGCCAAAAATAGCTAAATTTTCTTCAAAAAACACCCCTTACGTGTTTTTACCAATTTGCTTACGTGTTTTTACCAACACCCTATAAATATTCATTGTTTTATCAACAGTAAAGACATATCCCAAAAATACTCAACAAGAGATATTTAAGGCTACAAAAGAAATTTCAATTGAAATTGGTTTAGAAAGGAGATTCAGGCAATTACTATAAGAACAAAGTCCTTAAAAAGCTTATTAAAGGGAAAATCAGCCAAAAGTCACCAGAGTGATTTTCAAAACAAAGTGATAATGTTAACAGTGATGGAAGATGCTTTAATTTACTTATGGTGTGAGCCCTTGAGGTATATATGACATACCCATAAGGGCACAAATAGGTTTATATACAGTTGGTTAATTCTTGAACATACTTTTCAATTGAATTTATAATAAAAGATAACAAAAAATAAGTATAACTTTTTTTGGATAAACAAAGCTATAATTATTATGTCATTTTTGGTTTCTACACCAAAAATAACCTAGGGTACACCCATGGGGTGTTATACCCAAAAATTATTATTTCTTACATTATTAGAAGATTTAAGAATCTCACAGTACAATTGCAACTTTTCTTAACATTTTTTAAAATTGTTAAATTTAAGCTTAAATTTAAATTTGCATACGTTTTATGCAAACATACCAAAATTTTGGTTAAAATTAAGGTGTTGTGTATATTTACTGAATTGGTTAAGGGTTTGCCATACTGGATTTAAATCCTGCATGGACTCAATTCAAAAGTGTTTAAGACCATAGTATGACTTTAAATAAATAAAAGGGCAAAATCCATGCAAAAAGGTGGGACAAAGGAAAAAGACCAAACAGAGTTGGGGTGCCCAACTTTTGGGATCTGCAAGGATTAAATTAAGGTTTTCCACCTGTATTGGAGGATCTTCAACCTTATTTAAACCTTAAGATTAGAGTTTTATCCAACCTTAAAGTTTAAACTGGTTTTATCCCAAATTGGACAGGAATTGTAATCTGCCAAAGGGTAAATCCCAATATGCAAGCATAAAATTAAGGTTTTGAGAGCTTTCAAAGGTTAATTAACCTTAAAAAGCTTAAATAAGCTTAAAGATTTGAAGTTACAAGTATTAAGACCATATTGAAAATTAAGGTTTGGTGTGTATTACTAATTTATGTGGAAAAATAGTCATAACTTCAAAAATTCATTGAAAATCCAATTCTCCATGGATTTGCTTGAAATTTTCACACAGCTTACAATTTAATGCTATCTTGCTATACATCAAAGCTTAAGTATCTTTTCTAAAAAAGTTTCATTGGTAATCAGCCTGGAGATTTACTCTTTAAATTATACTTAAAGAAAATTAACATTTCATTAAAAATTGGGTTTAAGAAATTTTTGATTGAAGCTCTATTTTTAAGTTTTTCTTGTGATGAAATTTGATATGAATAAGCTTATCTGATGTTAAAACTTAAAATAATTAACCCAAATGAGGATTAAAGTTACTTTGAGCTAAGGATAACATGATAACTTCAAATTGGAATTAGAAATAAGTTATCTCAAGTTAAGAGCCTTATTTTTAAGCATGGTTGTTCAGTTTTGACCTGAGCCCACCCTCTATATCCATTATGAAGAGTGAGAGATTTCCTGAAGACATAAAGATATTCTATTCATCACTGTTTTTGTCAATCATTCATTATCAATCCATGTCAGCCTGTGACTCAAAACTAGAGCACAAGCATGAAAGCCAAATACCATAAACCAATGGTAAATCCAAGATACCACCAGAACATGGAGCTGAGGAAAATTAGCTCAAAAGTTATAAAAAGAAATAGGAAACTCACCTCTTTCCAAATATACAAGTCCCATCATCATAGGACAAATATTAACCAAGTTATTCCTGCTAAAAGTTGTGGCTGAGCATAAACCTTAATTTTCACCTCTCATCTAAAATTCAGAGGAAGAGGCTTAACCCCATCAGCTGGGTACTCTAATTGAAGCTCTAAGTCAGGGCTATCCAATGGTACCAGCCAAACTTGGCTAGCACCAGTATTACAGAAGTTATGGCCTAATTCAGGCCAAATAAGGGTGAATAAAATATTCACCTCTCATTGAACTTCTACAGTTTTAGTGTGAGATACCTAAAGTGGGGTCTTTTGGAAAGAGAACAATCAGGGATATCTGATGGTGCCATTCATTTTCCCATATCTCATCTAGCACAAAAGCTATAAGGCAAACAATCCCAATACAGCTTTTTGCCTAAAACATGCATATGTACAAAAGTCTTGTACATGGCATAACTTTGCCATATTTAATGATAGCCATATCAGATTAGGTACCATTTTGTAGAACACATAAAGTGCTACGCACTCAACCAATTTTGAGGTTGATATCTCAAAAATGGACAGAGTTATGGCTTTTTTAAGGTCAAACTCCCACAGTTTGGCCAATACAGCCTTACCATGAGATAATATCCCATAACCATCATTATGAGGTGTCAAACAGACAAAAAAGCTTGTTCTTACTTTAATACCTCATGGTTCATTCAATAATGGGGTCCCATAAAGGTCCTGTGCAGCATTCTATGCGTCATACACGTCAGAATCAGGCTGTGTGGTCCCCAGATGAAAGTTTTCACCCTGTATTGGTGAAAACTGCCCAGATGTTGTTTCAACGCCACATCTGAGCCCAATACAGGCTATACAGGCCTTTTGAAAACCACAAGCCTGTCCTTGAGAGTGAAAAATCTTCACTTCCTCTACACGAAAAGGTCTAGGAGCCTTTGCACCCCATTTCAGGATTAAAGGAGGCCTTTTCACTGCCAGGAAAGGAATCCCCATCCTGCTCTTGAATTTCTATGTAGCACAACTGTCAAAAACAGTTATATTCTGGGAAATAAGAAGGCTATACTTTAAACTTAAGTATTGTAGCTCTTATTATAGTAATACAACTGGTAAGACTGTACCCAGGGCTTTCAACAGCGCTCACCACCACTATATTATTATAGTAAAGCCCTTATTATCTTATTATAAACCCTTATTACCATCAACAAACCTTTTTTTTGCCATTTTTACCTTGTCACAGTCCTATTCAAAGCTTTTAAATGCAATTATACAGCTTTATCAAAGACTCACCCTGACAATCCAATTATATTAGACATGTCAGCCTGAGTCTATGATAAAGGTGTATAATAGTATTTACAAGTTTTAACTGTAACTGTGAAATGGTGAAAATAGCTTAAAAAGAGTTTGATTTATAATAATAAAAGGTCGTAATGATGATAAGAGGGCTTTACTATTGTATAATAGTGGTGGTGAGCACTTCTGAAAGCCCTGGATGCAGTCTTACCAGTTGGGATACTATAATAAGAGCTACAATACTTAAGTTTAAAGTATAACCTGGTTATTTTCCAAGATTATAACTGTTTTTTACAGCTGTACTATATAGGAATTCAAGAGAAGAATGAGGAAACCTTTTCTGGCTGTGAAAAGGCCCCTTTTTATCCTAAAATGGGGTGAAAAGGCTTCTAGACCTTTCCATGTAGATGAAGTGATGTTTTTTCACTCCCAAGTACTGGCTTGTGGTTTTTACAAAGCCTATATAGCCTGTATTGGGCTCAGATGTGGTTTTGACACCACATCTGGGCAGCTTTAACCAATACAGGGTGAAAATTTTCATCTGGGGACCACATAGCCTGATTCTGACATGTATTATGCATAGAATGCAATCCAAAACCTGTATGGGACCCCAGTATTAAATGAACTATGTGGTATTGAAGGATAAACATGCTTTTTTGTCTGTTTGACCCCTCATAATCATGGCCATGGGATATTATCCCACTATAAGGCTGCATTGGCCAAACTGTGGGATTTTGACCTTCAAACAGCCATAAATTTGTCAGTTTTTGAGATATCAACCTCAAAATTGGTTAAGTGTGTATCCCTGGATGTGTTCTACACAATTGTACCTCATTTGGTATGCTTATCATTAAATATGGCAAAGTTATTCCATGTACAAGTTTTCTTATACACATTTATGATTTGTCCAAAACCTGTATGGAGCTTGTTTGCTCCATATCTTTTGTTCTAGATGAGATATGGGGAAATGGATGGCACCATCAGATAGCCCTGATTGTCCCCTTTCCACAAAGACCCCACCTTAGGTATCTAACACTAAAACTGTAGAGGTTAGATGAGAGGTGAATATTTTAATCACCCTTATTTGACCTTATTTTGGTCATAACTTCTGTCATTCTTGTTCTAGCTCAGTTTGGCTAATGTTATTCAATAGCCCTGACCTAGAGCTTAATTTTGAATACCCATTCTATGGGGTTAAGCCTCTTCCTCTGTATTTTAGATTAGAGGTGAGAATTACGGTTTATGCTCAGCAACAACTTTGAGCAGGAATAGATTTGTTATTTTTTGTCCTATGATGATGGGACTTGTATATTTGGAAAGGAACAGGTTTCCCCTTTCTTTTGATACCTTTTGAGCTGATGTGGCTCAGCTCCATGTTTTGGTGGTATCTTGGCTATACCATTGATTTATGGTATTTGGCTGTCATTCTTGTGCTCTGGTTTTGAGTCACAGGCTGACATACCCTCCCTCTAGAAAAGGCTCATCACTGGTGAGATTTTTCAGTCCTCCTAGAGGCCCCAAATCTTCTTATATGAAGGTTTCCATCTGGTATGGCATCTTCTGCCAACCACTTGTCTTTTTCAGATGTCTGGTTCTTGAATCTGACTAAGTACTGTCTTTGGGCCTTACTATTAAGTCTGATCTTCCTTGCCTTGATGATTTTCTTCACAGGTCCAGGGGAATCCTCCAATTCCATTATTTCTGGTGGAGTGGGGTTCTTCTTCCTGGAGGGGAATTTATCCTCCTCTGTCTGGATGTATGGCTTGACTAAACTCACTGGAAAGACTGGGTGTTTCCTGCAAAATTCCTCTGTGAGTTCTACTTCCACTGCATTTTTCCTTATCAATTTGATGATAGTGAAGAGCCCTACAAATGAGTCTCTCATCTTCTTAGGTCCTTTGAGATTATTAAAGCTCAGTGAAGACACTAATACTTGGTCCACTTCCCTAAAGTCAGGTTCCATGTGTGATTTGTCCCACCTCTGCTTATTATATTCTTTTGCCTCAGCTATGCATTTTGTGAACCTTTGAGATATGACCACATACCCAAAAAGGTCACAAGAAATATTTAATATAATTATACATTAAAAATAAGTACTTTTGAAATACAAAAATACCATAAATTGACATAAAACTTGGCTTAACTTACAAACCAATGAATAAACATGTGAAATAAATTATACCATTGGATTCCCCATGGTAAAATACACATATACCATTTTTATGGCATATCTGTAAAGTCAATATTTAATAAGTTATAAGTAATAATACCTTATAAAATACACAAATCCTTATTTATTTCAAACACCAATGGAACAACATGTGAAATAAATTGTACCAGTGGATTCTCCATAAAGGTCCACATATAAAACAATTAAGAAGCTAAGATTCAAACTAAATACTTAAGGAATTAACCTGAATATATGCACTTTTTTGGTCAATGCATATATTCAAGGATTTTAGCCAGTATCTCTTGAATTATACATGATAGAGTGATGAACCAAAAATAAAGTCATCATGTATTTTCTGTAGGAATATATAAATGAAGTTTATTTCACAAGCTATAAGCAAGGTTAAAACCTGTAAGGAATTATTGATTAAAATCAACAGAGCTGTTGACCACTTTGTTGTAAAAGTGGTCCAAACTTACAAAAGATGGGACAATTAAATTTTACTAGTTCATTCGTGAAGAATGATGTATTTTTTATTATAATATTCAAGGTATAACCCCTTGAAATCATAGTTTGAAGTTTAAAATATTAAATTTCAACAGAAAAGATGAGTTACAAGAAAAATCATCAAAAATAGAGTTTTGATGATGTAATGAAATGCTCTTGGAAGCATAATACTATTATGCCATGCTATCAGAATTCACTCTCTGAATTGCTGTAGCGTGTAAATCTTAAAAGGTATTAAGGATCAAAGTTTGAGCTTAATTTGATCATGTATGATCACTCACTGTAACCTTAAATTAAGTTTAACAGTCATATGAGTGATACAATTGGTGAATACTATTAGTTGATGATTAAAACTAATAAAATCCACAAATTTTGGGGTTCTTCCAAGCCTTTGACATCATCAAACTTAGAGTTATAATGATAACTCTAAATAATGGCATAATAATGATGTAATATGGTTTGATCATGATGTAATCATCACCAAACCCTAAAATATTGATCAGTACACGTCTACTAGAAGCCTGTTGGACTCTAGGAGGGAGGTATTTACTATAAATAGAGCTCTTTTTACTCTGTTTTCCCCTCAGACACATCAAAAACATTAAATCAATACAATAAAAGGTAATTTCTTTATTCTTTATATATAAAGCTTTTTATATAATCAAAGACCAAAGATCATCTTACTATAATCGTCAATTTTGACGTGATTAAATCATTCATTTAATTGTTTTTGTTAAAAATCTCTCTAAAATCTCATTTCCACATAAAAATCAAGAATATTTGTAATTTTCTCTATTTTTATTGTAAATACAATTTGGATAAGTTGTATCTATATTATTTGGCGTAAAATATCTCAAAATTATTATATTAAGTGTTAAAAGTAGGTTATTTTCTCTTATTATAATAATTTTCTCTCTATTATTCTTTTAATAATTCTTTAATTAATATAAATAGTATTTATATTAATTTATAGCTTTAATATTAGTGATATTATTGTTATTAATTGTTTTTTATTAATAAAAAACAAGTTTTTACGCCTTTATTATTTGTTTGTAACAATAATAAAGTGCCATTAAGTATATTAATTATTTCATATTAATATATTTATTTTATTATATTATATTTTATAATATAAATTATATTATCATATTTATTCAATAATATAATTATTTTTACGCCATAATTATAATAATTCTTCATTATTATAATTATTTTTATTTTATTTATTTCATTTATAAGGACATTCATGGTACAATAAGCAAAATATTAGTAATTTTTACTTATTGTTTCATAGTCAAACCTTACACATTTAGCAGCTGTGTCACAAGCCCTCTTCCACATTTCATGGAAATCTTTGGCTGTGGTGTGGATGGTCAGAAGATTTTTCTTCAAGTGATCCACAGGCAATAGGCGATTCCACCCTTTCTTTACCAGTGCAGTTGTTTTTCCTGGGGTAGAGTGCTGCCTTGTATTCCATACCATAGGCACAGAATCTTCTAAGGATATCCTCCATTGTCTGGATCATCCTTTCAGCTAATCCATCTGTTTGTGGATGGTAAGCTGTGGAAAATGCAAGCTTGGTGCCAAGCATGTCAAGCAAGTTTGTCCAAAATTTAGATGTGACCTTTGGGTCCCTATCACTGATAATGATTTTTGGGACTCCACAGGTAGATATGATGTTATTCCAAAATAACAGAGCAGTATCCATGGTTCTGTCCTCCTTGTGAGATGGTAGGCACCTCATACTTTTGCTGAAACTATCAACTATGATCAAGAAGGCATTGAAGTTCTCCTTGCCTCTTGGGACAAGTCCTGTGACCCAGTTCATGTTGATGGTTTCCCAAGGGTGTTTGGGTTCTTCTATGTGTTTAAGTAACCCATACTTCTCCCCATGTTTCATATTTGCCTTTTGGCATCTCTCACAAGTGTTTATGTATTCACTCAACTCTTGCTTCTATTTGGGCCACCAAGCTGCGCTTGCTATCCTTTCCTTGGTCCTGTCTTCACTCATGTGTCCCGTATAGGGGCAGTCATGACATTCTTGTAGGATCAAGGATATATGGTCTCTGTCTATTATTGTGAGTGAACTAGTGTTCTTCTCTCTATTGTAGAGCAGGCCATCTATAAGGAAAAAACATTTTGTCCTTATGGTCCCTCAACCAAGGTTCCTCTAACTGGGATTCCAGTTCTCGGCTCCTGTACTTTTGTTAAAGGAGTTTCAACAATATGCCACACTGTTTGTGTTTGGTATATGGTTTCATCACTGCATTGAATACTTCATTATGCAGGTCAGAGGAACTTATTCCCAATATGGGAGTTTCTGTTCCTTCTGAATCAGTGTTTCAACTGTCTGGGGTGCCACTTTCTGGTGCCCATCCAAAATATTTGGAGTTTTTCCTCCTATCTATTTGCAAGAAATGGATAGGGATCTTGGCTGCTACTTCAGGGTCATAAGCTGGATTGCTTTTGACATTATCCAGTGGCCATCTGCATTGGTATGACTTTTACCTTCTTCTTATATGATGGTCATGTTCCCTCTATACTCTTGGATGGCTATTTGCCACCTCAACATGTGTCTATTGGTAGTCTTCATGTTTAGTAAAGACTTCAAGGCTGTGCAGTCTGTGTAGACTTCAAAGACTTCACCCTCCAAATAATAATGGAGTTTCTCCAGAGCCCAGACTAAGCATAGACATTCAGTCTGGGTGGCCCCATACCTGGCTTCTGAATCTTTCAGTTTCCTAGAGATGTAACATATTACTCCCTCTCTTGGTTCACCATTTACTATTTGTCTTTGGTGAAGGGCTGCTCCCAAGCCTTGGCTACATGCTGCATCTATGTATAGCTTAAATGTTAGTTCAAATTCAGGCAAGATGAGTACAGGTGCATTTGTGAGTTCATTTTTGATCCTCTCATATGCATCCCTTATTTCCTTGGTAATTTCAAAAACTACATTTTTTAAGCATAACTTTTATAAACAACTGGTTATGTGGGCAAAATGTTTGATGTGTTTTCTATAGTAGCTAGCAAACCCAAGGAAATTTCGCATCTCTTTGATGTTTCTTGGTACTGGATTTTGCTGTACTTCTGCTACTTTGCTCTAGTCAATTTCCAGACTAATACCTGAGACTTTATGTCCTAGAGATAGTAGCTCTTGTTGGCCAAAATTGCACTTTTTGAGTGAAATTTTCAGGTTGATGGGTATGCATTTACTTAGCACGTTGTCTATGTATTGCACATTGTCTTCTCATGTCCTGAGTATATAATTATATCATCAATATAAACTACCATCTAGCCTTCCAATATTTCTTTTTGAAATATTGTGTCCATCATCCTTTGGAAGTTGGATGATGAATTTTTGATGCCAAGTGGCATGCTGGTGTACTCATATATTCCCACATGGAATATGATTCTTACTAATTTCATGGAGTTTAGTTTAGCTCCATTCTGGTGGAATACTTTCCTACAATCCATGTTGTTTATGTATTTGGCTTTTGCCAGTTTGTCTAAGGCATGAGTTATCCTGGGTATAGGGCACCTGTCAGCTTTTGTGTAGTTATTCAGAGCTCTGAAATCTCCACACAGCCTATACTTGCCATCATTCCAGGTGATCAGGACAGGAGTAGTAATTTCCACTATTTCATTGTGTCCAATCTTTCTGATAACATCCATTTCCAGGAGTTCATTGATATGTTTTTCAATTTCTTTCCTGGTTTCCAGACTATTTGTGTATGGAAATCTCCTGAGCATGGATGGATAAGGTCTTTCCACATTCAGATATAGTTCTATATCATGGCCTCTAATTTTTCCTAGGGGTTCTTCACCAATAGAAAATGCTGGTCTATTTTTCCTCAGCCTCTTCAGTAGACTTAGTTTCTGTTTACTGGTGAGGGTAGTTCTGAACTGGCCCTCTCGGAATTCATTCAGTAGTTCTTCCAGTGGATCCTGGGCAGATATTTGGTATATATCAAGTGAAAATTTCTTTTCTTTGTTAGTACCAATGGTAATGTGCCTGTTTTTACTATTGTAAATATCAATACCATACATCCTCTGATGATTTATCCCCAGTAATAACCCTTGGATGTGGGCATCATCAAGCACTACAGACTCTGGGTTGAGTCTGATATTACCCTTCCTATGGGGTATAATTATCTCTTTGATAATTGTCCCAATGGAAGTCATCTTCCCTGAAGCACTTTTGAAGTTCTTTGCCTTGGCGGGAAAGAGCTCTTATTCCCAGTTTGGGAAGTGGTTGTCCAGATACTTTCTGGACACTATGAAGCAGTGTGTCCCACTGTCAATGATCAATGAGGGTTGAGCATTGTCAATGCAAACAGTCATCTTTGTGGCTGTCTCATGTATGTATTCCATTCCTTTAGTTTGTGTAACTAGGAATATTTGTGCATCTTGTGTGTGTTTGAACAAGTTTTTGTTTGCAGTGTCCTGTGTCATGCCTGCTTCTAACTGTATGTCCTGAATTTCTAGTGGTGTTTCCTCTTGGTACTCCACTAGAGATTTCTCTCTTGGGTTTTGGTCTTCATCAGATTGTTCTCTGATGGGATCACCCATAGAGTCTGATTCAGAATACTCTGTGGGGGATTCCTCCTCTTAGACTTCCTCAATGGCATAGTATTTCTTATTTTCTTTTGGACAGTTTTGGCATAATGGTCTGTTAAACCACAATTGTGGAAATAATTTTTCTTCTTGCCACTTCTGCCACTGTTTCTCTGGGTTTGTCTTTAAACTCTACTCTGAAATTTTGTTTCTCTTTGAAACCACTGCTTTCATATGGGGTGTATTTCCATATATTAGTTCTTTTCCTTACATCTTGTAAGTTATTTGAAATTTCATCTAGAGTGCAATCGTGGTTTCATCTGCATTTTAATGCATGCTCTAGTTCTTCTGGCATTTGTGTCAGGAGTTTGTGATTCCTAATCTGAATGTTCATTTGAGGATCACTGGCTTTAAGTCTTTTAGACTGTCTAAGACACCATTCATATGGATCTTTGTCCACTGAATACTTTTCATTGTCAAATGACCTGGTCTTTTGCCATATCCAAGTACTATTGCTGTACTTTTGGATGATTTGACTCTTCCACCATGGCCAGTTTATTCTGCTATGGATTTCTTTTATTTCTGTGTACCATATACTAGCATGTCCTTTGAATGATGTATTAAGTCTAGAAGTTATCCAGTAGTCTGGTATGCTTGGTACATCAATGAAGAGTCCATCAATATAATCTATTAGTTTCATATGATCATATTCTCCTGTTCCAGAGAGCTTGCGAAAGCTTGAGGCCTCAGGAAGCTGTTTCAAGGCTTCCTTCTCTGAATAAGACATATTATCTCCATCATGGTATTGTGATGGAGATCTTGCCTTATTCATCAGCATGGAATCTGGTTTTATTTCATCTTGGTGATATGGATAATCCATAAAATGGCCTTGTGGTTGGGGCTTCAAGTTGTGGGAGACATTAAACAGTTTGTTTATGTCTTGGTCCAGAAAATACCTGTCCCTTTTGCTGTGGTGTTGTTCTTAAGAGACAAGATTCAGTATTTTGTTGGTTGCTTCAGAGGCTTTGATCAATTGATCATCTCCTTCTTGAAGTTTTTTAACAATTTTGTCCATGGAGGCTGTTAATTTTTTCATCCTCTCATGGCTTGCTTCAAGTTCTGCAAATTGCTTTTATGTTTGCTCAGCATATTGGGAAATTTGTAACCACAGTGCATCACTGTTTAGGTTACCCTTGGGTGTGACAACATTATGTTCAATCTGTGTGGGGGTAATATTTGTATTAAGGGGACTACTGATTCTAGAGTTATGTAAAACTACTTCTGGTTCTTGTGCACTTCTTTCACCAAATAGAACAGCTTCTGGATCATTGGGTCTTACTCTCTCATCCTTTGGTTGAAGGTGGTCTTGTTTTTGCCCTTTTATCCTTGTCTTCTCCTGGAAACTTCCTGGGATTGTAAATAATGGTGACTCTTGGCCACTGATCTGTTGGTTTCTGAATGGTATGAAGCCACTGGAGGGCTGATTTGGCCTGCTCCTTGTGAGCCTGAAGGAATCTGATAATGCCCTTTCTGGGTCAGCTGTTCTTCTATAGCTTGGATAGTGGCTTGATTCTCCCTTATCCTGTTTGCCCTCACCTCCAGGAGTCTGAACTGCCTGGTGGGATTCTAACCTTTGGTGATTACCATAAGGTCTTTGTAAGATGTGACTATGAAGCTGATGATAATATTACTATTAATCAACAGTACTGTGTCTGTTCTTATGAAATATAATAATAAAATATTATTATAACCACAATTACATAATTAAATAATTATTTCTTTCACGTGTTAAGCACTACTAGTGATTTTAACAGTGAGCAAGTAATTGTCTACAAGAATCAATTACAAGAATAATTTAATAATAAAAACTTCTTTTATTAAAATAATAAAATTATTTAAATATATAATTATCTTTTGCAAGAATAATTATAATGATAATTCTTGAAGAAAACTAATTTTAGAGAAAAACTTCAAGAATTAAAAATGAATCACTCACTATTATTCCAAAGAACTTATTGAAAGATAAGATAGAGAGATTTGATGTAGAATTGTGGATTTTAAGGATCAAAATGGATTTATAACAGTATTACAACAATATATAGTTGGATTCTATTATTTCACGTCTTTCTTATTTATTCTGAAAGATTTAAAACACTTAAGAATAGCTGTAACTAATACTTACTTGTTGGTAATAATGGTTTAAATAATAATAAGATGATTGTTCTTGGAAAAAACAGCAAGAGGAAGCCTCTTTTAAGTCAAAAACAGCTCACAGAGGCGTGCCATGGAGAAAACTGAAAAACCGGTGAGTGAGAAAACAATAAACCTTTTTGGATTATTGATTGCATCATCTGTTGTCACGTGAGATTATCATAATTACTTAATTGATGCTTTTACGTGACTACCAACCCCAATATGGTTAAGAATAAAAGGAGTAACATCTGTAAATCTTCTTTTATTCCAAAATAATCATTGATTTCTCAAAGTTATCAATGTTATTGCCAATTTCATCACAGGTTGTAATTACTATGAATTTTTGAAGATTCAGTGTTTCACGTAGAATAGTCAAAAATGGACTGTAAGTAAAACTTTTAATTTTACTAGTAAAACTGTAATTCTTTTTGGTTGTACCATAACAAATACAGCTCTCCATTAGTCCTGAAAGTTTCAGAAAGATTAATCAAGAATTTTATTTTTAATGAATTTTTGAAGTTTTTACCTCATTTCTACGTAGAATTGCAAATGTCAGTGTTTCACTGGTTGCTATGAGGTAAATCAATGGATACAAATCCAAAAAGTGTTTTAATTAATCTGTTGGGGTTTATCCATGGAAAATCATTAAGAATTGACATGGTTACAGGAGTCTAAGTAGCGTTTTACCTCCTCGGCACGTCAAAATAGCAGGTTATTTGCTACTTTCTTAAGTTTTACTGTAGTTGTAACATGGTAACCAAGTTCCCAAAAGGTTTTAGTTTACCAATTAGGCCAAGATCAGCCATGGATCAAAGATTTGGAGCTGTCCACGCCTCTGAGGCCTCAGAAGCTGGGTACCCTGGCTCTCTTTGATGTCTTTTGTCCCCCTTGCCTATTTTTCATGTCAAAATAGAAATTTAAGCTTAAAGTGAGATATCCACTATGGGTGTACCAAAAGTCCATGTAAGAATACCATGATATTAAGTGCTTAAAACATGCATAACACTATTCTTAGTGTGTATGTAACATGGGATTTCTCACATTCCCATTATTTTGGCATGAAATTAAGAAAAACAAAAGTTTTCACGCATCTTTTATGTGGTATTGATGATGTGGTATTGAAGTATTTTCCATTTTACCACCTCAAAGAGTTAATTTGAGCTTATTCACTCTATGGAGCTACCCTAGGTGAATTTTTGTGTAGAATCCAAATCTGGTCTTAAATTCATGGATTTACTTACTCAATAAAAAGTTATTCATCTTTTCTGAAATAAAAAATGATGAATTCTGGATATATGCATGACTTATGAGCTATGCATAATTCAAAATTTATTTTTAAGATAATTGTGGCCTATTTGGGTATGTAAAATATACCTCAAGGCTCACAGTCTTTGAGGTCTATTGCTTTGAGACATATATTCTGGCAACTTTATCCAAGTTCTGCCCAGTGGGATGCCAGGTTGAACCTCTTGTTGTCTATGCTCCATTGAAATAAATCTTTGAGGAGTTGGTGGAGCTGAAGAACTTGCTCCATATCTTTCCAGTCCTCTGGTTTGAGGTTCCAGTTGAATTGGAAAGTGAATGTCAGAGTGTGTATGATTTCCCATATTGCCTTGCCATTCACCACTGTGTCCAAGGTGTCCTCTTCCAGGTCTTCTGGTTCTGAACAAGCCTTCTCTGTCCTCTGGTTGGTTGCTTTGGAAGCCAAGGTCTCTGAGGTGTACAGGTGAAATATCAGTGTTGGCAAGCAGTCAAAACCTTTATTTTCGTAGGGAGTGTACCTTTGACTGTGCCTTGTACAAATTTGTTGCCTTCTGCGTTTGGAAATTTTCCTTTAGAGGTTACAACTGGGTTAATTATGGTAATCTTCCTTGTACAAATTTTTAAGGTTGGTTTAACTTCTATTGAAGCAGAGTTTTGTGGTTTTCTATTCCTCTGAGTGTCAATGGGTGTCCAACTATTTGCTGTTATGAGGCCTTCACTGTGCCTCTTTCCTTTGTCCTTGCTGCCCTCTGGTTCTGAGGGTTTCATGGGTATTTTGGCCTGTGGCTTGGTCTCTAGTGGGATGTAGTTTTCTTCCACTGCAATAAAACAGGAAAAGAGGGCTTAATGTCAGTTAAGACTTCTTAATATACTGTTTGCATGTCTAAGAATGGCCTCTGGACTTATATATTTCTATATTATGCATTGTATAATGACAGTATAGTTGAATTATTAATTCCACGTCAGAAGTATAGCTTACAGATATCTGGTACACTGTTTGTATACCAATATCTCACAGATTAACTTGTAATTAGAAATTACAATCTGAAAAAATAGGGTATGTAAGAGGGTAATTGAACTAACAATACACCCAACCACACCTTAACTGTTGGTTTTAAAGAGGTGTCCTTATTTAATTAAAAAAAGGACTTTATTGGTGGCTTAAAGTGTTTTTATATTTAAAACATGCCAAAAATAAGGTTTGTTGTGGTGATTAAACTATAAGCAACCACACAAAAATAGAATTAAAAAAAGATAAAATATAGTGGTATATAACATATACCACTAAAAGGAATATATATAAGATATTTTTTATATATTTTTCAAGAAATGACACCTAAAAAGATACAAAAATATGTCAGAATATAAGAAAATAAGTAAAAAACTCACTTGTAAGGTCCAAAAAGTCAAAAAGCACATTCAGGCCCCAAAATGTCAGGCTTGGTCTATGATCAAGGTGTATAATAGTATTTACCAGGTTTAACTATGACTGTGAAACAGTGAAAATAGTTTCAAAAAAGTTTTGTTTAGAATAATAAAAGGTTTTAATGATGATGAAAGGGCTTTACTATTGTATAATAGTGGTGGTGAGTACTGCTGAAAGCCCTGGGTGCAGTCTTACCAGTTGGGTTACTATAATAAGAGCTACAATACTTAAGTTTAAAGTATAACCTGGTTATTTTCCAAGAGTATAGCTTTTTTTGACAGTTGTAATATGTAGTAATTCAAGAGCAGGATTAGGAAACCTTTTCTGGCTGTGAAAAGGCCCCATTTTATCCTAAAATGGGGTGAAAAGGCTTATAGACCTTTCCATGTAGAGGAAGTGAAGATTTTTCACTGCCAAGTACTGGCTTGTGGCTTTTACAAAGCCTTTATAGCCTGTATTGGGCTCACATGTGGCTTTGAAACCACATCTGGGCAGTTTTCACCAATACAGGGTGAAAAGTTTCATCTGGGGACCACATAGCCTGATTCTGACATGTATTACGCGTAGAATGCTGTACAAAACCTGTATGGGACCCCAGTATTGAATCAACTATGATGCATTGAGGTATAAAAAATTTTCTTTGTCTGCTTGACACCTCATAACCATGGTTATGGCATATTATCCTACTATAAGGCTGTATTGGCCAAACTGTGGGATTTTGACCTTCAAACAGCCATAAATTTGTCAGTTTTTGAGATATCAACCTCAAAATTGGCTAAGTGTGTATCCCTGGATGTGTTCTACACAGTTTTACCTCATTTTGTATGCTTATCATTAAATATGGCAAAGTTATGCCATGTACAAGTTTTCTTATACACATTTATGATTTGTCCAAAAACTGTATGGAGCTTGTTTGCTCCATATCTTTTGTTCTAGATGAGATATGGGGAAATGGATGGCACCATCAGATAGCCCTAATTGTGCTCTTTTCAAAAATACCACACTTTAGGTATCTCACACCAAAAATGTAGAAGTTAGATGAGAGGTGAATATTTTAATCACCCTTATTTGACATTATTTTGGTCATAACTTCTGTAATTCTGGTGCTAGCTCAGTTTGGCTAGTACCATTGGATAGCACTGACTTAGAGCTTTATTTTGAATACTCATTTGATGGGCTTAAGCCTTTTTCTCTGTATTTCAGATGAGAGGTGAAAATTAAGGTTTATGCTCCGCAACAACTTTGAGCAGGAATAACTTTGTTATTCTCTGTCCTATGATGATGGGACTTGTATATTTGGAAAGGGGAAAGTTTCCTCTTTCTTTTGATACCTTTTGAGCTGATTTGGATCAGCTCCATGTTTTGGTGGTATCTTGGCTATACCCTTGATTTATGGTATTTGGCTGTCATGCTTGTGCTCTGGTTTTGAGTCACAGGCTGACATTGAGATTCAAACTAATGATAAAGCACTTGCTTGGTGTTCTCTTCAGAAATTGGCTTTTTTTTATATTTGCATCTTGTAAGATGTGACTATGAAACTGATGATAATATCACTATTAATCAACAGTACTGTGTCTGTTCTTAGGAAATATAATAATAAAATATTATTATAACCACAATTAAATAATTAAAGAATTATTTCTTTCACGTGTTAAGCACTACTAGTGATTTTAACAGGGAGTAAGTAATTGTCTACAAGAATCAATTACAAGAAGATTTTAATAATAAAACTTCTTTTATTAAAATAATAAAATTATTTTAATATATAATTATCTTTTGCAAGAATAATTATAATGATAATTCTTGAATAAAACTATTTTTTTTTAGAGAAAAACTTTAAGAATTACAAATAAATCACTCATTAATATTCCAAAGAGCTTATTGAAAGATAAGATGGAGAGATTTGATGTAGAATTGTGGATTTTAAGGATCAAAATGGATTTATAACAGTATTACAACAATATATAGTTGGATTCTATGATTTAACGTCCTTCTGATTGATTCTGAAAGATTTAAAATACTTAAGAATAGCTGTAACTAATACTTACTTGTTGGTAATAATGGTTTAAATAATAATAAGATGGTTGTTCTTGGAAAAAACAGCAAGAGGAAGCCTCTTTTAAGTCAACAACAGCTCACAGAGGCATGCCATGGAGAAAACTGAAAAACCAGTGAGTGATAAAACAATAAACCTTTTTGGATTATTGATTGCATCATCTGTTGTCACGTGAGATTATCATAATTACTTAATTGATGCTTTTATGTGACTACCAACCCCAATATCGTTAAGAATAAAAGGAGTAACATCTGTAAATCTTCTTTTATTCCAAAATAATCATTTATTTCTCAAAGTTATCAATGTTATTGGCAATTTCATCACAGGTTGTAATTACTGTGAATTTTTGAAGATTCAGTGTTTCACATAGAATAGTCAAAAATGGACTGCAAGTAAAACTTTTAATTTTACTAGTAAAACTGTAATTATTTTTGGTTGTAACATAGATAATACAGTTCTACATTAGTACTGAAAGCTTCAGAAAGATTCAATAAGAATTGTATTTTTAATGAATTTTTGAAGTTCTTACCTAATTTCTACGTAGAATCGCAAATATCAGTGTTTCACTGGTTGCTATGAGGTAAATCAATGGATATAAGTCCAAAAAGGGTTTTAATTACTCTTTTGGGGTTTATCCAAGGAAAATCATTACAAATTGACATGGTTACAGGAGTCTAAGTAGCTTTTTATCTCCTTGGCACGTCAAAATAGCAGGTTATTTGCTATTTTCTTAAGTTTTACTGTAGTTGTAACATGGTAACCAAGTTCCCAAAAGTTTTTAGTTTACCAATTAGGCCAAGATCAGCCATGGATCAAAGCTTTGGAGCTGTCCACGCCTCTAAGGCCTCAGAAGTTGGGTACCCTGGCTCTCTTTGATGTCTTTTGTCCCCCTTGCCTATTTTTCACGTCAAAATAGAAATTTAAGCTTAAAGTGAGATATCCACTATGGGTGTACCAAAAGTCCATGTAAGAATACCATGATATTAAGTGCTCAAAACATGCATAACACTATTCTTAGTGTATGTGTAACATAGTATTTCTCACATTCCCATTATTTAGGCATGAAATTAAGAAAAACACAAATTTTCACAGATCTTTTATGTGGTATTGAAGTATTTTCCATTTTACCACCTCAAAGGGTTAATTTGAGCTTATTCACTCTATGGAGCTACCCTAGGTGGATTTTTGTTTAGAATCCAAATCTGGTCTTAAATCCATGGATTTACTTACTCAATAAAAAGTTATTCATCTTTTCTGAAATCAAAAATGATGAATTTTGGATATATGCATGACTTATGATTTATGCATAATTCAAAATTCATTTTTTAAGATAATTGTGGCCTATTTGGGTATGTAAAGTATACCTCAAGGCTCACACATCTCATCTTTTACCTGGACATTCCATATTAGAGAAATATATTATTTTCTCATTTCTTTAATTATTTGAAGTCTTCCAAGTGAGTTCCAGGAAACTCTTGTTTTCCTAAGAGCCCCTGTAAAAATTCTATCTTGATTCTTAAGCTTTGTACACTCCTTGTCTTCAGGCCAAAGCCTTTGTTAATTTCAAAAATTATTTATTTCTAGATTTATCATTCCTTTCATTCTTTTATTTTTGGTAACTAAAATATGAATTTTAAAGATTAAAAATATCAATTTTCTATAGAATTTTGGGGATATCTCTTGATTCTTAAGACTTTGATGTTTGTTTTCTTTATGAGAAGCTTTGGTTTTTTGAGAAAATAATTTAAGGTGAATTCTTTTCTTTATTTATTTATTATGATTACTAATTATTTGATATTTCAATCAAGGTCCAAAGAAGTTGATACTTAAATTGTTTGAAGGATATCATCTCAGACTCAAAAAAATCAATCTATGAAAAAATATTTATCTCCCAATTTACTACAATAATCTAACAGTTTTTCTTTTTTTGTTTATTTGAAGATCCACTAAAATTCAATTTTATTAAGAATCTTTGTTTTATTTTCCTTTATATATTTAGTCTCATTCAAAAAGCAGTTTCTTCAAATTTGTTAGTAATGTAAAATTGGATTACATTAGAGAAAGAATTAGATTGTTAAAAATTTAAAAAAATAATTATGTTTCCAAATGTGTAGCCTACAAATTATGAATGGGGACCCACAGTAATTATGTGTTTAGAGTAAAAACCAAAATTAAATTATGGTGAGAATGGGGAATGACAGGAAATAACTCACAATATGGTATAATATAGAATATGGTTCTGTGTAGGTAAAAAATTGTTTTTTAATACTTATGGGTCATGGTTTATATAATATCAAGGGAAAATGGGGTTCACCCCTTTTCATGTAGGCCATCAAATTGGTAGACTAGGTTTTCCATGGATTTGGTAATGCTTATGAATATTAAGAAATTTATACTTACTACATTGCCTAATGATGAATCAAATAAAGGTACAATTTTGAAATCTGTGCTCACCTCAAAAGAAGAATTATATTTATATGGCTTATAGGTTGAGGGAATTTTCAAATCTCCTCATCATGATTTTTTGGCTATTTTTTAATTTTTTAAGAGAAATTATAAGAAAAGGGAATTCAAGCTTAGAATTCTTTTGTTTATGTTATTTTCAAATTTGATAAGTCAGATATTCTCTACATGAAGTTTCGTAAAAGCAGCAAAAAGAAATCTGACTCTCTAAAATTAAATATACTCCAATATATCACTAAACAAATTCCAAAGTCTTCTTTTTTTCTTTAATAGGAGTGAAGCTCAATTAAAGACATATTAGTCGATATGTTTTTTCAAATATTCGTTTATTAATGTAATTTTATCCAGACTCTAAATTAAATACTCATTAAAATAAATTTATCTTTTTTAAGATAGACTATGTATATATTCAATTAAAATAAAATTAATTTGAAAGTTGAGCTCATTCATGATTTCCAATAGGAAGTTGAGTTTTCCTTGTGGCAATCTTCAAAAAGTAAGCATATGAGAAAGCATTTAAATTCATTCAACTCCTGATAAAAATCTCAATAATATCATTTTTCTGAGTTATAATAACCAATGTCTTTGAGCTTGAAGATTTCTTAGCATTTCTTTTGCAACATTGGTCGTTTATGTTAGAAATATTATGATTGTCATATAAATCCTTAGATGGGGCCATAGGGTAAAAGTGCTAGGAAAATGGCAAAACATGGTAATTTTGAGGGTGGAAATCACACTCCTTCCAGAATAACTCGAATTGAGATCAGCTTCTGCAGAATATCATAGCGTCTTATCCCTGTAGCTGATTCTATTACTCTCCGTTAAGAATTTGAAAGTCTACAAGAATACCACTAGGAATCTTACCACAGTAGTGGCATTTAGTGAGATGTTCAATTGGTAAGAATAGGATATTGAGCACTTTTCCATACAGTGTTTAGACTCAGAAATTCTTGCCGAGTTCCATGAAATTATGAGAGTTTAAGAGCTGAGCGTTAGATGTCTTGGAGATGTGAGCCCAAGTCGTCATAAGTTGAGCCATGATATGACTTGATGCGCTTGTAATTGAGATTCTATCTTGTGTGATCTTTGGCCTAACTTTGTTGGATCGATTGGGGTCCTTCGGCTGGAAGATTGGACAGGAGTTGGTAGTCTGGGCAGGATCGCCTGGGGTGTTGATGGCCAAGGTGCCTGGCTTGAGGTTGTTTATCTCCAGAGCTCGGTCTGTTGACCATTGCCACTTTATTCGATTGGGGAGCCCGTCCCACTCAGCTCTTCAAGTCGGAATTCTCTCACGATCCGCTCCTCGCCGTCGCCGAATGGTCCAACCTCTTTCGCCTGATCCTCTTTCTTCCCTCACTCTTCCAGGTCGATTCTGAAGGATCCCAAGGCATACCAGTCGGATTCAGTCCGGGTATTAATTGATTTCTTTCTAGAATTGTGGTGTATCAATTCGTGGGTAAAATCTATTTCAGTTTGTCTGACACAAGTCTCTTTACTTCGAGTTGGTCCGTTTAGGTCTTTCAAGCCGTTCGCAAGCAAGTTCCTCTGCGGGTTACTCTTTTTCGGTGATTGATTGGGAACAAGTTAACCATCGCCAGATACAAGTTGATGCTAGGCTTGATTTGAGGATAGGCTATATCAAGACTAGTTGAGCTTTGTTATGGTATAGCACAGTATAGTACAGGCTTTCCATACAATAAATACTTAGGGGGCTCCTCTTCGACTTCATCCTCAGTTAGAAAAGCCCGACACATCAACCTACTCTTCAATTAAAAAACAAAATTTATCAGTAACCCAAAAGAAGCATGTTCTACCAATATAATAGCTCTCAAGATTCAGCACCACCAGGTGAGCATTTGAATCGAAATTTGAAAAAGTTGATTAAAAGGAGTAATAACTCGTTGATCTTACGTTTTAGGAAGTCCAATCGATAGAAATAGTTTGTAAACCTTTCTTTTTTTTTCAGATAATAATAACAATAATGATACTTTCATTAAAACTCATCATATTTTTATTTGGTAGATCGACTGAAACATGGAAATTGGTTTGAAACCCAATTGATTCTATCCCTATTTATCGGCTCTCTTTCTTTCTTGACATTTTGTTTTTCAAGATCTCGTTCAGCTTTAACTTTTGCACCTCGTACACTTTTATCTTGTAAGCTTTTTCTAATCTGTTTTAAAAAATCTAATTGACCGGATTTTTGTCCTCCTAGCTTTTTCTCCTCATCCAGTTCATCTTCAATCTGGTTTGTTTTCTTGGATCTTGCCTACTTTAAAAACATCAGAAAATACAATCTTACAAATCGTTGGACTAGATGCTGTTGTGGTAAGTTTGAAAAATTTCCTTTTTTTATACAAGATTTTCAAAATGAGATTTCTTAACTTTTTTCTTTCTAGTTATTATACTTTCTTAAATTAGGATTCTTCTATTTTTTGTCGTGTACCATTTTTGCCTTTCTCATACTCGTTCCAATCAATCTAAAAGAGAATGGTACAACTGAAGGCGTACCACCTGAGCCTCCTTCGAATTTTACTACCACCAATTTGGTCGATGATTGGCCAAGTTGGTCAAACTTAATTGAAGATTTAACACCCTACCATCTCACTCATCTTTTCTTCACTTATTTCTTCAGTTTACTCTTAATCAGACTTTTAAAGATTACTTATCTTAGGTTTAACGCTACCAAACCAATCTTTAGTCTAGCTCATCGTCACTCAATCCCACTTAGAACTGTCTTAATTGAAAATTTACCAATTCACCTTCAAAACGATGATTCACTATTTGAGTATTTAAATAATCTACTTCAATTTAAAGTCGAAAGTGCAAATGTCGTTAGAGATGTCAGTGGTGTGGTTAAATTATTACAAAAAAGAACTTATGCTCTCATGCAATTAGAAAAAGCTTGGACAATCTGGCTAGGTAATCCCGTTCGTCAACCACACGAAAATAATTATTCTCCATATCAAGAAGCAAATCGCATCCTTCATCCTGGATTAATTTCTTCGTCTAACACAAAAGATGCACAAGTTTCAACTGATTCTTCATGCCTTAGTCAAACTCATCCAGCCTCACCAATCTCCCCATCAAAGTCTCAAACTTTCACTTGTCATTCACCAAGGCCTATGTTTCGACCATCTTGGTGGAGCTGGAAAAAGGTTGATCGGATAGATTATTTTACCAAGGAGTTTCAACTTGCCGATGACCTCGTCAAACGTCGTCGAAATGGAAAGTTTAGGTGTACATCCATTGCTTTTGTCACTCTAGAAGACTTTATAGATGCTCAATTATTATGCCAGGTCACTCATTGGTCTTCGCCTGGAAAGGCTCTCGTCTCACTTGCACCGGAGCCAAGAGATATTTACGTTGGTCATATTTCTCGATATTAGTTGGCGCTTTTTTGATTGATAAAATCTTCTTGTTTCTATATTTCTAGTGGTCTAATCTATCAATCACTCGCTTTTCTCTTAAAATTCGCAACGCTCTCGTTCTAGTTTCTATGGCTCTACTCTATGGGTTTTGGGCCACGCCTGTTTCTTTTTTGGCCAAATTAATGTCCTATGATACTTTGGTATCTTTATTGAACCCCAAGCTAGTCGAATGGATTGAAGACAGCCCAACGATTAAAGCGTTAATCCAAAACTCATTGCCAACATTAGCCATCATTCTTTTCAATGCTCTCTTACCCATATTTTTAGATTGTAAGCTCATCATATTTTCAAAACAACCAAGTACTGTCCTAATTTCTCCACTTGATCTCTTCTTCAGGGCTAAGCACCCAACAAGGCTTTAAATCAAAAAGCTTGATTGAGTATTCCTTGATGAAAAAGTATCATTTGTTTTTGTTAATGTTAGTCAATCTTCATAATCTTGAAAATCATTCAAAAGCCCATTTTGACCACTAGGAATATTTTGTACAGCACCGTTTTGTTTATTTTCGTTGCAGTTTCAACTGTTTCTCTCTTGCGCGATTTGCGTGATAATCCCAGCAAGTTAATTGACAAGATCGCGAGTTCTCTACCTGGTGCTCGGAACTTTTTCATCTCTTATCTCATGCTTCAGTCGCTGGCCATTGTTCCACTTCAACTCTTACAACTCCCTAATCAAATCATGAGATCGCTTTATCGCTTCTTGGGCGGAGCGCCTACTCCTCGGAGACAGAGCGAGTTAAAAAACATGAACTTGGAGGTTTTGAGTTTAGGTACCATTTATCCTCAAGCTCTTTTAGTCTTCACCATGTAAGTACTCTCTCATTACATACGTTAAAACTCAATAAAGCTTTTGGACTCTTATAGCCAATTATTTCCGTCACTACCTTTTTTGCAGCGGGATCACTTATAGCGTCATTGCTCCAATGATCTTAGTGTTTGGAACAATTTATTTTGGAATGGCCTACTTGGTTTACAAGTACAAGGTGTTAAATGGCAAGTTTTGGTTTTAATTGCGGATTAGTTGAAATCACCAATTTAACTAACATTTATTACAGTCTATTATCGACCGTTTGAAAGCCAGGGCCAAGCGTGGCCAATTGCTTGCAATCGAATTGGATGGGCCTTGATCATGTAAAGAAAAACTGTTCCATATTGACCTAGAAAAGTTCAAGGTGCATAAGAAAAGCTAACGATTGGATAAATGTGACAGCTTTCAAGTCTTTATGCTTGGTTTGTTATCGCTTCGTCAAGTGTTTTTGTTGTCAACGCTAGTCATCCCGTTGATCCTCTACACAATTCATCGGTTAATTAAACTTGACTCTTTGTACGGAAAACACTCACGCTTTGCAAGTTTGTCGCAAATCAAAGAAGCTCAAAAGAAGGAAGAAGAAGAGATACTCTCCAATAATTCAGAAACAGAAGAAGCCGCCAAGGCTCCGGTAACTGCCCTTCAAAGGTCCAAGTTATCATTCGCAAAACAACTTCGTAAAAGCTCAGTCACGCCCAGTCAGACTAATTTGAACGCCAAGCGTTATGCTCAAGATGATCATGCGGCATTTATAATAGGCGAAGTAAGTATTATTATTCTTGAGATAATAAACTTTGCGCATATCCCTTAGTAGAGTTTTGGGACTATAGGATGAGTTTACAGACAATCGAGAGCCGCCCATGTCAAGCGTTTTTACTGGTGTATTAGATTCCGGTCGCCACTTGTACGCTCACCCAGCGAGTGAGTTGATTTGGCTGGGTTGGTTGGAACAATTGACTAACGCTCATGTCTATCATAGTTTTTGGACGAATGCCATTACCGCAATTGCCAGTTGTTCGGGGACCCAAGATAAATCAAGTAAATCAAACATTGAAATTGCAAGAACAATCAGATAATGAGATTCCCAGAGCGAGCTCTTCCTCTTTCAAAGTTTCTAATGATATCGACACAAGCGCGTCAAGAGAATTTGCGATGCCCACAAGGACCATAAATTTTAAAGATGAACTTGAGGAAAATGAACAAATCGGATTGATCTCCAAGGGCAAAAACCGAGATTATTCCGTAGTGGATGTTCGACATAACATTCCGGCTGGGGATGAAGCCGATGATAAGAATAGTGATCGGTATGACAAAAATAACGAAATTTGATCATAATGAACAAAGCTGTTGAAAGAATAACCAAATGAGCCCATGATGAGTGAAACTAATACACGGTGTTACAACAGCTTAAAAAGCCCCAAATTAATTAATTTAATTTCCTTTTCTCGTGTGATTAGTTTGAAACCAAGTGGAGGAAATGTCTTAAAGGTGATGTAAAAACAATCAACAGATATAGAAAATTAGAAGGGACATTTGATTTGGTTTTTTTTTTCATAGAAAGATGTTGATTAAGAAATGTGTGATAAGATACAAAGCATACCTTCATTGTATATTTTTTTTAGGAAAATTGACTTCATTTGTTTTTTTTAGAAAAGCATAGATATTGTACGCAACGCTTAAATAATTTCCTTTGAAATATTTCGCTTATTTTATTGCAAATCAAAATTATGAAGTATTTCTTAGCATGAAAAGTTGCCAATGACTATCACATAACACAAAATTTAGTCTTTGAAATGTATTTCTTTCGAAAAAGCAGCAAAAGCCTCCAAAAACTTTAGTTAACTGAATTATAAACGGATAATATGAGATTATGCGACACAAGAGTAAATGTTCAATGTATTCCTCACAAGGTTTTCTTTGAAACGGTAATGTGAATTGTTAATATTACATAAGAGAGCTTAGAATGCATTGTTTGTTAAGATTTTTTGAACATACCATTTTTAAAAAAAAGAAAAAATCCATCCATTTGTCTATGTAATATATCATATGAGCACAGTTTGTGTTATCAGTTTAGAAAAATAAAAGCAAATTAAAAAAAATACAAAATATATACAGACAAACTTTTTGAGATCCATACCTCTTGAGACCCCTAGGCAAACCCATGCATCAAGTTTTGGGCCACTTAAATGGGCCTGAAACTTATAAACCTGCTCAACACTATAACCCATACCTCATAAATACCCCAACTGGATTGTTTTTTGGCCGCAAAACTCATACATTCCCCATCATCTCTTCCAACTCTCCAAATCTCATCTTAATGGCTGATGACAATTCAATTCAGACAGTGTTTTCCACTCAGTGTAGCAACACAATTTTTTCTAATATTCCTCCTCTTTTCATTCTTCTATCATTATGTCTTTCAGAAAAATGCTTGATGAATAAAAATGCAATACTTTTTAAGAAAGCCAAAATCAATTGAATAGTACTATTGAAGAGAAAAAAACCTACGTGAAAAGGCCAAATAAATTCCATTTACTAAAGCTGAAGAAGATTGGTGTAAGGTGTGGATATGAAACTTTGATTAAAAATAATGTACTTTTCCTGTCCTCAAAATTTGTATAAGGTAAAATATAATTAAGAAATAGTATGAAATAATATTTTTAAGAGAAAACACCAATTTTATTGTTTTTAAATTTATAAGTATAAAACCATAATATTATAAAGATTTATTGTTTTACCAACAATAAAAATTTATCCAAAAATAATCTACAAGAGATATTTAAGGCTACAAAAATTTTTTTCTTCAAGAGCTATTTCAATTGGAATTAATTGAGCAAAGAATTGAAATCCATTAATTAAAGAACAAAGTATTTAAAAATATATTCAAAGAGAAAACATTCCCAAAAGTGACCAGAGTGAATTTGGAAACAAAGTGACTAAGTTAACAGTGATGAAAGATGCTTTAATTCACTTATGGGGTGGTTCAAGGGGTAAAAATGATTATAAGAGTTACAAACAATGATTATAATGATTTTTTAACATGGTTAAAAGGTTTAAAATGATATAAAAGGGGTGGTTGGAATCTTTTATTGATTGGTTTAACAGTGTTTAAACTAATTATAAAAGGAAAAGATTTTAACATGAAGAAAAAAGTGGGGCAAAGAAGACATTCTTTTATAGCCATCAATTTTCTTACAACAAAAAGTAAAGTTTGATCTTGTCAGTTGTGAAAAACGGTCTTACAACAGGAGATCCAATTATGGCATCATTGAACCCTGGTTTAGACAAAAAAGGGCTGGTTTTAGCCATTTAGACCCTTAAATCAGCCATTACTATACTGATACCTGGTCTAGAGCCTTCAAAACATGTCAGAATGTGTGTAAGAGATGTAGAAATCAGTTAAAACTGTTTTTAATAAGATTTTTTTGACTTGAGGGTAGTTTTACCCTCTTGGAAACAGTTAAAACTGCCCTGGTTGGTATCAAAACCTCATCATCAATTGAGTCACAGACCCTGTGACTCAATTACAGGCCAAAAGTGATGAACTTTTGTGTGGATTTTGACATCCCATGCCTGTCAGCAAGGACTTTGGGGGTCTGGCTCCCCCTTGAGGCTAGTGTACCTTTTCCCCTGCAGAATTAATCTTTCAAATTTATTTTTTTCTTTAATTCCTCATCATGTAATACACTTGTAATTTATACATACAATTCAATTGAGTTTTACAGTACACAACTGTAATAATTGATACCTCATATGTAAGTTACAGTTCACTTATGTAGTACATGCGCACATCTTGCCATTTCAATTGAAAATACTTCAATTCCTCATAACTTCTAAACTACACACAACACCTCAATTTTAATACAAAAATTGATGGTGAACACCACATGTGGTGTGAATTGAATTAAGGTTTTGAGAATTTTCAACTTTTTCACAGAAAATACTAAAACTTAATTTAAGCTTATTTAGAGTTAAGTTAAAGAAATTTTAACCACAGGTGACCCCACCTTATTTTTTTTATGAGGAATCCAATGGTGAAGTAATTTTCTTAAGTTTATTTATTGGATAAAAAGTTATAATACATTTTATGTAACTTTTTACCAAAAAATATTTTAATTTAATTAATTTTATTAAAAATTTATTTTTACTTAATTTTTTTTAAGTAAAAATGAATTTTCACAATTTTAAAATTTAATATAATTTTTATTTTAAATTATAATTAAATTTTTTTATTTTTGTATATAAATTTATATTTATATTTTAATTTTTAATTTGATAATATAAATAAATAAATTTATTTTATTTATATTTATATTTTATTTTGTTATAGGTTGTCTTTTGGGTATATGAAAATACCTCTAAGGCTCAAATTCCCTCCCCCTAAAAAAGAATATTACTTTGTAATATTGTTATTTCTAGTGTGTCTGAGCCTTCTGAGAAGTGTAGTAGCTTCAGGTATGTCCTTTTCTGCTAACCATTCATTTTCACAAGTTGGGTCACTGTACCTAACAAGGTATTCCCTTAGTTTATTGGTTCTCAACTTTCTTTCTTTGAGAACTTTGATAATATTTTTAATACCAGATGATTCAATAGGAGGTATAACTTGGGGAACTTTCTTACTCAAAGGAAATTTTTCAGCATCACTAGATTTATATGGCTTTATAAAGCTCACTGGAAATGTAGGATGCTTATTGCTAAGTTCTTCAGATAACTCTACTTCAACAGCATTTTCTCCATGGAGGGCCTTAATAACAAAAGGTCCTGCAAAGGAGTATTTCAGCTTTTTACATCCTTTGATGTTATTGAAGTTAGTGGTGGATACAAGAACTAAGTCCCCCACTTTGAAATTTGGAGTTGCATGTGATTTATCCCATTTGTCCTTAGCATATGCAAAAGAGTCCTCCATGCACTTTACTGCATGCTTTCTAGCTTTTTCTAGAATTTCTTTGAAGCTAGCAGCTGTAGGATGTATTTCAATGAATTCTTTCCTCAAGGAATCTTGAGGTAGTTTGGGATTGCATCCTTTTTCTAGAATAGCAGGAGTTTTATTGGTACTGGCATGAATGGATGTCTTGAATGCCAATTCTAGTGCTGGTAAAAGAGTACACCAATCATGGGTAAATCCATCACAATCTTTGAATTTAAGGTCATATACACAAAATCTTCTTACCATATCTTCCAAGGTTTGGATCATCTTTTCAGCCAGACCGTCAGTTTGTGGGTGGTAGTGTGGTATTCCATACCTTTTTTTTTCACCAGGCTCAAGCTCATAGTACCCCATAACAGCAGTAAATCCAGCCTACAGGCAGACTTACACTCAAATTTTACACCAAAAAAAGTCAATTTTACAGCAAGAAACTGGATTTAACTCATAAAACCATGGCACAGGCACCAAAGGGCAGTGTATGTGTTTAAATAAATTATTCAATTTCATTATTCATATGTAAAAATCAAGTTACATATAGTAAACTTACAAGAAACAAGGTACCACCCTTTAAATTACACACCTCACCCAGCTTTACACCCCCTTATAGCCACAGGACTCATGCAGCAAGAAAAGGACACCTGCATGAATTACAACACAGCCACAGGAGTACCTTAACTTATATCCACAGTAACCCCACTTGAAACCTTAAAACAGAATCAGATTTATTTACACCATTCATCACCTCATGCAAACCAAAGCTAGTTACAACAGGCTGCATGCAGTACACAATTCCAATTAAATCTCAACCACATGACTATGCACAGCATGTGTCAAAATCAAAAATCACATCATCTCATAAAAAACAGTAAATTCATCAATGCAAGAAGTTATCACCTGACTTCATTTTAAAGTTCAAAAAGAAGAAAAACAAACATGACACCTGCATAAATTACACAGCCATTTCTACCCAACCTAAATTAGGACATATGCAAAGGAATTACAAGGTTATCATGTGATACTGCATCCACCAACAGAATATCATGTGACAGAAAAAAGGCTGTACACAAGAAAAATCCTCAGCCAAAATGAAATCACCTCATGCATGCAAGGAAAATCCAAGAAAATCACATCATAATTAGCTCACCAAAAGACCATCATGTGATGAAAGAAGGCTGTGCAGAGAAAAATTATCACCAAACCTTAAATCACCTGACCCATGCAAGAAAGGGCCTCACCAAAAATAGAGTCACATGATGAAATCCAGAGGAATTAAAGTGGGAAAAGACAGCTCCCATGGAGGGCCCTCTGGGCTCCCAAAAGGTATAAATAAAGGGGCTCTCTCCCCCAAATTTCAAAAGGGGCCCATGAAAATTATATCCCATGCAAATTATATCCACTGCACAGTAGGAGCATAGGAATAATTCATCCCTCACCTGGGAGGTAGTCCAGCATATTATAGTAAAATTACTTGCCCAGTAGCTAAGCTCAGCGGAAGTATAGTGTTGAAGATTACCCAGTAGCTAAGCTCAGTGGAATCTTATTATTATTAAAATAAAAAATTATTATTAAAAAAAAATTACCTAGTACCCAAGATTAGGGTTACTACTCTATTAAAATATTTTATCCAGTAAAATTAACACCATTTATCAAGACTTAAAAATAACTTACCCCTTTAAAAATCCAATATCAAAGAATCTTACCTTTTAAATATAACAAATACAATTATATTTTATTATTAAACACTCTTAAAAAAAAAAAATAACAAACCTTTAAAAAATTATTTTACTCTATTATAACTTTACCTTAACAAAATTACCTTTATCAACACTCATCCAACTTTCCAGAACACCTTAAAAAAACCCATCTTACCAAATTTATATCACCAAGAAGAAACCACTCACCCCAATTTCACTAAAAAATATTAAAATTAAAACGACAAGTATTTCCTTAAAAATCTCAAATTACCAAAATTACTAACATTATTTTTTATATTATTTATTGAATAGGTCTGATCTGAGACTGCTGGATTTTTTGTCTTCTGCAGTTGTAAAGCCACATAACAATTTTATTTTAGTTTGTGAGCTCCAAGGAAGATTTTGTTCAGTATTTCAGGAGGGGCAGGCAATACACCCTTGCCACCCTTGGTTACAGGAGTTATTAGCAATTCAAAACTAGTTACCTGTGATTTCCCCCTCCAGGTACTGCCTCATTTTAATCCCACACAAGAGGAGTTCCCACATCTGGTGTCCCAACAGTGGCCAGATAACCTCAACTTCAATAAAAATTAAAATTAAAAAAAAAAAAAACTCAACTACTCCAGAATATCTTTTACAACAAAAACTGGAGTCAAATAATCAAAATCAGCAAAAACCATCATCTCAAGAATCTGAATCATCAACTCACTCTGACCATTACTATTATCCACCAAAGCAAGAAACAGAACTAGGGGAGGAATCAAATAAATATTCCAATTTCCCCATTGCAACACCAAGGACCAATAAAAGGGACTTGAAGGTTGTGAAGAAATTTTTTCTTGATCTCCTTGAAAGAAATAAAATCAATAACTCAATACCAGAATCAAAAGAAGAAATAAATAAATCAAAAATGGATAAACCTTCATCATCAAAATTACCTGGTAGTATTGAAGAAATCCAGGAAGAAAACCTTAATGAAGAAACTATTGAAGGACAGGAAGAAATGTCTTCAACAGAGAGACTTCAGCAGAAGATGCTAGAAATGCAAGCAGAATTACTAGCACTAATCAAAAAGGAAGGAAAAAATAAATCATCAAGTTATACTCCACAAAATAGTCCACTTGAAGAACAAACCACCCTTCCAAGATCATTCAGGCAACATGGATCACCTTCACCTTACCCAAGACCCATGGCCACATCAACACCCTACACAGAACAAAAACCAAGTACTTTACCAAGAAGAGTAAACATTTCTGCTCAAATCCCAACTTCATTACATCAAGAAATTCCAAGAAATACTACTCCAATAGTAAAAATCAGAGCCAAGGACTATAATTTGTGGTTTGATGGAAAGGATGTTGAAAGATTCATCAAGAAAGTTGAAAATATTGCAGAAATTGAAGGTGCAAGTGGAAGAGATATTGCAAGACGAATAGAATTTTGGACAAAAGATGAAGAAATCAGTTATCATATTGAAGGAATGCCAGGATATGAAACAGCTGATTGGGATCAATTGAAAGTGGATATGAAAAGAAGATGGGGAACAGTCTCACCTGAAAGAAGATACAGATTATCCTCAATCACTGATTTATTCACAAAAACTCAACAAGAAGGTGGAATAAGAAACATGACTCAATACAGAAAATTCATTGGGGAATATGAAGCAATCATCACTTACCTCAAAAGATACCAATATATCCAAGGTGATATCAATCATAACCAGGAAATATTGGCCAGCCTTTCCACTAGTGTTCAAGAATCAATTTATAAAGAAATGATTAAAGACAGAGCTATGGTTCAAGCCTTGGATGGAGGTTACATCATTCCAAGATTGGATCTTTTGAAATTATACATTGAACAAGACTTGGAGGCTAAGGTACTTATTCAACAAAAAGAATTTTCCAAACCAAAACCTCCAGAAAAGAAAACAAGATTTGAGGATGAAAGCTGGGATGAAGTTTTAAAACAAGTAAAAGAACTCACCCAAAAGATCAAAAATCCTCCACAACCAGATCCTCAACCAAGAAATGAGGGAAAAGAATCAGTTAAAGAAGTTTTAAATCAGCTCAAAACACTTTCAGAAGCAGTTAATCCACCAAGAAGGAACTGGAACAATAATCAAGAGCAAAGATTACCTCAAAATAATCAGCCATACAGGGCAAGGAATCCCTTACCACCATTTTCATCCAGTTATCAACCATACATACCAGCTCAAATGGCTCCAAGACCACCAATGAAGTGTGCTTACTGCAAGGAAGAAGGTCATACAGCAACCAGATGCACTCACCTTGCTGAAGATCTGGACAGAAGAATTGTTAGAACTCAAGGAGCATCTTACCTCTTCCCCAATTATCAGAGAGTATCTATGGAAGGAAATGAAAGTGCCAAAGATATAGTCAGGGCTTTTGCAAAAGAACAAGCAGAACTCAACAAGAAATTTATGGATAAAGCTACTGTAAAACCAAAACCAGAAGGAGAGGTTAAGCCCACTGAAAAGAAATCAGAAGATAAATCAACCTCAATTGCTCATGTTGAAGATTGGTCAAATTGGAAACCACCTACCATTTCCTCAGCCAATGACCCTTTTGAATCACACATTGGACTAAGGCAGACCAAGCAAAGAATGGAAAGACAATCCCAAAATCAAGAGCCAAAGAAGAAAACAGCTGAAATTCCAGGAACTTACATTGAAGAAGAAAAGGAAGAAGAAAGAGTAATAATTCCTACCAAATTCCAAAATTCAAATATTCCAAAACCAGACCAACCTGAGGAGGAAATTGAGAATATTGCCAATAAGAATGAAGATGAAGAAATTCCCAAAGAAGAAAAGAAGATCAGAAAACCTCAGAAGAAACAAGTTGAAACTAAATTGGAAATTGATAAAATTATTAAGAAAATTATGCAACAAAAGATCAACCTTACCAATGAAGAAATTTTGAGGATGTCACCAAATTTTGTCCATAAATTACAGGAATTATCAGAAAAAGACAAGGAAAAGATTAAATCACTCAACTCAGTGGATCTTCAAGAAAGATTATTATCATTTGGATTCAAAGAAATACCAAAGCCCAAGCTTCATTATGCTTGCCCTTTGGGATTTATGGAAATCTTCATTGGAAAGAAAGAATATCCTATCAGAGCATTAGTGGACACTGGTGCAGAACTCAACATTATACCAGAAGAAATAGCAATCAAAGCCTCACTCACAACAAGAAATCTTAACATGAACCTCAGGGGAATTGGAGGCCATACTACTTCATTGGTGGCACTTTCACAATTTACTCCAATCATCTTGGCTTCAGGGGAAGAAATTCAAATTCACTTCTTCATTGCAAAAGGATCTGTCCTTACAGTACTTGGAAGACCCTTCTTGGCAGACAATAACATTAGGCTGGAATTTTCTCACAAACAAGGTGAAATACTGAGCTATCAAGAACCTGATGGGAGAAGATTATGCATGCCAATATGTAAACCCCAAGCACTTGGATGGCAAACTGGACCACCTAGAGGAATGGATCTATGCAATATGGCAAAATTGGTCAGAAATACACCAGGAAAGAAGTTTCAAAATGAAAAAGGTGACAATACCATGACAAATTTGACCCAGAAGACCCAAGATTTATCCATATCTCCAAAAAGTGATAAATTTGGCCAAGAGTTACCAAATAACCAATGGCCAAACAACCTCAAAAGACAACTTGAAGACTCAACCTCTGAAGAAGAATTACCCAACATAAGTTACAAGCCAATTTACAATAATAAAGAAATCTTCCAGATCTCAGTGGATGGAAATGAAAAAATAAATGGAAATCCTTTCAAACCTAAACCCAAAAAGAAGAAAGTCAGACTTAGTGAACATAATGAGCTCTCAGATGAAGAAATTATAAATGAAATTGAAGAAGACCTCAGAATTATGGAAGAAAGAGACAAAAAATTAAAAGACACATACCATGTCAACTTCTTGGACAGACCATTGAACAACCAAGAAGAGCCTTATGAATGGCAACTGGAAAATCCTGAATTAATCCAGCAACCTCCCAATGAAGATGAAGAAACAGAATCCATCCTAGAAAATGAATACAACTACATTTACTTGCCATATATCACTTTTGAAGATATTTATGGAAATGAAGGTCAAGAAAGTTTCTGTGAAGATAAATATTTATGTCACCTTCCAAGGGAAAAGTTAAACAATGTTCAATTCTTAGATTTATTAACTGAAGAGGGAATTAAAGGTAACCTTGAAAACAAATTTTGGGATGAAATATTTGAAATGGCCACACTACCAAGAAGAGGACTTTACTTCAATCAAATTTGGGCCCAGTGGTACCTTGGTTTGAATGGATCAACATACCAAAATGGAAGACTGAAATGGGTTGGAGATGGATATATATTCATTGATGAAAACTTATGGTGGTCAGAATTTCCATCAGAACAAGAAATTGGGGAAAGAAATGCCTTTTTGGAAGCCCTCAAAGATCTTATTTTGGCCAGAATACTCAACAGACACCTACCTTTCCCCCTTGGGGGAGCTCAACTTTAAATAACATCACCAAAATCAAGAAATTTTCTTTAAAATGTATCAGTATCAGTATCACCAAAAAAAAAAAAAAAAAAAAAAAAAAAAAAAAAGAAAAAAAAAAAGAGAAAAAAAAAGAAAAAAAACACTTACCTCCACCATGGCCAACTCACCAATTCTTGGATCCTATGGGGAAGAATTAATAAAAGAAGACCAAATTATCAATAAATATTCAATTAGGAAAGCTGAAGATGATTATATCAACAAAGAAAACCTTTGGCACTTTAAGGATATTAAATCCATATCAAGAAAACAAAAACTTCAATAAATCCAGGAATTTCTGGAAATTATGGAGATTTCTGACAAAACCAATGATGAAGTTGTTCAACAATTATTGGACCAATTAAATTTAGAACCATCAAGACTCATCTTAAAGACACATCACAGCCCTAAAAATCAAAAATTAAATAAAATAGTCAGATTTCAACTCAATTAATCACTAGGCAGTGACCTCCTGCCTTATCAAAGAGGAATAGCAACTCTCATCAAATCAAATCAATAATTCCACTCACCAATAAAAAACACAATAATTAACCATAAGATCACTAGGCAGTGACCTCCTGCCTTATCAAAGAGGAAAATTAATTCTTATCAACCAAAAATCACCATTTTCCTTCACCCAAAACCAAAAATCACTAGGCAGTGACCTCCTGCCTTATCAAAGAGGAATATCCAAATTCTTACCCAAAATTACCATCCCAAAAACCATTATACCTACCCTCAAACTATTTTTATAAATAAACTTGATAACAATTTCAAATCTTATTACCATCAACACTTCAAAATCCACCAAATCCATCAAAAATGGAATCATGCCCATTACTTGAAGAGAATCCCTGGTCAATGAACACAACTATCAGCTGGGTAGAAGAAAAAGAAGTCTGGACCAATTACAATAATTCCCAAGAAGAAAGTGAATATCCTGAATGGTTCTTACAAACAAAACCAGAAACCTGTCCAGATATCTTCACAATAATCCTTCCATACATTGAGTTTGAGGACATCTTTGAAAAAGAAAACTCACCATCAGAAACTCTCATATCTCATCCATGGAAAGAATTACCTGGATTCAACCTTACAAAACATGAATTTTTGGAATTACTGACCTGGGATGGAATTGATGGCAACCTTGGAAACCCATACTGGAATGAAATCTTCAACATGGATGGACACCTCAGGAGATCATTATTTTGGAGAACCTGGGAATGCCAAGATTGGTTCAACCTCCAGGATTTTGAAATTAAAAATGGACAAATTAGCAAAATCTCAGGGAGTTATATTGTAAAAAAGGCCAAATGGGAATACCACTGGGAAGAAACACTTATACCAGCAATCTTCAGCCTTAAAAAGGGTGAAACTAAATTTAATACAGAAGATTGGAATTTCTTCTGTCAAGAATATCTCTTCAAAAATTTCAAAAGGGAAAAATGGAGGGGAGGAAGAGTTCTCAAACAAGAATTAGTGAAGAAGATACTTGGTCAAAGGAAAAAATTAGAAGGAACATCACCTGCTAAGTCCTAATTTCTTGATTAATCATCCATCCTATTTCCATTGATAGTATCATTATTCATCTACATTTTTATATATTTTACTATTTTATGTTTCTTTTTCAAGTAAGATTTTCTTTCATATTAACAAAAAAAGAAAGAAATAAAAATAAAAAATAAAAAAAATAAAAAAAATAAAAAAAATAAAAAAAATAAGCTTCAAGCTTTGAAGCAATAAATATAAAATAAGCTTACCTAATATCAAGGGTTTTGTCTTATAATTATATTTTTTTATTTATTTATTGTATTTCTTATTTTATTTTTTTATTTCATTTTATTGTTCAGAATTTGAAAAAAAATAAAATAAAATAAAAATAAAATAAAATAAAAAGAATTAGTTTCAATTGATTCTATATCAGTAAATATAAAAAAAAAAAAAAAAAAGAAGAGATTCTTAGCTTACTGACCTCCTTTACCTCTATTTGATTGGCTTATTATTTTTCATTTTTTTTATTTTTTTATTTTTTTTATTTTTTTTATTTTTTATTTACTTTATTTTAATTCCTATTTATTTTATTCTTATTTTAGTTCATTTTACTTTATTTTTATTTTTTTTTATTTTTATTTTTCTCTTTTTTGATTATTGCCACTGACGTCATTTCATTTTTTAGTTTGATCCTCACTGAAATTAAGTTTTTTTTTTTTTACTTTCTTTTATTTTTATATAAAAAAAAAAAATAATAAAAAAAAATAGAGATGAAGTGACTGAAGACATAGCTTCTCCATTTCAGAGTATAGGAGGCTTAACAAGGTGCTACAACCAGCTAAGTAGCACAATTTTTTACTAATAATAACCTAAATAATTCTAAAACAACAAAAAAAAAATAAAATAAAATAAATCAATAAATAGATAAAAATAATAATAGTAATAATAATAAAGAACAAGTACAGACTGACCCTAGGATCCACTTCACTTAGAAGGGTAAATAACCCGACCCAAATTGTTACGAGGGCGAAGGTAGTAGGGCCCATTGGTTTTTTTAGAACATTTTTTGTTAGAACAACACGAGGATGAGGGTTGAGGATCCAAAAGTCTGGGATCCACCTCTCCATTCAAGAAGGAGTAAAAAGCCGACGCTGCTACAGGTGTAGGCTCGCGAAGGCTAGGAGAGTCCTCAGGTGTACCCCAAATATCACCGAGGGCTGGTGGTGATGGGGGAAATGTTGGAAAAGGGCCGTCGGCAGTGAGCCATTCCCACACCGACTTCCTCAACCTATTGGTTGGAGGAATGCCAAGCACGAGGTCCTCTAGCTCCTCGGTGGTAAACGGACGAAATGCATTAAAGAAATCCGCCGCGAAGCCGACATCATGAGCACTCATAGTAATTCTAACAGTATATAAAAAAAAGAGAAGAAAAGAGAGTCATAAGTCCGAAAACAGACAAAGAAGAAAGACTCTCTAGAAATATTAAGCGTACCAAGGCTGATGAAAAAGATTAAAACACTGCTGTCAATTGGACTGATTGGTGGGATGAATGGAAAAAATTCAACGATGGTTTTTGATCCTTTTATCGAGATACTCAACTTTAGCACCTCAACTCCATCCTCACCGTTGAATCAACCTAGTGCTCTAAAAAGGAAAAAAAGAGCATGAGGGAAATCAACCGTTAGCAGTCCCGACGTTAGTCCATCAACCGTTGGGTGGAAAAAGAGACGGAAGAAGAGCAAGATTCCTTTGTTCATCAGAAGAAACAAACAAATCTTCACAACAATACCAGAACGAGCTAGAACCTAACGAAGCAGATCCTTTCGGAGGAGAATGTCATTCTAAAAAAATAGTAAAATGAATAAATAAATTGATCAACGTTCAACCTCCAAGCCACTTGCGTGACTTGGACTGTGCATTTAACACCATGGATGATATGTTACAAATTGAAGATAATCGCTTATTTTACTCGTATTGTTCCGCCCTACCCCCAATTCCAGAAGTGGAATGGATAAAGAGTGGAATTACGACAATACAATACATACCCGATTTTTGCTAAGATCACATACCAAAGAATTAAGAGAAACCTATTGCAGTCCTCAACAGCCATCGCTGCCAACCTTGGCGCCAGACCATAGGTAGTCTTCACTTATATGGAAAAACAAAGCTGTCGAAAGGAAAAGATTCTTTTGATTAGAAAAGTGTCGTTGGACGAAAGCAATCGAGAGCTCTTAATTCAAGATTAACAAGGCTCGAACAGCCTGAGAAAGGCTCCAAAACATCTTGCCCACTCCTCTTTGTTTCCTCAACCTCAAGTTCCAAACGCTTTCCAAACACCTTCCAAGCAAGTCCTGAAGACCTTTGTAAAAAAACGAACGTGCTTCCTATATTCTTCTTAGCTATCTTCACACTCTTTGGTGTCTACTCTGAAGCTTTTGCTGAAGTACCATTGCGATCCTTTGATACCTAATAAATGAAGGCCAGAACCTTCAGACTGCATAGCCGCACTTCCTAGTTACAATAAGTACGGAAAAGGAAGTATTATTCATGCTAACTCACATAGTCAGAAAACCTGTTATACTTTTCAAATCAAAGTTGCAAGCTATGTTAAAACAATTGATATAAATTATGCCAAGGCCTGGAGCGAATTGGACCGATTTTTGCGACACTGTACCTACCAAACTGGTTCCTTTGATGTTTGAAGCTACAAAAAGACCCCTTCCGATTCACTATTCATTACAAAGCCTCAAGACACACATGTTAATTGCCTCACCCAGCTGCCGTTTGCAGTTTTCGAATCTTCCAAACACACCACCTGGTGGTAAATGGGACAAAACAGTTGATCAATAAGTTATTTTACCGAGGCGAAGCGATGATAGTAACACCCCATTTAAGAGAAACAGCTACTTGCGACCCCAAGTCTTGCATGTTTCGCGACACTGAAGGACAAACCAAGACTGTAGACCAGTTAACGCTTCCCAAATGTTGGAAGGGACCCAAGAGGGTCGATAATTAACTTGGAGGACCGTATACCCCTCGACGGGATTCCTTATGCCTGGTCCAAGGTGCTCATAAGATGCAAGGGACGTGATCCTTATTAAACCTCCAAACCTCAGCTCCTAGGACTATTTCTTGGATTTCAACAAGTAGCTGGTGGCCGCCACAGGCGCAGAAACACTGCCGGATTGAGCTTGGTGTGAGAGAAATTGCTTCAAGATATTGATTGTGCAAAACTTAAAAATAAAACAGTAGCAGTAATAAATGCTGTGATCAAGAATGATTAGTACAACGTCAACAGAACTCAGTAGCTTTAAACTTTAATACATTAAAGGCTTTAAAAATAATAATAATAACGAAAAAAAATATAAGTCCTGAACAAGACTTAAAACTGTTTATTTTCTATTTCTTTATTATTAAAGCTGAATATTACTGATGTTTCTTTTCTTTTGATTCATGTATTTTATAAAGAAATAACAAATGAAAGTCCTCAACATGACTTTAAACTGCTGGAATTTATTTTATTGATGATTTGGAAAATCAAAATAACAAAGAGTCCTCAGCATGACTTAAACTGCTCATTTCTCTTTTGCTTCATTTTTTTTGATAACTGATCTTGTTTTTTGTTTTTTTCCTTTTACTATGAATTTACTGACAGCTATTTTGAATTATTTACTATAGTGATAAAAAAAAAAGCCCTCAGCATGGCTTTAAACTGCTTCTTTTATTCTTTGTTTGAATTATATTATCATTTATGAGCTTATTTAAATTACTGACAAAATATTGATTTGAATTTACCAGGGTTTGAAGAGATAAAAAATAAAAAATAAAAAAAAAATGTCCTCAGCAAGACATTAAACTGCTGGATTGTTTTTCATTTTCCCCTTGATATTGCATGATACTGACATATTTTATTTTGAATGCTACAGGTGTTCATAATGAAAATAGGTCTCTGATTTTATAACCTCTAAGGTATATTTCAATGAAAAACAAAAGAAACAAGTGCATAACAACAGTATTAGGACCAATTTCAGGATTTTATAAGCTCAGGAAAATACTTTTAAAAGGAAAATAAAAGCCCTCAGCATGGCTTTAAACTGCTGGTTTTTTTTTCTTTCTTATTTATTTGACTTCATTTATTTATTTTTTTATGCTACAGGGCTACAAATAAAAGAAGTCCTCAACATGACTTTAAACTGTTGACATTTTTTTATTTTTTTATGACTTGGAAAATGATAATAAATTGATAAGAGTCCTCAGCATGGCTTTAAACTGCTGGGTTTGCTTACTTTAATTAGAAAATTTTATGAATTTTTTTTATGCTACAGGGCTACAAATAACAAAACATGCCCTGAGCAAGGCATTAAACTGCTCAAATTTTATTTTTTATGTTTTTTTTTTTTACTGATTTTCCCTTTAGTTTGATAATTAGAGGAAATAATGAATAAAAAAAAAGCCCTCAGCATGGTTTAAAACTGCTTAATTTCATTTATTATCATGATTTAATTAATTTGACCAACCATTTTTTTTATGAAGAAACAGGGCTACAAACAAAAATAATAATAATAATAATATAAATAAAAGCCCTCAGCATGGCTTAAAACTGCTTGGTTTTAATTTTATTTTAATAATATTGCCTCTATAAATGCTAATATTATGTTTTTAATTTCATACAGGTATATTTCAATGAGAAACAAAAGAAACAAGTTCAGAAAAACAGTATTCAACATTAGGACCAATTTCAGGATTTTATAAGCTCGACAAAAAAACTTTAAAAAGAAAAATGAGTCCTCAACAAGACTTTAAGCTGTTGAATTCATTTATCTTTTTAGTGTTAATGTTATTTCTTACTAATTGGTTTTTTTTTATATATAAAACAAATGATGATAATTATTAAAATATATATATATATATATATTATAAGAATACAAATAAAATGCTTATTTATTTTTAATTTTACTCAATATTTGATTCAAATTTACTGATGATTTTTTTACAAAGGCCTTAAAAGGAATAAACAAAAAAAAAAAGGGAGCCCTGGGCAAGGCTTTAAACTGCTTGTTTTGCTTTTCTTTTTTTTTTTTTTTTTTTTTTTTTTTTTTGATAATGTTGGCTAATCTTCATTTATTGGCCTTTAAATTACTAACATTTTTTTTTATTCAGTTAAGACATTGAAAGAGCCCTCAGCAAGGCTTTAAACTGCTTGTTTTATCTTTTTTGAGCTTATTTATCTTTGATATTAAATTGAACTGACATATTTTACTTTAATGTGCTACAGGGCCATAAAGGACAATGCAAGCCCTCAGTATGGCTATAAACTGCTTATTTTGTTTTATTTTTCATTCTTACTTTATTTTTTGGATATTAAATTAAAACTGATATATTTCATTTTTTTTGATAGGAGTCCTCAATAAGACTATAAACTGTTTGAACTACTTATACAACTTGGCTTTGAAGATAAATCAAAACCAAGACTCTCAACAAGGACTCAAAGTAAAAAATTAACCAAGAGTCCTTAATAAGACTATAAACTGTTTAAGATAACTATACAACTTGGCTTTGAAGATAAATTACATGCCAGGAAACCCCAAGTGCAACAATCAGGTGCCTGTACACAAGATATGGTCCTTGGCAAGACCATAAACTGCCCACTCAAATTATTAACAATAATCAAAAATAAACCAATGGTCCTTGGCAAGACCATAAACTGCCCACTAAAAATTATCAACAAGGACTCAAAATAAAACACAATCAACCAATGGTCCTTGGCAAGACCATAAACTGCCTATTTCAAGTATTCAAGAAGATTTATCAAGGACTATAAAAAACAGGATGAGTCCTAGGCAAGACTATAAACTACCTAAGGTTTCATTTCTTATTTTTTTAATTTCTAATTTTATGTCATTATAGACAAGAATTAGAAAGATTTACTGACTTGAATGTTCTGAACATATTTTTGAATTTTATTTTTATTTTTTTTATTTTCAAACTCACTTATTTATTTTTACTAAATATTAGGGTCATATCCCATTCATGAGCTCAAGAATATTCTATCATACTTTTCCTACTATTACAACAAGAGCCATTAAGTTGGCTTAATTTTCAACTCAATAATAACAATAATTAAAAAAAAAAATAAAAAAAAAAACTCTACATCAAGTATTATTTTTTTTTTTAAAAAAAAATGATCAATTTATTTTAAATATTTCTTCAAATTACAAGAGAGTGATTGGAACTTGTTTGAAAAGAAGAAGTATTTGTGCCATGAAGGCATTAATTGAACTCTGAAGGAGTTATTTATATTAAAAACTCATAAATTGATGACATAATTTGGGGAATTTACATATTAATAACACCTCAATGTGCTGTTTATTCCAAATGGAATTAAAAAAGCCCCCCAAAAGCAAACAAGAGTTTTTTAAAATTGTACAAATTTTCAATTTCACTGTTTATATTTTTTTAACAACTCAAATGCATTTATGGGTAACAGAAAATCTGAACCATAAAGGGGATGGACTTGAAATAAAGTCTGAGTCACAATGATGATTCCAAAAAGGAAGAGTTGTGGCATCATAAGGGTCATTATATGATTAAAGGACTCAAATTATGATCATTCAAATATGTAATATTAATCATAAATACTCTCAAGAGCACCAATTTTTACTGATTGGCACAAATTACCACCTTTAACCAAAAAGTTCCATGATCTTAATTGTGATTGAGGTTTATTTCTTTTAAATTGTGATTTTTACTCTGATATCTCATTTAATGACTATTTTATACTTACAGTAAAAAAAAAAAAAACAACAACTTATTATCGAATCATCCTCAAAATAAAACAATGTAAATTTTATGTAGCATTATTTATTCTTATCAAAATCACTATGAAAAATAAGGGGTGGGTAAACCTATTTCTTACACTATCCCTTATAGTGGAAGTTTTGGGGAAATGAGAACATATCCTCTTCAAAATTTGAAAACCAACTCAAGATTTTTAAATGGAGAGGGGGGCCCTCATCCAAACAAATATTATTATTAAAAAATAATAACAATAATAATCAATAAATTAATATTAAAATCAATTTTAAATCACCTTATTATTACAATTTTTTATTTTTTCATTTCTTTATAACAGGTGTAATTCAGGAATACAAAAGAACAAAAGGACATACATTATTTTTAAGAAATAGCAAGAGAATTTGGAAACAATTTAGCATAGGGAAATTATTCACAATACTGAAAATGAAGAAGATTATTTATGAAGAAAAACAGGAGTTCCTTATGGATTGACCTCTGGACAACACAAGACCTTGGACACTTCTTTGATTCTGGATTGAAACTCATTTGGAATTCAAGAATAAGTGGTCAGGATTTATGGACTGAAGGTTGACTCACTGGATTAATTATTGATTCAGGACTCACTCAACATGATGGACCAACAAGATGATGTAAAACACTCAACTCAAATTGCCCTTGGGATTTTAAAGAAGATTGAAAACTCAGGAGGTCCTCAGCATGACAGTAAACTGCTTCCCCTGTGGACTTGGGCAGGGAAACTTATAAAGAATAACGGCCAAGCAGCTGGAGGGGATTGTCCTAGTCAGGAGAAGTGCTGAAGGACCATTTTTGTCCTCAGCATGACAATAAACTGCTCCCTTTGTGTAACAGGAACAAGGGGTTTTACAGGTATTTATCATTATCAAATTGGCCAGAATGAACAAAGTGGAGTCCCAAGCCATTAATCAAGACAAGAAAATTCCTTATCAAGAAATAAAACAACCAGAAGAATCTTACATCAAGTGGGAATCATGAAGATTGAAGAATAAAACAAGAGTCAAGTGGAATCCAAAATCAAGCCCAAAGGAGCTCAAGAAACAAGATAAGCCCTTGGATTAGGCCAGGAGGTCCTTGCATGACTTAAACTGCAGGACTTGTATACCTAATATACAGGGGTTACACACCTAGTTGTAGGTCCTGTATGACCTTAAACTACATTTTTTATGGAAGAAAGAAGAAAGAAGAATTGTGAAGACCTCAAGATTTCAGGACACTAGCAAATTCTTAGAAATAATTAAAAGCAAAAAAAAAATAAAAAAAATAACTAACTGAAGATGGATAACCAAATTTTAGCAGCCAAATACAAATAAGTCCTGAAAAAGGTGAGACCAGTCAATGAGCCAATGCCTCAAGACCTTAACCCACCTTTGGAAAGACCACCTTTGTCAAGAGATCCTTATGAAACACCTTTATCACCCAACCCACCTATATTTCAAGAAACCTTCAAGGTCACCCATGAAAGACTGCAAGCAGTCAATTTTGGCCCACCAGGATGGTTATCAAATGAAGAAATCAATTTACTCAAAAATGTTATTACCTTAAGGGAAAAAGCAATAGCTTTCTGTGAAGAAGAAAGAGGATTACTCAAACACTCATATGGAAAACCTTACAAGATACCAGTAATACCTCATGAACCTTGGCAGAAGAAACCAATTCCCATTCCCAAATCAATTTTACCTCAGTTTACTGAATTAATCAGAGAAAGAATCAGGACTGGACTCTATGAGCAATCCACCTCAAGCTACACAAGCCCAATCTTTTGTGTGGCCAAATCAAATGGGAAACTCAGAATTGTCCATGACCTTCAAGAACTCAACAAAGTCACCATCAAGGATGCTGGCTTACCACCTCATATTGAAGAATTTGTAGATGCATTTGCAGGAAGAGCATGCTATGGACTAGGAGACATCATGGGAGGATATGATGAAAGAGAATTAGATTTCACTACAAGACCCCTCACCACTTTTGAAACACCCCTTGGAAGGATGCAACTCACAAGACTACCCCAAGGAGCCACCAACTCAGTAGCAGTATACCAAGCCCAAATGACCTGGATACTCCAAGAAGAAATACCAGAAAGTGTAGGAATATTTATTGATGATGGAGGAATAAAAGGACCAAGATCACTTTACAACCAAGAAACACTACCAGAAAACCCCTCAATAAGAAGATTTATATGGGAATATGCCATAACCTTAGAAAGAGTTTTATTCAGGATTGAAGAAGCAGGACTTACTATCTCAGGATCCAAGTTTGCATGCTGTGTTCCAGCTTTGGACATAGTAGGGCATGTTGTATCATTCAAAGGAAGAACAATCTCAAAACAAAAGATTAACAAGATTCAAAATTGGCCAACGCCTCTCAACAAAAAGGAAATAAGAGGATTTCTTGGTCTTTGTGCCTATGTAAGAATGTTTATTGAAAACTTCTCACAAGTTGCATCACCTCTCAGAAGGCTCACCAGAGAAGATGTTGACTGGGATTGGGATCAAAAATGTGAAGAAGCTTTCCATAAGCTCAGAAGAATAGTTGGAGAAGAAATAACTCTCAAGAAATTGGATTATGACAAAGGAGCAGGAAAAATTAAGCTAGCAGTAGATTCAAGCTACATTGCTGCAGGAGCAGTACTCACTCAAGAAGATAAAGAAGGAAAAGACAGACCAGTATTATATGAATCAATAACTTTTTCAAAATTGGAATCAAAATACTCACAACCCAAATTGGAACTCTGTGGAGTTGCAAGAATTCTCAAGAAACTTCAAACCATACTTTGGGGACAACATTTTGAATTACAAGTTGATGCCAAGGCTTTAATTGAAATGATCAACACCCCTTGCTTACCCAATGCCCCCATGACAAGATGGGTGGCTTTCATTCAGCTATTTTCCTTTGATTTGGTACACAAACCAGGGAAAACTTTCACTATGCCAGATGGGCTCTCCAGAAGACCAAAAAACTCAAATGAGGAAGAGGTATTGGAGGAAACCACAGAATCAGATGAAGAATAGAGAGCTCTCACCTGGAATTCTGGGGACAGCATTAAATGGAGAGGGGGATGTGGTATTCCATACCTTTTTTTTTTCACCAGGCTCAAGGTCATAGTACCCCATAACAGCAGTAAATCCAGCCTACAGGCAGACTTACACTCAAATTTTACACCAAAAAAAGTCAATTTTACAGCAAGAAACTGGATTTAACTCATAAAACCATGGCACAGGCACCAAAGGGCAGTGTATGTGTTTAAATAAAGTATTCAATTTCATTATTCATATGTAAAAATCAAGTTACATATAGTAAACTAGTTACAAGAAACAAGGTACCACCCTTTAAATTACACACCTCACCCAGCTTTACACCCCGTTATAGCCACAGGACTCATGCAGCAAGAAAAGGACACCTGCATGAATTACAACACAGCCACAGGAGTACCTTAACTTATATCCACAGTAACCCCACTTGAAACCTTAAAACAGAATCAGATTTATTTACACCACTCATCACCTCATGCAAACCAAAGCTAGTTACAACAGGCTGCATGCAGTACACAATTCCAATTAAATCTCAACCACATGACTATGCACAGCATGTGTCAAAATCAAAAATCACATCATCTCATAAAAAACAGTAAATTCATCAATGCAAGAAGTTATCACCTGACTTCATTTTAAAGTTCAAAAAGAAGAAAAACAAACATGACACCTGCATAAATTACACAGCCATTTCTACCCAACCTAAATTAGGACATATGCAAAGGAATTACAAGGTTATCATGTGATACTGCATCCACCAACAGAATATCATGTGACAGAAAAAAGGCTGTACACAAGAAAAATCCTCAGCCAAAATGAAATCACCTCATGCATGCAAGGAAAATCCAAGAAAATCACATCATAATTAGCTCACCAAAAGACCATCATGTGATGAAAGAAGGCTGTGCAGAGAAAAATTATCACCAAACCTTAAATCACCTGACCCATGCAAGAAAGGGCCTCACCAAAAATGGAGTCACATGATGAAATCCAGAGGAATTAAAGTGGGAAAAGACAGCTCCCATGGAGGGCCCTCTGGGCTCCCAAAAGGTATAAATAGAGGGGCTCTCTCCCCCAAATTTCAAAAGGGGCCCATGAAAATTATATCCCATGCAAATTATATCCACTGCACAGTAGGAGCATAGGAATAATTCATCCCTCACCTGGGAGGTAGTCCAGTATATTATAGTAAAATTACTTGCCCAGTAGCTAAGCTCAGTGGAAGTATAGTGTTGAAGATTACCCAGTAGCTAAGCTAAGTGGAATCTTATTATTATTAAAATAAAAAATTATTATTAAAAAAAAATTACCTAGTACCCAAGATTAGGGTTACTACTCTATTAAAATATTTTATCCAGTAAAATTAACACCATTTATCAAGACTTAAAAATAACTTACCCCTTTAAAAATCCAATATCAAAGAATCTTACCTTTTAAATATAACAAATACAATTATATTTTATTATTAAACTCTTAAAAAAAAAAATAACAAACCTTTAAAAAATTATTTTACTCTATTATAACTTTACCTTAACAAAATTACCTTTATCAACACTCATCCAACTTTCCAGAACACCTTAAAAAAAACCCATCTTACCAAATTTATATCACCAAGAAGAAACCACTCACCCCAATTTCACTAAAAAATATTAAAATTAAACAGACAAGTATTTCCTTAAAAATCTCAAATTACCAAAATTACTAACATTATTTTTTATATTATTTATTGAATAGGTCTGATCTGAGACTGCTGAATTTTCTGTCTTCTGCAGTTGTAAAGCCACATAACAATTTTATTTTAGTTTGTGAGCTCCAAGGAAGATTTTGTTCAGTATTTCAGGAGGGGCAGGCAATACACCCTTGCCACCCTTGGTTACAGTAGTTATTAGAAATTCAAAACTAGTTACCTGTGATTTCCCCCTCCAGGTACTGCCTCATTTTAATCCCACACAAGAGGAGTTCCCACAGTAGGCTGTAGAGAAGGATAATTTAGTCCCAAATAGTTAGTGAAGATTTGTCCATAGTGCTGAAGTGAATTTGGGATCTCTGTCACTAATGATGTTTGTGAATATGCCAGTCCATGATATTACTCTATTCCATATAAGAAGAGCTGTATCCATGGCTGTATCATCCTTGTGACATGGTAGAAAGATTGGAGTCTTACTAAATCTGTCAACAATCACTAGGCAAGAATTATGACTTCTGTAACCCCCTGGTGGCAGGCCAGTTACCCAATCCATACGGACAAGCTCCCAAGGTCTGCTGGGTTCTTGGATCTTAATCATATTTCCAAGTATTTTGCCACTGGATTTATTTGCTTTTTCACATCTGTCACAGGTTTTGCAATACTGTGCAACATCTTTATGCCACATTGGCCACCATATGCAGGTTTTTTTTCTCTTGTTCTGTCCTCAGAGAGATGTCCTGAGAAAGGGCTGTCATGGAATTCTTTAAGTACAAGATTGATTAAGGACCTGTCCACAACTGTCATGACACATTTATGCTTAGCTCTGTGCTAAATTATACCATCCAGTAAGTGGAATCTTTCTTCATCATATGATCTTCTCCATATCTCATCTAAGGCACATATCAAAGAATTGTCTTTAAAGTCCTTAGTAAGTAATTGGAATAAGATACTACAGTTTGTATCCTGAGTATAATTGTTTCTTACCTCCTCAAAGAAAGTGGTGTTCAGGTCGGTAACACTGATTCCTTCTATGGGGATTTGTGGGGAAGCTTCATCTGGAACACAAGCAGGATTATCAATATTATTTGGTAATGCCCATCTACTTAAGCCATCAGCATTCCTGTGAATATTTCCAGCTTTATGTACTATGGTCATATTGCCTCTATACTCCTGTATAGCAATCTGCCATCTTAACATGTGTCTGTTTGGAGTTTTCATGTTTAAAAGTGACTTAATGGTGGTACAATCTGTTATTACTTCAAAAAGAAATCCTTCCAGAAAGTAATTTAGCTTCTCCAAGGCCCAGACAAGGCATAAGCACTCCATTTGACTGGCTCCATATCTGGCTTCAGTTGGTTTTATTTGCCTGGATATCAAGCATATGGGTCCTTTTACAGGTTTATAGTTGATAATATGGACTTGATGAAGTGCAGCACCAAGCCCATCTCCTGATGCATCAATATAAAGCTTAAAAGGCATCTTAGAGTCTGGCATCAGTAAGAGTGGAGAAGTAGCCAAGGCTTGTCTCAAAGATTCAAAGGTGTTGACTTTGTCAACAGTTATTTCAAATAATGTGTCTTTATCACATAATTTATAAAGGGGTCTTGCTATGGATGCAAAATCTTTAATTTGTTTCCTGTAATATCCTGCAAACCCCAAAAATGACTCAATTTATTTCTTGTTCTGAGGCATGGGTTTCAGCAATACTGCTGCAACCTTGTTATTGTCAATTCCAAGGGATAAACCAGATACTACATGTGCCAGTGCTTTAAGTTCTTTAAATCCAAAATGGCATTTCTTTAAGGAAATCTTCATGTTGACAGATTGGATTTTTGTCAAAACTCTGGATAATCTTTACATATGTTTTCCCAAGTTTTGGAACAGACAATAATTTAATCAATGTAAATGATTCAACATCCTTCTGCAATGTATTCAGGGAAGATTTAATTCATCATTCTTTGGAAGTGTGAAGGTGCATTCTTGATACCAAAAGGCATCCTCAAATATTCATATACTCCACAATGAACAATAATTCTCAAGTATTTTCTTTGTGCCTGTGTCACTACATTCTGATGGAATCCTTTAAGGGCATCCATAGTGGTTATATACACTGCTTGAGATTTCTGGATAAGGGCAATTTGGATTTTTGTAATTGGTTACATGTCTGAAACAGTGTAAGCGTTCAGAGCTCAAAAGTCTCCAACCATTCTAGATTTTCCATTATGCCATGCCACTATGACTGGTGTAGTTATTTCTACTTCCTCATTATGGCCAACATTTCTTATTACACCAAGGTCTAGAAGTTCTTTAATATGAATTTCCAGAGCTTCTCTTGATTTAGGACTTGCTGGATATGCAGGTCTTCTTAAGAGTGGTGGATATGGTCTCTCTATATGAAGGATGAGGTCAACTTCATAACCAATAATTGCCCCCAAAGGTTCTTTGTCTGATGCAAATGCTTCTCTGTTGTAAGGTGTGGATATGAAACTTTGATAAAATATCTAGTACTTTTCCTGTCCTCAAAATTTGTAGAAGGTAAAATTATTTGAAAATAGTAAGAAATGGTATTTTTAAAGAGAAAACATGCGAATTTTTTTATTTTAACTTTGTAAGTATAAAAAAATAATATAATAAAAATTTATTGTTTTACCAACAATAAAGATTTATCCAAAAATACTCTACAAGAGATATTTAAGGCTACAAAGGATATTTCTTCAAGAGCAATTTCAACTAGAATTAATTGAGCAAGGAACTGCAAGAAATTAATTAAAGAATAAAGCCTTTAAAAAGATATTTAAAAAAACACGCCCAAAAGTGACCAGAATGAATTTGGAAACAAAGTGACAAAGTTAACAGTGATGAAAGATGCTTTAATTCACTTTTGGGGTGGTTCAAGGGGTAAAAATGATTATAGGAGTTACAAAAAATGATTATAATTATTTTCTCCTGTGTTTAAAAAGGTTTAAAATGATATGAAAAGGGTGGTTGGAATCCTTTATTGATTGGTTTAACAGTGTTTAAACTAATTATAAAAGGAAAAGATTCTAACATGAAGCAAAAAGTGGGGCAAAGAAGACATTCTTTTATAACCATCAATTTTCTTACTCCAAAAGAAAAATTTACTCTTGTCAGTTGTGGAGAACACTCTGACAACAGAAAAGCCAATTATGGCATAATTGAACCCTGGTTTAGACCAAAAAAGGGCTGGTTGTAGCCATTTTAGACCCTTAAATCAGCCATTACCATAGTAATACCTAGCCTAGAGCCTTAAACGCACTTCAAAATGAGTGTAAGAGAGGTAGAAACCAGTTAAAACTGTGTTTCATAAGATTGTTTTATCTTAAGGGTAGTTTTACCCTCTTTGAAACAGTTGAAACTGCCCTAGTTGGTATCAAAACCTCATCATCAATTGAGTCACAGACCCTGTGACTCAATTCCAGGCCAAAATTAATGAGCTTTTGCGTAGATTTTGACATCTCACGCCTGTCAGCAAGGATTTTGGGGGTCTGGCTCCCTGAAAGGTTTGACTCTGAAACAATAAGTAAAAATTACTAATATTTTGCTTATTGTACTATGAATGTCCTTATAAATGAAATAAATAAGATGAAAATAATTATAATAATAAAGAATTATTATAATTATGGCATAAAATAATTATATTGTTAAATAAATATAATAATATAATTTATATTATAAAGAAAATAATATCATCAAATAAATATATTTAAAAGCACTTTATTATTGTTACCAACAAATAATAAAGGCGTAAAAAATTGTTTTTTAATAATAAAAAACAATTAATAACAATAATATTACCAATATTAAAGTTATAAATTAATATAAATACTATTTATATTAATTATAGAATTATTAAAAATAATAATAGAGCAAAATTATTATAATAAGAGAAATAACCTACTTTTAATGCTTAATATAATAATTTTGAATAAATTTACGCCTAGAAATGTAAATACAACTTATTTAAATTTTAGTTACAATAAAATTCAAGAGAAATTACAAATTTCCTTGATTTTATGTGGAATTGAGATGTTTAAGAGAAATTTAAACAAAACAATTAAATAATTGTAATAATCATGTCAAAGATGAAGATTATTATAAGATGATCTTTGGTCTTTAATAATATAAAAGTTTTATATATAAAGAATAAAGAAATTACCTTTTTATTTAATGATTTAATGTTTTGTAAGCATCTGAGGGGAAAACAGAGTAAAAAGAGCTCTATTTATAGTAAATACCTCCCTCCTAGAGTCCAAGAGGCTTCTAGTAGATGTGCACTGATCATATACACTGGAATCGACCAATAATTTAAGGTTTGGTGATGATTACATCATGATCAAACCATCTTATCTCATTATTACACCATTATTTAGAGTTATCACTATAACTCTAAGCTTAATGATGTCAAGGCTTGGCAGAACCCCAAAATTTGTGGATTTTATTATTTTTAATCATAAACTAACAGTATTCACCAATTACATCACTCATATGACTGTTAAACTTAATTTAAGGTTACAGTGAGTGATCATAAATGATCAAATTAAGCTCAGAGTTTGATCCTTAATAAATTTTAAAATTTACACGCTACAGAAATTCAGAGAGTCAATTCTCATAGCTTGGCATAACCTTATTATTCTTCCAAGAGAATTTCATTACATCATCAAAACCCTATCTTTGATGATTTTTCTTGTAACTCATCTTTTCTGTCAAAATTTAATATTTCAAACTTCAAACCATGATTTCAAGGGGTTATACCTTGAATATTATAATAAAAAATACATAATTCTTCACAAATGAACTAGTAGAATCCAACTGTCTACTTTTTTCTAAGTTTGGACCACTTTCACAACAAAGTGGTCAACAGCTCTGTTGATTTTAATCAATAATCCTTTACAGGTTTTAACCTTGTTTATAACTTGTGAAATAAACTTCATTTCTGCAATCCTAAAGTAATTACGTGATGACTTTATTTTTGGTTCATCACTCTATCATGCATATTTCAAAAGATATTAGCTAAAATCCTTGAATGTATACGTTGACCAAAAAAGTGCATATATTCAGCTTAATTCCTTAAGTATTGACTTTGGAGCTTAGCTTATTAATTGTTTTATATGTGGAGTCTTATGGAGAATCCAATGGTATCATTTATTTCACATGTTGTTTCATTTATCTTTGAAATAAATAAGGATTTATGTTTTTTATAAGGTATTATTACTTATAACTCATTAAATATTGACTTTGCAGATATTCCATAAAAATGGTATATGTGTATTTTACCATGAGGAATCCAATGGTATAATTTATTTCACATGTTTATTCATTGGGTTTTAAGTTAAACCAAGTTTTATGCCAATTTATGGCATTTTTGTAGCTTTAACGTAATTATTTTTAATGTATAATTATTTCAAATATTTCTTGTGACCTTTTTGGGTATGTGGTCATATCTCAAAGGTTCACATTCCCTACCACCAAAAAATATTGTATCACAATCTGATATGTGTAATTAGGGTATCATCCACTGTCCTACCTTTTCAATAGACTTTGTTAGTCTTGAAGCTCAATAATGCTTAAATTTTCTGTTTTTCAGGTTTTCTTTCATGTCCAAACCTTCTTAGCAGTTTATTAGCATTTTTTATCTCTTTCTCAAGTAGCCATTCATCTTCTTGAGTTGAATTTTTATACCTTACAAGGAATTCCCTTTCTTTTTTGTTTCTTGTCCTTCTTTCTTTAAGGACTTTTACAATTTTCTTTTCTTCTCCTTCTTCCAAGGGGGGAATTTCAAGTGGGGGTTTATTTCTTAGTGGAAATAACTCCTTGTCACTTGAGCTGTAGGGTTTTATCAGACTTACAGGGAAAGTTGGGTGTTTGTTCATTAGTTCACCTGTGAGTTCCAATTGCACAGCATTGGGTCCATGGAGTGTTTTTATCATAAATGGTCCTGCAAACAAATCTTTCAATTTCTTTGGACCTTTTATGTTATTGAAATTAAGGGTTGATACTAGTACCAAGTCTCCTATTTTGAAGTCAGGTGGTTTATGACTTTTATCCCATCTTTCTTTTGCATATTCCAAAGAATGTTGCATACATCTGTTTGCATGGTGTCTTGCCTTTTCAAGCATTATCTTAAAACTGCTTGCTGTTGGATGTATATCCACTAAGTCCTTTTTGAGGGTATCATGAGGAAGTCTTGGATTCCAACCTTTTTCTAGCATTGCTGGTGTTTTGCCAGTAGAAGAATGGATTAATTTTTTATATTCCAGTTCAAGAGCTGGTATTATTGTACACCAATCATGGGTAAAACCATCAGAATCTTTTAATTCTAGTCCATAAGCACAGAATCTTCTGATCATGTCCTCCAAGGTCTGTATCATTCTTTCTGCTAAACCATCAGTTTGAGGATGGTAAGCTGTTGAGAATTATCACTTTGTTCCAAACAAGTTATGGAGATTTGTCCATAATGGTGAAGTGAATTTTGGGTCTCTGTCACTTATAATATTCTGGAATAAGCCTGTATGACTAATGACTTTATTCCATATCATTATGGCTGTGTCCATAGCTGTGTCATCTTTGTGACATGGTAGGAACATGGGAGTTTTGCTATACCTGTCAACTAATACTAGGCATGCATTATAGCTTCTGTCTCCTCCTGGAGGTAATTCTGTTACCCAATCCATATGAACTATTTCCCAAGGGGATTTTGGTTCTTGGATTTGGATCATCATTCCAAATTTCTTAACTGTGGCTCTGATGGCTTTTTGACATCTGTCACAGGTTTGGCAGTATTCTGCAACATCTTTTTTCCAATTTGGCCACCAAGAGCAGGTTTTCACCCTTTCTAGTGTTCTGTCTTCTAAAAAATGTCCAGCTGAAACACTATCATGACACTCATGTAAAATAGTGTTAATCAGTGTTCTATCTGTTAAGGCCATAACACAAGTGTGTTTTGTTCTATGGTAAAGGATTCTATCAAGGAGGTGGAATCTTCCTTCATCATATGCCTTTTTCCACGTTTCATCTAATTTTGATGAAAGTGATGGATCTTTGCAGTCTTTCGTTAGAAGTTGGCTTAAGATATGGAAATTCTTGTCTATCTTATAGCTTTCTTTAGCTTGGTTAAAGAATTCTGTGCCAATGTCTGTAACACATATTCCTTCTATGTGGTGCTCTTCCTGTGGTACCCATGCTGGACTGTTAGGGGTATTTGCTAGAGCCCATCTGCTAAGACCATCTGCATTTTTATGGATATTACCAGATTTATGAACAATAGTCATATTTCCTCTATATTCTTGGATAGAAATTTGCCATCTCAGCATATGTCTATTTGGAGTTTTCATATTTAATAGAGATTTTACAGCATTACAGTCTGTAATCACATCAAATACTGTTCCATCCAAGTAATAATGTAATTTTTCTAAAACCCACACTAGGCAGAGGCGTTCCCTTTGGCTTGCTCTATATCTTGCTTCTGTTGGAATTATTGGTCTTGAAATAAAACAAATTGGTCCTTCCACTGGTTTATCATTGATAATTTGTGTCTGGTGTAGTGCAGCACCAAGTCCTTCTCCACAAGCATCAATGTAAAGTTTTGAGGATAGTTTCCAATCTGGCATTAGAAGAAATGGGGCATTTGTTAAGGAATTTTTCAATTCTTCATATGCCTTTACTCTTTCTTCTGTCATTTCATAGACTGTTTGTTGGTCACATAGCTTATACAAGGATTTAGCAATTTTTGAAAACTCCTTTATATGCTGTCTATAGTAACCAGCAAATCCTAGAAATGATTGCATTTCTTTTTTGGTTTGGGGCATTGGCTTGAGTAATACTGCTGCTACTTTATTCTGGTCTATGCCTAGACTAAGTCCAGATATAACATGTCCCAGTGCTTTTAGTTCACTGTATGCAAAGTGAAACTTTTTCAAGGAAATTTTCATATTCACTTGAACTATTTTTTGTAGTACTCTTTCTAGTCTTGTAAGGTGATTTTCCCAAGTTTCGGAGCCAACTATGATATCATCAATATAGATAATTAACCATCCTTCTGATAATTCTTCAGGAAATATGGTGTTCATCATCCTTTGATTGTGGGAAGGTGCATTTTCTATGCCAAATGGGATTCTTAAGTATTCAAAAAAACCCACAGTGAACTATTATCCTCAGTAGTTTCTTGGCATTGTCTGTTGAGACATTTTGATGAAAACCCTTTAAGGCATCCATGGCTGTAATGAACTTAGCTTGTGAAAATTGTGTCAATGTCTCATGGATTCTGGGTATTGGATATCTGTCTGGAATGATATAGGTGCTCAGGGCTCTGAAGTCTCCTACCATCCTTTATTTTCCATTATGCCAAGTTATAATGACAGGTGTAGTGACCTCTACCTGTTCATTATGTCCTACCTTTCCTAATACTCCAAGGTCCATTAATTCTTTAATGTGTACCTCCAAGGCTTCTCTGGCCCTTGGACTAGCTGGGTAAGCAGGTCTCCTTAGTAAAGGTGGGTAAGGCTTTTCCACATTAAGAATTATATCCACTTCATGCCCAATTATGGCACCTAGTGGCTCCTTGTCAGTTGCAAAGGCATTTTTGTACTTAAATAAGAGCTTAATCAATTTTTATTTCATTTTTTCTGTTAATTCTTGATTGAATTCTGCCTCTTTAAGTTGTTCAGAGATAGAAATTTCCTTTTCTGGAATTTTTTCTTCATTCTTAATAACTGTGATTTGTTTGTTGTTATTTAAGAAGCCAAACTTTTGTCTTTTGTTGTCTCCTATGGTAAAATATCTATCTTTCTGGTTAGAGATATCTGTACCATAAATCGATAAGTAGTCATTGCCAAGTATGAATTGATTACTAGTACAGTTGCCCATTACTACAAACTCTACTTTAATTCTGACACATTGTGAGGGGTGAGGAAAAATTAGTGTTAAATCAGTTATTCCAAGGGGCTTCATGCTCTCACTTGCACTACTAAATTTGACACTTTGTATTGGAATAAGTTTTTCTTGCCAGTCTGGGACAATGGCTTTTAAATAACTTTTACCAACACAGGTGCAATATGCTCCTGTATCCAAGTTCACTTTTCCTTCTTAGTTATCAAACATAACAATACTTATACTTGATTTTCCAGCTGTATATCCCATTCCTTTTGCAGGCTTGGTTCTGTACATTTTGGCATCTTTTATATTTGTCAGGTTTGTGTCAGATGTCCAAACTTGTGGTAAGATTGAGTTAGCATTTAGTACTTCATAAATTATATCAATATTATTAATTTGTGCATTAATTATATTAATTTCATCACTTTCAGAACTTTCTGAATCTTCTGTTTCTTTTTCAGAGTCAGATTCCTCCTCTCTGTCATTGTGGTTTTCTGTTTCCACAATTTCTTCAATTTTGAGGCAATTATTGGCTAAATGTCAAATAACTCAACATTTATGGAATTTTCTTTGCTCATTATTGTTGGATGTATTGGGCTTGAAAGATTCTTTTGATTTATATTTTTTGATAAATGGTTTATTTGGACATTTAATGTCCAATTTCTTCCAAGTTCTGCCAATTTTTGTTCTTGTAACTATGTCCTCTAGTGCATTGATATACTCTGCTGTGGAGCATGGTTCTATACACCTGCTTCTTAGGGCATGTTCTAGCTCTCCTCCACATTTTTTGAGTATTTTCATGTGCACCATTTTTTGTGACGTTTCTGGGTACAATACATTGAGTATTTCAACTTGCTTTAAGAGCCAAGTTAAAGGTTTGTCTTTGTCTGGGTCAAAGAAAGAATTTTCAAATGCATTTTCTATTTTGTACCTACAGGCATCATTAGCCCACTTGGTGATTATTTCTTGTTTCCACCAAGAACAGGTATTTTTGCCATTTCTTTGCCTTATGCCATAATACCATCTTTTTGCAGATTTTTCAAACAATGAATGTAATCTTGCAGTGATTAATTCATCTGGTATGGCATAATCTCCTTGTAGCATGTCAATTGTTTTGATAAATGACATGTGGTAATATTCACCTTCTCCTGTGAATGTTGGCCATTCTTTTAATTGAGGTGATTCCTTCATTAAGACTTGGTTATTGTCTTGGTGACTCAACTCTGTTATGAATGGATTTGTTAATTCCTCTTTTGGTTTAACAGGGCTCCTCGTGTGAGAAAATGGTGTTGATAACTTTGGCATATTTGAGTTAGCCTCATTAATTTTATCCATTTCTTCAGTAATAAGCCTTATTTCACTTTGAATATCATCTTTCAGATGCATTCTTGCTTCATCACTCTTTTCCACATGGTCCAAAAGTAATTTTTGGTGTGATGAAGTCTTTTCTTCAAATGTTTCTACATAAATGCTTAATTTGTTTAATTTTTCTGTAAGATTATCAATACTCACGTCATAATTGATTGTCAAAGTGTTTTCTTTGATATCACTTATGTATTTGTACAGCTCTTGTTGTCCTTGTATTAATTTCTGAGTATTATCAATTAATACTTTTGGTTTATTATTTTCAATAATAAATTTGATGTTATCAATTTCTTTTTTATTTTTTACAACAAGTTTTGTTAAAGATGATGAGCTATTATTTATTTCTTGGAAAGATAATAAGCTATTTTTAATGTCTTTAAGAGGTAAAATACCATTTTTAAGCTCTGTTAAAGTATTTACAAAATCAGGAGACAAGGTTATTTCTTTGGGAAATGGGGTTGTCTCATTCTTGGCTCCTCTTTGTCTTTGAATTCCATCAAAGTTCCGGCCATGTTGAAGACATTTTCCATTGAATATTTTTGGATTTTGGGGATCCTGTAGCTTGGGGAATATGATTTTCTCCAATTATTTTTCTTGTTCTTCTTCCCTTCTTGGGGAAGTGGGTTGGCTTGGGGCTTGCTGGTAGAAGCTACTGGGGCTTCTTCCTTGGTTTCCTCCTTCTTTTTGGCATGATACTCCTTGATATTTTTAATTTGAGGTTTGGATGATAGTGGATTCCATCCATTGGAGTATCTCACTATTTCCTCCTCTTTGAGGAACCTTTTCAGGATGTTCCAGGAGTTCATCACTCCTTGGTGTATTTGGGGCAACATTTCCCAATCTTTGTCCTTGTACACCATGTAGTACTGTTTGTACTGGCTCATGTAAATGTCTATTTGAGCCCTCTGAATGTGATTTGTACCTGTTTGAGTTACTCATACTTAGTTCCAATTCTGGTTCAGATAGCATGGGCATTTTGGGACTTGCCTTTGAGATAAGGCACTTCCTTGTGTGGATTCTGTTCCACTGGGGATATTGCCCTTCCTTTTCCCTTTTGAGGAATCAATTCTACCTCTGAGTCCAGCTCCATCTGATTGGATGGAGTATTGGGAGCCTCTTCTGGTAGTCATATTTTAAGAAAAATAAGAAAGAAGGAGATTTCAGAACAGGAATTCTTCTCATGGCAATTTATACATGAGGTACTCACCTTCAGAGTCCTGAATAGTGGGTCCTGGAAAGTCCAATTTCTTGGCTTTCTTTTTCTTAGTTATTATTGGTGTTGGAGAACTTTGACAAGTTTCTTCCACCAATCTCTCAACAGTGGTTTGGTTTTCCTCTGTTGAATTGTCTTCAAAGACTAAAAAAGACAAATGAATGTAAGTCTTTTATATAAAAGTGTTATTTTTGGTAAGATATGGCAATTTTCCACATAAAATTTGCTTTTATATCTTTTAAAAGTTGAAAATAATTAAAGAAATGAAATTAAAATGAATAAAATAGCTTTTTTATTGGTTTTTTAATATTTTTAATATTTTTTATGTTTTTATTTTTAAAGAATAAAATAAAAATGAATATGATTCTTTTATAAAATATCTTTTTTAATCACTAGAGTCACTCAAAGAAAGTTTTTTGCAAGTCTAAGGATGTGAAAAACCACATGTAAGACAGTACAATTGCTTTCCAAATGCCTCAATAGCTTTCAAAAATCAATAAATATAAAATTATTATATAATTTTATGATTATAATTATAATTAATTATTGGATAAGCCTAATTAGAATATTTTTAAAGGTATTTTAGAGTAAGAATCACGGCCAGGCCCCCAAATGTAAGGTTTGACTATGAAACAATAAGTAAAAATTACTAATATTTTACCTATTGTACTATGAATGTCCTTATAAATGAAATAAATAAGATGCAAATAATTATAATAATAAAGGTTTATTATAATTATGGCGTAAAATAATTATATTATTAAATAAATATAATAATATAGTTTATATTATAAAGAGAATAATATAATAAAATAAATGTATTAATATAAGATGATTAATATATTTAAAAGCACTTTATTATTGTTACCAACAAGTAACAAAGGCATAAAAAATTGTTTTTTAATAATAAAAAACAATTAATAACAATAATATTACCAATATTAAAGTTATAAATTAATATAAATTCTATTTATATTAGTTATAGAATTATTAAAAATAATAATAGAGAAAAATTATTATAATAAGAGAAATAAACTAGTTTTAATGCTTAATATAATAATTTTGAATAAATTTATGCCTATTGTAGTTACAATAGAATTTAAGAGAAATTACAAATTTCCTTGATTTTACATGCAATTGAGATTTTTAAGAGAAATTTAAACAAAACAATTAAATAATTGTAATAATCACGTCAAAGATGATCTTTGGTCTTTAATAATATAAAAGTTTTATATATAAAGAATAAAGAAATTACCTTTTTATTTAATGATTTAATGTTTTATAAGAGTCTGAGGGGAAAACAGAGTAAAAAGAGGTCTATTTATAGTAAATACCTCCCTCCTAGAGTCCAACAGGCTTCTAGTAGATGTGCACTGATCATATACACTGGAATTGATCAATAGTTTAAGGTTTGGTGATGATGACATCATGATCAAACCATCTTATCTCATTATTACGCCATTATTTAGAGTTATCACTATAGCTCTAAGTTTGATGACGTCAAGGCTTGGAAGAACCCCAAAATTCGTGGATTTTATTAGTTTTAATCATAAAATAACAGCATTCACCAATTCTATCACTCATATGACTGTTAAACCTAATTTAAGGTTACAGTGAGTGATCACGTAAGGTTTGTCTATGAAACTCTTGATAATAGTAGAAAAATCAAGAGCACTATGACTGTCCTCAATAGAAATATATAATATAATAAAATATTATAACCACAAATTTAAATATAATTATAAAAATAATTATATATAAAAATAAATTTAATTATTATTATAAAAATATAATAATAAAAAATAATAAATTATAATTATTCTATTATTGTTATAGTCACTAACAGTTATAACAATAAGACTTGTAAAGCTCTTAATGAGACAATTACACGTGGAAATATGAATATTAACCACTTATAAATAATATAAATATTATCTATAAAAGAATTATAACACACACTGTGCAGAAATAATTCTTATAGAATAAAATTCTATATAAAAAAACTAATACTAGATAAAGAAAATATAGAACTTTGGAGAAAACTTACTTATAATATTTATTTAATGCAACAAGTTAAACAACAACAGTTATTATATTAAATAATGATTATAAGTTAAAAATACGCCTAAAATCAATAATTTTAAGGATAAAACAACTTTTTATGATAAAATTTAAGATTAAAGAGTTTTTAAGAGTAATTTGTGGATTTTGAAGATATTTAAGATGATAATTTTATAATATAAAATATATTATTGATGATTACAACAATAATCTGAATTCTTTGACTTCAATTCTTTAATTTACAATTAATAAAGAATAAAATAACTTAAGAGTTACTTTAATAATAAGATTTTATAAATAATAATACTTTACCTGTTTAAATTTCTAATATGATTGGATTGATGATGAATGATGGACAAAAACAATAATGAAAAGACTCTTTTTATGTCTTCAGAGCAGCTCTCATGATTCATAATGAATATAGAGGGCGTGCTCAGGTCAAAACTGAAAAACCATACTTAAAAACAAAGTTCTTAACTTAAGGCAACTTGTTTTTAATTCCAATTTAAAGTTACCAGTGTTATTCTTAACTCCATGTAACTTTAATCCTCATTTAAACTAATTATTTTGAGTTTTTAATATAAATAGACTTATTTATATTAGAGCTCATCACATGAACAACTTAAAAATAGAGTTTCAAGCAGAAATCTCTTAAACTCAATTTTTAATTAATTTTTAAAGAAATCATAATTTTCTTTGAGCTTAATTAAAAGAGTAAATTCCCAGGCTAATTACCCAGGAAATTTCTTTATAAAAGATACTTGAAATTTGATTTATATTTAGATAATATTAAATTCTAAGCTGTGTGAAATTTACAAGCAAATCCATTAAGATTTGGATTTTTAATGAATTTTTGAAGTTATTGCTATTTTTCCATGTAAAATAGCAATACACACCAAACCTTAGCTTTTGATAAGGTTTTGATGCTTGTAACTTTAAATTTTAAGCTTATTTAAGATTTTAAGCTTTATTAAGCTTTGACAGTTCTTAAAACCTTGAGTTCAAGCCTGCATATTGGGATTTACCCTTTGGCAGCTTGAAATTCCTGTCCAAATTGGGATAAAACCAGTTTAAACCTCAAGGTTGGATCAAAGTCTAATCTTAAAGTTTAAATAAGGTTAAGAATCCTCCAATACAGGTGGACAACCTTAATTGAATCATTGCAGATCCAAAAAGCTGGGTACCCCAGCTCTATTTGGTCTTTTTCCTTTGTCCCACCTTTTTGCGTGGATTTTGCCCTTTTATTTATTTAAAGCCATACCATGGCTTTAAACCCTTTTGAATTGAGCTCACACAGGATTTACATTCTGTATTGCAAATCCTTAGCCAATTCAGTAAATATACACCACACCTCAATTTTAACTAAAATTTTGGTAAGTTTGCATTAACCTTATGCAACTTTAAATTTAAGCTTAAATTTAACAATTTTAAAAAAATGTTAAAAAAGTTACATTAGTACTGTGAGATTCTTAAATCTTCTAATAACACAAGAAATAAGTGTTTTTGGGTATAACACCTTATGGATGTACCCTAGGTCATTTTTGGTGTAGAATCCAAAAATGACATAATATTTATAACTTTGTTTATCGAAAAAAAAAGTAATACTTATTTTTTGTTATTTTTTATTTTAATTTCAACTAAAAAGTCTTTTTAAGACAAAATTAACTGTTTATAAGATCATTTGTGGCCTTATGGGTATGTTATACATACCTCACAGGCTCACATTCCCTACCACCAAAAAAAATTGTACTACAATTTTTCTTTTGTAGTTTACCCCCAAGTTATTTGGGGGGTATAATCCACTGTCCAACCTCTCTACTTATACTTTTAAGTATGTAAAGCACACAATTAAAACTTTTTATTGAGCAATTGGTCTTCTCTCATGTCTGAATCTTCTGAGAAACCTTTGGGAATCAGGTATTTTGCTTTCTACAATCCACTCATCTTCATGTTGTGGATTTTTATACCTGACTAAGTATTCTCTTTCATTTTTTCCCCTAAGTCTTCTTTCTTTCAAGACCTTTAGTACCTTTTTCTCCTCACTTAGATCTAGTGGGGGTACTTCTAAGGGTGTTTCATTTCTTAAAGGAAATAATTCCTTGTCACTTGAAGTGTAATGCTTTACTAGACTGACAGGGAATGTTGGATGTTTATTTTCCAGTTCTCCTGACAGTTCTACTTGTACTGCATTTGTCCCATGAAGGGCTTTAATAATAAATGGTCCTGCAAAGGAATATTTCAATTTATTTGGACCTTTAATATTATTACAGTTCAAGGTTGAAACTAGTATTAAGTCCCCTACTTTGAATTCTGGGGTTTTATGACTTTTATGCCATTTCAGCTTAGCATATTCAAAGGCATCATTCATGCTTTGTTTTGCAAGATGTCTCACTTTATCAAGCAATAGCTTAAAGCTTGAAGCAGTTGGATGAATGTCAATCAGATCTTTCTTCAAAGTATCAATTGGAAGTTTGGGGTTCCATCCTTTTTCCAACATTGCAGGGGTCTTGCCTGTTGAAGCATGGATGGAGGTCTTGTAGGCTAATTCCAATGCTGGTATAAGAGTACACCAATCATGGGTAAAGCCATCAGAATATTTAAACTCCAGGCCATAAGCACAAAATATTCTGATCATGTCCTCAAGGGTTTGAATCATTCTTTCTGCTAACCCATCTGTTTGTGGATGGTATGCTGTTGAGAATGATAATTTTGTACCCAAAAGCTTATTTAAATTAGTCCATAAGGCTGATGTAAGTTTTGGGTCTCTGTCACTAATGATGTTTTTAAAGAGACCAGTATGGGATATTACTCTATTCCAGATCAAAGGAGTGGTATCCATAGCTGTGTCATCCTTGTGACATGGTAAAAAGATTGGTGTTTTGCTGTATCTGTCCACAATAACAAGACATGCATTGTAACTTTTATCACCTCCAGGTGGTAAGGCAGTTACCCAATCCATGTGAACCACTTTCCATGGGGTACTTGGCTCTTGAATATGGATCATTAAACCAAATCTTTTACCAGTAGCTTTATTGGCTTTCTGGCATCTATCAAAACTATGACAGTACTCAATGACATCTTTTCTCCAAGATGGCCACCAGGCACATGTCTTAATTCTTTCCATTGTTCTGTCTTCAGACAGATTTCCAGAATAAATGTTATCATGGCATTCTAGTAGTATTGTGTTAATCAACATTCTACTACATAGGACCATGACACATGTGTGTTTAGATCTATGATATAGTATACCATCAAAAAAATGGAATCTTCCATTATCATAAGATGTTTTCCAAATATCATCCAGAGAATTAGCCAATGCTGCATCTTTGCAATCTTTGTCAAGTAGAGCAGTAAGTATATGGAAATTTTTATCTTGCTTATAGCTTTCTCTAACATCCTCAAATAATTCTGTTCCCACATCTGTGATGTTAATTCCTTCAATTGGGATTTGAGGTTCTGCACCTGTAGGAACATAGGCAGGATTTTCAGGTGTATTGGGTAATGCCCATCTACTTAAGCCATCAGCATTCTTGTGAATATTTCCAGCTTTATGTACTATGGTCATATTGCCTCTATACTCCTGTATAGCAATCTGCCATCTTAACATGTGTCTGTTTGGAGTTTTCATGTTAAGAAGTGACTTTACTGCATTTGTGAGCCTTGAGGTATATTTTACATACCCAAATAGGCCACAATTATCTTAAAAAGAAATTTTGAATTATGCATAACTCATAAGTCATGCATATATCCAAAATTCATCATTTTCAATTTCAGAAAAGATGAATAACTTTTTATTGAGTAAGTAAATCCATGGATTTAAGACCAGATTTGGATTCTACACAAAAATTCACCTAGGGTAGACCCATAGAGTGAATAAGCTCAATTTAAGTATTTGAGGTGGTAAAATGGAAAATACTTCAATACCACATCATTAATACCACATAAAAGATCCGTGAAAATGTTTGTTTTTCTTGATTTTAAGCCAAAATAGTGGGAAAGTGAGAAATCCCATGTTACATATACACTAAGAATAGTGTTATGCATGTTTTGAGCACTTAATATCATGGTATTCTTACATGGACTTTTGGTACACCCATAGTGGATATCTCACTTGAAGCTTAAATTTTTATTTTTACGTGAAAAATAAGCAAGGGGGACAAAAGACATCAAAGAGAGCCAGGGTACCCAACCTCTGAGGCCTCAGAGGCGTGGATAGCTCCAGAGCATGGATTCATGGCTCATCTTGGCCCAATTGGTAAACTAAAACTCTTTGGGAACTTGGTTACCAAGTTACACCTACTGTAATCATAAGAAAATAGCAAATAACCTGCTATTTTGACGTGCCAAGGAGGTAATGAGCTACTTAGACTCCTGTAACCACGTCAATTCTTGATGCCTTTCCATGACTAGACCCTAAACGAGTAATTAAAACCCTTTTGGGACCCATATTCATTGATTTACCTCATAGCAACCAGCAAAATACTGCTATTTGCAATTCTACGTAGAAATGAGGTAAAAACTTCAAAAATTCATTAAAAATACAATTCTTAATTAATCTTTCTGAAGCTTTCAGGACCAATAGAGAACTGTATTATATATGGTAAAACCAAAAAAATTACAGTTTTACTAGTAAAATTAAAAGTTTCACTTATAGTCCATTTTTGACAATTCTACGTGAAACACTGAATCTTCAAAAATTCACAGTAATTACAACCTGTGATGAAATTGGCAATAACATTGATAAATTTGAGAAATCAATGATTATTTTAGAATAAAAGAAGATTTACAGATGTTACTCCTTTTATTCTTAACCATATTGGGGTTGGTGGTCACGTAAAAGCATCAATTAAGTAATTATGATAATCTTACGTGACAACAGATGATGCAATCATTAATCCAAAAAGGTTTATTGTTTTCTCACTCACTGGTTTTTCAGTTTGCTCCATGGCACGCCTCTGTGAGCTGTTGTTGACTTAAAAGAAGCCTCTTCTTGCTGTTTTTTCCGTATCATCATCATCATCATCATCATCTTATCAATTTATTAATCATTATTACCAACAAGTAAGTATTAGTTATAAGCTATTTTTAAGTGTTTTAAATATTTCAAAATCAACCAGAAAGACGTGAAATCATAGAATCCAACTATATATTGTTGTAATACTGTTATAAATCCTTTTGATCCCTTAAATCCACAATTCCACGTCAAATTTCTCTACTTTTATCTATCAAGAAGTTCTTTGGAGTATTAGTGAGTCATTTATCTTTAATTCTTAAAGTTTTTCTCCAGTAATAGTTTTCTTCAAGAATTATCTTTATAATTATTCTTGTAAAAGATAATTATATATTAAAATAATTTTATTATTTTAATAAAAGAAGTTTTTATTATTAAATTCTTCTTGTAATTGATTCTTGTAGACAATTACTGCTCACTGTTATAATCACTAGTAGTGTATAACACGTGAAAGAAATAATTTTATAATTATTTAATTGTGGTTATAATAGTTTTTTTTATTATTATATTTCATAAGAACAGACATAGTACTGTTGATTAATAGTAATATTATCATCAGTTTCATAGTCACATCTTACATTTGGGGGCCTGGCCGTGTTTTTTGAACCTTGTACCCTTAATTAATATATTTTTAAGCTCTAAAATATATTAATTTAATATTTTTTTCTTTCATTTTAAAGTTAAAATAATTCTTATTTTTGAAATTGTTTTGGAAATCTTTTTCATTGAGGAATTTGGTTTAATTTCATACTGTTTTACACGTGGCTTTTTCACATCCAAAAACTTATAAAATTATTCTTTGAGTTACTCTGAATTAATTTTCATTCAAAATCTTAAGTTTCAATTTTTTTCTCTAAAAAGAATAATTTTCTTAATATCAAAAAATATAAAACTTATAAAAAATCTTTAAAAATATTTTAAATAGTATAAAAAATAATTTTTTCTCTTTTATAATTTTTCTAGTGTCTTTAATCAAATACTGTGCAGCTGGCAACAGACTCAGTAAAAGATATATCACTAGTCCAGAATCTTCAGAAGCAGAATCTGAAGAAAGTATTGAGATGCAAATTTCTAAAAGAGGCACCTTATTTAATTCTGAAAAGAATAAATTACCACCAAAAGGTGTGTTTTTATCTTTATTTTTACTCTTTATCCTTAAATTGACGTAAAAATGGTGCATACCAGAAATGGAAGCAACTATTCAGTCCAACCAGATGGATGTGGACAAGGAAGAGGCAAGACCAAATCCAGAAGTGCCAAATCTTCCACAAGAAAGACACATTTGGAGGATGCCAGAGTTGCCCCCCATTCCCCAAGGTCTGTACCAACAGATTTTGACGTGAATTCAGAGCCTGAACTGATTTATGGTAATATTTCCAGGGCTGAACCACTTTCAGGTGGCAGAAATAGAAATATATCAATGCCAGTACAAAAACTGGTTCAGAGCAGCCAAGGAAGAGGAGTGGGAAATCTGCCCAAGCCTTTGGCAGGGGGCCATGAACTCCTACTTACACATCAAGAGCTTTCTGGGTCAGGAGAAGACCATAGAACTCTTAGGAGGATGGAGCCCCCTGTCTTGCAAAGACAAGGTCAAAAAGATAAAGAATTGGTTGAAGAACCAAAGTCTTTTATCCATAGAACAGAAGAAAGAGTTGGAAATGACTCCAGCTTTGGAGACAGAGGCACCAATGGCGTCTACCAGCTCCAAACCAGCTCCAGACATGTCCAAAGACAAGCCCAAAGGACCTCAGAAGAAGCAGAGAGGTCCCAAGAACCATCAAGGAAAGGGCAAAGGCAAAGCCAATTGGCACAGACCTTACCCACAGGGGTACAGGATCCCCAAATTGGAGCCTTCAGCAGTGGACAGTGTCTTCAATATGGCCAGAACTCTGATGGAATTCACAGCCAAAGAGCAGGAAAGGATGAACAGAAACTTTCCACAGAAATAATTGGTGTACAGACTAGTATTAATGTAGAAATTGGTAAACTTGATGGAAAGTTAACTAAAATTACATCAGATATACTTGAATTAAAGAAAAATGACAAAAAATACTTTGAATTGCACCAAGTGACAAATGCCAAACTTGACTCAATTACCAATTCTTGCAAAAGAATTGAAAATATGTGCCAAATTCAGCATGATGAAATGGAAGATCTTTCCATTTTTAAGGTGAATGATCAACTTACAATTTTGCAAGACCAAGTCTTAAAAATAGTTGAGAATAACAATCAATTTTCCATACACTTAGCAAAAAGTGACAGTGGAAGGCAGAAGTTGAAGAATGAAATAATTGCAAGTGTGGAACAAATTCATAAGAATCATGAACCACATATGCCAAGACATTCTACACCTTTAACTGAAGGAAAACGTTCTGTTAAAGAAAGTCTCACCCCATTCTTAGGAGAAAATGCCTACTCTACAAGGGATATTCCCAAAATAGAAGAATGGCCAACATTCTCTGGTGAAGGAGAATAAAACCATATTGAATTCATCAGGACTATTGATATGTTGCAAGAAGACTTCAATATACCTGATGAAATCATAGTGGGAAAATTACACTGTTTATTTACCAGGACTGCAAAGAAATGGTATTACAAAATGAGGATTGATCATGGTAAACATGACTGGTCTTGGTGGAAACCTGAAGTGATTACCAAATGGGCCAATAATTCTTGGAGGTTTAAAATGGAAAATGCTTTTGAAAGTGCCATTTTTAACTCAGAAAAAGACAAACCACTTACTTGGTTCTTCAAACAAAAGGACAGATTATCTGCTTTACACCGAGATATGTCTGACACTATGATTAATATGAAAATATTAAGAAAGTGTGGAGGAGAACTGGAACATGCTATCAAAAGCAGATGTGTGGAACCTTGTTCAACAGAGGACTACATTAATGCTATGGAAGATATCATTACCAGAACAAGAATTGGTAAGACTTGGATTAAAAACCCAATACAGTCCAAAATAGTCTCAAAGATTCCTAGAGAGGAAAGAAGACCAGAAAGACCTGTCTTGAAGTGTCATAAATGTGGAAGTACTTCACATTTAGCCAACACTTGTCCTAAGAAGACAAAGATCAATGAAGTTCAAGTCATTGAAGAAATTCAATGTACTGAAGAGAAAGAAGAGTCTGATCAAGATTCTGCAGTCTCTGAAGATACACCAGTGGAGGACTATCCCATTGAGAACATTTCAGCTTTCTTTGAGGTCACAGAAGTCCATACCCACTTGCCACAGTACAGTGAGGATTTCTGCAACCTGATCAATTTCCAAGATGCCAGAATGTGTAAAACAAAACCTGCTAAAGGAAAGGGTTATACTGCTGGGGCATCCTGTATCACATCAGTTCTGATGAGTGATATTGAAGCCAAAGTAAATTTGGATACAGGGGCATTTTGCACTTGTGTGGGCAAAGATTATCTCCAAATTATACTTCCTGCATGGAAAAACCATCTATTACCAATAGAAGGTGTACAATTCAGTAGTGCCAGTAACAATATGTACCCCCTGGGCATATTGGACACTAATATTGTATTCCCACATCCAGCAGGAAGTGTAAGAATGAAAACTGAGATTGTAGTAATGGATAATTGCACATCTCAGCACATAATTCTTGGAAATGATTACTTAAATATTTATGGTATTGATATAAATAACCATAAGGACAGATATTTCACAATTGGAGATAACAAGAGACAAAAATTTGCTTTCTCCAATATGCCAAAACAGATATCTGTAGTATCTTCTGTCAAGGATACTTACAAAGATGAATTTGTGACTAATCAACTTGTTGAAGCACAAATTAATCAATCATTGTCACCAAAGATGAGGAATGAACTTATTAATGTGTTATACACATATAAAAATGCATTTGCCTCTGATAATGAACCATTAGGCGCTATAAGAGGACATGAAGTTGATATTACTCTTAATATTGACAGACCATATCCTCCAGTACTTAGAAGACCAGCTTATCCAGCCAGTCCCAGAGCTAGAGAAGCCTTGGAAAAACATATCCAAGAGTTGATCCAACTTGGTGTGCTAAGGAAAGTAGGCCATAATGAGGAAGTTGAAGTGACAACACCTGTTATTATTGCATGGCATAATGATAAGTCAAGAATGGTTGGAGATTTCAGAGCATTGAATACCTACACAGTTCCAGATAGGTATCCAATCCCTATAATTCAAGAAACCTTGACTCAACTGTCTAAAGCCAAGTATATAACATCAATGGATGCATTGAAAGGCTTCCATCAAAATGTTTTGACACCTAAAGCTAAGAAATTACTTAGAATTATCACTCACTGTGGTATTTTTGAGTATCTTAGAATGCCATTTGGCATTAAAAATGCTCCATCTCATTATCAAAGGATGATGAACACCATATTTCCTACAGAATTGTCTGAAGGATGGCTTATCATTTATATTGATGATATTATCATATGTTCTGATTCATGGTCTTTGCACCTTGAAAGACTTGCAAGAGTACTTCATAAAGCTGCAGAAGTGAACATGAAAATTTCACTTAAGAAATGCAATTTTGGTTTTGAAGAACTCAAAGCATTAGGACATATTGTTTCTGGTTTAAGCTTGGGTATTGACAAAAACAAAGTCGCAGCAGTGTTACTTGAACCAATACCCCAGAATAAAAAAGAAATGATGTCTTTTCTTGGGTTTGCCAGTTACTATAGGCAACACCTGAAAGACTTTGCAATTCTAGCCAAGTCACTTTATAGAATCTGTGATCAACAGACTGTATTTGAGATGACACAGGAGAGAATTAAAGCTTATGAGAAGATAAGGAAAGCCCTTACAGAAGCACCTTTACTCCTCATGCCTGACTGGAATATTCCTTTTAACTTGTACATTGATGCATGTGGAGATGGATTAGGGGCAGCCCTACATCAAGTCCAGATTATTGATGACAAACCTACAGAAGGACCAGTTTGTTATATCTCAAGACAAATCAAACCAACAGAAGCCAGATATGGTGCAAGCCAAATGGAGTGCTTATGTTTGGTATGGGCACTTGAGAAACTACACTATTATCTTGATGGAAGTGTTTTTGAAGTGATAACTGACTGTAATTCCGTGAAATCACTTCTTAACATGAAAGCTCCCAACAGACATATGTTGAGATGGCAAATAGCCATTCAAGAATATAGAGGAAACATGACTATAGTTCATAAAGCAGGAAACATTCACAAGAATGCTGATGGACTTAGTTGATGGGCTTTAGCCAACACTCCTGATAACCCAGCTTATGTACCTTTGGAAGCTGAACCACAGATTCCAATTGAAGGAATTAACATAACTGATATTGGGCTGAATTCTTTGAGGAGGTCAGAGAATCTTATAAACAAGACAAGAATTGCCATATCTTGACTTCTTTATTAGATAAAGACTGCAAAGATACATCTTTAGTTAATGCACTTGATGAAGTTTGGAAAAATTCCTATTCTGAAGGAAGATTTCACTTGTTTGATGGGATTATTTACCATAGAACAAAACATTCTTGTGTGATGACACTGTGTAGTAGATTACGTATCAATACCATTCTTCATGAATGTCATGATAGTATCTACTCTGGACACCTGTCAGAAGACAGAACACTTGAAAAAGTGAAGAACTGTGCATGGTGGCCATCTTGGAGGAAAGAAACCATTGAATATTGCCATACCTGTGATAGATGGCAAAAAGCAAACAGGAGCACAGGCAAGAAATTTGGATTGATGATCCATATTCAAGAACCAAAATCCCCTTGGGAAGTTGTTCTCATGGATTGGGTCACAGCATTTCCTCCAAGTGGTGACAGAAGTTATAATGCTTGTTTAGTCATTGTAGACAGATATAGCAAAACTCCCATATTCTTACCATGTCATAAAGATGACACTGCTATGGATACAGCTCTTCTTTTATGGAGTAGAGTTATTTCTCATACAGGATTATCTAAGAATATCATAAGTGACAGAGATCCCAAGTTCACATCTGCACTTTGGACCAATCTTCATAGATTGTTTGGGACTAAGTTATCATTCTCTACAGCATATCACCCTCAAACAGATGGGCTAGCAGAGAGGATGATTCAGACTTTAGAAGACATGATCAGGAGATTCTGTGCTTACGGATTAGAATTCAAAGACTCAGATGGCTTTACCCATGACTGGTGCACTCTGATACCTGCATTAGAATTGGCATACAAGACATCAGTCCATTCTTCCACAGGACAAACTCCTGCTATGTTAGAGAAAGGATGGAATCCAAGACTCCCAGCAGAAACACTGAGGAAAGACTTGATTGACATTCATCCTACAGCTTCCAGCTTCAAGATAATGCTTGATAAAGTGAAACATCATGCAAAACAAAGTATGGATGATGCTTTTGATTATGCAAAACAGAAGTGGGACAAGAGTCATAAAGTACCAGACTTCAAAGTAGGGGACTTAGTTTTAGTTTCAACCTTGAATTTTAATAATATCAAAGGCCCAAAGAAACTTCAAGATTCTTATGTAGGACCTTTTATTATGGTTACTTTACATGGAACCAATGCAGTTCAAGTGGAATTGAGTGGTGAATTGGAAAATAAACACCCCACCTTTCCAGTCAGCTTGATAAAGCCTTATCAACCAGCTGATAAAGAATTGTTTCCTTTAAGAAACCCAACTCCTTTAACTGTACCACCTGTGGAACAGAATGAAGACAAAAAGATAAAGAAAGTCATTAAAGAAAGGAGACTTAGGGGTAAAAATCAAAGAGAATATCTTGTCAGATATAGAAATCCAGTACATGAAGATGAATGGATGGCAGAATCAGAAATACCTGACTCAGATAAACTCTTAAGAAGATTTAGACATGAAAGAAGGCCACAAGCCTGAATATGTCTATAAATGTGCTTTAAATTACTTGATCTGAGTGATGTGAAGAGGTTGGACAGTGGACATTACCCCCCTTTGGGGCCTTATTCTTTTATCACTAATAAAATTGTAGTACAATTTTATTTTTTGGTGGGAGGGAATGTGAGCCTTGAGGTATATTTTACATACCCAAATGGGCCACAATTATCTTAAAAAGAAATTTTGAATTATGCATAACTCATAAGTCATGCATATTTCCAAAATTCATCATTTTCAATTTCAGAAAAGATGAATAACTTTTTATTGAGTAAGTAAATCCATGGACTTAAGACCAGATTTGGATTCTACACAAAATTTCACCTAGGGTAGACCCATAGAGTTAATAAGCTCCATTTAAGTATTTGAGGTGGTAAAATGGAAAATACTTCAATACCACATCATTAATACCACATAAAAGATCCGTGAAAATTTTTGTTTTTCTTGATTTTAAGCCAAAATAATGGGAAAGTGAGAAATCCCATGTTACATATACACTAAGAATAGTGTTATGCATGTTTTGAGCACTTAATATCATGGTATTCTTACATGGACTTTTGGTACACCCATAGTGGATATCTCACTTTAAGCTTAAATTTCTATTTTTAGGTGAAAAAGAAGCAAGGGGGACAAAAGACATCAAAGAGAGCCAGGGTACCCAACCTCTGAGGCCTCAGAGGCGTGGATAGCTCCAGAGCATGGATCCATGGCTCATCTTGGCCCAATTGGTAAACTAAAACTCTTTGGGAACTTGGTTACCAAGTTACACCTACTGTAATCATAAGAAAATAGCAAATAACCTGCTATTTTGATGTGCCAAGGAGGTAATGAGCTACTTAGACTCCTGTAACCACGTCAATTCTTGTTGACTTTCCATGACTAGACCCTAAAAGAGTAATTAAAACCCTTTTGGGACCCAAATTCATTGATTTACCTCATAGCAACCAGCAAAATACTGCTATTTGCAATTCTACGTAGAAATGAGGTAAAAACTTCAAAAATTCATTAAAAATACAATTATTAATGAATCTTTCTGAAAATTTCAGGACCAATAGAGAACTGTATTATCTATGGTACAACCAAAAAGAATTACAGTTTTACTAGTAAAATTAAAAGGTTTACTTATAGTCCATTTTTGACCATTCTACGTGAAACACTGAATCTTCAAAAATTCACAGTAATTACAACCTGTGATGAAATTGGCAATAACATTGATAACTTTGAGAAATCAATTATTATTTTAGAATAAAAGAAGATTTACAGATGTTACTCCTTTCATTCTTAACCATATTGGGGTTGGTGGTCACATAAAAGCATCAATTAAGTAATTATGATAATCTTACGTGACAACAGATGATGCAATCATTAATCCAAAAAGGTTTATTGTTTTCTCACTCACTGGTTTTTCAGTTTGCTCCATGGCACGCCTCTGTGAGCTGTTGTTGACTTAAAAGAAGCCTCTTCTTGCTGTTTTTTCCGTATCATCATCATCATCATCATCATCTTATCAATTTATTAATCATTATTACCAACAAGTAAGTATTAGTTATAAGCTATTTTTAAGTGTTTTAAATATTTCAAAATCAACCAGAAAGACGTGAAATCATAGAATCCAACTATATATTGTTGTAATACTGTTATAAATCCTTTTGATCCCTTAAATCCACAATTCCACGTCAAATTTCTCTACTTTTATCTATCAATAAGTTCTTTGGAGTATTAGTGAGTCATTTATCTTTAATTCTTAAAGTTTTTCTCTATTAATAGTTTTCTTCAAGAATTATCTTTATAATTATTCTTGTAAAAGATAATTATATATTAAAATAATTTTATTATTTTAACAAAAGAAGTTTTTATTATTAAATTCTTCTTGTAATTGATTCTTGTAGACAATTACTGCTCACTGTTATAATCACTAGTAGTGTATAACATGTGAAAGAAATAATTTTATAATTATTTAATTGTGGTTATAATAATTTTTTATTATTATTATATTTCATAAGAACAGACATAGTACTGTTGATTAATAGTAATATTATCATCAGTTTCATAGTCACATCTTACAGCGTTACAATCAGTAATTACTTCAAACACACTACCATCAAGATAGTAATGAAGTTTTCCAAGAGCCCAAACAAGGCAAAGGCACTCCATTTGGCTAGCTCCATATCTGGCCTCAGTAGGTTTAATTTGTCTTGAAATGAAACAAATTGGACCTTCATAAGGCTTGTCATTGACAATTTGAACTTGATGAAGAGCAGCTCCTAGACCTTTACCACATGCATAAATATACAGCTTGAAAGGAAGTTTCCAGTCTGGCATCAGTAATAATGGTGCATTGGTCAAGGCATACTTGATTTTATCATATGCTTGAACTCTTTCCTGAGTCATTTCAAAAACAGTTTGTTGATCACAAATTCTGTATAATGATCTGGCATGGATTGCAAAATCTTTGAGGTTTTGCCTGTCATAACTGGCAAACCCTAATAAAGACATCATTTCTTTTTTGTTCTGGGGCATCTGTTTCAGTGAAACTGCAGCCAATTTGTTCTTATCAACACCAAGGCTTAGTCTTGAGACTACATGTCCTAGAGCTTTTAACTCATGAAACCCAAAATTACATTTTTTAAGAGAAATTTTCATGTTCACTTGTAGAATTTTCTTAAGTACTAATGAAAGTCTCTCTAAATGTAATTGCCAGGTTTCTGAACAAATGATAATGTCATCAATATAAATGATTAACCATCCTTCTGATAATTCATGTGGGAAGATAGTATTCATCATTCTTTGGTAATGAGAGGGTGCATTTTTAATACCAAAAGGCATCCTCAAATATTCATAAATACCACAATGAGCAATTATTCTCAATAATTTTCTAGCATGAGGTGTCAAAACATTCTGGTGAAAGGCTTTTAGAGCATCCATGGAAGTAATGAATCTTGCTTTGGATAATTGAGTCAAAGCTTCATGAATTCTAAGGATTGGATACCTGTCTGGGATAGTATAGGTATTCAGTGCTCTAAAATCACAAACCATCCTTGACTTATCATTATGCCAAGTAATGATTACTGGGGTTGTGACTGCTACCTCCTCATTGTGTCCAACCTTTCTAAGAACTCCCAGTTTCATTAGTTCATTAATATGATTTTCTAATGCTTCTCTAGCCCTAGGGCTAGCTGGGTTAGCTGGTCTTCGTAATAATGGCGGATAAGGCCTTTCCACATTAAGCATAATGTCCACCTCATGGCCTTTTATAGCCCCAAGTGGTTCATTATCTGAAGCAAAGGCTTCCCTGTATTGAAATAAAATTTCAATAAGCTCTTCCTTCATTTCCAGTGTTAACTCAGGACTAATTTGTGCTTCAATTAATTGACTGGACACAAACTTTTCCTCATTAACATTTCTTACTTGTCTAATGACAGTAATTTCTCTTTTTTCTAGAGGAAATGCAAATTTTTGTCTTTTATTTTCCCCTATAGTGAAATACCTGTCTTTATGATTATTAATATCAATACCATAAGTATTGAGATAATCATTCCCAAGTATAAAGTGTTTTGAAGTACAATTATTCATAACAACAATTTCAACTTTCAGTCTTATACTTCCTGCAGGATGAGGAAATATGATTGCTGTTTCAAATATACCCAAGGGGTGCATATTTTGGCTAGCACTGCTTTATGTTATACCTTCAATTGGCATTAATTTGTCTTGCCAATTGGTATAAATTTTGTCAAGACAATCCTTTCCAACACAAGTGCAAAAAGCACCTGAGTCAAAATGTATCTTGGCTTCTGTGTTATTTATCACAATAGTAGTGATACAAGATGACCCAGCTGTATAACCTTTACCTCTGGCAGGTTTGGTTTTTTGCATTTTGGCATCTTGCACATGTATGAGATCCATAAATTCATCACTATACTGTGGTAAGTAAGTATGTACCTCAGTGACCTCAAAAGAGACATTAATGTTCTCTATACCAAGTTCTTCTGATACTTCTTCTTCTTCTGAAGGCTCAGAATCACTTTCATGTAAAGATACATCAGTTTCTTTTGTGTCTTCCACTTTTTCAACATTTATCTCATTGACTCTTGTCTTCTTTGGACAAGTGTTTGCCAAATGAGATGTGCTTCCACATTTATGACACTTCAAAGGAGGTCTGTCATGTGGTTTGCTTGGTTTTGAAATTGGTTTCCCACTAGTCTTGTTGTCTATTGGGGTTTTGGACCAATTTCTTCCAATTTTTGTTCTAGTAGTGATGTACTCCATAGCATTGATATAATCTTCTGTAGAGCAAGGCTCAATACATCTGCTTCTTATAGCATGGTCAAGGTCACCACCACATTTTCTTAATATCCTTTTATGTACCATTGTTTCAGACATATCAGGTTGAAGGGCAGTTAAACTCTCCTTCTGTTTAAGAAACCAAGTCATGGGCCTGTCCCTCTCAATATTAAAAATGGCTTCTTCAAAAGAATTTTCCATTCTAAATCTCCAGGAATCATTTGCCCATTTGGAAATAATTTGTTCTTTCCACCAAGGCCAAGAATGTTTACCATGGTCTTGTCTCATTTTATAATACCATTTCTTTGCTGATTTGGTAAGTAATGAGTGTAATCTGGCACTTATGTATTCATCTGGTATGTTAAAGTCTTCTTTGAACATATCAATTGTTTTCATAAATTCCATATGATTATATTCTCCTTCACCACTGAAGGTTGGCCATTCCTCTAATCTTGGAATGTCCTTAAAATTGCAAGCAGTTTCCACTTCATGACTTGAAATTTATGATTTAAATCATTATGCAAGTTAAGAACATTTCTGTTAAGAATTGGTGTGGATTGCCTCAGAAATTCATTCTTTAGTGATATATTATTAATACTTGATTGAATGTATTCTTTCAATTCAAGTCTTGCTTTATCACGTTTTTCCAATTGTGCTTGAAAAAGAGCTGCATTATGACCAGTAGAATTTTCCAAGTTTTGAACTTGTATTTTCAATTCTCTTAACTGTCCAGGTATGAAAGAAATTGAGTTCTCATCTGGTTGATTGAGTAAGGTAACTTTAGACTCAAGTCTTTCACAAATTTGCTTCAAAGACACAATATTGTCTTTATTAACATTTTCAAGGCCAATAATAGTCTTTTGTTGTTCTTTCACTTTTAATATCTCATTACCCAACTTCTGTTGGACATAATCAAATGCTTTAAATTTTGCCATAATTTCTTTATTACAAGATTCAAAGTGAGTTACAAGTTTTACAAGATCTATTTCTTTGGGAAAGATTGATTCAATCTTTCCTCCTCCTTGTTTTTGAATTCCATCAAGGTTCTTGCCATATTGAACACATTGTCCATGGCTGTCTTTTCCCTCTTTGGGATTCTGCAATTCTGAGGGTAAGGCTTGTTCCACTTGGGCTTTGCCTTTTGCTTGCCCTTCTTGTTGGTTTTGGGGGCTTGCTTGGGCTTGTTTGGCACTTGTTGAGGTGGATTTTTTCTGGTGGATGCTTGGGGAGCTTCCACTGGGCTGGTTTCCTTGCCTTGGGCCAACTTCTTCTTCTGATCCTCTGATAACATGCTTTGGTTTTTCAACCAAGCTTTTATCTGTTGGACTTGTCCTTTGACAGACATGGGTGTCCAACCCATCAGAAGGTCTTCTGTCTTTTCTGGTCCCATGAACTTCTTCACTTGAAGATAAGAGTTCATGGTGCCTATCCAAAGACTTGGGAGAAGTTCCCACTCTTGTTGTTTTGACGCCAAGAACCAGTTCTTCCATTGAGATTTATAAATCTCCACGGCTGCTTGTTGGAAATGGTTCAGGTCTAACAGCAATAGCAGTTGTGTCAGGTTCTGGACTCTCAATAAGAGGTTCAAAGGTGCCGGCTAACCTTTGGGAACTGGTGGAAGTTCTGGCATCCTCCATTTGTGCCTCTACTCTGGGAAGACACTCTTGCCTTTTGGATTTGTGGCTGGAATGTCCTGGTCCAGATCCATTTGATTGGATGGAGTAGTTACTTCCACTTCTAGGAGGAGTCATTTCACATCAATTTTAATAAAAAATAGAGTAAAATTGAGTTGAATTCACCTGCAGGACCTTTAAAGGGCTTTTTGGTTATCAAACCCCTTGGTGGTGGGCTGGTTTGAATTTCAATACTGGACTCTGAGGTTTCAGAGTCTGAAAAATTTTCTCTGATGGAAGACACTAGAGAAAATTAAAGATATAAGTTATTTTATCAAATAATAAAAATAACTTATAAACTCAACTTATTAAATAAAGTTGTTTTAATGTGATTTTTGGCAAATTACGTCAAAAATAAAGAAAAATGTCTAAAATAAAAGAAAAAAAATGTTTTTTAGTAAAGATTTTTATTTTTAAAGATTTTTTATTTGATTTATTATTTTCTTTAAAGAAATAATAATTATGCAATTAACAAGTTAATTAATCAAAATTGTATTATTATTCACTTTATACTAGAATAACTCAAAGAATAAATTTCAAGTCTGTGATGTGAAAAAGCCACTAGTTAGACAAAAGAAATTTATTCCAAGTCACTCAATAGTATATTGTTTCAAACAATATTCTTAAGAAAAAAATAACTTTCTTAATATTATAAAGATTATTTATAAGGGATAAGTCCCAAAAAAGCCAATATTAAGATAAATATGGCAATTTTATGTCAAAAAACAGTAAAATAAGGTCTAGAATATAACTCATGTCCCAAAAATTGGTTTAAAATCACGGCCAGGCCCCCAAATGTAAGGTTTGTCTATGAAACTCTTGATAATAGTAGCAAAATCAAGAGTACTATGACTGTCCTCAATAGAAATATATAATATAATAAAATATTATAACCACAAATTTAAATATAATTATAAAATTAATTATATAAAAAAATAAATTTAATTATTATTATAAAAATATAATAACAAAAAAAAATTAATAATAATTATAATAAATTATAATTATTCTATTATTGTTATAGTCACTGACAGTTATAACAATAAGACTTGTAAAGCTCTTAATGAGACAATTACACGTGGAAATATGAATATTAACCACTTATAAATGATATAAATATTATTTTTAAAAGAATTATAACACACACTGTGCAGAAATAATTCTTATAGAATAAAATTCTATATAAAAAAACTAATACTAGATAAAAAAATATAGAACTTTAGAGAAAACTTACTTATAATATTTATTTAATACAACAAGTTAAACAACAACAGTTATTATATTAAATAATGATTATAAGTTAGAAATTTGCCTAAAATCAATAATTTCAAGGATAAAACAACTTTTTATGATAAAATTTAAGATTAAAGAGTTTTTAAAAGGAATTTGTGGATTTTGAAGATATTTAAGATGATAATTTTATAATATAAAATATATTATTGATGATTACAACGATAATCTGAATTCTATGACTTCAATTCTTTAATTTACAATTAATAAAGAATAAAATAACTGAAGAATTACTTTAATAATAAGATTTTATAAATAATAAAATGTTACCTGTTCAAATTTCTAATAGGATTGGATTGATGGTGAATGATGGACAGAAACAGTGATGAAAAGATTCTTTTTATGTCTTCAGAGCAGCTCTCATGATTCATAAAAAATATAGAGGGCGTGCTCAGGTCAAAACTGAAAAACCATACTTAAAAACAAAGTTCTTAACTTAAGGCAACTTGTTTTTAATTCCAATTTAAAGTTACCAGTGTTATTCTTAACTCCATGTAACTTTAATCCTCATTTAAACTAATTATCTTAAGTTTTTGATATAAATAGACTTATTTATATTAAAGTTCATCACATGAACAACTTAAAAATAGAGTTTCACGCAGAAATCTCTTAAACTCAATTTTTAATTAATTTTAAAGAAATCATAATTTTCTTTGAACTTAATTAAAAGAGTAAATTCCCAGGCTAATTACCCAGGAAATCTTTTTTTAAAAGACACTTAAAATTTAATTTATATATAGATAGCATTAAATTCTAAGCTGTGTGAAATTTTCAAGCAAATCCATTAAGATTTGGATTTTTAATGAATTTTTGAAGTTATTGCTATTTTTCCACATAAAATAGCAATACACACCAAACCTTAGCTTTTGATAACGTTTTGATGCTTGTAACTTTAAATTTTAAGCGTATTCAAGGTTTTTAAGCTTTATTAGGCTTTGAAAGTTCTTAAAACCTTGATTTCAAGCCTGCATATTGGGATTTACCCTTTGGCAGCTTGAAAGTCCTGTCCAAATTGGGATAAAGCCAGTTTAAACCTTAAGGTTGGATCAAAGTCTAATCTTAAAGTTTAAATAAGGTTGAAAATCCTCCAATACAGGTGGACAACCTTAATTGAATCATTGCAGATCCAAAAAGTTGGGTACCCCAGCTCTATTTGGTCTTTTTCCTTTGTCCCACCTTTTTGCGTGGATTTTGCCCTTTTATTTATTTAAAGCCATACCATGGCTTTAAACCCTTTTAAATTGAGCTCTTTACATTCTGTATGGCAAATCCTTAGCCAATTCAGTAAATATACACCACACCTTAATTTTAACTAAAATTTTGGTAAGTTTGCATTAACCTTATGCAACTTTAAATTTAAGCTTATTTAAGCTTAAATTTAACAATTTTAAAAAAATGTTAAAAAAGTTACATTAGTACTGTGAGATTCTTAAATTTTCTAATAACACAAGAAATAAGTGTTTTTGGGTATAACACCTTATGGATGTACCCTAGGTCATTTTTGGTGTAGAATCCAAAAATGGAATAATATTTATAACTTTGTTTATCCAAAAAAAAGTTATACTTATTTTTTGTTATTTTTTATTTTAATTTCAACTAAAAAGTCTGTTTAAGACAAAATTAACTGTTTATAAAATCATTTGTGGCCTTATGGGTATCTTATACATACCTCACAGGCTCACAGATCATAAATGCTCAAATTAAGCTCAAACTTTGATCCTTAATAACTTTTAAAATTTACACGCTACAGTAATTCAGAGAGTGAATTATGATAGCTTGGCATAACCGTATTATGCTTCCAAGAGCATTTCACTACATAATCAAAACTGTATTTTTGATGATTTTTCTTGTGACTCATCTTTTCTGTTGAAATTTCATATTTTAAATTTCAAACCATGATTTCAAGGGGTTATACCTTGAATATTATAATAAAAAATACATCATTCTTCACGAATGAACTAGTAGAATCCAACTGTCTACTTTTTTTAAGTTTGGACCACTTTCACAACAAAGTGGTCAACAGCTCTGTTGATTTTAATCAATAATCCTTTACAGGTTTTAACCTTGTTTATAGCTTGTGAAATAAGCTTCATTTCTGTAATCCTAAAGTAATTACGTGATGACTTTATTTTTGGTTCATCACTCTATCATGCATATTTCAAAAGATATTAGCTAAAATCGTTGAATATATGCGTTGACCAAAAAAGTGCATATATTCAGCTTAATTCCTTAAGTATTGACTTTGGAGCTTAGCTTATTAATTGTTTTATATGTGGAAATTTATGGAGAATCCAATGGCACCATTTATTTCACATGTTGCTTCATTGGTATTTGAAATAAATAAGGATTTATGTTTTTTATAAGGTATTATTGTTTATAACTCATTAAATATTGACTTTACAGATATGCCATGAAAATGGTATATGTGTATTTTACCATCGGGAATCCAATGGTATATTTTATTTCACATGTGATTCATTGGTTTTTAAGTTAAACCAAGCTTTATGCCAATTTATGGCATTTTTGTAGTTTTAAGGTAATTATTTTAAATATTTCTTGTGACCTTTTTGGGTATGTGGTCATATCTCAAAGGTTCACACTCCCCCTTAGAGCTAGAGTTCCTTTCCCCCCCAAATTTAACCTTTCCAATTTATTTTTTCCTTTAATTCCGCATCATGTATTATCCTTACAATTTACATATGTAATTCAATTGAGTTTTACAGTACACTACTGTAATAATTGACACCTTATATGTAAATTCAAAGTTCACTTATGTAATAGACATGCACATTTTGACAATTCAATTGAATTCAATTGAAAATACTTCAATTCCTCATAGCTTCTAAACTACACACAACACCTCAATTTTAACACAAAAATTGATGATTAACACTACATGTGATGTGAATTAAATTGATGTTTTGATGATTTTTAAATTTTGTACAGAAAATACAAGAAACTTAATTTAAGCTTATTTAGAGTTGAGTTGCAGAATTTCACTCAGAGGTGACCCCAACTAGTTTTCTATAAGGAATCCAATGGTGAAACAAATTTTATATGTTTATTTGGCAAATAAAAAGTTATGATGAATCTTATTAAACTCCTTTCCAAAATTACTTTATTTTGGGTAATTTTGTTGAAAATTCATTTTTACTGACTTTCAAGTAAAAATGTGTTTTTACAATTTTCAAATTTAATGTATTTTCATTTTTAAATTATAATCAAATCTTTGATTTTGTATATAAATTCATATTTATATTTTAGTTTTTATTTTAATAATATAAATAAATTCATTTTATTTATGTTTGTATATTAATTTTTTTTGTGGTCTTTTGGGTATATGAAAATACCTCTAAGGCTCACATCTGTGGTCATATAAAAGGGCAGAAACTTCATTTTCCTGAATATCAGTCAGATGAAGGCTTATTTCAGCTTCATTTAATTGTTCAGATTTGAATATTTCCAACTCTAAGCTGACAGGTGCTACTTTACGTACTGTAATTTGTCCTTCAAATGGTAAAAAGGCAAATTTTTGATGCTTATTGTCTCCAATAGTAAAGTATCTGTCCTGGTTGTTATGTAGGTATATTCCATACATGATCAAATAGTCATTTCCCAATCTAAAATGGGTGCTAGAGCAATTTTCCATAACAACAAATTCAACAGTGATCCTTGAATTTCCATTAATATGTGGAAATATGACATTTCTCTCAAAGATTCCCAATGATTTCATTGTATTCCTTGCACTATTGAATTTTATGCCATCAATTTGTAAAATTTGGTCTTCAAAATTTGGTACACAAGTCTTAAGAAAAGATTTGCCAAAACAAGAGAAGAAGGCTACAGGGTCAAGTAAAAGTTTAGTGGGCTTGTTGTCAATTACCACTTCTGTTATACAGGAGTTAACAGCTTTATAACATTTTCCCCTGTTTGGTTTGGTTTTCATAAGTTGTGCATCTTGAAATTTTGACAAATCAAGATGACCCTTGCTTAATTGTGACAAGTGGTAATAAGATTCCATGATGTCAAAAGTGGCATTAATATTTTCTATATATTTTGAAGATTCAGAAAATATTGATGACTTATCATCTGAATTTTCTTCAATTGTATTATCATCTTTTTCAACATCAGATTCTTTTTCAATGTAAATTTGATTGATTTTCCCCCTCTTTGGACATGTATTGGTTCAGTGGGTGGTGCTTTGGCAAATATGACACTTTATTATTATATCTGCAGATTTATATTTAAAAGTATTAGAATTTTCTTTGGTATTTTTGTCAACAGAATCTTTCCAAGGTGTATTAAACCTTGTTTTGAGATTCACCCTACTGGAACCAATCCTGCTCCTGGTGGTTACTTCTACTAATATATTAATAATATCTTCTGCTGAAGATTTTTCAGTAGTCCTACTTTTGACAGCATGCTCTAAGTCACCTCCACATTGTCTCAGAATCTTTCTGTGGATCATAAATTCTGACATTTCAGGATACAATGCTGTTAATCTGTCGTTTGCTTTGGCAAAACCATGGTAAAGCTTTGTCTTTATCAGAATTAAATTTGGCAGATTCAAAGGCTGTTTCCACTTTAAACCTCCAAGGATCATTGGCCCATTTGTTGATAATTTGGGTTTTACACCAATTCTGACTGTGGTATCCATGTGCTTGTCTTAATTTGATATAACATCTGTGAGCTGATCTGGTAAACAAGGTGTTGAATCTTTCTGTTACCAATATGCCTGGTAAGTCAAAATATTTTTTAATAATGTCAATACCTCTGAGGAATTCCATATGATCATATTCTCCTTCACCACTGGAGTGAGGCCATTCTTTAAGTTTCGGTAGTTCTTTCGGGAGTGCTTGGCCCATTGATGGTTCCATGTTATGAAAAGAAATGTAAAATTCATTTTTTAACTGTGGGTTTTCAAGCTCCAATACTTGTGAATTTGGAATTCTTGTGCCCTCATTCTGATTCAAAGGTGTAGAAATTCTTGGTAAGGTGTGAAGTAATTGTTCAATATCATTCATTTTACTATTGTTAAACCTTTGGGAATTTCTGAATTCATATTGTAAATTTTTTATTGAATTTATTACATTATTTTTGGGATTATCTTCTGTTTGTGTTAACTCTTGCCATAGTTCCGTTTGTCTATTATTATCCAAAGTGATTGGATTCAACTTCATTGTTTATTCATTGTTAATTTTGATTTTTCCTCTTGTGAGGTTTCAAAACACTTTTTCAAGGCAATTGTATTTGTCTTTAATTCAGTAAACAATTTTTAAATATTCAAGGAAATTTTTATTCTCCTCTTTGATAGTACTTATGGCTTGTTTTATTCTTGTTTCAATTATGTCATCAATATTGAATTTAGAATATTTGTCTGTCAATGCTTTAATAATGCCAGATTGTTCATTTAATTTATTTCAAAATGAATTGTCATTATTGGAAGCTTTAATTGCTCTTAAAAATCTTTCATAACACATAAGTGTCTCATTTATTTGGCTCAGACTTAACTTGTTTGTTGTAAGATTGTTACAAATGGATGAATTTTTATCAGAAACATGAGTTTTTACGTCAATTATAGCTTCATACAACTTTGGGATAGAATCAAAAATGTCAGAAATTATTTCTGATATTTTAATCTGGCTTCCTCCTTTGTCTGTAATTCCATCATTGTTCTGGCCATCTGAAATACATTTTCCCTGGCATCCTGCTGAATCATTGGGATTCTGTAGCCCTGGCTGTAAGGTTGTGTGGCTGGTGCCTTGCCTATGCCCTTGTTTTGACCTTGTGGCTTGTTTTTCTTGTTGGAATTTCTGCTACTGGCTACTGGGGCTGTTTTTGGCACTTGCTTGGGTGGTGGAGGGTTGTTTTTCCTCCATTCTGCTGTTAAAAGAATCATGCTCTTCTTTTCCATCAATGGATGCCATCCATTGAGTAACTTGCAAGTGTTGGGATGGCCCAGGAATTTTCTCACAGTCAGGTAAGAATTCATGCAGTTTTTCCACAGATCTGCAAGGATCTGGTACTATTTGTGCCACAGTGCATTGTTGTAAGCCTTCTGGCTGGGGTTGTATATGTCCACTGAGGCTTCTTGTGGTGGTGTCAGCTCTGTTTGAAGCTAAAATAGTATTATCAGCTTCAGAATGACAAAATTTATTAATTTGGAGGTCATCAACTGACCCTTGTACTTCTCTAACTGATTGACTTCTGCCATAATCACATCTATGACCTTTTTGGAAGCTGCTTGAGGGGTTATAGCTGGCTCCTGATTGGGTTGAAGGCATATTTTATGATTAAAGGGCTTCAAATAAGTATTTTTACGTCAAAAAACTTACTACTGGCCAAATTATTTGCCTTCTGAAGGGTATTACTTATATCCAAGTTAATTAGTTAAGAAGAAAGTGGTTCAGGTTGATTATTCTTAGTTATAATAATTGTACTATTATGGTCAGAATTCACAGTACATGCAGCAATAATGCTTGTTGCTGTTGAGGCTGTTTCAATGTTTTCTTTTCTTACCATGTTGTCAGACACTAAAATTGATAAAAATGCCAATTGATTAAGTAAAAAAAGCTCTTTTCAAGAGAGAAATGAAAAAATAAAGCCTCACTTATAATATGAAGAAAATTATTTTTATCGATTTTTTTGAATTATAAGTATTTTTTATATGTTTTTAAATTTTGCAATATAAGAAAAAAGATTTAAAAAGAGTAAAAAATTATGTCACAGGTAAAATATCACGGCTGGGCCCCCTAATGTAAGGTGTGGATATGAAGCTTTGATTAAAAATCAAGTACTTTTCCTGTCCTCCAAATTTGTATAGGTTAAAATACAGTTAAAAAATAGTATGAAATAGTATTTTTAAGAGAAAACACACCAATTTTATTGCTTTTAACTTTATAAGTATACAATCATAATATTATAAAGATTTATTGTTTCACCAACAATAAAAAGTTATCCAAAAATACTCTACATGAGATATTTAAGGATACAAAAGAAAATTCTTCAAGAGCAATTTCAGTTGGAATTAATTGAGCAAAGAGCTGCAAGAAGTGAATTAAAGAAAAAAGTCTTCAAAAAGATACTCAAAGAGAAAACATGCCCAAAAGTGACCAGAGCAAATTTGGAAACAAAGTGAGTAAGTTAACAGTGATGAAAGATGATTTAACTCAGTTATGAGGTAGTTCAAGGGGTAAAAATTATTATAAGAGTTACAAAAAATGATTATAATGATCTTTTCATGTGGTTAAAAGGTTTAAAATAATATAAAAGGGGTGGTTGGAATCTTTTATTTATTGGTTTAACAGTGTTTAAACTAATTATAAAAGGAAAAGATTCCAACATGAAGAGAAAAGTGGGGCAAAGAAGACATTCTTTTATAGTGATAAATTTTCTTGCTCCAAAAGTAAAATTTCTTATTTTCAGTCGTGGAAAACACTTTGAGAGAAGAAAAGCCAATTATGGCATCATTGAACCCTGGTTTAGACCAAAAAAGGGCTGGTTTTAGCCATTTTAGACCCTTAAATCAGCCATTACTATAGTAATACCTGGTCTAGAGCCTTCAAAACACGTAGGAATGTGTGTAAGAGACGTAGAAACCAGTTACAACTTTTGTTACTAAGATTGTTTTAACTTAAGGGTAGTTTCCCCATCTTGGCGACAGTTAAAACTGCCCTGGTTGGTATCAAAACCTCATCATCAATTGAGTCACAGACCCTGTGACTCAATTCCAGGCCAAAAGTGATGAACATTTGTGTGGATTTTGACATCCCATTCCTGTCAGCAAGGAGTTTGGGGGTCTGGATCCCCCTTAGAGCTAGAGTACCTTTCCCCCCCAAAATTAATCTTTCCAATTTTTCTTTGGTTTAATTCCGCATCATGTAATACACTTGTAACTTACACATACAATTAAATTGAGTTTTACAGTACACAAATGTAATAATTGAGAACTCATATTTAAATTACAGTTCACTTATGTAATACATGTGTACATTTTGACATTTCAATTGAAAATACTTCACTTCCTCATAACTTATAAACTACACACAACACCTCAATTTTAACACAAAAATTGATGGTTAACACCACATGTGGTGTGAATCAAATGAAGGTTTTGAGGATTTTCAACTTTTGTACAGAAATTACTAAAACTTAATTTAAGCTTATTTAGTGTTGAGTTACAGAAATTTTACCAAGAGATGACCCCACCTTATATTTTATGAGGAATCCAATGGTGAAGTAATTTTTTAAGTTTCTTTATTGGATAAAAATTTATAATATATTTTATGTAACCTTTTACCAAAAATATTTTAATTTCATTAATTTGATTAAAAATTCATTTTTACTTAATTTTTTCAAGTTAAAATGCATTTTCACAATTTTCAAATTTAATGTAATTTCTATTTTAAATTATAATTAAATTTTTATTTTGATAATACAAATTAATTTAATTTATTTATATTTATATTTGATTTTGTTATTTGTGGTGTTTTGGATATATGAAAATACCTCTAAGGCTCACAATTGGGTTGATTGAGAATCCAAATTCTTGAATGAGCATGTGGCAGTGGAGAAACCTTTGGGTGCTAATAATTAAAGAAGAGAAATTATAATACTCATGGAAATACAGTTTGAAGAATTAAATAATTTAATTTGAAAAACAACTCCAAACAAGCAGATGAAAAAATGAACCAAAATAAATATAAATGGGCACAACAAGATGCTAATCCAAAGAAAATAACAGAACAAAAGGAAACAAAAAGTCATCTGGAAAATCGATACCAAATACCTCTAGTAACACTTTTTGGGTTCAAAAAGTGATGGAATATTGCATTTCACTCTCATGGGATATTATCTGTTTGAAGTGGAAATATTTCCCATGAATTTTCAAGCTTCCAAGTGAATCATGTAAGCATTTTTCAGACAGATGGCTCAATGCATTTAAGAAAAACAAATATCTCAAGAATTTTGAACAACCTTGTGAAGCCACCTCAACACAACCTTGAAACTTAAAGATATTCTAATATACCCAAAAGACCATAAAAATCAAATGAAAAAAGGATTAAACGAGTTTTATTCTTCCTCAAAATGATTTTTTTTAAGAAAAAAAAAGTAAAAATAAACATTTTTCTGCTAAAAATGAAAAAAATAAAAACAAAAGTAAATCTATATCTATATCTATCTATATATTTATTAATATATATATTTATTTGGACAAAAAAAGGGTATAAAATTTATTCTAAATTTTTTTCTTATTAAAAAAAACATGAATTTTATTTTAAAATTGAATTCTTGATGAAATTTTCACATTCAATCTCTAATCTGGGTAAAAAGAATTTACAAATCAAGTCAAAAAAATGCAAATTGAATATTGAGCATTTAAATGATCAAAATCTGAAAATAATAATAAAAACATTTTTTCACCACATGTGGTGTGAAAAATCCAGTATTGTGTGTATAGCTTAAAGGTATTTACAATTTATTTATCAAAGTGTGCATGTGGCTTATATAAGTGAACTTGAATTTGAATTTGAGAAATTAATGGCTGAGATGTATCCTTTAATTTTTCCATTTAATTCAGTATTAGAATACTTCCAACTATGATACATGTGCAGGACTTAAAAAGAAATAAATTGAAAAGATTAATTTTGATGGGGGAAAGCAATAATGCCTCAAAAGGTACTAAGCTTGTTTAAAATCTTTTATCCAGGCATGGGATGTCAGAATCCATGCAAAACTTCATTACTTTAGAGCTAAAATAAAGTCAAAGGGTCTGTGACTAAATTGATGATGAGTTTTTGATGTCAGTAAGATAAGGTTTAAGTCTTGCCAAGTGGGTAAAACTAATCTTAGGTTACAAAACCTCTATCAAAGAAATATCAAATTCTTTTGAAGATCCTGAAGCGCATTGTAATGGTTTTAAGACTTGAAACCAACTATTACTATAGTAATAGCTGGTTTATGGGAATAAAATGGATAAAATCAGCCCTTTTTTGATCTGAACTAGAATTCAATTATTCCATAATTTGATTTCCTGTTACCAAAATAGCTTTTGTAAATGTTGATAGGATTATTTAATTCTTAAGAAAGGGAATTGGATGTTATGAAAGAATGTCTTCTTTACCCCATCTTCTTTTATCATATTATGAGCTTTTCATTCTATAATTAGCTTAGAAATTGTTAAACCAATCAATAAAAAATTGAAAAAACAATTAATCAATAATTTTAAGTATTTTAATAAAATAGGAAGATGATTATATTGATTTTTATCAACTCTTTATGATATTTTCCCCCTTGAAACACCCTGAAATTAAATTGTAGCATCTTTAATTACTTTGGATTTTCCACTTTATTTCCGAATTTTCGCTGGAAAAGCTTTGGTCTTTTTCTCAATTTATAACTTTTATAGACTATGTTTTAATATTAATTAGTTAAAGTCCTTTTCTCAATGAACTTGAATGAAAATTTCTCTCAAAGAATTTAATTTTTATATAATTAAATACCTCTTTTAGAGTATATTTGGATAAATTATCATTTTTGTTAAAAAAATAAATTTATCTAATATTCTATTTTGACTATTGAGGCTAAAAAGATTAGTTTAAGTGATTTTTTTCTTGAAAATCTTGATACCTTTATTTCATAAAACCTTTGAGGAAAGGAAAAAATACTTGATTTTTCATCAAATTTTCATACCCACATATGAGAAACAATCTCTCATTTAAAAGAAAAGAGTTTTTGTCTATAGCAATCTTTATCAGCTTATTCCACTGATGAAATACTTAAAATGAATGAAAAAGTACTCCCTTATATGTGAGTACTTCTTTTGCAAAAAAGTTTAGTATAAAGGCTAATTAGGTAGAATTTAAGATTTCATCAGAGAAAAGGATGGCATGCTTTTATAATTGAATTCACAAAGTGAATAAAACAAGGATGTAAAATTTCTTGATATCTAAGGCCACTGGTCAAAAGCACTTCCTCATACTATTAATTTGAAATTATTATTATCCACAATTTTTTCACAAAAAATATGGCTTTCAAATTGGTTATCAATAATACTTCAACTAAAAGGTATGACTGGAATGCAGGATATTTAACAAATGGATTATCTCTTGAGAAAATGAGCTAAAAGAAAATAAAAATAATAAAACAATTCTCCTTGATACTTTTAAGTGTCACAAAATTCCCCCAGAGGGTGTATGAAATTTAAAATATTTTTATTTTTAAAAATCATAACCCATTATGTACAGCCATTAGATTCTGTTATCATTCACACATACAATGCCAAAATCACCAATAATCTAGTTTGGTAGCAATACATAATTGAAATGATAACATCACTGTGAGCAACATATGAAAAATAGATAAAACCTATTTAATGAATGTACATTTCGTGGCTTGGATTGAAATTAAGCCCCAAATAATTAATACCTTTCAAGATAATACAAAGATTGATTACAAATATTAAGCAAATAACTGATTATTTTTGAGCAATCCAATTCAAAGATTCACTTCAAAAAATGAAAGATTGACTTCAAGACATTTTCCCAATAACTCCATGAAGTAAAATATATAATTCAGAGTTATTAAGCTCATCCAATGAAGATGTTTCAAAAATTTAACTAAAAACAAGAATATTTTCAATTATAAGACTTAAAATTCTCAAGAGCTTGAGAAACCTGTTTAAAATGAACCTCAGATTTTCAAGGGGAAAAAGGGACTTCAACTCTGTTTAACTATATATTTCTCTCATAAGCCAAGGATTAATTAATAATTCAAATAAGCTGATAGCTTGAGTTAATTTTTGAGCTATATAGCAGTTTTTAATAACTCAATTATAAAAATGAAAAAAAACAGACGTTTCTACCAGAATATTAAAAATAAGCTTGATTTTGTATTTAAATTGACTGACATTATTTGTATTGATATATTTCCCATTACTTGTAACATAAAATAAAGCTTACTGGCTGAAATGAATGAATTTTATAGCTTTATGAAAATTCTCTTTCTCATTTAACTTCAGAGCTTCAAGAAAGAAGATATTAGAAATGAGGATATGGTATGCTATTGAAGTTCATTTGATAAATGTTTTATTTTTATTTTTTGTGAGAATTGTCTTAAAAGAATTTGTGTCACAATGCTGTCTGTCAGACCTCAACAAAGGGAAATCTTGCCAAAAAGGCTATTAAACCTGTTGAAATACCAGTTAATACTGGAAAGTTGTATATCACATTCCACCATGTGAAAATGTGATAGTAGTAATAAAGCCCTTATAGGGGGAAATAAAAGTGAAAGGAGGATTAAATAATATAAATGTCATACCTATGAAGGAGAATTCAACACATATTTCCCTTCCAGTAACCCCCAACTTTATTAGACAGCACATAATTGGGAGAATTCAATAAACAACATCAAAAATTACTTTTTGGATTCCCCAAATAATATGGCAAGCCATTTTTGATCATCTATGGAAGACTTTTAACCAAAGGATTTTGTGGCAATTAAGGAACCAACCTCCATTTGGACACTTAGGAACACATCCCAGCTTCAGGACCCATGTTTGGCCAGGCCATTTTACATCCCAGTTCCCAAAGGCTCTCCTATGGAGCACGAGATGTTTCAAAGTCCATTTGAATTCCCCAGGGACAAAATTGACCATAAACACCCTGGGATCCATTCCAGGCCTTTAAGCTCAACAGAACCCTCTTACAATAAATTAAAAAAGGGAAATGAGCCCTTACCAATTGATCATGGTTCCCCCAGCTCCACCAAGATAATCATAATATCAAGAGTGATCAATTTTTCCCAGGGTTCTATTTCTGGACACATAACTCCCACAAATTGGACATAATATCATTTTTTCTCAACTTATATTGTATTATTTATCTTAAACTCTTATCCTCTAAACATTAGTTAATGGAAATTTATGCAAGTAAAACCGCTTCAAAATTTGAAACCAATCAAGGAAAGCCTCATACTCTAATCAGGCTGTACCCCTAGTAATACAGTATTCCCCCAAGGGAGTAGCACTCATGGATTTAGAAAGACCAGCTGTTAAGGTGTCAAAGATCACTACATCATAGTCAACCAAATTCAGTCAAATCAATATGTACCAAATTTACTCCTTTGCTCAATTCAACTCAATAATATAGGTATTTCAATATGAACAAGGTATAATTCTCAAAAAGTCAATAAATCTGGATTTCAACCTGCAAAGATCAAGCTTTCAGCTTTTCACATATACTGGCCACTCTTTCATCCCTTGGTGCATTTCTCCAGTTCATTAATCTTTTGTATTTATGCTTATGCTTCATTTTTTCATCTTTTGATAGTTACTAAAGATAATCTTAAGTCAGTAACTTATAAATTTACTTACATGTTCTCATATAATTTCTAATTCATTTATTCCTTCTGAAAAGGAAAAAAGAGTGAAATAGGAGCTTCTTTGGTTGGTTATTTGTGCATTTGCTTCTTCTTTCTGCTTATAACTGTTCTACTGTATTCTTTTTAAGGAAATATGATTCATAGTTTCTTATTCAAATAATTATTTGGAGTATTTATAAGTACTTCCTTATCAACTGAGTGCCAGTAAGCTCTTGTTTTACCAAAGATGTGTAGTATAAAAGGAGAACAAATTATTTCAATTTATTGGTGATTATTTTGTCAATTTATGAATCCATTTTCATTTTATAAAAAATTTGAAAAATGGGTTATTTTCATCATTACAGTTTCAAACAATGATTTGAATACCAACCAAGAAAGGATTTATTACTATTGATGTTGCTTTAATAAGATATGAAGAACTAATCTTTCAGGTTTATTTTTTGAATTCCGAAGATATTACTGCATCAGATTCTCTATTAATGAGCGTCCTCAATCTCAATTTTCAGGTGAGGAAGTCATTAATAATATCTGAAATTACTAGTTTTTTGGTGTATATTATTAGTGTACTAACTGGTTAGGTATATCAAGGTAGTAGTGTGAAGCCATATGAATGAGTTTATCTTAGTACTAAAGTGTCTAAAATATGAATATATGTACAAGGAGGTGTATTCTAGTGATACTGAAGGGGGAGTAGCTTTATACCAAATACAGGTCGTAGTTAGTTATGAATATAAGAAAGATGTATAGCATAAGAATTAATTTCTTCTAATATGTGAGCCTTGAGATATTTTTTACATACCCAGATATGCCACAATTAATATAAAAATAAATTTTGAACTATGCATTACCCATAAGTCATGCATATATTCAGAATTACTCCTTTTCTATTTAAGTAAAGTTGAATTACTGTTTTTTTCAGTAAATCTATGGATTTAAGGCCAGATTTAGATTCTAAACAAAAATTTCCCTTGGGTAACGCCATATGGTTAATAAGCTTAAATTAACTCTATGAGGTGGAAATATGGAAAATACTTCAATGTAACATCATAAATATCACATAAAAGAATTGTCAATCTTTTCTGTTATTCTGAATTTAATGCCAAAATAATGGGAATGTGAGAAATACCATGTTACATATAGATTCATAATAGTTTTATTCAGGTTTTTTACACTTAATTTGATGTATTCTTACATACAGTTCTGGAACAACCATAGTGGATATCAGTCTTGAAGCCTAAATTACTATTTTTGATGTGAAAATAGCTAAGGTGAACAAAAGACATCGAAGATAGCCAGGGTATCCAGCTTCTGAGGCCTATGAGGAACTCCCAGCTCTAGAGCTTAGATTTATGGTGAATAATTTACCAGTTGGTCTATTAAAACCTTTTGGATTCTTTGTTACCAAGTTAAAATCTTACTAAATCATGAGAAAATAGCAAATAAGCTGCTATTTTGACATTAAAAGGAGGTAATGAGCTACTCTGAATCCTGTAAAAATTCCCATTATTAATGGTTTTCCCTGGATGAAGAGAAAAAAATAATGAAATACCTTTTTGTATTAGCATCCATGAATTTACCTCATACCAACCAGCTGTAACTATACTCTTTGTTTTTATAAATAGAAATAAGGTAAAAACTTCAGAACTTCATGCAAAATACAATTATTAATGAATCCTTCTGAGAATATTGGAAAAATATGGAGGAAGGCATAACCTACACCTCAACAAGAAATTGCTGAAATAAAAAGAAAAATGGAAAGTTTCAAATACAGTAAATTTTTGAGGATTTCATGCAAAACAGTAAATCTTCAAAAAGTCACAGAAAATACAACCTTTGATGAAATTCTCAATAAAACTGAAAACTTAGAGAAAGTAATTTTCACTTTAAAATAAAAGAATATTTCAAGCTTTAACTTCCTTATTTCATATCCATAAATGGGTTGGTAGTCACATAAGTTGCCTTAATTAAGTAAATATTTTAATTTGACATGACTAAAAGTGATTTAATCATTAAAATAATTAGTGTAAAAGTTTTCTAACTTTCCTGCTTCTGTGAGCCATTTTACAATTAAAGCAAGCCTAAAATTGCTGTTTTTTGCAATCATCATCCAATTATTCAGCTTTAACATAAATACCAACAAATTAGTATTAGTTATAATCTTTCTTAAGTATTTTTATCTTTCAAAATAAATAAGAAAGACCAGAAATAAATTAATTATGCTATCTCCAATAGTTCTTAATTATGAACTGTTTTATATTGCTATAAAATAATTATTGATCCTTGAAATCAACAAAAAATCTGTCAAATCACTCTTCCAATTCTATTCAAAGGTATTTTTGGAGTATTAGTGAGTTATTGATTAATTATTTAAGTTTTTCGTCAAAAGGTTTCAGTTTTCTTAAAGAATTGAATATAATTACTCTTGTAAAAAGTAAGTATTAAGTAAAATAGTTTTGTATTATCTTGATAAGAGGTTTTATTAATAGTACTTCATATAATTGATTGTAGTAGACAATTAATTCTTACAGATATAGTAACTGGAATTGTCTAACAATTGAAATAAATAATTAAGTAGTTAATCATTTCTTTGTGGGTATAATGATCTTATCTATTATATTTCATAATAACAGCTGTAGTACTCCTGATTAATAGTAATATTATCAAGATTTTCATAGACACATTGTAAGATTTGACTATGAAACTGGTGATAATATTACTATTAATCAACAGTACTATGTCTGTTCTTATGAAATATAATAATAAAAAATTATTATAACCACAATTAAATAATTATGAAATTATTTCTTTCACGTGTTATACACTACTAGTGATTATAACAGTGAGCAGTAATTGTCTACAAGAATCAATTACAAGAAGAATTTAATAATAAAAACTTCTTTATTAAAATAATAAAATTATTTTAATATATAATTATCTTTTACAAGAATAATTATAAAGATAATTCTTGAAGAAAACTATTACTAGAGAAAAACTTTAAGAATTAAAAATAAATGACTCACTAATACTCCAAAGAACTTATTGATAGATAAAAGTAGAGAAATTTGACGTGGAATTGTGGATTTAAGGGATCAAAAGGATTTATAACAGTATTACAACAATATATAGTTGAATTCTAGGATTTCACGTGTTTCTGGATGATTTTGAAAGATTTAAAACACTTAAGAATAGCTTTAACTAATACTTACTTGTTGGTAATAATGATTTAATAAATTGATAAGATGATGATACGGAAAAAACAGCAAGAAGAGGCTTCTTTTAAGTCAACAACAGCTCACAGAGGCGTGCCATTGAGCAAACTGAAAAACCAGTGAATGAGAAAACAATAAACCTTTTTGGATTAATGATTGCATCATCTGTTGTCACATAAGATTATCATAATTACTTAATTGATGCTTTTACATGACTACTAACCCCAATATGGTTAAGAATAAAAGGAGTAACAACAGTAAATCTTCTTTTATTCCAAAATAATCATTGATTTCTCAATGTTATCAATGTTATTGCCAATTTCATCACAGGTTTTAATTACTGTGAATTTTTGAAGATTCAGTGTTTCACGTAGAATGGTCAAAGATGGACTGTAAGTAAAACTTTTCATTTTACTAGTAAAACTGTAATTCTTTTTGGTTGTACCATAGATAAAACAGTTCTTCATTGGTCCTGAAAGTTTCAGAAAGATTCATTAAGAATTGTATTTTTAATGAATTTTTGAAGTTTTTACCTCATTTCTACGTAGAATTGCAAATAGCAGTATTTTGCTGGTTGCTATGAGGTAAATCAATGAATATGGATCCCAAAAGGGTTTTAATTACTCTTTTAGGGTCTAGCCATGGAAAGCCATCAAGAATTGACGTGGTTACAGGAGTCTAAGTAGCTTATTACCTTCTTGGCACGTCAAAATAGCAGGTTATTTGCTATTTTCTTATGATTACAGTAGGTGTAACCTGGTAACCAAGTTCCCAAAGAGTTTTAGTTTACCAATTGGGCCAAGATGAGCCATGGATCCATGCTCTGGAGCTATCCACGCCTCTGAGGCCTCAGAAGTTGGGTACCCTGGCTCTCTTTGATGTCTTTTGTCCCCCTTGCCTAATTGTTACGTCAAAATAGTAATTTAAGCTTAAAGTGAGATATCCACTATGGGTGTACCAAAGGTCCATGTAAGAATACCATGATATTAAGTGCTCCAAACATGCATAACACTATTCTTAGTGTATATGTAACATGGGATTTCTCACTTTCCCATTATTTTGGCGTGAAATTAAGAAAAACAAAAATTTTCACGAATCTTTTATGTGGTATTGATGATGTGGTATTGAATTATTTTCCATTTTACCACCTCAAAGAGTTAATTTGAGCTTATTCACTCTATGGAGCTACCCTAGGTGAATTTTAGTGTAGAATCCAAATCTGGTCGTAAATCCATGGATTTACTTCCTCAAAAAAAAGTTATTCATCTTTTCTGAAATTGAAAATGATGAATTTTGGATATATGCATGACTTATGAGTTATGCATAATTCAAAATTTCTTTTTAAGATAATTGTGGCCTATTTGGGTATGTAAAATATACCCCAAGGCTCACATTCCCTCCCACCAAAAAATAAAATTGTACTACAATTTTATTAGTGATAAAAGAATAAGGCCCCAAAGGGGGTTAATGTCCACTGTCCAACCTCTTTACATTACTCAGATCAAGTAATTTAAAGCACATTTATAGACATATTCAGGCTTGTGGCCTTCTTTCATGTCTAAATCTTCTTAAGAGTTTATCTGAGTCAGGTATTTCTGATTCTGCCATCCATTCATATTCATGTACTGGATTTCTATATCTGACAAGATATTCTCTTTGATTTTTACCCCTAAGTCTCCTTTCTTTAATGACTTTCTTTATCTTTTTGTCTTTATTCTGTTCCACAGGTGGTACAGTTAAAGGAGTTGGGTTTCATAAAGGAAACAATTCTTTATCAGCTGGTTGATAAGGTTTTATCAAGCTGACTGGAAATGTGGGGTGTTTATTTTCTAATTCACCACTCAATTCTACTTGAACTGCATTGGTTCCATGTAAAGCAACAATAACAAAAGGTCCTACATAAGAATCTTTAAGTTTCTTTGGGCCTTTGATATTATTAAAATTCAAGGTTGAAACTAGAGCTAAGTCCCCTACTTTGAAGTCTGGTACTTTATGACTCTTGTCCCACTTCTGTTTTGCATAATCAAAAGCATCATCCATACTTTGTTTTGCGTGGTGTTTTACTTTATCAAGCATTAATTTGAAGCTGGAATCTGTAGGATGAATGTCAATCAAGTCTTTCCTCAGTGTGTCTGCTGGGAGTCTTGGATTCCATCCTTTTTCTAACATAGCAGGAGTTTGTCCTGTGGAAGAATGAACTGATGTCTTGTATGCCAGTTCTAATGCAGGTATCAGAGTGCACCAGTCATGTGTAAAGCCATCTGAGTCTTTGAATTCTAATCCATAAGCACAAAATCTCCTGATCATGTCTTCTAAAGTTTGAATCATCCTCTCTGCTAGCCCATCTGTTTGAGGGTGATATGCTGTAGAGAATGATAACTTAGTCCCAAACAATCTATGAAGATTGGTCCAAAGTGCAGATGTGAAATTGGGGTCTCTGTCACTTATGATATTCTTAATAACCCTATATGAGAAATAAATCTACTCCATAAAAGAAGAGCTGTATCCATAGCAGTGTCATCTTTATGACATGGTAAGAATATGGGAGTTTTGCTATATCTGTCTACAATGACTAAACAAGCATTATAGCTTTTGTCACCACTTGGAGGAAGTGCTGTGACCCAATCCATGTGAACAACTTCCCATGGGGATTTTGGTTCTTGAATATGGATCATAAGTCCAAATTTCTTGCCTGTACTCCTGTTTGCTTTTTGGCATCTGTCACAGGTATGGCAATATCAATGGTTTCTTTTCTCCAAGATGGCCACCATGCACAGTTCTTCACTTTTTCAAGTGTTCTGTCTTCTGACAGGTGTCCAGAGTAGATACTATCATGACATTCATGAAGAATGGTATTGATAAGTAATCTACTGCACAATGTCATAACACAAGAATGTTTTGTTCTGTGGTAAATGATTCCATCAAACAAGTGAAATATTCCTTCAGAATAGGAATTTCTCCAAACTTCATCAAGTGCATTAACTAAAGATGTATCTTTGCAGTCTTTATCCAATAAAGAAGTCAAGATATGGCAATTCTTGTCTTGTTTATAAGATTCTCTGACCTCCTCAAAGAATTCAGTCCCAATATCAGTTATGTTAATTCCTTCAATTGGAATCTGTGGTTCGGCTTCCAAAGGTACATAAGCTGGGTTATCAGGAGTGTTGGCTAAAGCCCATCTACTAAGTCCATCAGCATTCTTGTGAATGTTTCCTGCTTTATGAACTATAGTCATGTTTCCTCTATATTCTTGAATGGCTATTTGCCATCTCAACATATGTCTGTTTGGAGTTTTCATGTTAAGAAGTGATTTTACGGCATTACAGTCAGTTATCACTTCAAAAACACTGCCATCAAGATAATAGTGTAGTTTCTCAAGTGCCCATACCAAACATAAGCACTCCATTTGGCTTGCACCATATTTGGCTTCTGTTGGTTTGATTTGTCTTGAGATATAACAAACTGGTCCTTCTGTAGGTTTGTCATCAATAATTTGGACTTGATGTAGGGCTGCCCCTGATAACAATTGAAATAAATAATTAAGTAGTTAATCATTTCTTTGTGGGTATAATGATCTTATCTATTATATTTCATAATAACAGCCGTAGTACTCCTGATTAATAGTAATATTATCAAGATTTTCATAGACACATTGTAAGATTTGACTATGAAACTGGTGATAATATTACTATTAATCAACAGTACTATGTCTGTTCTTATGAAATATAATAATAAAAAATTATTATAACCACAATTAAATAATTATAAAATTATTTCTTTCACGTGTTATACACTACTAGTGATTATAACAGTGAGCAGTAACTGTCTACAAGAATCAATTACAAGAAGAATTTAATAATAAAAACTTCTTTATCAAAATAATAAAATTATTTTAATATATAATTATCTTTTACAAGAATAATTATAAAGATAATTCTTGAAGAAAACTATTACTAGAGAAAAACTTTAAGAATTAAAAATAAATGACTCACTAATACTCCAAAGAACTTATTGATAGATAAAAGTAGAGAAATTTGACGTGGAATTGTGGATTTAAGGGATCAAAAGGATTTATAAAAGTATTACAACAATATATAGTTGAATTCTAGGATTTCACGTGTTTCTGGATGATTTTGAAAGATTTAAAACACTTAAGAATAGCTTTAACTAATACTTACTTGTTGGTAATAATGATTTAATAAATTGATAAGATGATGATACAGAAAAAACAGCAAGAAGAGGCTTCTTTTAAGTCAACAACAGCTCACAGAGACGTGCCATGGAGCAAACTGAAAAACCAGTGAGTGAGAAAACAATAAACCCTTTTGGATTAATGATTGCATCATCTGTTGTCACGTAAGATTATCATAATTACTTAATTGATGCTTTTACGTGACTACTAACCCCAATATGGTTAAGAATAAAAGGAGTAACAACAGTAAATCTTCTTTTATTCCAAAATAATCATTGATTTCTTAAAGGTATCAATGTTATTGCCAATTTCATCACAGGTTTTAATTACTGTGAATTTCTGAAGATTCAGTGTTTCACGTAGAATGGTCAAAAATGGACTGTAAGTAAAACTTTTAATTTTACTAGTAAAACTGTAATTCTTTTTGGTTGTACCATAGATAATACAGTTCTTCATTGGTATTGAGAGTTTCAGAAAGATTCATTAAGAATTGTATTTTTAATGAATTTTTGAAGTTTTTACCTCATTTCTACGTAGAATTGCAAATAGCAGTATTTTGCTGGTTGCTATGAGGTAAATCAATGAATATGGATCCCAAAAGGGTTTTAATTACTCTTTTAGGGTCTAGTCATGGAAAGTCATCAAGAATTGACGTGGTTACAGGAGTCTAAGTAGCTTATTACCTTCTTGGCACGTCAAAATAGCAGGTTATTTGCTATTTTCTTATGATTACAGTAGGTGTAACTTGGTAACCAAGTTCCCAAAGAGTTTTAGTTTACCAATTGGGCCAAGATGAGCCATGGATCCATGCTCTGGAGCTATCCACGCCTCTGAGGCCTCAGAGGTTGGGTACCCTGGCTCTCTTTGATGTCTTTTGTCCCCCTTGCCTAATTTTTACGTCAAAATAGTAATTTAAGCTTCAAGTGAGATATCCACTATGGGTGTACCAAAAGTCCATGTAAGAATACCATGATATTAAGTGCTCCAAACATGCATAACACTATTCTTAGTGTATATGTAACATGGGATTTCTCACTTTCCCATTATTTTGGCGTGAAATTAATAAAAACAAAAATTTTCACGGATCTTTTATGTGGTATTGATGATGTGGTATTGAAGTATTTTCCATTTTACCACCTCAAAGAGTTAATTTGAGCTTATTCACTCTATGGAGCTACCCTAGGTGAATTTGTGTGTAGAATCCAAATCTGGTCTTAAATCCATGGATTTACTTACTCAAAAAAACGTTATTCATCTTTTCTGAAATTGAAAATGATGAATTTTGGATATATGCATGGCTTATGAGTTATGCATAATTCAAAATTTCTTTTCAAGATAATTGTGGCCTATTTGGGTATGTAAAATATACCTCAAGGCTCACACACATCCTACATAAGCATTGTTTAAAGCCTTTTCTTGGCAGTAAAAGGAAATTTATGGGTTTGGGAACTGGTGAGTAAGAAGACAAGTCATCTTCATACACTATGCAGTTAAGGGCTGAAGGTCTTTATGTTTTTTGAGCTATAAAGAATGGCCCACCCAGGATAAAATGTTTCCATTTGATTGTTTTTTGAACTCCCATGAAGTTCCCCACTTGGTATAAATAGAAGTCATCTCTTCCAATTCCTTCCCTTCCCTCCATCTAAGAATTGTAATTTTTACTACTGTTTTTCTGATAACTGCCCTAAAGGTTTATCCTAGAAATCAATTTTGATAAATTAAGCCCATTGAATTTGGCTTATCATTGAAAGACTTTCAGAGAATTGAGATTGTGAAAAGACTTCAAAGAATTCCTAGATAGCAGGTAGACAAGTATTTGTTTTAAATTAAGTAGAATATTAAAGCTTTAAGCTAATGGGAAAGGTGTCTATGGAGTTTATTCTCTAATCTGAAAGAGGAACTTTTAGAAAATTTTGAGAAATACTATCAGCCAAAAGTAATTTTGTATGCTTTGAAGTAAAGTATAAGTTGTTTTTAGACATTTTGAACTAGCTTTGAATTTAAGCTACACTAAAAAAGAGTATATTTTCCTTTTTTAAAGGAGAATCTTGAAAAAGGAAGTAATTTTCTATTTATGCAGGAAATCAAGATCTGTGTGTAACAATCAATATCTAAAAAACTATCATTAAGAAAAACAAAATCAAGTTAATATGTGATATTTAGCTGAAATTTCATTTTCTCACAGTATATTATTAATTTTATTCACCATTCCAAAGGTGGATCCGCCTTAAAGCAGGTGCTTAATTTTGGAAATCAGATAGGAAATAGGTCAACTTTGTATATATGCTGGTATCCAGAACAGAAATGCAATTGGGAAAGGGAAGATTTGCAAGAATTTAAACTACATATTCAAGGCACCAAAATTCAATTTGTTTTTCTAAAATTAAACTTGGTAAAAATTCTAAAGCCTTCATAAATAAACAGGAAAAAAGATTTTACATTTATGATTTAAACTGATTTATAGCTTACTAAATATAGTTAACCAAAGATATCATATTTTTGTGTGGTTATAAAAAAAGTATATATGCCTTATCAATCCTGGTTATGTGGAAAGAATTGGTGACTCATATTAGCATTCAAAGTCTTTAATTAGAATTAGATTGACTAAAGGAGGAAGAGCTTTGGTAGAAACTCAATATCAGTCTTTCATTGAAATTGTATCTCTTGAAATTACTTATTTACCTTTAGATTCTACTTCTCCCATTTTCCTCTAAATAGGGAATAATTATTCATTTGTAGATGAAACATCAGTTATATATAGCTCACCCCAGAAATATTTCTCTCATTGAATTTTTATTAAAAAAATATTCTGGAAAGATATATCCAGGAATTTTGTCTGAGAAATTCTGAACAGTAGCTTTGGTAGTTTGTAAAAAATAAATGTAAAAATGGAAAACAGATATTTTGTTTTTATTTCATTATTCAAGAATTTTTATTTCTTATAAATTAAAGCTATAAGATTGAAATAGGCCTCATATTGAGAGGTTAAGTATATCTGAATATTAGTGTATGTCTTACTCATTACAATGAAGGATATATCCATCTATCATCCTCCACCAGCTTATATGATTTATTTTAAATAATATATTTATATTACGTTTTCTTGAAACCTTTGTCTGTGTCACAAACATATGTAATAACCCCCCCAATGGGTGTTTAGGGGAATTCTAGGCTGACCCAAATTTATGGCCAATCGGCCATACCATCATTTTATGGAAAATTGGCCCCTTTTGGTGTTTAATGGCCTTTGGGCCATATCCTGTAACCATTGGCCTCCTTGGCCAATTCTCCACCTCACCAACACCCAAGCCAATACCCATTTTTTGGGCCTGGGAGTCCATTCTGTCTTCCAGGGGCCTCTGGCCACTCTGGCCATCTCCAGGGCCTTTGTTCCACCACCTTTTATTAGGGGGTCTATGGCCTAAATGGCCTTTTTGGGCCATTTTTACCCCCTATGGCCTCTACGGCCTGCAGGATGTAATGCATGGGACCTTTTAGGCCCCTTTTGGCCTAAAGCCAATGGGAGAAGTCCACTAGCCCCCAAGTCCAGATGGGTCTCAAACCACAAGTGGGCCCTCCTGAGCCCATTTTGGCCCCAAATCCAAATAATCACAAAATGGCCAAAATGACCCCAGGACCCCAAATTGGCCATAATAAACAATGGACCCCACTTTCAACCCATGGCCTCTGCAAACCACCAGCCCAGTTTCATCAAGTCTTGCCCTCAATCAAGGGGAAGACTTTTCCTTCATTCATGGACCTTGTACCAAAGGATCCAGGTGTGGTGCATATATGGTATAATATACCATTATGCACCATTTTCGCTCAGAAATGTAATGGTGATGTTTTCAGGATCCAAATATGTCATTTCAATTCAAGTCCCCAAATCCATCACCCATTATGAAGGATGGATTTTCAGTCATTCAATCTTGCAACCCCTGACAGCTACCAGAAGACCATTCAAGGACCCCAACCACCTGGCTCTGCAGGTGTTGAGTTGTTATTTCATTTCAGGATTATTCAAAGGGTGATTTCAAGAGCTTATCAATCATTCAATTAGTTTTCAAGGCATCAAGAACTTCAGTATTCCTTGGACAACTCAATTGGTTTATACAGGATGTATTCAAGCAACCTGTATGGCCTTGGCCCCTTTTGGGCCAAGTCATAATCCACTGTGGGAGTTCAGTCACACTTTTCAATTCTCAAGATGGTCAGTTTTTTATTTACCCAAAAAAGTCAATACAGTTGGGTGATCAACCCTCCAGGATCAGTCTTCAACTTTTCACATATACTGGCCACCTTTTCTTCCCCGGGGACTTTCTCCCCAGTTGATTAATATATTAGATATATTTTTATCCTTATTTTCCTTTTCATTTATCCAAGTAAATACTGATGATCTTAAGTCAGTTATTCACAACTTTTTCTTTGCCTGTCAAAGGATATTGGTGGTCATATCCTTTACTAATTCCATTTATCTTTCCTGCAGGTTGAAATAGTGAATTGAGGATTCATTGGGTTGGCTCTTTGGCCTTTGGCTTTCCCTTATTATCTTCTGCCTTTCACTTACTCCTTATTTTGACATATCTTGTATTGCTTTCATTTTCCTTTGAAGAAATATACTCTTATCTTATTCCTTATTATTTGGAGCCCTCCAAGTGAGCTCCTGATTCCTTAGTGCTAGGCCACTCTTGTTTTCACCAAGAGCCCCTGTGACAGTCTGTGAAAATAATCTGCTGTCTTCATATGCTATATATATATATATTTAGAAGCTCATTTGAGTATAATATAGAGTAAAATAGCTACCATTTTATTATTATTTTTGGCTTAGAGTCACATCTCAAGGAAAATATGGTGAGAAACTCAAGAAATGAGTAGTTCAAGCTCTTTTACCTGAAGTTTGGATATTCTCTGTTGAAAAAGCTCAATCTTGCATGTGAAATTTGAGGAAAACTGATATATATTTATAGATATCTTCTATATCATATTTAAAACCTATATTATAAGCTCAATATTTATTCGTGAAAGAGTTTGGATACATATTTATTTCTCAAACCATTTTATTTCATATTATAGAACTTTTCTTGACTCTTTTTGAATGAAATGTTTTAGGAAAAATCAGGATTAACACAAATTCACATATGTACTTAAACTAAGAAATGGAATAACTTTATTCATAATTGAGGAATTAAACTATTAAAATAAGGATCTTACTTTAGCCATATGGAATAATGCAGAAGCTCAAGTAGCTACAAAACACTATTGAGACTATATGAGTATTTCTTCATCATATCTCTTCTTGAGGATGGTGGGGCATCCATATAGACAGATAAAAATCTTAAAGAAATGTTGATATTGGCTACATATTAACAGAAAATTAAAAAACAGTAATTATTTATAAACGATGGAATTAATTTTCTATATATTTAGATAATGGAATCTCCATGGTTTCTTAAAGAAAGGAAGTGGTGCAAGTATGTAGTTGTTTTTTTATGGAAATTTATTTTTCTTATTCACCTTTAGTTCTTTAGATCTGAAAGGTACTTTCAGCTATATATACTGAGAAAAATAAAATAAGAATAGTATTGTATACTATTTATAGGATTTAGGTGATTCAACTCTATCTGAAGCTTATTTATATAATTCCAAAAGAACATGGGGAAGTTTTTTTCCCACATTTTTCTGTATGAATTCTGAAGAAAGAACTTTAATTGGAAATATTTTTTAATATCTTAGAGGAGAATTTGAAGGTTTAGCTAGAAATATGATTGAATTAATTCACATTTCACTTCACAGAAAGATCCAGCTAACTTCCCAAACTAATCCACATTCCTTGTAAAAGTATTCATCCTACATATGAAAATCAACAAAAATTATATAAACCAGCAGGTAAACTACTTAAAGTGATATTTTTGAATTTTTTTTCAATATTCTGTAAATTTTTGATTGAGAATCTTGATAATATGATCAAAATCTTTCTGAGCCTTGAGGTATATTTTACATACCCAAACAGGCCACAATCAATATTAAAATAAAATCTCAACTATGTATAACTTGTAAGTCATGAATATATCCAAAATTTATCATTTTTCATTCAAAGAAAGATAAATAACCTTTTTGTGAGTAGTTAAATACATTGATTTAAGGCCATATTTGGATTCTGCATGAAAATTCACCTACGGTGTGGTATTTCATACCAGTTCTTCCAATGTTAAGATCCACAATTTCAAATCTAAAACTTTGATCAATAATAATAATGGTATATATATAAGAAGAAAATAAAGATAAAAAGTAAAAAGTTGCAAGAAAAAGGAAGAGAACTATATTAAAAGAACTAAAATAAGTATTCAACTGGAATCTACATCAAATTTCACCTACAGTCACATATTGCGTCAACCCCATAATATTAATAATTCTCTAGATATTATGGATTAAAGAAGAGAAATGATACTATACACTCTATACTAGGTACAAGAATATGCTTAAAAATAATTCAGCTTATACAAATATTCAATATGAATAAACATGTCTAATATTACATAAGTGATACCATACTCTTACAACATTATGTGTTACATGTCTTGACATAAAAAAAACACTTACGTATAAGTTAACATAGTGTTACATTACTAAATCCCCACTTAAACTCCCATAACCAAACATTAAAGGCATTATTTACAACTTAAATTTTACATAGAAAAATACTCAACTAAATACAGATCAAAGCTATGAAGAAGAAAAATAAGGTTAGTAGAGATAAGAATACAGTTTTGAAAAATGGTGCAATCAACCAAACATATGGTGCAATATCTGTATCAAATGACACCATTCCAAATTTAACCACCAGCAAAATTTTCTCAAGGCTGTGCATAATAAGAATAAAGTTTAGTTAAAATATAAGTATAATTCAAAATGTATGGTGCATTCAACCAAAGATATGGTGCAATATCCTGAGCAAATGATACCATTCCAAATTTAACCACCAGAAAAAAAAGCTCAAGGCTGTGCACTGACAATAATAAGGTTCAGAATGGTGCAATAAAACAAACATATGGTGCAATATATTGATCAAATGACACCATTTTTAATTTACCCACCAGCAAAAATGTCTCAAGGTGGAAATTTTTCTAAGTGACTTGTTTTTGGAAGGCTCTATGGAGGGCCCAAAAGGTATAAATAAAGGGCCTCTCTCCCTCCCTTCTCTAATAGGATAATCTAGTATTTATATTGAAAAAGATCAGTAGCAAGTCTCAGTTTCTTATAGTATTATTATTGATTAATTAATGAAAGATTTTAATATTATTTGATAGTCTTACCATTATAGTAGTAGTGTGGAGGTAGTGTTTGAAGATATTATCATTAGTGATCCTATCTAATTTATCAATAACCCTTATTTATAGAAGGGATATCATCTTACCCTTATACCTTATATCATTAATCTTTTAGTTATATTGAATTATATTTATATTGATCCGAATAGTATTATATTACTATTATATTGTTTATATCTTACCCTTATATCAACCAGAACCAACCTTATAGAATTATCTTACCCTTAAATTATTATAGCTATATTGATAGTATTATTAAATCACCTTTAAAAATTATTAATTAGCTATAAAAATTATTATTAATATTGATGGTGATCTTAAAAAATATTTTCTAAACATCTCAGGTATTGAAAAAAGGAATCCTAGAAGAATTAATCAAAAAGAAATATAATCAATAACAAGAAGTTAAGCAAACCCAATTATTAAACAGATATTAACTATTACCATCATTATCATAATGATCTTTTATTGACAGACTGATAGAGACTTCTGAAGAAAATTCTCTAATTGAAAAGCCACAAAACTAAATAATTAATTTGTGATCTCATCAAAAAGGGTATCTTTTTCAGTATATTTAGAGGGGCAGCTAATACACCTTAGTACCCATGGTTATTGGCTATTTCTGAAATTCAAAACAGACTCACCAATAATTTCCCCCTCAAGGTACTTCCTATTATTGATCCCACAGCAAAAGGAGTTCCCACATCTGGTGTCCCAACAGTGGCCTTCCAATCTCAAGTATCGTTAATAGGATCAAATTATCAATCTTAAAGATCATAAAAAATCAGAAAAAATTAAAAAGAATCAATCAAAAAAAATAATTAAAAATTAAATCATTGTTTTAGATCACAATTATCATGGAGGAATCATTATACTCAAAGAAGGCTCCAACCTTGGAGGAGCAATTGGAAAAAGAGAATTCCATGATTGAAGAATTAGGTCAGGAAGAAAGTGAAGAAGAGGATTATTCTTATTTATAGAATGATGAAGAATTTCAAAAGAAAAGGTTTTAATTACAGAAGGCTATGGAAAGAGCTGCAAGAAGACATGGAAAGAAAACAAAAGCAAGTCAATTATCACCTGAAACTACTGGGGATGCAACTATTGAAAGAATGCTCAGACCCCAGCAACCATCACCATCACCAACCCCAAAGACATTTGCAACATCCACACCAGGAAAATTTCCAACAGCTGAGAGATTTGAATAAAGGGTACATATTACAACACCAAATCAGCAACCTGAAAGAGTTACAATACCTACAAGAAAGATTGTTAAAATAAGAGGAAAGGATTATAACCTCAACTTTTATGGAAGTGATGTTGAGGATTTTATCAAAAGAGATGAAAGGATAGAATCAATTGGAGGAGCAAATGAAAGGGATTTGGCCATGCAAATAGAATTCTGGAGTGAAGATAAGGATATCAGATATGAAATTGAAGGAATGCCAGGATATGAAATGGAGGATTGGAATCAATTAAAAAGGAAACAATCAGTAAATGGGGAAAGGTGGAACCAGAAAGAAAACACAGGAAAGCTTCATTAACAAGACTATTTGATCAAACTCAACAGGAAGGATGTGGGCCTTGAGGTATATTTTACATACCGAAATAGGCCACAATTATCTTAAAAATAAGTTCTGAACTATGCATGACTCATAAGTCATGCATATATTCAAAATTTATTGTTTTTGATTTTAGAAAAGATGAGTAATTTTTTATTGAGTAAGTAAATACATGGATTTAAGTCCAGATTTGGATTCTACACAAAATTTCACCTAGGGTAGCTCCATAGAGTGAATAATCTCAAATCAACTCTTTGAGGTGGTAATATGGAAAATACTTCAATACCACATCATCAATACCACATAAAAGATCCGTGAATTTTTTTTTCTGTATTTCACGCCAAAATAATGGGAATGTGAGAAATACCATGCTAAATATACACTAAGAAGAGTGTTATGCATGCTCTGGGCACTTAATATTATGGTATTCTTACATGCACGTTTGGTACACCCATAGTGGATATCAGTCTTTAAGCCTGGATTTCAATTTTGATGTAATGTCAGGCTGATTCTATGATAAAAGTATTAAAATGTATTTACAACTTTTAACTATGAGGGTTAAACGGTAAAAAAGGGTTTAAAAAGAGCTATAAGAGTTAAAGATGTTTTAATTTAAGAATAGAAGGGCTTTACTATATGAAATATAGTGGTGGTGAGCGCTGTTGAAAGCCCTGGGTGCAGCTTTACCTGTTGGGTTACAATAATTAATATTTATAATTATACCTGTTTATTACCCAAGAGTAAAACTGTTTTTGACAGTTTACTACGTAGGGTATTCAAGAGCAGGATGAGGAAAGCATTTCTGGCTGTGAAAAACCTCCTTTTTATCCTGAAATGGGGTGGAAGGGCTGTTGGACCTTTCCACGTAGAGGAAGTGAAGATCTTTTCACTCTCTGAGACAGGCTTGTGGTTTTAAAGGACCTGTATAGCCTGTATTGGGCTCAGATGTGGTTTTGAAACCACATCTGGGCAGTTTTCACCAATACAGGGTGAAAACTTTCATCTGGGGACAACATAGCCCTCTTCTGACATGTATGACGTGTAGAATGCTGTACAGAAACTGTATGGGACCCCAGTATTGACTGACGTATGAGTTATTGAAGTATAAAAATGCTTCTTTGTCAGTTTGACACCTCATAATGATGGTTATGGGATATTATCCCAGGGTAAAGCTGTATTGGTCAGAATGTGAGATTTTGACCTTAAAACAGCTATGCCTTTGTCAGTTCTTGAGGTATCAACCTCAAAGCTGAACCAGTGTGTAGCCCTGTATGTCTTCTAAACAATAGTACCTTATTGATGTGGTTATCATTAAATATGGCAAAGTTATGCCATGTACAAGATTTTTATACACATGCGTGGTTTAGGCAAAAAGCTTTATTGGGCTTGTTTTCCCCATACCTTCTTACATAGTTGAGATATGAGGGAATTAATGACACCATCAGATAGCCCTGATTTTGCTCTTTCCAAAAAGACCCCATTTTAGGTATCTTACACTAAAACTCTAGAAGTTAGATGAGAGGTGAATGTTTTGTTCACCCTTATTTGGCCTGAATTTGGCCATAACTTCAGTAATACTGGTGCTAGCTCAGTTTGGATGGTACAATTGGATAGCCCTGACTTAGAGCTTCATTTTGCATACCCATTTGGTGGGTTTAAGCCTCTTAATCTGTATTTCAGATGGGAGGTGAAAATTAAGGTTTATGCTCAGTAATGACTTTGAGCATTAATAACTTTGTTATTCTTTGTCCTATGATGATGGGACTTACATTTTAAGAAGGAGGTTAGTTTCCTCTTTCTTTTTATACCTTTTGAGCTAATTTGGCTCAGCTTCATGTTTTGGTGGTATCTTGGCTATACCATTGGTTTATGGTATTTTGGCTGTCATGCTTTTGCTCTGGATTTTAGTCACAGGCTGACATACCCTCCCTCTAAACAAGGATCATCATTGATGAGACTTTTCAGTCCTCCTAGAGGCTCTGAATCTCCTTAGATGAAGGCTCTCATCTGGTATGGAATCTTCTACCAACCATTTGTCTTTATCAGCTGTTTGGTTCTTGAATCTGACTAAGTATTGTCATTGATCCTTCCCATTAAGTCTGATCTTCCTGGCCCTGATGATTTTACTCACAGGACCAGGGGAATCCTCCACTTCCACTATCTCTGGTGGCGTAGGGTTCTTCCGCCTGGAGGGAATTTTCCCTCCTCTGTTTGGAAGTATGGCTTGACCAAACTCACTGGAAAGACTGGGTGCTTTCTGGAACATTCCTCTGTAAGTTTGACTTCCACTGCATTCTTCCCTATCAATTTAATGATAGTGAAGGGCCCTACAAATGAGTCTCTCATTTTCTTAGGTCCGTGAAGATTATTAAAGTTCAGTGTAGACACTAGCACCTGGTCCCCTTCCTTAAAGTCAGGCTCCATGTGTGTCTTGTCCAACCTCTTCTTATTATATTCTTTTGCCTCAGCTATGCATTTGGAAGCTGTGTCACAAGCCCTCTTCCACATATCATGGAAGTCCTTGGCTGTGGGGTGGATGGTCAGAGGATTCCTCTTCAAGTGATCCACAGGCAGCAGGGGATTCCACCCTTTCTCTACCACTGCAGGTGTTTTTCCTGTAGTAGAGTGCTGACTTGTATTATAAGCCAGTTGGACAGCTGGTAGAAGGGTAACCCAGTCATGGGTGTATCCCCCATGGTCCTTGTATTCCATGCCATAGGCACTGAACCTTCTAAGGATGTCCTCCATTGTCTGGATCATCCTCTCAGCTAGTTCATCTGTTTGTGGATGGTAAGCTGTGGAAAATGCAAGCTTGGCGCCAAGCATGTCATATACGTTGGTCCAAAATTCAGATGTGAACTTTTGGTCCCTATCACTAATGATTATCTTAGGGACTCCACAGGTGGATATGATGTTATTCCAGAATAACAGAGCAGTATCCATGGCTGTGTCCTCTTTATGGCATGATAGACACCTCATGCTCTTGCTGAACCTATCAACTATGATTAGGTAGGCATTGTAGTTTTCTTTGCCCCCTGGGACAAGTCCTGTGACCCAGTCCATATTGATGGTTTCCCATGGGTGTTTGGGTTCCTCTATATGTTGAAGTAACCCATTCTTCTTCCCATGTTTCCTATTTGCCTTTTGGCATCTTTAACAAGTGTTGATGTATTTACTCAACTCTTGTTCCCACTTGGGCCACCAAGCTGTGCTTGCTACCCTCTCTCTGATTCTGTCCTCACTCATGTGTCCCATATAGGGGCAGTCATGGCATTCTTTCAGGATCAGAGAGATATGGTCTCTGTCTACCACTGTGAGTGCACTTGTGTGCTTCTCTCTGTGGTAAAGCAGACCATCCACAAGGAAGAACTTGTTATCCTTGTAGGCCCTCAACCAGGGTTCCTCCAGCTGGGATTCCAGCTCTGGACTCCTGTACCTTTGTTGAAGGAGTTGTAGTAATATGCCACACTGTTTTTGTTTGGCATAAGACTTCAGTACTGCACTGAAAAATCCATTGTGCAGTTCTGAGGAGCTTATTCCCAGTATGTGAGTTTCTGTTCCTTCTGAATCAGTGCTTACACTGTCAAGGGTACCACGTCCTGGTGCCCATTCAGAGAATCTGAAGGTCCTCCTACTATCTATTTCCATGAAATGGATAGGCATCTTGGCTGCAGCTTCAGGTTAATAAGCTGGATTGCTCTTGACATTATCCAGTGGCCACCTGCTGAGGCCATCTGCATTGGTATGGCTTTTAACTTCTTTGTATATGATGGTCATGTTCCCTCTATACTCCTGGATGGCTATTTGCCATATAAGCATGTGTCTATTTGTAGTCTTCATTTTCAGTAAAGACTTCAAGTCTGTGCAGTCTGTGTAGGCTTCAAAGACTGCACCCTCCAGATAATAATGGAGTTTTTCCAGATCCCAGAGTAAGCATAGACATTCAGTCTGGGTGGCCCCATATCTGGCTTCTGAATATTTCAGTTGCCTAGAGATGTAACATATTACTCCCTCTCTTGGTTCACCATCCACAATTTGTCTTTGGTGAAGGGCTGCTCCTAAGCCTTGGCTACATGCTACATCTATATATAGCTTGAATGGTAGTTGAACGTCAGGCAAGATGAGAACAGGTGCATTTGTGAGTTCATGTTTGATCCTCTCATATGCATTCCTTCTTTCCTTAGTAATTTCAAAAACTACATCTTTTGAGCATAACTTGTATAAACTACTGGTTATATGGGAAGAATTCTTGATGTGGTTTCTATAGTAGCTAGCAAACCCAAGGAAAGATTGCATCTCTTGGATGCTCCTTGGTACTGGCTTTTTCAGTACTGCTTCTACTTTATTCTGGTCAATTGCCAGACTACGACCTGAGACTTTATGTCCTAGAGCTAGTAGCTCTTGTTGGCGAAAATTACACTTTTTCAATGAAATCTTTAGATTTATGGGTGTACATTTACTTAGCACTCTGTCTATTTATTTTACATGGTCTTGCCATGTCTCTGAGTATATAATGATATCATCAATATATACCACCATCCAGCCTTCCAATATTTCTTCTTGAAATATTGTGTCCATCATCCTTTGGAAGTGGGATGATGCATTTTTGATGCCAAATGGCATCCTGGGATACTCATATATTCCCATATGGCATATTATTCTGAGAAACCTCATGAAGTTTGGTTTAACTCCATTTTGGTGGAACGCTTTCATACAATCCATTTTGGTTATGTATTTGGCTTTAACCAGTTTATCCAAGGCATGAGGTATCCTGGGTATAGGGTACCTGTCTGCTTTTGTGTAGTTATTTAGAGCTCTGAAGTCTCCACACAGTCTAGACTTGCCATCATGCGAGGTAATTAGGACAGGAGTGGTGATTTCCACTTTTTCATTATGTCCAATCTTCCCGATAACATCCATGTCCAGGAGTTCATTGATGTGTTTTTAAATTTCATTCCTGGTTTCCAGGCTTGCTGGATAAGGAGGTCTCCTAAGCATGGGTGGATAAGGTCTTTCCACATCCATATATAGTTCCGTATCATGGCCTTTGATCTTGCCTAATGGTTCTTCACCAATGGAAAATACTGGTCTGTTCTTCCTCAGCATCTTCAGTAAACGTAGCTTTTGTTTACTGTTGAGGGTAGTGCTAAACTGTCCCTCCCTGAATTCATTCAGAAGTTCTTCCAGTGGATCTTTAGAAGATATCTGGTATATATCAAGTGAAAATTTATTTTTCTTGTTGTACCAATGGTAATGTGCCTATTTTTAATGTTGTAAATATCTATGCCATACATCCTCTGGTAGTCTGTTCCCAGTAAGAACCCTTGGATGTGGGCATTGTCAAGCACTAAAAACTCTGGGTTGGGTCTGATATTACCTTTCCTATGGGGTATAATTATCTCTTTGATAATTGTCTGAATGGAAGTCATCTTCCCTGATGCACTTCTAAAGTTCTTTGCCTTGGTGGGCAAGAGCTGTTCTTCCCAATTTGGGAAGTGGTTGTCCATATATTTTCTGGCCACTGTAGAGCAGTGTGCTCCACTTTCAATGATAAGTGGATGCTGAGCATTGTCAATACAGACAGTCACTTTTGTAGCTGTTCCATGTATATATGCCATCACTTTGGTTGGTGTAACCAGGAATGTTTGTGCATCTTGTGTATGTTTGCACAAGTGTTTGTTGGCAGGATCCTGTGGCATGCCTGCTTCCAACTGTATGTCCTGAATTTCTAGTGGGCTTTCTTCTTGCTATTCCACCAGAAATTCTTCTCTTGGGTCTTGATCATCATCATATTGTTCTCTGATGGCATCACCCATGGAGTCTGATTCAGAATCCTCTGTTGGGGATTCCTCCTCTGGGACTTTCTCAATGGCATAGACGTTTTTCTTTGCCTTTGAACAGTTGTTGGCATAGTGGTCTGTTGAACCACAATTGTGACAAGTATTCTTCTTCTTTGCCACTTCTGCCACTCTTTCTCTGGGTTTGTCTTTAAACTCCACCCTGAGAGGTTGTTTCTCTTTGAAACTACTGCTCCTATATAGGCTGAATTTCCCTATATTAGTTCTTTTCCTTATATCTTGTAAGGTATTAGCAATGTCATCTAGAGTGCAATTTTGGTTGCATCTGCATTTTAATACATGCTCTAGTTCTCCTTGCAGTTGTGTCAGAAGTTTTTAATTCCTGATTTGGAGGTTCATCTGAGGATCAATGGCTTTAAGTCTTTTAGACTGTCTAAGACACCACTCATATGGATCTTTGTCCACAGATTATTTGTCATTTTCAAATGACATGGTCTTTTGCCATATCCAAGTACCATTACTGTACTTCTGGATGATTTGACTCTTCCACCATGACCAGTTCCTTCCGCCATGGATTTATTTCATTTCTGTATACAATATACTAGCATGACCTTTAAATGCTGTATTTAGTCTAGCATTAATCCAGTAATATGGTATGCTTGGTACATCAATGAAGAGTCCATCAATATAATCTATGAGTTCCATATGATCATATTCTCCTGTTCCAGAGAATTTGGGCCAGGTTGAGGCCTCAGGAAGCTGTTTCAAGGCTTCCTTCTCTGAATAAGACATGCCATCTCCATCCTGGTATTGTGATGGAGATCTTGCCTTATTCATCAACATGGCATCTGGTTTGATTTCATCTGTTTGATATGGATTATCCATAACATGGCCTTGTGGTTGGGGCTTCACGTTATGGTAGACATTAAACAATTTGTTTATGTCTTGATCGAGACAATCCCTGTCCCTTTTGCTGTGGTGTTGTTCTTCAAAGACTAGATTCAGTCTTTCATTGGTTTCTTCAGAGGCTTTTCTCAATTGAGCATGTCCTTCTTGAAGAGGTTTAACAATTTTATCCATGGAGGCTGTTATTTTTTTCATCCTCTCATGGCTTGCTTCAAGTCCTGCAAACTGCTTTTAAGTGTGCTCAGCATATTGGGACATTTGTGACCACAGTTAATCACTGTTCAAGTTAGTCTCAGGTGTGATAACATTATGTTCAATCTGAGTGGGGGTAATATTTCTATTAATGGGACTACTGATTCTAGAGTGGTTTACAACTACTTCTGGTTCTTGTGTAGTTCTTTTACCAAGTCCAACAGCTTCTGGATAATGGGTTCTGACTCTTTCCTCCTCTGGTTGAAGGAGGTTTTGTTCTTGCCCTTGTTTCCTTGTCTTCTCCTGGAAACTTCCTGGAATTGTGAATAATGGTGACTCTTGGCCACTGATCTGCTGGTTTCTGAATGGTGTGAGGCCACTGGAGAGCTGATTTGGCCTGCTCCTTGTGAGCCTGAAGGAATCTGAGTAGGCCCTTTCTGGGTTAACTGTTCTTCTATAGCTTGGATATTGGCTTGATTCTCCCTTATCCTCTGTGCCCTTGCCTCCAGGAGCCTGAACTGCCTGGTAGGATTCCAACCTTTGATGATCACCATAAGGTCTTTGAGACAGATCTTCTGGCAACTTGCTCCAAGTTCTGCCCAGTGAGATGCCAGGTTGAACCTCTTGTTGTCCACGCTCCATTAAAACAAATCTTTGAGGAGTTTGTGGAGCTGAAGAACTTGATCCATATCCTTCCAGTCCTCTGGTTTGAGGCTCCTGTTGAATTGGAGTGTGAATGACAGGGTTGATACTATCTCCCTCATTGTTTTGCCATCCACCACTGTGTCCAAGGTGTCCTCTTCCAGGTCTTCTGGTTCTGGACAGGCCTTCTCTGTCCTCTGGCTGGTTCCTTTGGAAGCCAAGGTCTCTGAGGTATACAGGTGACATATCAGTGTTTGCAAGCAGTCAAAAACTTTATGTCCTTAGGGTATTTACCTTTGACTGTGCCTTGTACAAATTTTTTGTCTGCTTATTTGGGCAATTTATCTTTAGAGGTTACAACTGGGTTAATTATAGTAATCTTCCCTGTACAAGTTGGCAAGGCTGGCTTACCTTGTATTGATGCAGAGTTTCATGGTTTTCTACTTCTCTGGGTGGCTATTGGTGTCCACTTCTTTGCTGTAATCAGGCCTTCACTATGCCTCTTTCCTTTGCCCTTGCTGCCCTCTGGCTCTTAGGGTGTCACTGGTGTGCTGGCCTGTGACTGGGTCTCAAGTGGGATATAATTCTCTTCCACTGAATCAAAGTAGGAAAAAGAGGGCTTATGTCAGTTAAGACTTCTTAAAATGCTGTTTGCATGTCTAACAATTGCCTCTGGGCTTGTATATTACTGCAATATGCCCTGTATAATGACAGTGTAATTGAATTAACAATTCCACGTCAGAATTACAGCTTTTGGTACGTTGTTACACTGTTTGTGTACCAGTATCCCACAGATTCACTTGTGGCTTTCAAGTGTGATCTGTATAATTGGCTCTGTGTAAGTGTAATTGAGTCAACAATACACTTAACCACACCTCAAATGTTGGTTTTACAGTCAGAGGTGTCCTTATTTAATCAAAATACAGGACTTATTGATGGCTTATGTGTTTTTATATGTAAAACACACCAAAAATAAAGGTCTTGTGGGTATCAACCATGTGACAGATACTCTTAAAATATTAGTATAAAATGGTGCATAGACCAATTCAATGAATAAAATATATAATATATATATATTATTAAGAAAAATATGCCCAAAAATATAGAAGCAATTGTCAGAAAATGATAAATAAGTGAAAAAGCTTACTTATAAGATCCAAAATTCAAACAAAGCATGGCCAAGCCCCCAGAATGTCAGGCTGAGTCTATGATAAAAGTATCAAAATGTATTTAAAACTTTTAACTGGGACTGTGACACAGTAAAAAGGACTTAAAAAGAGTTATAAGAGTTAAAGATGTTTTAATTTAAGAATAAAAGGGCTTTACTATATGAAATATAGTGGTGGTGAGCGCTGTTGAAAGCCCTGGGTGCAGCTTCACCTGTTGGGTTACAATAATTAATATTTATAATTATACCTGTTGATTACCCAAGAGTAAAACTGTTTTTGACAGTTTACTACGTAGGGTATTCAAGAGCAGGATGAGGAAAGCATTTCTGGCTGTGAAAAACCTCTTTTTTATCCTGAGATGGGGTGGAAGGGCTGTTAGACCTTTCCACGTAGAGGAAGTGAAGATTTTTTCACTCTCTGAGACAGGCTTGTGGTTTTCAAGGACCTGTATAGCCGGTATTGGGCTCAGATGTGGTTTTGAAACCACATCTGGGCAGTTTTCACCAATACAGGGTGAAAACTTTCATCTGGGGACCACATAGCCCTCTTCTGACGTGTATGACGTGTAGAATGCTGTACAGAAACTGTATGGGACCCCAGTATTGACTGACGTATGAGTTATTGAAGTATAAACATGCTTCTTTGTCAGTTTGACACCTCATAATCATGGTTATGGGATATTATCCCAGGGTAAAGGTGTATTGGTCAGAATATGAGATTTTGACCTTAAAACAGCTATTACTTTGTCAGTTCTTGAGAAATCAACCTCAGAACTGAACCAGTGTGTAGCACTGTATGGTTTCTACACAATGGTACCTCATTTTATATGGCTATCATTAAATATGGCAAAGGTATGCCATGTACAAGTTTTTTTGTACATATGTGTGGTTTAGGCAAAAAGCTGTATTGGGCTTGTTTGTCCTATAACCTTTTTTCTAGTTGAGATATGGGGAAATAAATGACACCATCAGATAGCCCTGATTGGGATATTTCCAAAAAGACCCCACTTTAGGTATCTCACACTAAAACTGTAAAAGTTAGATGAGAGGTGAATATTTTGTTCACCCTTATTTGGCCTGAATTTGGCCATAACTTCAGTAATACTGGTGCTAGCTCAGTTTGGCTGGTACCATTATATGGCCCTGACTTAAACATTTATTTTGAATAACAATTTGATGAGGTTAAGCATCTTACTCTGTATTTCAGATGAGAGGTGAAAAATAAGGTTTATGCTCAGCAACAACCTTGAGAAGGAATAACTTTGTTATTCTTTGTCCTATGGGTATGGGACTTTTATATTTGGAAAGGGGTATGTTCCCTCTTTCTTTTGAAACCTTTTGAGCTTAGTTGGCTCAGCTCCATGTTTTGGTGGTATCTTGGCTATACCATTGATTTATGGTATCTGGCTGTCATGCTTGTGCTCTGGTTTTGAGTCACAGGCTGACAGAATCTTATGAAGTTATGGATTTGGATAAAGAGGCTTAAGAATCTTCAGATGGATCCACTTCAAAAATTTGGGAGGGTTCAATTGTATTTGATCTTGATGTTGTTGTGCTGGCCACTTTTGATGGGGGTCTTCCTCTTCTCTTGGATTGACTTTCAATTATTTCAAAGCTTGAGGGATCTCTTTTATTTTTATTTTCATTTTTGGCCACTTGAGGGCTCTCTTTTATTTTTATTTTCATTTTTGGCCACTTGAGGGCTTCCAGGGAGTTTGCAATCTAGTAGGTCTTCATAATATTGATAATCCTCTTGAATCTTGGGAATTTTATCAAAAGGGATTTTTCCAGTCAAAACATCTTGAAAATTCTGAAGGATTGGGGTTATTTTTTTCCATTGGTCTTTGAAAAAGGTCTTCCCAAATATCTTTGAAGATTCTTTTGTCTTCATTGTTTCTTTGTTTCTCAATACTTTTATCATCACCTTGAAAACCAGTCTGAGAAGAATATGACAAAGAAAATCAGTTAATATGAAAAAAACCAAGAATTCAAGGATTAAAGAATCCTCACAGGTAAATTCAAATGCCACTGAGGATAAAAGTCTGATATCTGGATCCTTTGGCACATGGAAAATGCCTATTGGTTCTTGTGCTTGCAAGGTATGTCTTGATAACTAATGTATTTGTTGGTTCATTTTTCATTTGGGGAAAATTTGGTTTTGAAATTTCCAAAAGCCATCTGAAGTTCATAACAAAACAAATTTCCATCAAAAGCACAGATTTTTGGAGGAAAATTATTGAGATGGACAATCATTTCTTTGGAGATTGTGTTGATTATTGAAATAAATTGTTTCTTTAAAGTGATGTGAAGAGCCATGGCATGGGAACCTTCAACTCTTGAGGCGGAGCACACACCCAGGTGGTAATGGTAGTTGGTTCAGGCTGGAACATGATACTCCTTTAGAGGAAAACAGGTTTTTTCCAAATATTGAAAGACTTTTGGATTTTTGAATTTCTTTTGATGCTTCTTCCAGTTATCTTTGAACAAATTTTCAGTGGATGAATACATAACCTGAGAAATGGCTCCCAAACTCATTCATAAAAATAAAAATGAGAATAAAATGGAAAGATAAAAGTATATTACTTGATTCCAAAGTCCCATAAGGTTTTCAAAATCAGTGCCATGACCAATTTTCTTAATGCAATGGTAAGATACATCTTCATTGATTTACCTAATGCATAACATGATTTTTGATTCCGGGAAGAGCCTTTTAAGAGGATTTTTCAAGGCCAAATCCCTGTCAATAACAATAACTTGAGGGGGAACAATATGGGTGTTGTTGAGAACTTTTTCTATATCTTAATTCCATAAACAAGTATGATAGGGTTCAGTTTTATTCTGAATCAAACAAAAATCCCCATAAAGGGTCTCATTTGTTGAGCTGAATACAAAAATATGAAAAAGGGGACTTTTGTAATTATTGGTTTTATAATTACAATCCATAATAATCACATTAGGAAAGCCATTAAGAATCTGTATGGCAAGGGGTGAGTGAAAAACAAGAAGGAAATGTGTACCTCTGCATCCCTTTCAGAGGACCACACAAAGTTTTCTTCTTTGGGGGCCTTCTTCCTTGAAGTTTGTCTTTCTTGATTTTCTTGACTTGGTTTTCAATGTCTTGAAGAATGACAGGTCTGTTATTCTCCCTCTGGCTGCATATTTGGACCTGAATTTGCCTTGGAAGGAGCAGTGATTCAGACATTTGATATATCTGGGATTTTTCTTTCCCATTGAATTTTCTGAAATCAGGATGTGACATGATGTTTTCAGTATCCTCATGGCTGTGTTCAGTTTCTTCAAGTGAATGTTTTTAAGGTGATTTTGTGAGGATTTGGGGTCCCAGACCTGTAAAAACCCATTTCAATTTGGTTGTGGGTCATATTGGACCTCAAGGTTGACACAGGTTACCCCTGTGCCCTGGAACAATTATGCACATGCTGCCAAAGTAGCTCAAGGGTAAGAAATTCACCTTGAGCAGGAGTTTGAAGAATTATAGAGTGAACATGAAATATAAATTTCACAAAGAAGGGAATTTTGGGGATTTGGAATGAGGAAATAACCTTTTGAAATGTGAAAAAGAAGGAAGAAAATGTGTTCCAAGTCAAACAAATTGGAAAATTTTAGAGGCTTGGAGGCAGGTTGTTTTGGAGGAAGATGCAGTCTTTGGGGAAAAAAGAAAAAAAGTGTTGAAAGCTCTTCAAAACTTGTTTTGAAATGGTGTTTTGCAAAAAAAATATTTTGGGGGGATAATGTGGATTATTTTGGTGTTTGGTCCTTTTTGTTTTTTTGAGGGGTGTGAAAAAAAAAGTTGAACCAATGGGTTAGGGGCGTTTTGGCAGTTTTTGGACCAATATATGGTTTTTATATTGTTTTGAATTGGCCCCAGGGAATGCCTTACATGCTTTTGCCAATTTATGGAAAAAACATGTAGGTTTTTAATAAAAACACATAAAGGCTTACATGGGTTTATCAATACCCTTATTCTTTTATTTTTTGGATTTTTGAATTTTGAATTATAATTCTTTTTTACTATGTCTTTCCTTGAAATGTTTGAACTTTTGAATCCTTTGAATATGTTTTTTTTTACTTTTTCATTTTAATTTATCTTATTTCTCCAATTTAATCTAATTTATTTTTTTTGTGGGGTGCAAATACTCCAAATCAGTGCAGAAGTACTGATTTGGAGTTTTATTTGGCCATTTGTTCCTGATAGCACTATTGCAAATAAATTGCCAAACAAGATTTCAACTCAGTTCTTCTTCACTGCTTTGGTGTATTTTCATCCCCTAAAAAATGAAAAAAACAAGAAACAACTAAACTAAATTCAATCAAAAATGTAAAAAAAGGTGAATTTTTAAATAAATAGAAATATGAACAAGTCAAAAAAATGAAATAAAAGATGAAATAAAAGATAAAATTAAAAGAAGAATTAAAAAAAATTGAAAAAATGAACAAAAATGAAAACATTAAAAAAGTACAAAAATATTATAGGACAAAAAAATAGAAACAAATTGACAAAAGATCAAAACAAAAAATTTAATTCTTCCTATTAACTAAAAAAGACTTACAAATATTTAACATAAATGCAAAATTAAAATCCAATGAGAAATTCTTCATTAAAAAAATAATCCATTGATTAAAATTCCCCATGATGATGATGTGGATTGTTCAAAAAAGAAATGGTAAAAAAATAATATTCATACTACTAAAAAAAATTCCAAGGATGAATTAAAATTTATGGCAATAAATTATTGCCCTGAATATGAATAATAGTGCGCAAGTAATGGAAGCTGTGGAAAATTAATACTATAATTCTTTCCGAATTCATGGGGAAACACATCAAGTGTGAATAGTGATGAGGGATGGAAAAAAACCTTCAACAATTTGGAGAAAAATTGTGTCTATATTTTAAGGACCATATTGCTTCAAGGGTGATTAAGCTCAACATGACATGAAATTTAAATTAGAACAGACCTTTGATAATGAGGGTATCTTATTATATTGAAAAATCTTATGAATCTGTCAGAATGGATCTTGGCTGAAGATTTTTCATAATGTAGATAAAAGTACAAATATTTTTTAAAAAGAACCCTCCTCATTTCCATAAAAAAATGGCTAGAAATTAAAGCTTATGGACTTTCAGAAATAATATTTCCAACAAAAAGTTAGGATATAAATGAGTAACTAAAAAACTAATTATTTTCAAGACAACATTTAAGTTCTGGTTTATACCTTTTCAACAATACATGAAGAATTTAATAACACATTAAATAATAATATTGTGGAAGATTTTGTTTTAAATTTCCACATTTATTTAAATTCTTTTGTTTATATTGAAGTTTTGCATTTGAAAAAAGCTAAAGATTAAGGTGTTGTAATTTTGAGAAAATGTGACATGATTTAATTACTTAAAATAGAAAAAACAATTAAATTGATGTAAGATTTTTTCACAGATCTTCATGTCATGTAATAAATTTCCTTCCATTTCAGGAATGAGCTTCATTAATTACCCTCTTTCATTAATAAATAGTGGATATGTAATTTATGAGGGAACAAATAAAAATCTTGGAAGATCCATGATCTTTCATTTGAGCTGAGCAAAATTCTGAATGACCAAATCTGTGGCTGAAAGTATCTGAAAAATTGTTTCAAGGTTAAAACTAATTTTTGGACCCAGGTTAAAAGCAGGTTGTACCTGGGTTGGACCTTCTACCCCCACTGTCGGGGGTATATTTTTTCAAAGTGACTACTTTTATAGACTATTGGTTTTAAGTATTGTAAGCTGAAGCTTATATTTAATTCCCTAAAAATGTCAATCACACAAAAGTAACAGTTCTATATTTATCCCAAATCCCTTGTGCTATTTTTTTGAAACTGATGACAGCTAGCCATCATAATCTTTTAAAGGTTTTCCTCTTGCATTCATAAGGTTCTCTTCATTTTACTTGGAATACATGTCTTTATTAAGTTCAATCTTTCATTCATGTAGGTGATATTTATGAAGGCCTTAAATGGCAAAGGTAATATCTTCTTGAACTAAAGCCAAATATTCACTTTGCCTCAGCAATCTAGGGTATTTCATTTTCAAAATCTCAAAGCCTCTTTCAATTAAACTCCTTAGTGCAGAATTTCTCCAGTTAAATGGCTCCTCCTTTATTCAAGGCCTTCATTCACAAATATCAAAAATCCCACATGAACAAGGGAAGAACATCAAATTCCCATGATAAAAATTACTTACCTCATTTGGGCCCAGGTCTTCTCACACAGAAGGTAATGTGTTCCCCAATAAGTAATTAAGAAGGCTCTTGTAATTTCAGATCCCTCATTGGCCAAGTAGTAGCAGCTTTGAGGGAAAAATAAATTTTTCTTCAAAGAACTATTCAACAACCTAGATTAATGAGTACTTCCCTCGGTCCCAACACATGCAGGAAACGGATATGTCAAGATTGACTGCTATCAACACATTTTGTGAGATTATACCTTTACTCCAATTCCAAGGAACTTGATCTCTGAAGAGTACCTTGAAAGGATTGAAGGTGCCATCTATGATACCAATGTAGCAAAAAAAAGTTTGAGTGTTTCTCATTATTTAAAATCTCCTTAGGAATTTTATTTCCTATGTCAGGGGTTACATATTCAGGAGAAATTAAAGGAGTTCTTCAACTACTTCATGAAGATATTTTTCATTGTTCCCTTTCCTCTTTTTAAATTCTCTCCAGATGATCTATTTTATTTACAATTTGAGATTATTTATAAGAAATTCACCATCTTTTCAGCTTCCTTTATACATTATGAATTATTTAATAAAACTCTTCCTGTAAGTAATCTATGAGCTCCCAAGAAATTTCCTTCCTTATGCAAATTACATGAAGATATCTATCTGGGGGGCTTCGAAACAATCTTTCACATAATAATTTCCACAAAAAAAAGCCAGTTTGTAATGGTTTATTCTCTTCAAGTTCCAGAATTACTAAACATGCCAGCATAAAGTACTGTGGAGCTCCTCTTAGTCTGGGGTTGGATATGGCAGTCCTTTAGGGGTAAATAACAGGTAATCAGTGTTTAGTTTTTGGAAGCTACTGTAATAAAGGCTTCCAGTGGTACTTTAGCCGCCTCTCTGAATATACCAAAGAAATATTCCTACTGAGCTTACTTATAATGAATAAAGATTGTGGCTTTACAACTAGAGAAACCTGATGTAGCACTCTCTTACCAGACCTAATCAACATTCATACTAAATATATACAAATTAAGCTTGATTCAATGTATGGTTTCTAGTTATTCATGATATTATAATAAGGATATATTTTTGAATTAATATTTTTATAGGTTAATTGAATAAATAAATTTAATAAAATAAAGGTAGTCGAGTGGGGATTATATCTTGCGAGTGTTTTTTTAGATTTAATAATTGGTAATTTGTAAGTAATAAGAATATATAGGCTACTTTCTAAGGTGGATGTAATATCAAGAGTGGGTATTGACTATAATATAGGGTAATTTGACTTTAATAGACCATTTATGATGATTACTTATAGTATTTACTAATAATAGGGGTGAGGATAATAATAAATAATAGAGATTTTTTCTTCTTTTTAGCAACTTAGTATAAATTGATATAAGAGTAAATAGACTACCTGTTAGGCTCAGGGATGGTTCTATCTGTAAATTATCATTTAATAGTATTAACTACCATTAATTTTTGTTTTTTCTACCACTGATCTTAGCTACTGAGCATAAAATGATTGAATAAGGTCTAGAATACCTGCTATATTCAGGAATGGATATATCTGCTATATATATATATATATATATATGTAAATAATGATTTAAGAGTATCAACTACCATCAATTTTCTCATCTCTGCTACTGAGCGTTTCTACTGAGCATAAAATGAAATAATATAAAAAGGTCTATACTACCTGCTAGGCCCAGGGATGGTTATATTTGATCTATTTATCTGAAAATAATCATCTAATAAAATTATCTACCATAAACTGTCTTCTTTATTCTACTGAGTATAAAATAACATAATATAAAAAGGTCTAGAATACCTGCTAGTTTCAGGGATGTTTCTATCTGATCTATGTATCTTTAAATACTAATCCAACAGAATTGAATACCATGAGTGTTAGCCTGGGGCCTCTAACGTGGCTTCCAGTCTAATTATTAGTAATTTTAATAAACTAATTTGTAGTGGAATACTATTATTATAAGTAATAGACGCGTCACTCTTGTTTATAATAGAGTACTGTTAGGATCTAAGCTTCAACAGTAGTAATAATTTGTAAGAGTGAATTTAATCACTTTAAAGGTGAGAGCGCTAAATTTTTTAAACTAAAAGTAAGTAATTTTAACTGTAAAAAATATATATTGGTAAGAGCTCTGAGGAATCATTCTCAAGCAGAATGTTCCTCTTAAATGCTTTAGGTACAAACTCAAAAGAAAACACAAATAGACTAATACATTTTTTATCATAAAGGGTATTGTTATAGTAACAATATATGAGAAAAAACAATATGTGGTTTTTATAGAAGCAAAGTCACTATCTCAACAAGGTAAAAGGGTGTTATAGAAACAAGATGCAACAATGTTTCTATAACTAAAAAAATTAAATGAGTGACTTGTAAATAAGATCACTATAACAACTAAGCTTAAATGAGTGACTTGTAAGAAAAACATGAAATAAAACGAAATTGAAAGTGAATTTACACAGATGAATTGAAAGAATTCAAAGAAAATTTAATGAACGTTTTTGGAGTTTGTGTAGCATGTAATTCTTTTCATGCTTGCAGGCTCACAATGAGGAAGGGAAAAAGAAATTGGTCAGGAGAGAGGCTTTATTTATATTGTTTTGGGTACCCTTGTGCTACATTGGGACCTTAGTTTTCATTGTAAACCTTAATTTTACCCCTTCAGGAACTCCGGATGGTGTTATTTTACCAAACAGGAAATTTGATTCATGTTCTGTATTGAATTAGTAAGCTTACACAGCCTTGAGTGATTATTTACCATGAGAACTTTATCTGATTATATCAGGTGATGTTGTTTTTCAGTTGAATGTTGAACTAATTCAAGGTGGTTGAACTGCCAAGAGTATTCTTTATCAGGTAATTTAATTTTTTTAGCTGTTATGGTGGTTCTTCTTTGGATTTGGAAGGTCTATTCTTTGAGTATTGAAATTATGCAAGAGCTTTGAGGTTTGTTGAAGGAGGTTATGCACTCTCATGAAGGTGATTATTAAGCTTTATTCAGTTGATTTTTTCTGGCTTACTGATGAGCTCACGCAGGGGTTTTTTTGAATTTCATGAAGGATATTTTGCAGTTGAGGTGACTGCTGGAATACCTTTGTTATGCAAGGAGTATTTCTTGTGAATACTGGTTGTTTTTGTTGGAAATAAATTCTCATTTCCTCTTTGAGTAATTATTTTTTATATTATACTGTATCTGGGGTTTAAGGTGGAAATGATATTTATTTTTAGGATTTTTCTGTATTTCTTCTTGTATCTTTCTTTTTTAAGTGTATTATTTATGAGATGAGAGCCATTTGGTGTACCTTTGGTCTTCATGTTACTATTATCCAATTTTTCACCAATTGCTTGAGATAAATTACTTGATTATAGCAACTTATTTGAGGTTTGTAATACTAATTTTGACAATATTCCCTAATTTATTTGTTGACTTGGACCTTTTGGGGGTAAACTCAAATTTTTGATATGGGTTTGAAGCAAAAAAGAAGGTATGGAATACCACAGCACAACAGTATAAGGATGATACTTTGGCTTTTAGTGAGGTAGTAGGAATGTTTTAAGAGATATGATTTACAGCATTCCAATGCAAATTCAAATATAAATAACTTTGAGGTACATGTTCCCCTTTTACTTTGGCTTCACAAAACACTTTGGATTATCATGTGAAATTTTCTTTGTTTTTTTCCAAAAAATGTTTTACAAAAGTTTAAAAAGGAATAAGTCATGCAGGGATTCAGAACAAGAGTTTATTATTAACTCCAAATGACTTCAAGTCCCGAGTAGGTACATTATTTTTGCATTTATTACTAAAAGTGATATATTTACTTTCACTTTTCCCTTTGAAAGATAATGAAAATGAGCTTTCAATAAAAGAGCTTTTGAAATAGACTTATGAGTCATTTTGAAATATTCTAAATTTTTTAGAACAATAGTTTTTGGATTTATTTTCAAGGCTGAATACCAAAATATCTTATCAAGATGATAGTATTTATCAGTGAAAATGAGATATTTTTTGTAATTCATCTTTCAAAGAGCTTAAAAATAATATTGACCAAAAAAATCTTGTAAATAAAGTCTTGATATACCTTTCAAGGTATCTTCAATATTAAAAAACATAATCAAAGAGGTTATTTTAAATTCTGAATAGCAAGTATATTATTTATTCAATAAGCTTAACTTTCTTTGTAAAAAAAGATGAGTCCAACCTCTAATATTTGTGATACTTTCAAGTAAATCTATTTAAATATAGTTTTTCAATAAATTTTTGATTTATTTCTTTTTTCTAAAAAAGGAAATAAATATACAATAAGCTCTACACTTATATTAGGCATTTATCATATTATATTCAATTGCTGTATTTTTCACTATATTTATATCTTTGGAAGTGCTTATATCCTTTATTAAAAGTAGGAAATTGGGGATTCACTATTATGAGTCTTAGAATTCCTGTTCAAATAAGGTATAGACCAGCTTCAAATTTAATTCTCAATTTAATTCTAATATCAAAGCATGAATAAATTACAAAAACTACTCATATGAGAGGAAAACCTCATTTTTAGTGTGGTACACCCTGGCACCTTTCACAATTATTCCCTTTTGTCCTATTTTACTTTTATTTTTCCAATCTCCTTTTCAATATTACTTCATAATATAGTGATAAAATTACTATATATATGACTCCAACAAAATATTATTAGTTAGAAAAGGTTAAAAGGTCTCTAATATAGTACTAGAGATGTATATATCCTTCTGAAAGCCCTTGTTGAAATGATAATAAATTTAATTATCATAATAATTACTGAAATAATTTGTATTGTAAATATATCTGGTAGATTTTGAGAGCACTACTATTTTGACAGCTTTACTACATAATAATAATAATTTAAGAAAATTCCTTCCTCTGATAAGGAGAAGACCTCTTTTGACCTTACTCCAATTCATTGGGAGTCTGCTCAACGTTTCACAGGAAAAAAGAGTAAAAGTTCCCACTTTTCTGGTTAACCTTTGGTCCCAAAATCCCAATAAATTACTAATCTGAAACTAAATGTGTTTTCATGACCACAATTTGTCATTTTTTATCTCATAAAGGGTTAAGTATTTCTTCTACAAACTCTCCAAGCATGCACTTGAGCTTCTGATGCATCAGGAATTGTAGATTCCATATCTGAGGGCCTCTTATTTATCAATTTATGATTATTTGAAGTATCAAAATCCCTTACACTGGGCTGAAACCTAATAATTCATACATCCAAACATCCCACATAATAGACCTGTGTAGCTTTATGTGAGATTTGAACCTTAAATCTTTGATATAATTTTCATTTTTAATATAAAGAGCTTATCATTAACTCAGAGTGTTCTCCTGAATGAACTACATAATGTTTATACAAAATCAAAGTATTTTTTACTTCTTGTAAAATAGCACTTTTCTTGTTTTGAGAGCAATCTATTGGTACTTTCTGAGTCCCTCCAATATTATTAAGCAATTTACCATCAATATCCTTTTTATAAAATAGGATATGGGAATTTTTCTATAGGTGGATTTCACAACAAAATGATCCTATGGATAAATAATAAGATATTATGATTTAAAATGGTTCTATTAAAATTTATACAAAGACTAAGAGCTAAGTATTGTGGGAACTCCTCTGCGTGTGGGATAAAATGAGGCAGTACCTGGAAGGGGAAATTACAAGAAAACAGTTTTGAATTGCTGTTTGAGACTTGTAACCCTTGCTCTACTTGTGTGCTAGAATAATCTATACTGCCCTTACTAATATGCTGAGCTATCTTTACTGAGTTCACCAAATCAATTTTATTATAGATAGCGGCTTTATCAAAAAATATTAGACTCAACAATCTCTAATCAGACTTTTCTCTACTGAAAAAAATGGTTATTCAAAACCTTAACAAATAAATTATTTTTAAAACTTTCAGCAGGCTGAGTGGATTCCACCAGATGATAGTACAACAATATATAAGATAATATAATGACTAAAATAAATAAAGAATAACAGTAAAGACTATCCTCTAATACAAAACCACAAAATATTCTTTTCTTGATAATTCTTGGATAAATATAGAAACTAATAGCTCATATAACAGCAATCTTCAATTCTCTGAAATAATAAGCTTGAAAAGGATAAAAATATATTTCAAGCCCTTTGTGATGTGATGGTTAGGCTACTAATCTAATAATTGTTAATAATTTAGTATAATATGGGTAGTTTAATGTTATGTTTTGTGTTTTGATTTAATAATAGATTATATGATCTCTTCTGGTTTTTTTTTATAATAATACTAGCTAATTGCTATAGGTTCAATATTAATCTTAACCAAAGCCTAAAGTATTTTGAATTTGATTTAGTTCCTTTGTTGATAATTTATTAGGTATTCCCCAATAAATACAGATCCACTTTTATTTTAAAAGTAGTAAAATTACTTTGGTTGTGCAGGTTTTGTTTTAAAACAAGCAAAATTACTCTCTTTGAGGAGGTTTACAACAAAAACTGGCCCAAAACTAATTAAAATGGTTAGGTCCTATTTTAAAGCCTACAAAAATATTTTGGTTTGATGGTTTTCTTTGAAAACTCTCTAAAAATTACTTTTAAGGATTTAAACACTAAACTCCAGAGACGCCTTGCTCATGAGCTTCAAGCTTTAAGATCCTAATTTAATAAGGCACTAATCTCCCTGCTAGTAAGGGATTAATTAAAGTCTTTTCACACTATTGGTTCTCTTGATCTATGTCAATGACAAACCTCAGTTACTAAGCTTAATTTATCAAGTAGATTTCTAGTATACCTCCTAGAAGAGGGATCAGAAAAAATAAATCCAATTTACAATTTCTAGATGGGGAAAAGGGAAAAAGTGGGAGAGAAGGCCTCTATCCATAGTGTAAGATGTGACTATGAAACTGATGATAATATTACTATTAATCAACTTTACTATGTCTGTTCTTATGAAATATAATAATAAAATATTATTATAACCACAACTAAATAATTAAAGAATTATTTCTTTCACGTGTTAAACACAACTAGTGATTTCAACAGTGAGCAGTAATTTTCTACAAGAATCAATTACAAGAAGATTTTAATAATAAAACTTCTTTTGTTAAAATAATAAAATTATTTTAATATATAATTATCTTTTGCAAGAATAATCATAAATATAATTCTTGAAGAAAAATAATTATTTAGAGAAAATCTTCAAGAATTAAGAATAAATCACTCACTAATATTCCAAAGAGCTTATTGAAAGATAAGATAGAGAGATTTGGCGTAGAATTGTGGATTTAAGGGATCAAAATGTATTTATAACAGTATTACAACAATATATAGTTGGATTATTTGATTTAAAATCATTATGATTGATTCTGAAAGAATTAAAACACTTAAGAATAGCTTTAACTAATACTTACTTGTTGGTAACAATGATTTAAAATGATAATAAGATGATGATGTGGAAAAAACAGCAAGAGGAGGCCTCTTTTAAGTCAACAACAGCTCACAGAGGCATTCCATGGAGCAAACTGAAAAACCAGCTAGTGAGAAAACAATAAACCCTTTTGGATTATTGATTGCATCATCTGTTGTCACGTAAGATTATCATAATTACTTTATGAATTCTTTTACATGATTACCAACCCCAATATGGTTAAGAATAAAAGGAGTAACAACTGTAAATCTTCTTTTATTCCAAAATAATCATTGATTTCTCAAATTTATCAATGTTATTGCCAATTTCATCACAGGTTGTAATTACTGTGAATTTTTGAAGATTCAGTGTTTCATGTAGAATAGTCAAAAATGGACTGTAAGTAAAACTTTTAATTTTACTAGTGAAACTGTAATTCCTTTTGGTTGGACCATAGATAATACAGTTCTCCATTGGTCCTGAAAGTTTCAGAAATATTCATTAATAATTGTATTTTTAATGAATTTTTGAAGTTTTCACCTCATTTCTATGTAGAATTGCAAATATCAGTGTTTAACTGGTTGCTATGAGGTAAATCAATGGATACAAGTCCAAAAAGGGTTTTAATTACTCTTTTGGGGTTTATCAATTGAAAATCATTAAGAATTGACATGGTTACAGGAGTCTAAGTAGCTTTTTACCTCCTTGGCATGTCAAAATAGCAGGTTATTTGCTATTTTCTTAAGATTTACTGTAGTTGTAACATGGTAACCAAGTTCCCAAAGTGTTTTAGCTTACTAATTGGGCCAAGATCAGCCATGGATCCAAGCTTTTGAGCTTTCCATGCCTCTGAGGCCTCAGAAGTTGGGTACCCTGGCTCTCTTTGATGTCTTTTGTCCCCCTTGCTTATTTTTCACGTCAAAATAGAAATTTAAGCTTAAAGTGAGATATCCACTATGGGCGTACCAAAAGTTCATGTAAGAATACCATGATATTAAGTGCTCCAAACATGCATAACACTATTCTCAGTGTATATGTAACATGGGATTTCTCACATTCCCATTATTTTGGCATGAAATTAAGAAAAACAAAACTTTTCACGGATCTTTTATGTGGTATTGATGATGTGGTATTGAAGTATTTTCCATTTTACCACCTCAAAGATTTAATTTGAGCTTATTCACTCTATTGAGCTACCCTAGGTAAATTTTTGTGTAGACTCCGAATCTGGCCTTAAATCCATGGATTTACTTACTCAATAAAAAGTTATTCATATTTTCTGAAATCAAAAATGATGAATTTTGGATACCTGCATTACTTATGAGTTATGCATAATTCAAAATTTCTTTTCAAGATAATTGTGGCCTATTTGGGTATGTAAAATATACCTCAAGGCTCACACATAACCATGGGGCCCTCCATAGGAGTGCAAAAAAGAGGGGACTTGGAAATTTTCAGCCTCTGGTGGCTGTGCAAAGCTGTGCAAACTTTAATTTTGGATTTGCAGGGGCAACATGTTGTGATGTGACACAAGTCTAGATTTCTGACCAATCAGATTGCTTCACTTGACTTTTCATAATGACGTGACGTGTTTCTGACCAATCAGATCAATGCATTATTCTCTCACCTATTCACGTGACATGTTTGTGACATGTGGCTGTGAAATCCAGTCAAACCTTAATATCTGGCCCTGGAACCCTTATCTCCATGTATTACTCAATTGATTACTAATCAGTCAGCTGGATTTACTGTATTATTGCTTTCTGGCCTTTAAGGGCTGACTTGTGGGTTAGGTTTCACCTTTTTATGAAAAATCACATAGGACTGATTACCTGTATCCCTTGTTGGCCTGTATTACCTGTATTCTTCCTGAAAATTCCTAATTCTTCTTAAATCTTCTCAAAACTTCCTAAATCTTCCCAAATCTTCTTCAAACTTCCTAAAACTTCCAGAAATTTCATTTTCCCAAAATTCCCAATTTTAGAATGTTGCCACTGTGGCTTGAACCCATGATCTTTCCAGATCTCAGCTTCACACAGCGCACAAAAGAGTGTTGTTGCATATGCAATGACACCCTGTTGTTACATGTGCGCCACCCACGGGAAGTGCTGCGACAGCTGTAGCTCTGCCAACGAAGAGTGCCTGAACATTCCCAACTGCTATGACACCTACTCCTAGTCCTAATATGTTTGACCAACTCCTACCACTCACCGTATCATACTCATTGTCATGAAGATTGGTCCAGATTTTTGCACCTACTCCTATTCACTCTTGCCCATTCTAACTGCTTTTCTTTCATTTCAAGTACCATTTTGTCCCCTCTTTCTATTTTTCTCACTCACCATCATGGAGCTTTGCAACTGCAGAAAATGTGACTCACAAACATTCAATTGTCCCAATGGTCCCTTGAATGGCTGCTATATCTCCTCAAGAAACAAAAGAAAGCATCAGGCCAATGATTTACTTCAGCTACAGGCTCATCCCTTTGGCTTGGGTGGTTCCCAAGATCAAACAAGAAATGATTTGGCATCCTCTCAAACATCTGAAAGGGGCTTATTTGTGATTGTGTTAGGTACTTTGGGTGCAATGAGGGAAGCTTTTTGGGGGGATTCTTCAATGCAGCAGGCTCTGTTTGAGCACGCCGACAGCCACTTTTGTGATTGGACTTTGGCTTTGGTATATTTTGATTGGTTTTGTTTTTCTGTGAGCTTTCTTTTGTTTTCTGATCAGGGATAGTTGATGTTCCTTTAAGGCAATCAACATCTTCTTTAAGGGAACTCATGGTTAATGTAAGGGAGTCTTGAGCCTGCATAATTGACATCAACATTTGCTGAATATCTTGACTGTTCATGGCTGGTGAATCCATGTTTTAAAAAGGTGACATATGTGATTCAAGTTGGAGTGTAATTGGTAAGTGAAGTGACTTGAAAATTTACAGAAAAGCAAATAGGTTCAGAACCAAACTAAAATGAGAGGGATTTCTAAGATATCTCAAGTGTCAGGCTGAGTCTATATTGAAGTGGTAATAAGAGTATTTACAACTAGAATTATGACTGTGACACGTAGAAAATTGATTTAAAATAAGGGTTTTGGATTTTTAAGATGATTTATAAGATAATTAAGGGGTTCTACTATTGGATTATAGTGGTGGTGAGCGCTACTGAGAACCCAGGCTGCAATCTTACCAGTTGGGTTACTATAATAAGAGTTACAATAATTAAATATATAATTATACCTGTTTATTACCCAAGAGTAAAACTGTTTTGGACAGTTTACTATGTAGGGTATTCAAGAGCAGGATGAGGAGACAATGCTGGCTGTGAAAAGCCTCCTTTTTATCCTGAAATGGGGTGGAAAGGGTGCTAGACCTTTCCACGGAGAGGAAGTGAAGATTTTTCACTCTCTAGGACTGACTTGTGGTTTGAAAACAGCCTGTATTCCCTTTATTGGGCTCAGATGTGGTTTTGAAACCACATCTGGGCGGTTTTCACCAATACAGGGTGAAAATTTTCATCTGGGGACCTCACAGCCTGATTCTGACGTGTATGATGCGTAGAATGCTGTACAGAAACTGTATGGGACCCCAGTATTGACTGACATATGAGGTATTGAAGTAAAAACATGCTTCTTCGTCTATTTGACACCTCATATTCATGGTTATAGGATATTATCCCATGGTAAGGCTGTATATGACAGCAGGTGGGATTTTGACCTTAAATCAGCTATACCTTTGTCAATTCTTGAGATATCAACCTCAAAGATGGTTAAGTGTGTAGCCCTGTATGTGCTCTACACAATGGTACCTCATTTGATATGGGTATCATTAAATATGGCAAAGTTATCCCATGTACAAGATTTTTGTACATTTGCGTGTTTTTGGGCAAAAAGCTGTATTGAACTTGTTTGCCCCATAACTTCTGCTGTAGTTGTAATATGAGGAAATGGATAACACCATCAGATAGCCCTGATTGTGCGTTTTCCAAAAATACCCCACTTCAGGTATCCCACACTAAAACTGTAGAAGTTAGATGAGAGGTGAATGTTTTGTTCACCCTTATTTGGCCTGAAATTGACCATAACTCCAGTAATATTGGTGCTAGCTCAGTTTGGCTGGTACCATTGGATAGCCCTGGCTTAGAGCTTCATTTTGAATACCCATTTGATGGGGTTAAGCCTCTCCTTCTAGATTTTATATGAGAGGTGAAAATTAAGGTTTATGCTCAGCAATAACTTTGAGCAGGAATAACTTTGTTATTCCTTGTCCTATGGTGATGGGACTTATATTTTCAGGAAGAGGTGAGTTTCCTCTTTCTTTTGATACCTTTTGAGCTGATTTGTCTCAGCTCCATGTTTTGGTGGTATCTTGGCTATACCATTGGTTTATGGTATTTTGGCTGTCATGCTTGTGCTCTGGCTTTGAGTCACAGGCTGACATACCCTCCCTCTAAAAAAGGCTCATCATTGATGAGACTGTTCAGTCCTCCTAGAGGCTCTGAATCTCCTTAAATGAAGGTTCCCATCTGGTATGGCATCCTCTGCCAACCATTTGTCTTTATCTGCTGTCTGGTTCTTAAATCTGACTAGGTATTGTCTTTGATCCTTCCCATTAAGTCTGATCTTCCTGGCCCTGATGATCTTACTCACAGGTCCAAGGGAGTTTTCCACTTCCACTATCTCTTGTGGTGTGGGGTTCTTTCTCCTTGAGGGGAATTTGTCCTCCTCTGTCTGGAAGTATGGTTTGACCAAACTCACTGGAAAGACTGGATGTTTCCTTGAAAATTCCTCAGTGAGTTTGACTTCCACTGCATTTTTTCCTATCAACTTAATGATAGTAAAAGGTCCTACAAATGAGTCTCTCATCTTTTTAGGTCCTTTGAGATTGTTGAAGTTCAGTGTAGACACTAGCACCTGGTCCCCTTCTTTGAAGTCAGGTTCCATATGTGATTTGTCCCACCTCTGCTTATTGTATTCTTTTGCCTCAGCTATGCATTTGGCAGCTGTTTCACAGGCCCTCTTCCACATATCATGGAAGTATTTGGCTGTGGGGTGGATAGTCAGGAGGTTTTTCTTCAAGTGATCCACAGGCAACAGGGGGTTCCACCCTTTCTCCACCAGTGCAGGTGTTTTACCTGTGGTAGAGTGCTGGCTTATATTATAAGCCAGTTGGACTGCTGGTAAGAGGGTAACCCAATCATGGTTGTATCCCTCATGGTCCTTGTATTCCATGCCATAGGCACAGAATCTTCTGAGGATTTCCTCCATTGTTTGGATCATCCTTTCAGCTAGGCCATTGGTTTGTGGATGGTAAGCTGTGGAAAAGCAACTTTGGTACCAAGCATGTCATATAAGTTAGTCCAAAATTCAGATGTGAATTTTGGGTCCCTATCACTAATGATGATCTTAGGGACTCCACAGGTAGATATGATGTTATTCCAAAACAACAGAGCAGTATCCATGGCTGTGTCTTCTTTACCGCATGGTAGACACCTCATGCTCTTTCTGAACCTATCAACTATGATCAAACAGGCATTATAGTTTTCTTTGCCTCCTGGGACAAGTCCTGTAACCCAGTCCATGTTGATGGTTTCCCATGGGTGCTTGGGTTCTTCTATGTGTTGAAGTAACCCATACTTCTTCCCATGTTTCCTATTTGCCTTTTGGCATCTTTCACAAGTGTTGATGTATTCACTCAACTCTTGTTCCCACTTGGGCCACCAAATGGTGCTTGCTACCCTCTCTCTGGTCCTGTTTTCACTCATGTGTCCCATATAGGGGCAGTCATGGCATTCTTGTAGGATCAATTAGACGTGGTCTCTGTCTACCACTGTGAGTGCACTTGTGTGCTTTTCTCTGTGGTAGAGAAGGCCATCTATAAGAAAAAACTTATTGTCCTTATAGGCCCTCAACCAGGGTTCTTCCAGCTGGGTTTCCAGTTCTGGGCTCCTGTACTTTTGTTGAAGGAGTTGGAGTAGTATGCTACACTGTTTGTGTTTGGCATAAGACTTCTGTACTGCACTGAAGAATTCATTGTGCAGTTCTGAGGAACTTATTCCCAGTATGGGAGTTTCTATCCCTTCTGAGTCAGTGTTTCCATTGTCAACGGTACCACTTTCTGGTGCCCATTCAGATAATCTGAAGTTTTTCCTCCTATCTATTTCCATGAAATGGATGGGGATTTTTGCTGCAACTTCTGGGTCATAAGCTGGATTGCTTTTGACATTGTCCAGTGGCCATCTGCTGAGGCCATCTGCATTGGTATGGCTTTTACCTTCCTTGTATATGATGGTCATGTTCCCTCTATACTCCTGGATGGCTATTTGCCATCTCAGAATATGTCTATTTGTAGCCTTCATGTTTAGTAAAGATTTCAAGGCTGTGCAGTCTGTGTAGACTTCAAAGACTGCACCCCCCAAATAGTAATGGAGTTTTTCTAGAGCCCAGACTAGACATAGGCATTCAGTCTGGGTGGCCCCATACCTGGCTTCTGAATCTTTCAGCTGCCTTGAGATGTAGAAAATTACTCCTTCTCTTGGTTCACCATCCACAATTTGTCTTTGGTGAAGGGCTGCTCCTAGGCCTTGACTGCATGCTGCATCTATATATAACTTGAATGGTAGTTCAAAGTCAGGTAAGATGAGCACAGGTGCATTAGTTAGTTCATGTTTGATCCTCTCATATGCATCCCTCCTTTCCTTGGTTATTTCAAAAACTACATCCTTTGAACATAACTTGTATAAACTACTAGTTATGTGGGCAAAGTTTTTGATGTGGTTTCTATAGTAGCTAGCAAACCCAAGGAAAGATTGCATCTCTTTGATGTTCTTTGGTACTGGTTTTTGCAGTACTGCTGCTACTTTGTTCTGGTCAATGACCAGACTAAGACCTGAGACTTTATGTCCTAGAGCTAGTAGCTCTTGTTGGCCAAAATTACACTTTTTGAGTAAAATTTTCAGATTAATGGGTATACATTTCCTTAGAACTCTGTCTATGTATTGTACATGGTCTTCCCATGTCTCTGAGTATATAATGATATCATCAATATATACTACCATCCAGCCTTCCATTATTTCTTCTTGAAATATGGTGTCCATCCTCCTTTGGAAGTGGGCGGGTGCATTCTTAATGCCAAATGGCATCCTGGTGTACTCATATATACCCATATGGCATATTATCCTGAGTAAATTCATGGAGTTTGGTTTAACTCCATTTTGGTGGAAGCCTTTCATACAATCCATTTTGGTTATGTATTTGGCTTTATCCAGCTTATCTAAAGCATGGGGTATCCTTGGTAAATGGTACCTGTCTGCTTTTGTGTAGTTATTCAGGGCTCTGAAATCTCCACACAATCTAGACTTGCCATCATGCCAGGTGATTAGGACTGGGGTGGTGATTTCCACTATTTCATTATGTCCAATCTTCCTGATGACATTCATATCCAGGAGTTCATTGATATGTTTCTCAATTTCTTTCCTGGTTTCCAGGCTTGCTGGATAAGGAGGTCTCCTCAGCATGGGTGGATAAGGTCTTTCCACATCCAGATATAGTTCTATATCATGGCCTTTGATCTTGCCTAATGGTTCTTCACCAATGGCAAATGCTGGTCTGTTCTTTCTCAGAATTTTCAGTAAACTTAGTTTTTGTTTACTGGTGAGGGTAGTGCTAAACTGTCCCTCTCTGAATTCCTTCAGAAGTTCTTCTAGTGGATCTTGAGAAGATATCTGGTATATGTCAAGTGAAAGTTTCTTCTCCTTGTTAGTACCAATGGTGATGTGCCTATTCTTACTGTTGTAAATGTCTATGCCATACATCCTCTGGTAATCTGTTCCCAGTAAAAACCCTTGGATGTGGGAATCATTAAGCACTACAAACTCTGGATTGAGTCTGATATTACCCTTCCTATGGGGTATAATTATCTCTTTGATAATTGTCCCAATGGAAGTCATCTTCCCTGATGCACTTTTAAAGTTCTTTGCCTTAGTGGGCAAGAGCTGTTTTTCCCAGTTTGGGAAGTGGGTATCCAGATAGTTTCTGGCCACTATGGAGCAGTGTGCTCCACTATCAATGATGAGTGGATGCTGAGCATTGTCAATACAAACAGTCATTTTTGTGGCTGTTCCATGTATATATGCCATTCCTTTGGTTGGTGTAACCAGGAATTTTTGTGCATCTTGTGTGTGTTTGCACAAGTTCTTGTTAGCAGTGTCCTGTGGCATGCCTGCTTCCAACTGTATTTCCTGGATTTCCAGTGGTGATTCCTCTTGGTATTCCACTAGAAACTCCTCTCTTGGGTCTTGATCATCCTCAGATGGTTCTCGGATGGCATCACCCATAGAGTCTGAATCAGAATCTTCTGTTGGAGGTTCTTCCTCAGGGACTTTCTCTATGGCATAGACTTTTTTCTTTGCCTTTCGACAGTTGTTGGCATAGTGGTCTGTTGAACCACAATTGGGGCAAGAATTCTTCTTCTTAGCCACTTCTGCCACTCTTTCTCTGGGTTTGTCTTTAAACTCTACCCTGAGTGGTTGTTTCTCTTTGAAACTGCTGCTTCTATATGGGGTGAATTTCCCTATATTAGTCCTCTTCCTTATGTCTTGTAAGGTGTTGGCTATGTCATCTAGAGTGCAATTCTGGTTGCACCTGCATTTTACTGCATGCTCTAGTTCTCCTGGAAGTTGTGTCAGGAGTTTGTGATTCCTCATTTGGATGTTCATCTGAGGATCAATGGCTTTGAGTCTTTTAGACTGTCTAAGACCCCACTCATATGGATCTTTGTCCACAGATTATTTGTCATTTTCAAATGACATGGTCTTTTTCCATATCCAAGTTCCATTACTGTACTTTTGGATGATTTGACTCTTCCACCATGGCCAGTTTCTTCTGCCATGGATTTCTTTCATTTCTGTGTACCATATACTTGCATGACCTTTAAATGCAGTATTCAATCTAGCAGTGATCCAGTAGTCTGGTATGCTTGGTACATCAATGAAGAGTCCATCAATATAATCTATGAGTTCCATATGATCATATTCTCCTTATCCAGAGAATTTGGGCCAGTTTGAGGCTTCAGGAAGCTGTTTCAAGGCTTCAGGAAGCTGTTTCAAGGCTTCAGGAAGCTGTTTCAAGGCTTCCTTCTCTGAATAAGACATGCCATCTCCATCCTGGTATTGTGATGGAGATCTTGCCTTATTCAACAACATGGAATCTGGTTTGATGTCATCTGGTTGATATGGATTCTCCATAGCTTGGCCTTGTGGTTAGGGCTTCAAGCTATGATATGCATTAAACAATTTGTTAATGTCTTGATCCAGACACTCCCTGTCCCTTGTGCTGTGGTGTTGTTCTTCAAAGACTATATTCAGTCTTTTGTTGGTTTCTTCAGAGGCATTGCTCAGTTGAGCATATCCTTCTTGAAGATTTTTAACTATTTGTTCCAAGGAGGCTTGAGTTTGTCTCATCCTCTCTTGGCTAGCTTTAATTTCTGCAAACTGCTTTTCAGATTGTTCAGCATATTGGGACATTTGTAACCACAGTGTATCACTGTTGATGTTACTCTCAGATGTGACAATGTTATTTTCAGTCTGAGTGGGGGTAATGTTTCTATTACTAGGACTACTGATTCTAGAGTGGTTTACAACTACTTCTGGTTCTTGTGTACTTTTTACCAAATCTAACAGCTTCTGTATCATGGGATCTGACTCTTTCCTCCTCTGGTTGAAGGAGGTTTTGTTCTTGCCCTTATTCCCTTGTCTTCTCCTGGAAACTTCGTGGAATTGTGAATAATGGTGACTCTTGGCCACTGATCTGCTGGTTTCTGAATGGTGTGAAGCCACTGGAGAGCTGATTTGGCCTGCTACTTGTGAACCTGAAGGAATCTGAGTAGGCCCTGTCTGGGTTAACTGTTCTTCTAAAGCTTGGATAGTGGCTTGATTCTCCCTTATCCTCTGTGCCCTTGCCTCCAGGAGTCTGTGCTGCCTGGTAGGATTCCAACCTTTGGTGATTTCCATAAGGTCTTTGAAGTCTATCTCTCTGAGACAGATCTTCTGGCAACTTGATCCAAGTTCTGCCCAGTGAGTTGCTAGGTTGAACCTCTTGTTGTCCATGCTCCATTGAAATAAGTCTTTGAGGAGTTGGTGGATCTGAAGAACTTGATCCATATCCTTCCAGTCCTCTGGTTTGAGGTTTCTGTTGAATTGGAGTGTGAATGGCAAGGTTGATATTATCTCCCTCATTGTTTTGCCATCCACCACTGTGTCCAAGGTGTCCTCTTCCTGGTCTTCTGGTTCTGGACAATCCTTCTCTGTCCTCTGGCTGGTTCCTTTGGAAGCCAAGATCTCTGAGGTATGCAGGGGACATATGAGTGTTTGCAAGCAGTCAAAAACTTTATGTTCTTAGGGTATTTACCTTTGACTGTGCCTTGTACAAATTTATTGTCTGCTGACTTGGGCTGTTTGCCTTTGGAAGTTACAACTGGGTTAATAATTGTAATCTTTCCTGTACAAGTGCTTAAGGTTGGTTTACCTTGTATAGAAGCGGAGTTTCGTGGTTTTCTACTCCTCTGAGTGGCTATTGGTGTCCACGTTTTGGCTGTAATGAGGCCTTCACTAAGTCTTTTTCCTTTTCCCTTGCTGCCCTCTGGTTCTGAGGGTGTCACTGGTATGTTGGCCTGTGACTGGGTCTCCAGTGGTATGAAGTTTTCTTCCACTGAATCAAAGCAGGAAAAAAGAGGGCTTATGTCAGTTAAGAATTCTTAAAAGGCTGGTTTTGCACGTCTAAGAATGGCCTCTGGGCTTTTATGTTACTACAGATGCCCTTGTATGATGACAATGTAATTGAATTGACAATTCCATGTCAAAAATACAGCTTACTGATATATGGTATACTGTTTTTATGCCAATATCTCACAGAATACTTGCAATTAGCAAGTATAATCTGTCAAAAGAATGGTGTATTACAGGGTAATTGAGTTAACAATGTGCCCAAACATGCCTCAACTGTTGGTTTATCAGTATGAGTTGTCTTAATTCACTTAATAAATAAGGCTGTATTAGTGGCTTAAAGTTTTTTTATATACAACACGCCAAAAATAATAGTCTTGTGGCTATAAGCCACGTGACAGATACTCTATAATATGTGAGTATTTCAAAAATTAAAGAAAAAATATATATAAAATATATTTTTAAAGAGAAAATGATGCCTAAAAAAAGTAAAACAGGTGTCAATAAATGATAAAGAAGAGAAAAACTTACTTTTAAGGTCCAAAAAATAAGTAAAAAACACGGCCAGGCCCCCAAAATGTCAGGCTGAGTCTATATTGAAGTGGTAATAAGAGTATTTACAACTAGAATTATGACTGTGACACGTAGAAAATTGACTTAAAATAAGGGTTTTGGATTTTTAAGATGATTTATAAGATAATTAAGGGGTTCTACTATTGGATTATAGTGGTGGTGAGCGCTACTGAGAACCCAGGGTGCAATCTTACCAGTTGGGTTACTATAATAAGAGTTACAATAATTAAATATATAATTATACCTGTTTATTACCCAAGAGTAAAACTGTTTTGGACAGTTTACTACGTAGGGTATTCAAGAGCAGGATGAGGAGACAATGCTGGCTGTGAAAAGCCTCCTTTTTATCCTGAAATGGGGTGGAAAGGGTGCTAGACCTTTCCACATAGAGGAAGTGAAGATTTTTCACTCTCTAGGACTGACTTGTGGTTTGCAAACAGCCTGTATGCCCTTTATTGGGCTCAGATGTGGTTTTGAAACCACATCTGGGCGGTTTTCACCAATACAGGGTGAAAATTTTCATCTGGGGACTTCACAGCCTGATTCTGACGTGTATGACGCGTAGAATGCTGTACAGAAACTGTATGGGACCCCAGTATTGAAGTAAAAACATGCTTCTTTGTCTATTTGACACCTCATATTCATGGTTATGGGATATTATCCCATGGTAAGGCTGTATATGACAGCAGGTGGGATTTTGACCTTAAATCAGCTATAACTTTGTCAATTCTTGAGATATCAACCTCAAAATTGGTTCAGTGTGTAGCCCTGTATGTGCGCTACACAATGGTACCTCATTTGATATGGGTATCATTCAATATGGCAAAGTTATCCCATGTACAAGATTTTTGTACATTTGCATGTTTTTGGGCAAAAAGCTGTATTGAGCTTGTTTGCCTCATAACTTCTGCTGTAGTTGTAATATGAGGAAATGGATGACCTCATCAGATAGCCCTGATTGTTATCTTTCCAAAAATACCCCACTTCAGGTATCCCACACTAAAACTGTAGAAGTTAGATGAGAGGTGAATGTTTTGTTCACCCTTATTTGGCCTGAAATTGACCATAACTCCAGTAATATTGGTGCTAGCTCAGTTTGGCTGGTACCATTGGATATCCCTGGCTTAGAGCTTCATTTTGAATACCCATTTGATGGGGTTAAGCCTCTCCTTCTAGATTTTATATGAGAGGTGAAAATTAAGGTTTATGCTCAGCAATAACTTTGAGCAGGAATAACTTTGTTATTCCTTGTCCTATGGTGATGGGACTTATATTTTCAGGAAGAGGTGAGTTTCCTCTTTCTTTTGATACCTTTTGAGCGGATTTGGCTCAGCTCCATGTTTTGTTGGTATCCTGGCTATACCATTGGTTTATGGTATTTTGGCTGTCATGCTTGTGCTCTGGTTTTGAGTCACAGGCTGACATCAAGCCAGAATGGATTTGCTAAATTGATTAACTGACCAGGAGCAGCCATGAAAAATAAGGTTCACCATCTTCATGACAATGGGTACAATACAGTGAGTGGTAGTAGTTGGTCAAACATATTGGGATTAGCAGTAGGTGTCATAGCAGTTGGGAATGCTCAGGGACTCTTTGTTGGCAGAGCTACAGCTGTCTGTGCAGCTGTCGCAGCACTGTCTGTGGGTGGCACGCATGTAACGACAGGGTGTCATTGCATATGCAACAACACTCTTTTGTGGGCTGTGTCAGAGATCCTCCTTACCAACTCTGCCAGTTGGCCTTTCCTGAGACTTCCAAAATAGTGACCACATTCACATGTCCCATTCCTTTTCTCTTCAAAAAATATTTTTCAAACTTACTAGCCTTGCATAATTTCCTTAAAAGAGGAGCACTATGCAAGAATAATAGATAAAACAAAATAAAAAAACTAATACATACCATATCCCTTCCAACATCCAGTCCCACTCTTCATTTTTGCAGCTTCAATGAGAAGTTTGGGGGTTACATTAACAGAAAGGTTTATGTAATATGGCCTTTCCAATTCAACAATAAATTATTTCAGTCTTCAAAAATTAATCATTTAATTATCTAAAGGAACTCAATCATTCTTATCCCCTCTTTGGGTGGTTCATAACAGAAAAAATACATGAAATTTCCCAAAATTGATACTTCAAAAGTGTTTTGTTCCACACCTTGAATCTTTTATGTCCCCTATTATGCCCAAAAATCTGCTCTTTATTAATTGGCATCCTCATTGTGACTCTAATTATATTAATCACACAATCGCTCATATTTAAGCATATTAAAAAAAATATTAAAAAAAATTATTTACAGAGAAAATTGAAAAATGTCTTTGATTTGGGTACTTTCCATCACAATTATGTGTTGGATAGTGCAGTGGGGTGACACTGGAAGAGCAAACCTGTGGTCAATTTTTGTGAGCCTTAGAGATATTTTTATATACCCAAAAAACCACAAATGATAAATTAAAATACAAATATCAATAGAATAAATTTATCTTATAAAGATAAAAATTGAAATGTAGATACAAGTCTATATTTGAACATCAAAATTTGATTATAATTTAAAAATAAAATTACAATAAAATTTAAAATCATGAAAATTCATTTTTACTTGTAAAAATTAAGTAAAAATTAATTTTTAATAAAAATTATGAAATTAAAATATTTTCAGTAAAAATTCATATAAAATATATTATAACTTTTTATCCAATAAATAAACATATAAAATTTATTTCACCATTTGATTCCTTATAGAAATTTAGGTGGGGTCACCTCTGAGTGAAATCTTTGTAACTCAACTCTAAATAAGCTTGAATTAAGCTTTCAGTATCTTCAATACAAAAATTGAAAATCCTCCAAACTTTAATTTGATTCACACCACATGTGGTGTTAACCATCAATTTTTGTGTTGAAATTGAGGTGTTGTGTTTAGTTTAGAAGTTATGAGGAATTGAAGTATTTTCAATTGAATTCAATTGAAATGTCAACATCTGTGTGTGTATTAAATAAGTGAACTTTGATTTGCATATGAGGTATCAATTATTACTGTATTGTACTGTACAATTCAATTGAATTACATATGTAAATTACAAGTACAATAAATGATGAGGAATTGAAGGAAAAAATAAATTGGAAAGATTAAGATTGGGGGGAAAGGAACTCTAGCTCTAAGGGCAAGCCAGACCCCCAAAATATTTGCTGACAGGTGTGATATGTCAAAATTCACGCAAACGTTCACCACTTTTGGCCTGGAATTGAGTCGCAGGGTCTGTGACTCAATTGATGATGAGGTTTTGATACCAACCAGAGTAGTTTTAACTGTTGCCAAGAGGGTAAAACTACCCTTAAGTTAAAACAATGTTATTAAAAACAATTTTAACTGATCTGTACTCCTCCTACACAAATTCTGACGTGTTTTGAAGGCTCTAGACTAGGTATTGCTATAGTAATGGCTGATTTAAGGGTCTGAAATGGCTAAAAATGGCAAAAAATGGCTTAAACCAGCCCTTTTTTGCTCTAAACCAGGGTTCAATGATACCATAATTGGCTTTTATGTTGTCAGACTTTTTTCACGACTGAAAAGACTAAATTTTACTTTTGGAGTAAGAAAATTTATGGCTATAAAAGAATGTCTTCTTTGCCCCACTTTTCTTTTAATGTTAGAATCTTTTCCTTTTATAATTAGTTTAAACACTGTTAAACCGATCAATAAAAGATTCGAACCACCTTTTTTAAATCATTTTAAACCTTTTAACCACGTGAAAAAATCATTATAATCATTTTTACCCCTGACCCACCCCAAAAGTGAATTAAAGCACCTTTCATCACTGTTAACTTTGTCACTTTGTTCCCAAATTCACTCTGGTCACTTTTGGGCTTTTTTTCTCTTTAATATTCTTTTTAAGGACTTTTTTTCTTTAATTAATTTCTTGCAGTTCTTTGCTCAATTAATTTCAATTGAAATTGCTCTTGAACAAATTTCTTTAGTAGCCTTAAATATCTCTTGTAGAGTATTTTTGGATATGTTTTTACTGTTGGTAAAACAATAAATCTTTATAATATTATTGTTTTATACTAATAATGCTATAAACAATAAAATTGGCATTTTTTCTCTTAAAAATAATATTTTTTTCTATTTTTAATTGATTTTTACCTTATACAAACTTTGAGGACAGGAAAAGTACTTGATTTTTAATCAAAGTTTCATATCCACACCTTACATTTGGGGGCCCAGCCATGATATTTTACCTGTGACATATTTTTTTACCTTTTTTAAACTTTTTTCTTATATTGAAAAATTTAAAAAACATATAAAAAATACTTATAAGTCAAAAAAACCTATAAAAAATAATTTTCTCATATTATAAGTGAGGCTTATATTTTTATTTCTTTTTTTGAAATAACCTTTTTTCTACTTAATTAATTGGCTTTTTCATTAATTTTAGGGTCTGACAATGTGGTAAGACAAGAAAACATTGAAACAGCCTCAACAGTCCCCAGCATTATTCCTGCCAGTACTGTTAATTCAGACCATAATAGTACTGTTATTGTGACTCAAAATAACCAACCTGAACCAATATCTTCTGAATTTATTAACTTGGATATAAGTAATACCCTTCAGAAAGCTAAGAAGTTGGCCAATCGTAAGTTTTTGATGTAAAAATACTATTTTAAGCCTTTTTAAATCATGAAATATGCCTTCAACTAGATCAGGAGCCAGCTATAACCCCCAAGAAGCTCCCAGAAAGGTAATAGACATGATTATGGCAGAAGCCAACCAGGTACAGAAGGGAAAGGGTCAGTTGATGATTTCCAAACAGCTAAAATAGGTCATTCTGATGCTGATAATACCATTTTACCTTCACAAAGAGCTGACACCACCACAAGAAGCCTCAGCGGACACATACAAAGCCAGCCACAAAGTGTACAACAATGCCCTGCAGTACAAGTAGTACCAGATCCTTGCAGATCTGTGGAAAAACTGCATGAATTCTTACCTGACTGTGAGAAAATTCCTGGGCCATCCCAATACTTGTAAATTGCTCAATGGATGGCATCCATTGATGGAGAAGAAAAACATGATGCTCTTGACACTAGAATGGAGGAAAAGCAACCCTCCACCACCCAAGCAAGTTCCAAAAACAGCCCCAGTGGCCAGAAGCAGAAATTCCAACTTGAAACAGCAGCCACAAGCTCCAAACAAGGGCAAAGGAAAGGCACCAGCCACCAAACCTTACAGCCAGGGCTACAGGATTCCATGGAAAATGTGTTTCATATGGCCAGAACAATGAGAGAATTACAAAAGGAAGAGGAGGACAGATTAAAATATCAGAAATGATTTCTGCTATGTTTGATTCTATTCCAGAGTTGTATGAAGCTATAACTAACGTAAAAAGTCATCTTTCTGATAAAAATACAGCAATTTGTGACAATCTTAAAACACATAACTTGAGTCTGAGCCAAATCAATGAAAGACTTAAATGTTTTGAAAAGGGTTTAAGAACAATTAAAGCTTCCAATAATGATAATTCTTTTGGCAATAAGATAAATGAACAATTTACCATTGGTAAAAATTGACAGGCAAATATTCTAAATTCAATATTGATGACATGATTGAAACAAGAATAAAACAACCCATAGATACTATCAAATAGGATAATAAGAAAGCTCTTGATGATATTTTAAAATCATTTACTGAAGTAAAGACACATATAATTGCCTTTAAAAAGTGTTTTGATACCTCAAAAGAGGAAATATCAAAAGTAACAATAAGGTCAAATGAGGTTATATCTGATAATACTAAAAAAAGCAGAATTATGGAATGAGCTGACATATAAAGAGGATGATCATAAAAAGAATGTAATAACCTCTATACAAAGCTTAAAACATGAATTAAGAAATTCACAAAGGTGTAACAACAGTAAAATGAATGATATTGAACAACTACTAAACGCCTTACCAAGAATGTCTACACCTCTGAAACAAAATGAGGATACAGAAATTCCCAATCCACAAGTATTGGATATTGAAAGTTCTCAATTAAAAAATGAGTTTTCTACTTCTTTTCATAACTTGGAACCATAAATTGGCCAAGCACTCTTGGAAGAAGTTCCAAAACTTAAGGAATGGCCTCACTTCAGTGGTGAAGGAGAATATGACCATATGGAATTCATCAGAGGTATTGACATGATAAAAGAAGATTTTGAATTAACAGACAGATTGGTAACAGCCAGGTTTAACACCTTATTTACCAAATCAGCTCATAGATGGTATATCAAATTGAGACAAGCACATGGACACCAAAGTTGGACTTGGTGGAAAACCCAAATTATCAACAAATGGGCCAATGATGCTTGGAGATTTAAAGTGGAAACACCAAATTTAATGCTGATAAAGACAGATCTTTACCATGGTTTTTTCAACAAAAACACAGATTAGCAGCATTATATCCTGACATGTCAGAATTTATGATCCATAGAAAGATTCTGAGACAATGTGGAGGTGACTTAGAGCATGCTGTCAAAAGCAGGACTACTGAACAATCTTCAGCAGAGGATATTATCAATATATTAGAAGAAGTAACCACCAGAACCAAAATTGGTTCTAGTAGGGTGAATCTCAAAACGAGTTTTAATACACCTTGGAAAGATTCTGTGGACAAAACCCCAAAGAAAATTCTAATAATGTTAAGTATAAATCAGAAGATACAGTCAGAAAGTGCTATATTTGCCAAAGCACCACCCATTTAGCCAATACATGTTTAAAAGGGGGGAAAATCAATGAAATTTATATTGAAAAGGAACCTGATGTTGAAAAAGATGACATAATTGAAGACAATTCAGATGATGACCCATCCATATTTTCTGAATCTTCAAAAGATATAGAAAATATCAATGCCACTTTTGACATCATGGAATCTTATTCCCACTTGCCACAATTGAGCAATGGTCAACTTGATTTATCATAAGTTCAAGATCCAAAACTTATGAAAACCAAACCAAACAGAGGGAAAGGTTATACAACTGGTAACTCCTGTATAACAGAAGTGGTAATTGACAACAAGCCCACCAAACCTTTGCTTGACCCAGGAGCCTTCTGCTCTTGTGTTGGAGAATATTTTCTTAAGACTTGTGTACCAAATTTTGAATACCAATTTTTACCAATTGATGGTATAAAATTCAATAGTGCAAGTAATCCTATGAGAGAATTAGGAATTTTTGAGACCAATGTCATATTCCCACACATTAATGGTAATTTAAGAATCACAGTTGAATTTGTTGTTATGGAAAGCTGCTTCAGTACCCATTTTATATTGGTAAATGACTATTTAATCCTGTATGGAATAGATTTAAATAACAACAAAGACAGATACTTTACTATTGGAGAAAATAAGCGCCAAAAATTTGTGTTTTTACCATTTAAAATACAAATTACAGTGAACAAAGTATCACCAGTCAGCTTAGAGTTAGAAAAATTCAAGTCTGACCAGTTAAATGAAGCTGAAATAAGGCTTCATCTGACTAATGCACAAGAAAATGAACTCTCTAGTCTTTTATATAACCATGAAGAAGCATTTGCTTCAGATAAAGAACCCCTAGGGGCAATTATTGGTCATGAAGTTGACATCATTCTTAACATTGAGAGACGTTATCCACCACTCTTAAGAAGACCTGCATATCCAGCAAGTCCAAAATCAAGAGAAGCTCTAGAAATTCATATCAAAGAACTTCTGGACCTTGGTGTAATAAGAAACATAGGCCACAATGAGGAAGTAGAAATAACTACACCAGTCATAGTGGCATGGCATAATGGAAAATCTAGAATGGTTGGGTACTTTAGAGCTCTAAACACTTACACTGTTCCAGACAGATACCCAATACCAAAAATCCAAATTGCCCTCACCCAAATATCTCAAGCAGTGTATATAGCCACTATGGATTCCCTTAAAGTATTCCATCAAAATGTGGTGACACCAAGAGCAAGAAAATATTTGAGAATTATTTTTCATTGTGGAGTGTATGAATATTTAAGAATGCCCTTTGGTATCAAGAATTCACCCTCACACTTCCAAAGAATGATGAATGAAATCTTCCCTGAAGAACTTTCAGAGGGATGGTTAATCATTTACATTGATGACAATATTGCCTGTTTCAAGACTTGGGAAGAGCACAAGTACAGATTGTCCCAAGTTTTGACAAAAATTCAATCAGTCAACATGAAAATCTCCTTGAAGAAATGCCATTTTGGATATAAAGAACTTAAAGCACTAGGACATGTTGTATCTGTTTTTTCCCTTGGAATTGACAAAAACAAAGCTGCAGTAGTATTGCTAAAACCCATGCCTCAAAACAAAAAGGAAATTCAGTCATTTTTAGGTTTTGCAGGATATTACAGGCAACACATTAAAGATTTTGCATCCATAGCAAGACCAATTTATAAATTGTGTGACAAAGACATAATATTTGAAATGAAGGTTGACAGAGTCAAAGCTTTTTAGTCTCTAAGAGAAGCCTTGACCACTCCTCCACTCTTACTGATGCCAGACTTTAAATTGCCTTTTAAATTGTATATTGATGCATCAGGGGATGGGCTGGGTGCTGCACTTCACCAAGTTCAGATCATAAATGATAAACCTGTAGAAGGACCCATATGTTTCATATCCAGGCAAATCAAACCAGATGAAGCCAGATATGGAACAAGCCAAATGGAATGTCTATGCCTTGTCTGGGCCTTGGAAAAATTGAACTACTTCTTAGAGGGATGTGTTTTTGAGGTGATAACAGATTGTACAGCTGTCAAATCACTTTCACACATGAAAACACCCAACAGACATATGCTCAGATGGCAAATAGCCATAAAAGAATACAGAGGCAATATGACTATTGTTCATAATGTCCATTACAAAAAAATATTGACAATCCTGCTTATGTTCCAGAAGAAGCTTCACCACAGATCCCAATAGAAGGAATAAGTGTTACAGACTTGAACACCACCATCTTTGAAGAAGTAAGACACAGTTACACTCAAGATAAGAATTGTAGCATCTTGTGCCAATTACTTAACAAAGACTGTAAAGACAACTCTCTCATACATGCCTTGGATGAAGTGTGGAAGAAGTCTTATTATGAAGGAAGATTTCACCTACTGGATGGTATAATTTACCACAGGACCAAGCACACATGTGTCATGACAGTTGTAGACAGTTCATTAATCAATCTTGTACTGAAAGAATGCCATGACAGCCCCTTTTCAGGACATCTGTCTGAAGACGGAACAAGAGAGAAAGTAAAGACCTTCATATGGTGGCCAATGTGGCAGAAAGATGTTGCAGAATATTGCAAAACCTGTGACAGATGCCAAAAGGCAAATAAATACACTTGCAAGAGACTTGGTAATATGATCAAATTCCAAGAGCCCAGCAGACCTTGAGAGATTGTCCATATGGATTGGGTAACTGGCCTACCACCAGGAGGTGACAGAAGTTATAATGCTTACCTAGTGATTGTGGACAGATTCAGTAAAACTCCAATCTCTTTACCATGTCACAAGGATGATACAGCCATGGATAAAGCTCTTCTGATATGGAATAGAGTAGTGTCATGGACTGGAATATTTACAAATATCATTAGTGATAGGGATCCCACATTCACTTCAGCACTATGGACAAATCTTCACCAACTATTTGGCACTAAGCTGTCTTTCTCTACAGCCTACCACCGACAAACTGATGGTCTGGCTGAAAGGATGATCCAAACCTTAGAGGACATGGTAAGAAGATTTTGTGCATATGGCCTTGAATTCAAAGATTGTGATGGATTGATCCATGATTGGTGTACTCTGTTTCCAGCACTGGAATGAGCATATAAAACATCAATCCATGCCAGTACCAATCAAACTCCTGCTATCCTAGAAAAGGGATGGAACCCCAAATTACCCCATGATTCCTTGAGGAAAGATTTGATTGAAATACATCCCACAGCTGATAGCTTCAAGGGAATGCTAGACAAAGCTAGAAAGCATGCAGTAAGGTGCATGGAGGACTCTTTTGCATATTCTAAGGAAAAATGGGATAAATCACATGCAACTCTAGATTTCAAAGTGGGGGCCTTAGTTCTTGTATCCACCACTAACTTCAACAACATCAAAGGATGTAAATAGCTGAAAGACTCCTTTTCAGGACCTTTTGTTATTAAGGCCCTCCATGGAGAAAATGCTGTTGAAGTAGAGTTATCTGAGGAACTTAGCAATGAGCATCCTACATTTCCAGTGAGCTTGATAAAGCCGTATAAATCTAGTGATTCTGAAAGATTTCCCTTGAGGAATAAAATTCCCCAAGCTATACCTCCTTTTGAGCCATATAGTAGTAAGAAAATAACCAGAGTTCTCAAAGAAAGAAAGTTTAGAACCAACAAAGTAAGGGAATACCTTGTTAGGTACAGTGACCCAACTTTTTAAGATGAATGGTTGCCAGAAAAGGACATACCTGAAGCTACTAAACTTCTCAGAAGGTTCAGGCACACTAGAAATAGCAATATTACAAAGTAATATTCTTTTTTTATGGGGAGGGAATGTGAGCCTTAGAGGTATTTTTATATACCCAAAAGACCACAAATGATAAATTAAAATACAAATATAAATAGAATAAATTTATTTATATTATAAAAATAAAAATTGAAATATAAATACGAATTTATATTTAAAAATCAAAATTCAATTATAGTTTAAAAATAAAATTACAATAAAATTTAAAATTATGAAAATTCATTTTTGCTTGTAAATATTAAGTAAAAATGAATTTTTAATAAAAATTATAAAATTAAAATATTTTTGGTAAAATTTTATATAAAATATATTATAACTTTTCATCCAATAAATAAACATATCAAATTTATTTCACCATTTGATTCCTTATAGCAATTTAGGTGGGGTCACCTCTGAGTGAAATTTTTGTAACTCAACTCTAAATAAGCTTGAATTAAGTTTTCAGTATCTTCAATAAAAAAATTGAAAATCCTCAAAACTTTAATTTAATTCACACCACATGTGATGTTAACCATCAATTATTGTGTTAAAATTGAGGTGTGGTGTTTAGTTTAGAAGTTATGAGGAATTGAAGTATTTTCAATTGAATTCAATTGAAATGTCAAAATGTGCGCGTGTATTACATAAGTGAGCTTTGATTTACATATGAGGTATCAATTATTACTGTATTTTACTGTACAATTCAATTGAATTACATATGTAAATTACAAGTATAATACATGATGAGGAATTAAAGGAAAAAATAAATTGGAAAGATTAAAATTGGGGGGCAAAGGAACTCTAGTTCTAAGGGGGAGCCAGACCCCCAAAATTCTTTCTGACAGGGGTGAGATGTCAAAATTAATGCAAAAGTTTATCACTTTTGGCCTGGAATTGAGTCACAGGGTCTGTGACTCAATTGCTGATGAGGTTTTGATACCAACCAGGGTAGTTTTAACTGTTGCCAAGAGGGTAAAACTACCCTTAAGTTAAACCAATCTTAGTAAAAACAGTTTTAACTTATTTCTACGCCTCTTAAACACATTCTTACGTGTTTTGAAAGCTCTAGACCAGGTATTGCTATAGTAATGGCTGATTTAAGGGTCTAAAATGGTTAAAAATGGCTTAAACCAGCCCTTTTTTGGTCTAAACCAGGGTTCAAAGATGCCATAATTGGGTTTTATGTTTTCAGACTGTTCTTCACTACTGGCAAGAGTAAACTATACTTTTTGAGTAAGAAAATTGATGGCTATTAAAGAATGTCTTCTTTGTCCCACTTTTCTCTTCATGTTAGAATCTTTTCCTTTTATAATTAGTTTAAACACCGTTAAACCAATCAATAAGAAATTCCAACCACCTTTTTGAAATCATTTTAAACCTTTTAACCACCTTAAAAAAGCATTATAATCATTGTGTGTAACTCTTATAATCATTTTTACCCCTGAACCACCCCAAAAGTGAATTGAAGAATCTTTCATCACTGTTAACTTGGTCACTTTGTTTCCAAATTCACTCTGGTAACTTTTGGGCATGTTTTCTCTTCAATATTTTTTTAAAGACTTTGTTCTTTAATTAATTGCTTGCAGTTTTTTTCTCAATTAATTCCAATTGAAATTTCTCTTGAAGAAATTTCTTTTGTAGCCTTAAATATCTCTTGTAGAGTATTTTTGTATACGTTTCTATTGTTGGTAAAACAATAAATCTTTATAATATTATTTTTTTATACTAATAAAGCTATAAGGAATAAAATTCGTGTTTTTTCTCTTAAAAATAATATTTCTTTCTATTTTTAATTGATTTTTACCTTATACAAATTATGAGGACAGGAAAAGTACTTGATTTTTAATGAAAGTTTCATATCCAGACATTACAATTTTCCTTAATGAATATATTATTTGTGTTATTCCATGTTTATTTTACTGTTATTTTCCCTCAAAGGTGATTTCATACTATTTATATCGTCTTTTATATAAATAATTACCATAAAAATAAAAAATTTATCCAGCTGAACTGTCATGGTATACCCAGTATATAAATCAAACTAAGTCTTACACTTGGAATATGATTGATTGAAGTGGAAAAAGCTATTTAATTCCAAGGTGCAATTTTTCTCCTCCCTGATAATGTTAAATTTACTTTACAGATAGTAGATCCTGTGTGAGCTTGGTTTAAAAAAAGAGGCTCTATTACATAAATCTGAAATAACCTAGGAAAAAGGAAAATAGATCCTTGGTATTCCACTCTCCATCTTATTTAGGTAAAAATGAGGTTCTCCAACCATGAAAGATATATAAAGTTGTTTTAAACCTTCTTTATTTCATAATTCTCGAATTATCTACTTCTGAAGTATAATAAAGGACTCATAAAATATTCAAATTAAATCTTAAAGAGATCAACCTCTTGAAGTTAGCGATAAAAATACTTTTAGAAGGGAAAATCACATTAAAAATCCTGTAATAGCATCTTGAATCCATTCAAATATTAATAGTTGTTAAATGAAAATAGACTATAGATTAATAAGCATCATAAAACAAGCTCTCATTTATCTTTATTAATATATAGAAGAAATATTCAAAACCTTCAAAATACATCAAATAAGTTTCCATCAAGGATCTAAGTTGAAATTTTAAAATAAATGCTGTTCAAAATTAACTTTATTTCAGACAAAGATAAATCTTAGTTAATGGCTGAAGATTTTTTCTATCTACATTTTCAAATTCCATTCATTAAATTGATATTCTTCCATGATGTGAAATATTGAAAGATCAATAAAAGATTACCGGTAGATCTTTCTTATTTAGTACTTCTATTGTTTTCCCTTTCCTATCATAATAATAGAATCCTTATCATTAAGTTATTAATAAGATTAAGTATGTACTTGTTATTGACACTAATAGAAACTTCAGTCTTTTATTGATTTTATTATTTTATAATCAATAATTTTACAATTTTTTTTTTAGTAAAAGTACATTGATGAGAATATTTCTTTGAGTTTTTGTGTAGAAAAAACTAGAAAAAACTTAAAACTATTCGTTATTAAATGATAGAGTTCTTTCTTGATGATAAAAAGGATATAAATGTGTCTTCCTTTTTTTTAAAAAAAGAAGTGGTATAAGTCGAATATTTGTTTTATAGTTTTTCCTAAAGAAATTGACCAATAATTACCTACTTCTTTCAAAAATTATTTTTTTTGTGGAGGAGGGCGCTTTATTAAGCTTTGAATTAATAAACAAAAAAGTCACAAAAATGACATAAAAGGACATAAAATGACATAAAGAGTTCAAGTGTATGTACTTTTACCCAAATTCTAATATTTGTTTAGTACTAATTCAAATAAATTATATCAAAAAAATAAAAAACTTATTGAAAGTGATATAGTTTTATGGAAAATTGGAATTATGTCCATAAATAAGTTGTAATAAAACTGAATTTGATTCTATCAGTTGAGAAAATGATGTTTTTTTTCATCCCAAAAAACTCATGGTGGAGAAGGCATGAAAATTTAAAAAACAAACAAACCAGAAATTAAATTTAGGTTTTATAATTCAAAGCTTTGGAGCCCAATTATTAGCCCCCTTGAAAATAATGTCTTTTATTGATTAAATCAAGACTGAAATGACTTATTCCTTTATATTTCCGCTATCTTTGAATTATGGAAACACAATTCATACATATCACTACTTCCTTTTTGCAAAACAGTTTGCACATATATATGAAAGTTTGGAAAATAACCTAAAATAATAAATAAAAAAGCATTTTTTTGTTTTTGTTTTTAGAAAAAAGACCAAATATCAAAGCTAAAAAAGTAGGAGGCATTTTTTTGAAAATAACTCTAATATCATCACTTTTTTTTCTCACACTTCACTCAAATCTGTTGTATATATGAAGATTGTGTGAAATCTTACCAAAAACAATCATTCTAGAATGAGAATTCCACAGAAACTTTGGTTTCATATGTTGATCTGGGAAAAAATCTGGGAAAATCCAGCTTGTTTGTGCTTTTTTTCATTTTTGGAAATCAAATTCAGAAATAGGGATCAAAATTGAAGGTTGAAAATCTCCTTAAGCCTTTTACTCATTAGTCCAAGTGAGGAATTCAATTGAATAATTATCAAGTTAGACTAGCAATTAACGTCAGGCAATCTAAAAATCGGACTTTGAGCACCTCATTGCACAGCTCAAACAAAATTAAATCAGTTTTGGCAATTTATGCTCAAGAATTCACCTGGAATATATATTAACATTTTATGTGAGAGAAATTCTACTTCAGTTGATGGGAAGGTGCGCGCAAGCCCAGCTTGATAAATTTATATAAAGTTATTTTATTCAATTTACCAAGAGTCGTATCTGATTCACTGATAGTTCATAGCAGCCCAAAAACACTGCCCCACCTAGTCCAATCCATATTGTGCGGGGTAAAACACCTTTCCATAATGCTGACCAACCTTCTTCCTGGTAAAGTTGACGGAGAATAAGTTGAAGTTTGATCTTGTTGTGGCTCGTTTGCTGCGTCAGCATCACCCGAGTCTTGATTACGTCCAAAGGAGTTGTCAAAGCAGCAGCTGTAGCACCGGCAAAGCTTCCGCATAATGCAGCTATAGGGGATGGTAGCGGATCAGACGTAGATTTACGGTATTGAATTGCATAGGTCTTTAGAGCTTCATAGAGTGGAAATTGTATGATAGAAAATGGAACCTGCAGGCGAATTAAACACAAAGTAAATTAATCACCAAGGCAGCTTGAAATACAATTAAGCTCTTCAGAGCCTGACAGATTTAAAACTGACCTCGCGAAAGACTGTAATTCCAAAACCTTGGTAGAGAGATTTTAAGCCACCCTGACGAATGATCAATTGGAGGGCATGTGCCGAACTAGTTTTTGAGCCGTAAACAGAGGTTTGTTGACGTTGTTTGACTATTTCTGTTGGTACTCTGATGAGACAAGCGGCCTGAAGGATTCAATCCGAAAAGATAAAAAGGGTGAAAAGGTTGTACTTTATCAAGGCAGCTTTAAACGCTCGAGAGAAGACTTACGATTTCGCCTATAGAAGCGGAAATCATGTGCACCATTGGGCTGGAGAGAGAAGGAGCCAAGGTTGGCAATATGGATGACTTGGAGTGCTCATAGCTTAAAAAGAATAATGCAGCTAGACAAATTTCCGAAAGCGATTGAATTGATTAACCAAGTGAGCAAACGGTGTGATCAAGCAGGATGAGTCTGAAAAGAGGATAGAATGATGGAAGTGAATGATGATTGGATCATGAAGACGTCAAAGCTCTCGAAGATAGAACGTACCTCCAGGTGCACTGCCAGCTGCGACGCTTCCAAGGCCCTTGTATAAACCATTGAATCCACCCGACGATAAAAATCCTTGTCTTGCTTGCAACCTGGTCTTCAGGGTATCGATAGGATAGAAGAACACATCCACCGTCATTCCTGCGATGGCTCCGGCGGCAATAGGCACGATGATATTAGAATAACGACCGATAGCTTTTTGATCTTGGTGATGATGGACATCCTGAAGTTTGTCCATTGATTCGATTCAAGGAAGAACGATCCGTCGGAATTTCTGATTAGGTCCTGATTCCTTATCCGAAGCAAGGTCGAATCAGTTTAAATCTCAATCCCGACCAAAAGATGGAAGCAGAGCAGGAAGAAATACTCAAACCGACCTTCTTCGAACTGATCGCTCAAGGTCATTCAGTCTTGATATAAATTCTAGATTCTTTCCGTCTGGAAGCTCATCATCACGCTTTCTTGAAAATTCAGATCAATTGCGTGACTTGCTGGGACCAGTCACCCGTTACGTGTTATCAGTATTTGCTCAGCATCATCCCAGGTACTTGATCCGAATCCTCAACCATCATGACGAACTGTTTGCGTTGGCCATGTTCTTTGTCGAACGTCATTACCTTACAACTTGGTGTACGAAGTTCTTCTGTCTTTGGCTGGCGAATGAGTTGTTGATTTCTTTGGGATCGTTTACTATTTAAAAACTATCACTCAGCTGGATCGTTTTCTGAAAACTTTTATGGCTTGACTCGAAGACGACGTAGTCCAAAACTTGAACCGATTCAGCTTCCCTCCTCTTCGGATCCCGATCGCTTGAGGAAGTATGAAATAAGATTATCATTAATCTTTCTGGTTAATTTGAACTTCTTTGGAAAATCCTCTTTGTTTCGGATTCACCTTTCTGATTCTTTAAAATACGATGATCTAGGTTCTTTTTCCTTACCTCCGCACCAAAGCTCATGAATTGTACGAAAAGCTAGCGCCAGCCCAGGATTCCGATTTGCTTGATGATCAAACACCCTCAGCACGACCCAATCAACCCAGTGTTCACCAAGTTAGCCATTTAAGTTGTTTAAAATTAAAGCGGATCATGTCTTGATTTCAACCTTCTATTGTTGCTCGACCCCAATCCTTGGATCTGTTGATAGGATCGTCCGATCGCTTGGTTGAAGCAAAAGCTTCTTGACATCTTCCTCTTCGCCTTTCCTTATCTGAATGCGGCGTACAAACTTAATCAGCTCATTTTTAGCCTCCGGCACTTATTCGATAAAAGTCCATATTGGAGGGCTTCAAATGCATTTATGAATGTTCAGATTAGGCGGATGAGCCCTCAAAATTTTGTAAGCTCTATTTACCTTACACCCTTTTCAGAGCTTAAAGCAAAAGCTAATCCTGACTTTTTACGGAAATCTCTAAGCGATTAATGAAGCATCAACTCATTCAACGTCGAGCTCATCTGTTATCGCACCTTGCCCTCTCAGACGTAAGATGGAACGGAATTGGAACAATTTTAAAAAGTTTGGGCACTTTGATCGCTATTCAAGGATTTGAATCACTAAAGATTGTTTTGCCAAGTTCAATTTTTGCTTTCAAATTCCTTGAATGGTGGTATTCATCTTCAAATACAAGTCGTTATCGTCGCTCAGCTTTTGGATCTCAAGAGTCACAATTCCCTCCATTAAAACCTCCCGTGCCTTTGAGGCCTCAAATTGAAGGTGTTTTGGATGACGGTGCTGGCTCTATAAAACCAATTCAGAAAGGGCATTGCCCTCTTTGTAAACTCAATTTAGTCAACGCAACTGCCCTACCTAGTGGATGGGTATATTGTTACAAATGTGTCCATGCTTACGTACTCAAATTTCAACAATGTCCAGTGACTTTGTTTCCTGTAAGCCTGGTAGACTTACGCAAAATCATCGGCTAGTTGCACCTTTATGAATTGTAATTTAGACTCAAGATTCAAATTATATTATCAACTACCAATTTGAACTGCTCATGAAATACTTGTGCTTAGCGCCAATTCTAAGAATATCAGAGTTTTCGTTGTTTTTGCGCAAGGACCGAGGAAAGGAAACTTGGACCATGCAAGCCATGAAATTGTTTTGCTCTTTGCAAAATAACGACAATCATAATGGAAGGTGACCCGTACTCCTGGTCTGCGAGACCAAGGCCCGGTTCATGATCGGATCTTGATTTTTTTTTGAAATTATCTTCGTATTATTTTTAAATTATTAGTGTTAATTTTAATTTAATTTTAGTTCAATTTTTTTTCAAAAGAATTTCAAATTCTGCTGGCATTCGCAGGTGCACTGTCAAAATTTACAACTTTTTCTTTATAATTTTGATACCTATTTAATTTTTATTCATGGATTTTTCTTTTGAATAAACACTATGGAAGACACAACCATCCTTTTAGCAATCACCATGGTAGTAGTGGCCACCACATTTCATATACCTTCTAAAATGAAATGTGGCATCAATGACATCATCCCCTACAATATAATGGACTATTAAATCCATGGAGCAAAGAAACTTTGTTTGATGAAGCTTGTTTCATGGGTCTTTTCCAGATGGGACAACCTGAATTCTTTGTGTTAACCAATGTTTTAAGGCCTCGCATTAGAAATGGGAACCATCAGGATATTTGAGACCTGACAATGGAAGAAAAGGTTGTAGTTATGCTTTATCACGTGGTTCATGGTAGCTCATATCAAACAGTGGGTCACTTGTTCAATATTGGTAAGTCTACTGCTTACCATGTGTCACAAAGAATTGGGGGAATTTTGGAGGCATTGCATGATTCTGGCTTCATTCAAGTCTGTCATTAATGTGCTTTGTTTGTATCCATAGATTTACAGATGTAGATGATGAAGTTGAGTGGGAAAGCATCAAAGATTTGTTTAAAAGAAGACATGGACTCACAAACCCTATTGGGAAGATTTATGTAGCTCATATTCCAATCATTCCACTACCAAATGATTAATGGAGTGCACATGTTAGCCATAAAGGATGGAATCCAATTCACTTCAAACAAATTGTGAATGGTAATAGCAATTTTTGCAATGTAAGTATTACATCCAATGGAGGTAATATGGCTAATAATGACTAATCAATTCTATATAAATGTACAGAGGGCTTCCTTGCTAATTACATGAAAGCAGAATGCTTTGAAAGTTTCAAATTGGAAATAACTTGCTCAGTGGTAATGCAAGATTTCTAAAAGATTTTTTACTTATGGGGGATTCTAGGTATTGGTCCAAATTACCAATACTTACAGCCTCAAGAAATCAACATGGCTCCAAACATCTTCATTTTAACCACTTACACTCTTCAACAAGGTGAGTTCTTCTTATAGTGTTGGTTTGTTAGATCTAAATTTTTCTTATTTAATTTGTGGTTTTGGGGTATTAATTGAACAAACTGTTGGTTGCTTGAAAAAATGTGTTTGTTGTTTGCTTGTAGCACAGGAGATTCTGCCATTATACATTACAAAAGGTACTGTTGCTTTCATGATACTGCACAGCTTGCTTGATGAACAAGGAATTACCTTGGTTAATTAAGTTTTGTTTGGCACAGGTTCAATGAGAAAAATAAATGCGAGCATATTTATTCAATGGGGTTTCTCAGATATGTAAAGACTTGTATTATTTTTTCAATAATTATTATAGAAAAAAAGATTTGTATTTTGTTAAAGGTTTTGTTATTAATTTTTGGTTAGCCTAAAAATTAGTGATTTGAATTATAGAAACAATAGCTTTATGATAACTGAATAAGAGTATGTACCCCCCAACAAAGATTCATAAAAATGTAGCTTAAATGTTGTGGAAAATTGAAAAGGGGTTGGCACACTGAGTCCTCAAGTAAGTTTGGTAATTATGAGGTTAAGATGTATTGAGAATTAAAATGAATTTCACTGCATGAATAATGGTATTTGCAAATGTTTTAGATAAATAAATAAAGGAATCAAGATATAATATCACAGAATATCATGTAAATGTCTCTCCATAACATCCAGATGTTTGAGATATGTCCTGTTCAAATTGTCAATAATGTTTTTCTTTTCAGCCAATTCTAACGTATCAGCCTGTGACTCAAAACCAGAGCACAAGCATGACAGCCAAAATACCATAAACCAATGATATAGCCAAGATACCACTAAAACATGGAGCTGAGCCAAATTAGCTCAAAAGGTATCAAAATAAAGAGAAAACTCACCCCTTTCCAAATATACAAGTCCCATCATCATAGGACAAAGAATAACAAAGTTATTCATGCTCAAAGTTATTGCTGAGCATAAACCTTAATTTTCACCTCTCATCTGAAATACAGAGTAAGAGGCTTAACCCCATCAAATGGGTATGCAAAATGAAGCTCTAGGTCAGGGCTATCCAATGGTACCAGCCAATCTTAGCTAGCACAAGTATTACAGAAGTTATGGTCAAATTCAGGCCAAATAAGGGTGAACAAAACATTCACCTTTCATCTAACTTCTACAGTTTTAGTGTGAGATACCTAAAGTGGGGTCTTTTTGGAAAGGGAACAATCAGGGATATCTGATGGTGTCATCCATTTCCTCAAATCTCAACTATAACAGAAGTTATGGGGCAAACAAGCCCAATACAGCTTTTTTGCCTAAACCACGCAGATGTACAAAAATCTTGTACATGGCATAACTTTGCCATATTTAATAATAACCATATAGAATAAGGTACCATTGTGTATAACACATACAGGGCTACACATCGATTCAGTTTTGAGGTTGATATCTCAAGAACTGACAAAGGTATAGCTTTTTTGAGGTCAAAATCCCACATTCTGACCAATACAGCCTTACCATGGGATAATATCCTATAACCATGATTATGAGGTGTCAAGCTGACAAAAAAGCATGTTTATAATTCAATAACTCATAAGTCAGTCAATACTTGGGTCCCATACAGTTTCTGTACAGCATTCTATGCGTCATACACGTCAGAAGAGGGCTATGTGGTCCCCAGATGAAAATTTTCACCCTGTATTGGTGAAAACTTCCCAGATGTGGTTTCAAAACCACATCTGAGCCCAATACAGGCTATAAAGGTCCTTGCAAACCACAAGCCTGTCCCAGAGAGTGAAAAAATCTTCACTTCCTCTATGTGGAAAGGTCTAACAGCCCTTCCACCCCATTTCAGGATAAAAAGGAGGCTTTTCACAGCCAGAATAGCTTTCCTCATCCTGCTCTTGAATACCCTACATAGTAAACTGTCAAAATCAGTTTTACTCTTGGGTAATAAACATGTAAGATGTGACTATGAAACTGATGATAATATTACTATTAATCAACAGTACTATGTCTGTTCTTATGAAATATAATAATAAAATATTATTATAACCACAATTAAATAATTAAAGAATTAGTTCTTTCACTTGTTAAGCACTACTAGTGATTTTAACAGTGAGCAAGTAATTGTCTACAAGAATCAATTACAAGAAGAATTTAATAATAAAAACTTCTTTTATTAAATAATACAATTATTTTAATATATAGTTATGTTTTGCAAGAATAATTATAAAGCTAATCCTTGAAGAAAACTATTACTAGAGAAAAACTTTAAGAATTAAAGATAAATGACTCACTAATGCTCCAAAGAACTTATTGAAAGAAAAAGTAGAGAAATTTGATGTAGAATTGTGGATTTAAGAGATCAAAATGATTTATAGCAAGATTAAAACAATATATAGTTGGATTCTATGATTTCACGTCTTTCTGATTTATTCTGAAAGATTTAAAACACTTAAGAATAGTTTAACTAATACTTACTTGTTGGTAACAATGATATAAAATGATAATAAGATGATGATGCGGAAAAAACAGCAAGAGAAGGCCTCTTTTAAGTCAACAACAGCTCACAGAGGCATGCCATGGAGCAAACTAAAAAAACAGTAAGTGAGAAAGCATTAAACCCTTTTGGATTAGTACTTACATCATCTGTTGTCACATAAAATTGTCATAATTGCTTAATTGATGCCTTTACATGACTACCAACCCCAATATGGTTAATAATAAAAGGAGTAACATTTGTAAATCTTCTTTTATTCCAAAGTAATCAATGTTATTGACAATTTCATCACAGGTTGTATTTACTGTGAATTTTTGAAGATTCAGTGTTTCATGTAGAATAACCAAAAATGGACTGTAAGTAAAACTTATAATTTTACTAGTAAAACTGTAATTCTTTTTGGTTGTACCATAGATAATACAGTTCTCAATTGTTCCTGGAAGGTTCAGAAAGATTCATTAAGATTTGAATTTTGAATGAAGTTTTGAAGTTTTTACCTCATTTCTATGTAGAATTGCAAATATCAGTGTTTGACTGGTTGCTATGAGGTAAATCAATGGATACTAGTCCAAAAAGGGTTTTAATTACTCTTTTGGGGTTTATCCATGGAAAGTCATTAATAATTGACATGGTTACAGGAGTGTAAGTAGCTCTTTACCTCCTTGGCACGTCAAAATAGCAGGTTATTTGCTATTTTCTGGTGTTTTACAGTAGTTGTAACTTGGTAACCAAGTTCCCAAAGAGGTTTAGTTTACCAATTGTGTCAAGATCAGCCATGGAACCAAGCTTTGGAGCTATCCATGCCTCTGGGGCCTCAGAAGCTGGGTACCCTGGCTCTCTTTGATGTGTTTTGTCCCCCTTGCTTATTTTTCACGTCAAAATAGAAATTTAAGCTTCAAGTGATATATATCCACTATGGGTGTGCCAAAAGTGCATGTAAGAATACCATAATATTAAGTGCTCAAAACATGTATAACACTATTCTTAGTGTAGATGTAACATGGGATTTCTCACTTTCCCATTATTTTGGCATAAAATCAAGAAAAACAAAAATTTTCACAGATCTTTTATGTGGTATTAATGATGTGGTGTTGAAGTATTTTCCATATTACCACCTCAAAGAGTTAATTTGAGCTTATTCACTCTATGGAGCTACCCTAGGTGAATTTTTGTGTAGAATCCAAATCTGGCCTTAAATCCATGGATTTACTTACTCAATAAAAAGTTATTCATCTTTTCTGAAATTAAAAATGATGAATTTTGGATATATGCATGACTTCTGAGTTATGCATAATTCAAAATTTTATTTTTAAGATAATTGTGGGCTATTTGAGTATGTAAAATATACCTCAAGGCTCACAAAACAGGTATAATTATAATTTCAATTGTTGTAACCCAACAGGTAAAGCTGCACCCAGGGCTTCCAACAGCGCTCACCACCACTATATTTCATATAGTAAAGCCCTTTTATTCTTAAATTAAACATCTTTAACTCTTATCAAACCTTTTTTAATTCTTCTTTACCATGTCACAGTCATAGTTGAAAGTTGTAAATACATTTTAATACTTTTATCATAGACTCAGCTTGACATTTTGTGGGCCTGGCCGTGTCTTAAACCTTTTTTGGACCTTGAAAGTAAGTTTTTTCACTTATTTTCTTTATTTCTGACAGTTTGTTTTATATTTTTAGGCGTCTTTTTTTCCTAAATAATATATATTTTATTTATCAAATTGGTCTATGTACCACCTTTTATTCATATTTTACGAGTATCTGTCATGTGTTTAATACCCACAAGACCTTTATTTTTGGCATGTTTTACATACAAAAACACATCAGCCATCAATAGTCCTGTATTTTTGATTAAATAAGGACACATCTGACTGTAAAACCAACAGCTGAGGCATGATTAAGTGTATTGTTGACTCAATTACACTTATACAGATAACACTTCGAAACCACAAGTGAATCTGTGGGATACTGGTACACAAACAGTGTAACAGGGTACCAAAAGCTGTAATTCTGACTTGGAATTGTTAACTCAATTACACTGTCATTATACAGGGAATATTGTAGTAATATACAAGCCCAGAGGCCATTCTTAGATGTGCAAACAGCATTTTAAGAAGTCTTAACTGACATAAGCCCTCTTTCTCCTACTTTGATTCAGTGGAAGAGAATTATATTGTTGCAACCATTGCACTTCACCTCCTTGGATCTCCATATGGCATATCAAGCCACAGTCCTTTTATGGCCAATTGGCCATATCCTTCACCAGTGGCCAATATGGCCACGTCATCATCTTATGGCCTTCTTGGCCCTTCACCTCAATCCAGAAGCCATAGTGGCAATTTATTCCCAATTTGGTATTTCTGGTCATTTCCCTAAAAACCAGGGGAAATGGCCCAAATGGCTGTTTTTGGCCATTTGGGCTCATAATGCGCATTTGCGCATTTTTGCGCACTTTGATGCAAAGTGTCCAAAAGACACTTTCCCGCACTTTGGGCCAGTTTTTGGCTCAGAACCCAAAAGTGGCCAAAAACCCCAAAGGACCCAGAAACACCTTTCCAAGCTCTGAAGCCATCCCATCCATCTTTTTCCCCTCTGCCTTTCCATCTCAAGACCTTTGGACATAATCTTCTTTCCAATGAACCAATATGCCATAAATTATTTTATATATCATTAGGCATCATTTTTAAATATCAATTCAATGGTGGCAATATCAAATGGTCATTTAAATATTCCAACATATAATCACGTCATCAAGGCACCCAATCATTCAGAGGACTCATCAAGAGCACGTGTTTCAGCGTCAAAGACCAATCACGCCATCAAGACGTCATTGGATAATTTCATTCACAGTATTACTCCAAGGAAATACTGTTCAACCATTCTCAAGGAATTCAAGAGGCAATTCATTCATTTGTCAAGTGTCAAAGCTCCACTCAATCCATCTTGGCAACTATATTCATTTCAATACAGTCTGGATCAATCAAGAACTGTATTTCATTTTCAAGTATGGGAAATTCAATCAACTCATTTAAATTTAAATATTAGCCAGCTGTATCAATTCCAAAAACAATGAATACATCCTCAAGGATCAATAAAGATAGGTTTTCAGCCTGGAAAACTCAAGCCCCCAATTTTCACATATACCAGCTACCCTTTCCACCCTGGGGGGTTTTTCTCCAGTTAATTAATATATTTTGATTTTATTTTATCTTTATTTATCTTACCATTTTGTTAAGTGAATACTGATATTATCAAGTCAGTCATTTAGTACCTTTTCTATTTTTCTTTCTTCTCCTGTCAATGGATATTTGGTGGTCATATCCTTACTAATTTCATTATTCATTTTGGCAGGTTGAAACAGTGATTAAGGACTTACTTGGTTGGCTCTTTGTCCATTTGGCTTCTCTTTCCTCTTATTGAATCTCATCTTTGTACCTGCATATTTCTTAGAGGAATTCAATTCTTTATTTTATTTTCTTTATTATTTTGGAGTCCTCCAAGTGAGTTCCCTTATTGCTGAGTGCCAGGACACACTTGTATTTCTGTCCAAGAGCCCCTGTGACATATATTGCACTTGAGACCCAGTCACAGGACAACGCACCAGTGACACCCTCAGAACCAGAGGGCAGCAAGGGCAAAGGAAAGAGGCACAGTGAAGGCCTGGTTACAGCAAAGAAGTGGACACCAATAGCCACCCAGAGAAGTAGAAAACCACGAAACTCTGCATCAATACAAGGAAAAACAACCTTAACAACTTGTACAGGGAAGATTACTATAATTAACCCAGTTGTAACCTCTAAAGGTAAATTGCCCAAATCAGCAGACAAAAAATTTGTACAAGGCACAGTAAAAGGTAAATACCCTAAGAACCCAAAGTTTTTGACTGCTTGCAAACACTGATATGTCACCTGTATACCTCAGAGACCTTGGCTTCTAAAAGAACCAACCAGAGGACAGAGAAGGCTTGTCCAGAACCAGAAGACCTGGAAGAAGACACCTTGGACACAGTGGTGGGTTGCAAAACAATGAGGGAGATAATATCAACCCTGCCATTCACACTCCAATTCAACAGGAACCTCAAACCAGAGGACTGGAAGGATATGTATCAAGTTCTTCAGCTCCACCAACTCCTCAAAGATTTGTTTTAATGGAGCATGGACAACAAGAGGTTCAACTGTCACAGGGGCTCTTGGACAGAAATACAAAAGTGGCCTGGCACTCAGTAATCAGGGAACTCACTTGGAAGACTCCGAAGAATAAATTCCTCTAAGAAATATGCAGGTAAAAAGATGAGATGCAATGAGAGAGAGCCAACCAAGTAAGTTCTTAATCACTGTTTTAACCTGCCAAAATGAAAAATGGAATTAGTAAGGATATGACCACCAAATATCCATTGACAGGCAAAGAAAGAAAAAGAGAAAAGGTGCTAAATGACTGACTTTATAATATCAGTATTCACTTAACAAAAATGATAAGATAAATAAAGATTAAATAAAATCAAAATATCTTAATTAACTGGGGAAAAACGCCCCAGGGTGGAAAGGGTAGCCGGTATATGTGAAAAGTTGGGAGCCTGAGTTCTTCAGGCTGAAAACTGATCTGTATTGATCCTTGAGGCTGTATTGATTGTTTTGGGAATTAATACAGCTGGCTAATATTGAAATTGAATTGGGTTGAATGAATTTCCCATGCTTGAAAATGAAATCAAGTTCTTGATGGATGCAGACTGTATTGAAATGAATATGGTTTCTAAGATGGATTGAGGGGAGCTTTGACACTTGACAGTTGAATGAATGAATGAATGAACTGCCTCTTGAATCCCTTGAGAATGGTTGAGCAGTATTGCCTTGGACGAATACTGTGAATAAAATTATCCAATGACGTCTTGATGGCGTGATTGGTCTTTGACGCTGAAACACTTGCTCTTGAGCCTTGATGAGTCTTCTATATGATTGGGTGCCTTGATGAAGTGATGATATGTTGGAATGTTGAAATGACCATTTGATATTGCCACCATTGAATTGCCATTGAAAAATGATGCACAATGATATATAACATCATTTATGGCATATTGGTTCATTGGAAAGATGATTACGTCCAAAGGTCTCAAGTGGAAAGACAAAGGGGAAAAAGATGGATGGGATGGCTTCAGAGCTTGGAAAGGTGCTTCTAAGTCCTTTGGGGCTTTTGGCCACTTTTGGGTTCTGAGCCAAAAACTGGCCCAAAGGGCGGGAAAGTGTCTTTTGGACACTTTGCGTCAAAGTGCGCAAAATGCGCATTATGAGCCCAAATGGCCAAAAACAGCCATTTGGGCCATTTCCTTTGGTTTTGAGGGAAATGACAAGAAATACCCAATTGGGCATAAATTGCCGCTATGGCTTCTGGATTGAGGTGAGGGCCATGAAGGCCCCAAAAGACAAATGGCCATAAATGGTCCATAAGATGATGAGGTGGCCATATTGGCCACTGGTGATGGATATGGCCAATTGGCCATAAAAGGACTGTGGCTTGATATGCCATACGGAGATCCAAGGAGGTGAATTGCCATGGTTGTGACAGTACCCCCCACCTTGAAATGGTGAGCTCCTGAGCACCAATACAAGGTGAAGCCTGTTGGGGCTATTGGAAAGGATTGAGAGTGGGATGGAGGAAAGTTCTTCTAAGAGGAAAATAAAATAATACTGATATTAAAAATGTGTCATATGATGCAGGACTTGCTCAATCTTCTTTTGAGATTGGCTTCAGGATTGATGATGTTTTAATGAATGAATATTCTTTGAGATGAATTTTTGATGTGATAAAGTGAAAATAAAAATAAAATTTAATATAAAGAATGAAAATGAAAATAAAAGAAAGAGAAAAGAGAAAAGAAAAATGAATTGAATCTTGAGGAGGTTCCAATCTTCATCACGGAGGTTGATAACTGATTTTGAAATTGGCCAAGGAGCTGGAAAGAGAAAGCTGATGCCAGGTGCTCACAAAGTGGCCAAGGCAATGTTTTGACAAGATTTTAAACCCCTCAGGCAAGTGCACACCAGGAGAGGAACTTACTTTTGGTAGTTACCACCCCTGCCTGTGCCATAAAAATAAAAAAAAAATGTTGAAGGAATGAATTTGAATTGTGAAGTCTTGGAAATGAATTGAAAAGTGAATGGCCCATAGTCCCAAGTGAAAATGGCCATAAGATTGGAAATGAAGTTGAAAGCCATGCCAAAGATCTGTGTCCAAAATTGCCAAGGTGATGCTTACAACAAAAAGAAGAGTAGAATACCCCTCAAGGTGCATACAAGGAGTGAGACTTATGTTTGGTAATTCCTCTCCCCACCAAGCACCATAATGAATCAAGCTTTTGAAGAATTGGGCCCAGGCTTGTCAGGATATAATGAATGAAAATCTTTGACAAGTTCAGGACGATTCTTGAGGTTTTTGGTTGGTTCCCAAGTGGATCTTTCTGGGTCTTGACTGAAACCTTTCCATTCCACCAGTTACCATAGCTTTCCTCTCTTAAGCTTTGAGTCCAGTATTTGAGAGACTTCCCATTCCTCTTCTTCTTCAATGATGATTGGAGGAGGAGGCTCTTGATGCCTATTTGGAATTGTTGATGTCTTGACTGGTTCTAAGAGTGAAATATGGAATACTGGGTGGATGGACTTCCATTGAGATGGGAGCTTGAGGTGGTAGGCATGAGTACTGACTTTCTTCAAGATTGGAAAAGGACCCAACCATCTTTCAGACAGTTTTGTGGTTGGTCTAGTTGATTTGATGTTCTTGGAGGAAAGCCATACCATGTAACCAGGATTGAAAACAGGTGGACTTGATCTAATTTTATCTGCATACCTCTTAAACCTGTTTATGGCAACTTCAAGCTCTCTCTTGAAATCTTGCTGTACTGATTGGATTTTTGTTGATAACTTTCCAGCAGGAGTATCTTGAGTAATGTGAACTGAGTCAAAATGTGGATCTCTTCCATAAACAGTGAAAAATGGTGATTGTTTTGTTGAAGAGTGGTCAGAGTTATTGTAGGCAAATTCAGCCAGAGGGAGCCAGGTGTTTCAATAATCTTGATGATAGCTGACATACATCCAAAGGTAATGTTCTAGTATCTGATTTACCCTCTCTGTCTGTCCATCAGTTTCTGGGTGGTAAGCAGTTGACAGATCTCTTGAGATCTTGAGCTGCTGACAAAGATTGGTCCAAAAAGAGAACCTCTATCACTAACAATGCTTGAGGGAAGGCCATGCTTTGAGAAAATATTCTTGATGAATAAATGGGCCAAATCTAATAAAGTTATTGAAGACATTGTTGGAATAAAAACTGCCATTTTTGAGAACCTGTCCACTATGACAAGGATTCAGTCAAATGAATTGGACAGTGGCAATTGAGTGAGGAAATCCATTGAAAGACAAATCCAAGGACCACTTGGAATTGGAAGAGGCTTGAGGAATCCAAACTTTTTGTGATGAATATTTTTGCTTCTTGAACACTGTTGAAAGGATGATACATAATCCTTGATAAATTGAGTCATGCCGGACCAGTGGAAATCCTGATTGACAAGTTTTAGAGTCTTCTCTTGGCCAGGGTGTCCAGCTAGAAGAGAGTCATGCCTTTTTTGAAGTATGCTGAGTTGAATTGTGGGGTAATTTGGGACCACCACCCAATCTTTGAACAGGAGAAGTTGGGAGGAGGAATCAAGAGAATAATCTTGGACAGATTTACCTTTACCCAAATCTTGAAGGATACTTCTATATTGAGAATCTTGCCATCATGCCTTCTGAGTTGATTCAATCAAATTTGAAAATGCTTCCACCTTGACTGCAAAGAATTTTGAGACTTTAATTTCATCTTGCTTGATTAATTTTTGATAATTCATTGGATTCTTGCTGATGAAATCTTCCCCCCTTTCTGGGTAAACGTTGTCCTGACGTGATAACACATCTGGAAGGGTGGCCAAGCGGCCAGGGCGGTAGGTGATTGAAAAATTGAATTCAGAGAGAAATTCAGCCCAGAAGGCTTGACAGCGAGTGAGAATCTTTGATTACATAAAATATTGAAGTGATGAATAATCGGTGAGAACTTCAAAAGAGGAAGAAAGTGAAAGGAGAAAAGCTCTCCAGGGCTTGAGAGCCCAGACTATGCCAAGGAGTTCCTTGTCATGAATCCATAATTGAGCTCAGCTGGGAGAAGCTTGCGGCTATCAAATGCAATGGGATGTTTTCCTGAGTCAGAAATCTGACTCAGTACAGCACCCAAGGCATAATCTGATACATCAGTCTCTACAATGGTGGGTAGAGAAGGATCAAAGTGAGAAAGGATTGGAGCAATGGTGAAAGCCTCTTTGAGTTGATGAAACTGTCTAAGAGCTTCCTCATTGAGGGTAAAAAGGAAATCTTTCTTGAGGAAACTTGTGAGTGAACTACTCTTCATTGAATACTTCTTGATGAAACGGCGGTAAAAATTGGCAAAGCCAAGGAATGATTGAAGAGCCTTGAGGTTTCTTGGAGGTGGCCAATTAAGAATTTGCTGGAATTTTGCTTGGTCCATCTTGAGGCCTTCAGAAGAAACAACATAACCCAAATACCATACACTAGTAACATGAACTAGGCACTTGGAGGCCTTAGCAAAGAGGTTATTGGCTGTGAGTCTAGAAAGAACAGTGGACACATGAGTGACATGTTCTTCTTCAGATTTGGAAAAGACCATAATGTCATCCACATAAACCACAACATAAATATCAAGAAGATCATAAAAAATATCATTGACAAGGTTTTGAAAAGAGGAAGGAGCATTGGTGAGCCCAAATGGCATAACCAAATACTCATAGCTGCCATATTTAGTTCTAAAACATGTCAAATGTTCATCACCTTCCTTGATTCTGAGCAGGTTATATGCACCACGCAAATCAATCTTGGAGAAGATAGAAGAACCATTGAAAACAGTAAGAAGCTGATTCATAAGAGGAACAGGATACTTGTTATTCCTAGCAACAGCATTGAGTTTGCGGTAATCAACACACAAATGGAGGCCACCATCTTTCTTTTTGAAAAAAAGGACAGGTGCCCCTGTTGAAGAGGAGCTTGGCCGGATGAAACCTTTCTCTACATTCTCTGAAATGTAGGCCCTGAGTGTATCTGACTCTTGGTTTGATAAAGAGTAGATCACCCCAACTGGAGGTAGAGACCCCTCCAGCTCAATATGATGATCACAGGCGCGGTGAGGAGGAAGTTTCTCTGCTTTCACCTTGGAGAATACATACAAATAGTGGTGATAAACAGAAGGAACAACCTTCATCACGGTTTCTATTTCTTCTAGCTCTTCCTCTTCATCCCACAACTCCTCCAGGGAGTCATGATAAGATGAAGGAGGAAGGTCCATATTCCCAAAGAAGAGATGAAGTAAAGATACAGAATTATCTTCTCCAACATCTTGTATCTATTTGAAGACTTCATCTGTGAGCCTGTGAGGTATGTATAGCATACCCATAAGGCCACAAATAACTTTATACACAGTTAAAATTGTCTTCAACAGACTTTTTAATTGAATTTAAAATAAAAAATGACAAAGAATAAGTATAACTTTTTTTGGATAAACAAAGTTACAAATATTATGTAATTTTTGGATTCTACACCAAAAGTAACCTAGGGTACATCCATAAGGTGTTATACCCAAAAACACTTATTTCTTATGTTATTAGAAGATTTAAGAATCTCAGAGTACTAATGTAACATTTTTAACATTTTTTTAAAATTGTTAAATTTAAGCTTAAATAAGCTTAAATTTAAAGTTGCATAAGGTTTATGCAAGCTTACCAAAATTTTAGTTAAAATTGAGGTGTGGTGTATATTTACTGAATTGGCTAAGGATTTGCCATACAGAATGTAAATCCTGCGTGAGCTCAATTTAAAAGGGTTTAAGGCCATAGTATGGCTTTAAATAAATAAAAGGGCAAAATCCATGCAAAAAGGTAACACAAAGGAAAAAGACCAAACAGAGCTGGGGTACCCAGCTTTTTGGATCTCAAAGGATTCAATTAAGGTTTTCCACCTGTATTGGAGGATTTTAACCTTATTTAAACTTTTAGATTAGACTTTGATCCAACATTAAAGTTTAAACTGGTTTTATCCCAAATTAGACAGGAATTTCAAGCTGCTGGAGGGTAAATCCCAATATGCAGGCTTGAATTCAAGGTTTTAAGAATTGTAAAAGCTTAAATAAGCTTAAAACTTTAAGGTTACAAGCATTAAAACCTTATCAAAACTTAAGGTTTGGTGTGTATTGCTATTTTACATGGAAAAAATAGCAATAACTTCAAAAACTCATCAAAAATCCAATTCTTAATGGATTTGCTTGAAATTTCACACAGCTTACAATTTAATATTATCTACATATAAGTTGGATTTTAAGTATCTTTTATAGACAAATTTCCTGGGTAATTAGCCTGGAAATTTACTCTTTTAATTAAAGCTCAAAGAAAATTATAATTTCTTTAAAAATTCATTAAAAATTGAGTTTGAGAGATTTTTGCTTGAAGCTCTATTTTTAAGTTTTTCATGTGATGAACTTTAATATAAATAAATTTATTTATATTAAGAACTTAAAATAATTAGTTTAAATGAGTATTAAAGTTACATGGAGTTAAGAATAACCCTGTTAACTTTAAATTGGAATTAAAATTAAGTTACCTTAAGTTCAGAACTTTATTTTTAAGCATGGTTTTTCAGTTTTGACCTGAGCACGCCCTCTATATCCATTATGAATCATGAGAGCCGCTCTGAAGACATAAAAAGAGTCTTTTCATCACTGTTTTGTCCATCATTCATTATCAATCCAATCATATTAGCAATTTAAACAGGTAAAGTTTTATTAAATATAAAATATTATTATTAAAGTAATTCTTAAGTTATTTTATTCTTTATTAATTAAAATTAAAGAATTGAAATCATAGAATTTAGATTATTGTTGTAATCACCAATAATATATTTTATCATATAAAATTAATCATATTAAATATCTTTCAAAAATCCACAAATTCCTCTTAAAAACTCTTTAATCATAATTTTCATTATAAAAAGTTGTTTTATCTTTGAAAATATTGATTTTTGGCGCGTTTTTAACCTATAACTATCATTTAATATAATAACTGTTGTTGTTTGACTTGTTGTATTAAATAAATGTTATAAGTAAGTTTTCTCTAAAGTTCTATCTCCTTTTTATGTAGTATTAGTTTTTTTATATAGAATTTTTATTCTATAAGAATTATTTCTGTACAGTGTGTGTTTAGTTCTTTTATAAATAATATTTATATTATTTATAAGTGATTAATATTCATACTTTCCACATGTAATTGTCTCATTAAGAGCTTTACACTTCTTATTGTTATAACTGTCAGTGACTATAACAATAATAGAATAATTATAATTTATTATAATTTTTTATTATTATTATATTTTTATAATAATAATTAAACTTACTTTTTTTATATAATTATTTTGAATAATTATATTTAAATTTGTGGTTATAATATTTTGTTATATTATATATTTCTACTGAGGACAGTCATAGTACTCTTGATTTTTCTACTATTATCAAGAGTGTCATAGACAAACCTTACATCATCTCTAGATGATAGTAATGACTGATGGGAATTAAGGGAAGTAATATTGAAAGAAGATGGAAATGATGGTGTTCTAGAATCACCAACCAGAGCTGCACATGATTTGGAAGAAGAAAAGTCATTACTGAAAGATTTTGAAGGATCATAATTGTCCTTATGATCAGAATTAAAGGTGATCAGCCCTTTCCTCCAATCAATAGAGGGATTAAAATGATTGAGAAAGTCAAAGCCCAATATGAGGTCTTCTCCCTTGGGAGTATCAATGACTAAAAAGTCCCATTCAAAGCTTGGGAAGGAAGGGAGCTCAACCATATATTTAGTATGGTGAGTCACAAATAAGGAAGGAGACTCAGAGGAGTCCAAGATAATAAGAGGAATCTTCTCTGGAAGCTCTGATGTAGTCAATGAGTACTTGTGAACAAACTGCTTTGCAATAAATGAGTGTGTAGCACCAGAATCAATGAGAATACTGTAAAAAACATCAGAAAGAGAAGAAAAAACAAAGAATATAAGAGAATTCTTGAAACCAGTATTCAGAATGCACAATTGTGCTCTGGAAGGAAAACTGTGAAGACCATTGAACACAACATGATCTTCACTCAGGCTTTTCCCTGGCTGGGAAATTTGCCTGACGGTTGGGTAAGCTTGTTTTGAGGCCTTTTGATACAGGACTCAAGACTATGCTTCCCACCACAATAGGTACAAAGACCCTCCTTGATTCTTCTTTCTTTTTTAGAGTTCATGAGCTTGAAGTCCTTATTCAACAAAGAAGAATGGGGCTTGTCCCTCTTCTGAAAATTCTTCTTCTTATTATGACTTGAACTTGAAGAATTTTGAGGATGAGAAGAACTTGACTTTGAGGCTTCTGGCTTCTTCTGTTGATGATGACTCTTTTCATTTTGCCTCTCATGGTACCTGGTATCAAGCTCCAGGGTAATATCCATTAAGTCTTGAAGAGAGTAAATTCTTGAAGGATTGGAGGCCAATTGATCCAAAATCCTGGATGGCAATCCCTTCCTGAAATGATGAATAAGAGCTCTTTCACCCCAATCTCCAATTCTTGAGACAAGACTTCTGCAATTAGCAATGTATAACAATACATGCCCACCTTCTTTCATTCTTAAAGAATCCAATTCTGCTTCAGCTTTTCTGACTACATTTGGGTCCTGAATAAGGTGAAGAGTTGAGATTCAAATAATTTCCATGAATTGAGAAGGTAATTTGGATCTTGATTGGTGAGATTGGAAAGATAAAGCTCAATCCATTTTGAAGCCCTGCCAATAAGAAATGAAGTTGCATAAAGGACCTTCTTTCTGTCTTGAGCAAAGTTTGCCGGATCATTATGAAAAATCAATTGACAAGACTAAATAAAGCCTCTAACTTTGAAGGGTTGAGTCCCATCAAAGCATTCTGGTGCCTTCATAGATGTAGTCTTGAAGGCTGGTGGTCTTGATGCTTCAGAGGATGAAGCTGGTTGAAGATTGGCCATATTTTGAGTCATTTTCTGCATAATGGCCAATAGAGATGGTTCAGACTGATGAGAGACAGGCTGATTAGACTGGGCTAGAGTTGGCCCTCCAGTACCTTGGGATGCCTCCACAGGAGCAGGGACACCTTCAGTACCATCAGACTCTTCCTCTTCCACAGAATTCTCCTCCTCCTCTTCACCATCTTCACCTGGACCCTTGAAAATGGTCCTTGAAGTTCCTGGGAATCCGCCAACTACTCCTGAAAATGAACTTGATCTTCTTGGCCCTCAGTTGAGAAACTGCTTTGGTGCCATCAAGAGGAGCCCTAGGAGTTGGAGTGAGAAAAGCTTGAGTTCTGGCCTGAGATCTTGTCTGCCTTTCAGGAGGTGAGTGTTGGAGGGGCATGATTTCAGGATACAAATGAAATAAAATGAAAAAGAATCAAAATTTGAAGATGAAACCTTGAGGCAATTCGAAATAATGCTTGAAGTCAAAGTCAAAATCAATACCTTGAGGAAAATCAATAAAAATCAATAAATCAAATGAAATCTTCAGGTAAATCAATCAGTTAAATATCAAATGAAAACTTTAAGTCAATAAATCCAATGTCAAATCAATCAAAATCAATCAATCAATCAAATGAATTCTTGAGGCAAAATCAATTTATGTCAAAATTCTCGATGTGAAAAATCAGCAAAATGAATGAAATCTTCAGGTCAATCAGTTTTCTGGAGATCAATATTAATTTATGTCAAATCAATCAATCAAATCAAAATCAAGTGAGTTCTTCTTTAAAAAACAAAATTCTCAAAGAATGAATCAAATATGAATGTTGATTTGAAGAATGTCTCTGAATAAATTGATGAAAAACTTGAAATCAAATGAAAATTAGGATGACGCCTTAATTATGAATGAACTAAAATGATGATTTGAATTAGATTTAAAAAGAGAAACAAAAAAAAAAAATTGGGTCAACTTTCAATTTTCAGAATGAAGAATGAATGCGAGAAAATTGAGAGGTGACGATGAATCATAAGGTTCATAAGCATTAAAGAGTCATAATTTCAATGAAATGAGTGAATGAAATTATAAAGAAAGAATGAACAGAATTAAAAGGAATTATGAGTTAATTTATATAATGTCACAGGGGCTCTTGGACAGAAATACAAGAGTGGCCTGGCACTCAGTAATCAGGGAACTCACTTGGAAGACTCCAAAGAATAAAGAAAATAAAAATAAAAGAATAAATTCCTCTAAGAAATATGCAGGTACAAAGATGAGATGCAATGAGAGGAAAGAGAAGCCAAATGGCCAAAGAGCCAGCCAAGGAATTCCTTAATCACTGTTTCAACCTGCCAAAATGAACAATGGAATTAGTAGGGATATGACCACCAAATATCCATTGACAGGTGAAGAAAGAAAAAGAGAAAAGGTGCTAAATGACTGACTTGATAATATCAGTTTTAACTTAACAAAGATGATAAGATCAATAAAGATAAAATAAAATCAAAATATATTAATTAACTGGGGAAAAACCCCCCAGGGTGGAAAGGGTAGCCAGTATATGTGAAAAGGTGGGAGCTTGAGTTCTTTAGGCTGAAAACCTATCTGTATTGATCCTTGAGGCTGTATTGATTGTTTTGAGAATTAATACAGCTGGCTAATATTGAGATTGAATTGGGTTTAATGAATTTCCCATTCTTGAAAATGAAATAAAGTTCTTGATTCATCCAGACTGTATTGAAATGCGTATGGTTGCCAAGATGGATTGAGTAGAGCTTTGACACTTGAAAATTGAATGAATGAATGAATGAACTGCCTCTTGAATCCCTTGAGAATGGTTGAACAGTATTGCCTTGGAGGAATACTGTGAATGAAATTATCCAATGACGTCTTGATGGCGTGATTGGTGTTTGATGCTGAAACACTTGCTCTTGAGCCTTGATGAGTCCTCTGAATGATTGGGTGCCTTGATGACGTGATGATATGTTGGAATGTTAAAAAGACCATTTGATATTGCCACAATTGAATTGCCGTTGAAAAATGATGCACAATGATATATAACATCATTTATGTCATATTGGTTCATTGGAAAGATGATTACCTCCAAAGGTCTTGAGATGGAAAGACAGAGGGAAAAAGATGCATGAGATGGCTTAAGAGCTTGGAAAGGTGTTTCTGGGTCCTTTGTGGCTTTTGGTCACTTTTGGGTTCTGAGCCAAAAACTGGCCCAAAGGGCGGGAAAGTATCTTTTGGACACTTTGTGTCAAAGTGCGCAAAAATGCGCAGTATGAGCCCAAATGGCCAAAAACAGCCATTTGGGCCATTTCCCCTGGTTTTGAGGGAAATGGCCAGAAATACCCAATTGGGCATGAATTGCCGCTATGGCTTCTGGATTGAGGTGAGGGCCATGAAGGCCCCAAAAGACAAATGGCCATAAATGGTCCACAAGATGATGACGTGGCCATATTGGCTACTGTTGATGGATATGGCCATTTGGCCATAAAAGGACTGTGGCTTGATATGCCATACGGAGATCCAAGGAGGTGAATTGCCATGCTTGTGACATCAACCTGGCATCTTACTGGGAAGAACTTGGAGCAAGTTGCCAGAAGATCTGTCTCAAAGAGATAGACTTCAAAGACCTTATGGTAATCACCAAAGGTTGGCATCTTACCAGGCAGTTCAGACTCCTGGAGGCAAGGGCACAGAGGATAAGGGAGAATCAAGCCAGTATCGAAGCTATAGAAGAACAGTTAACCCAGATGGGGCCTACTCTGATTCCTTCAGGATCACCAGGAGCAGACCAAATCAGCTCCCCAGTGGCTTCACACCATTCAGAAACCAGCAGATCAGTGGCCAAGAGTCACCATTCTTCACAATTCCAGGAATTTTCCAGGAGAAGACAAGGAAACAAGGGCAAGAACAACACCTCCTTCAACCAGAGGAGAAAAGAGTCAGACCCCATGATCCAGAAGCTGTTGGACTTGGTAAAAGAAGTACACAAGAACCAGAAGTAGTTGTAAGCCACTCTAGAATCAGTAGTCCCATTAATAGAAATATTACCCCCACTCAGATTGAGCATAATGTTATCACACCTGAGAGTAACTTAAACAGTGATGCACTATGGTTACAATTTTCCCAATATGCTGAGCACACTCAAAAGCAGTTTGCAGAACTTGAAGCAAGCCATGAGAGGATGAAAAAATTAACAGCCTCCATGGATAAAATTGTTAAACCTCTTCAAGAAGGACATGCTCAATTGAGCAAAGCCTCTGAAGAAACCAACAAAAGACTGAATCTAGTCTTTGAAGAACAACACCACAGCAAAAAGGACAGGGATTGTCTGGATCAAGACATAAACAAATTGTTTAATGTCTACCATAGCATGAAGCCCCAACCACAAGGCCATGTTATGGATCATCCATATCAACCAGATGACATCAAACCAGATGCCATGTTGATGAATAAGGAAAGATCTCCATCACAATATCAGGATAGAGATAGCATGTCTTATTCAGAGAAGGAAGCCTTGAAACAGCTTCCTGAGACCCCAAGCTGGCCAAACTTCTCTGGCACAGGATAATATGATCATATGGAACTCATAGATTATATTGATGGACTCTTCATTGATGTACCAAGCATACCAGACTACTGGATTACTGCTAGACTAAATACAGTATTTAAAGGTCATGCTAGTATATGGTACACAGAAATGAAAGAAATCCATGGCAGAAGAAACTGGCCATGGTGGAAGAGTCAAATCATCCAAAAGTACAGTAATGGTACTTGGATATGGCAAAATACCATATCATTTGAAAATGAAAAATACTCTGTGGACAAAGCTCCATATGAGTGGTGTCTTAGACAGTATAAAAGACTTAAAGCCGTTTATCCTCAGATGAACATCCAAATGAGGAATCACAGACTCCTGACACAACTGCCAGGAGAACTAGAGCATGCAGTAAAATGCAGATGCAAACAAAATTGCACTCTAGATGACATTGTTAATACCTTACAAGACATGAGGAAGAGAACTAATATAGGGAAATTCACCCCATATATGAGCAGTAGTTTCAAAGAGAAACAGCCTTTGAGGGTAGAGTTTAAAGACAAACCAAAAGAAAGGGTGGCAGAAGTGACAAAGAAGAAGAATTCTTGTCACAATTTTGGTTCAACAGACCACTATACCAACAACTGTCCAAAGGCAAAGAAAAAAGTCTATGTCATTGAGAAAGTCCCAGAGGAGGGATCCCTAACAGAAGATTCTGAATCAGACTCCATGGGTGATGCCATCAGAGAACAATCTGACGATGATCAACACCCAAGAGAAGAATTTCTGGTGGAATACCAAGAGGAAACCCCACTAGAAGCTCAGGACATACAGTTGGAAGCAGGCATGCCACAGGATACTGCCAACAGAAAACTTGTGCAAAAATACACAAAATGAACAAACATTCCTGGTTACACCAACCCAAGGGATGGCATATATACATGGAAAAGCCACAAAAGTGACTGTCTGTATTGACAATGCTCAGCATCCACTGATCATTGACAGTGGAGCACACTGCTCCATAGTGGCTAGAGAATATCTGGACAACCACTTCCCAAATTGGGCAGAACAGCTCTTTCCCACCAAGGCAAAGAACTTTAAAAGTGCAACAGGGAAGATGACTTCCATTGGGACAATTATCAAAGAGATAATTATACCCCATAGGAAAGGTAATATCAGACTCAACCGAGAGTATCTAGTGCTTGACAATGCCCACATCCAAGGGTTCTTACTGGGAACAGACTGCCAGAGGATGTATGGCATAGATATTTACAACAATAAAAATAGGCACATTACCATTGGTACCAACAAGGAAAAGAAATTTTCACTTGATATATACCAGATATCATCTCAAGATCCACTGGAAGCAATGCTGAATGAATTCAGGGAGGGCCAGCTTAACACTACCCTCACCAGTAAACAAAATCTAAGTTACTGAAGATTCTGAGGAAGAACAGAACAGCACTTGCCATTGGTGAAGAACCATTAGGCAATTTCAAAGGCCATGATATAGAACTATATCTGGATGTGGAAAGACCTTATCCACCCATGCTCAGGAGACCTCCTTATCCAGCAAGCCTGGAAACGAGGAAAGAAATTGAAAAACACATCAATGAACTCCTGGACATGGATGTCATCACACAGATTGGACATAATGAAATAGTGGAAATCACCACTACTGTCCTAATCACCTGGCATGATGGAAAGTCTAGACTGTGTGGAGACTTCAGAGCTCTGAATAACTACACAAAAGCAGACAGGTACCCTATACCCAGGATACCTCATGCCTTGGATAAACTGGCAAAAGCCAAGTACATAACCAAAATGGATTGTATGAAAGGCTTCCCCCAAAATGGTGTTAAACCAAACTCCATGAAATTACTCAGAATAATATGTCATATGGGCATATATGAGTCTACCAGGATGCCATTTGGAATCCAAAATGCACCATCCCACTTCCAAAGGATGATGGACACAATATTTCAAGAAGAAATATTGGAAGGCAGGATGGTGGTATATATTGATGATATCATTATATACTCAGAAACATGGGAAGACCATGTACAATACATAGACAGAGTGCTAAGTAAATTTACACCCATCAATCTGAAGATTTCACTGAAAAAGTGTAATTTTGGCCAACAAGAGCAACTAGCTCTAGGACTTAAAGTCTCAGGTCTTAGTCTGGAAATTGACCAGAATAAAGTAGCAGCAGTACTGCAAAAGCCAGTACCAAAGAGCATCAAAGAGATTCAATCTTTCCTTGGGTTTTCTAGCTACTACAGAAACCACATCAAGAATTTTGCCCACATAACCAGTAGTTTATACAAGTTATGTTCAAAAGATGTAGGTTTTGAAATTACCAACGAAAGAAGGGATGCATATGAGCAGATCAAACATGAACTAACAAATGCACCTGTGCTCATCTTACCTGACTTTGAACTACCATTCAGGTTATATATAGATGCAGCATGTAGCCAAGGCTTAGGAGCAGCTCTTCACCAAAGGCAAATTGTGGATGGTGAACCAAGAGAGGGGGTAATATGTTACATCTCTAGGCAACTGAAAGATTCAGAAGCCAGGTATGGGTCCACCCAGACTAAATGTCTATGCTTAGTCTGGGCTCTGGAGAAACTCCATTGTTATCTGGAGGGTGCAGTCTTTGAAGTCTACACAGACTGCACAGCCTTGAAGTCTTTACTAAACATGAAGACTACAAATAGACACATGCTAAGATGGCAAATAGCCATCCAGGAGTATAGAGGGAACATGAACATCATATACAAAGAAGGTAAAAACCATACCAATGCAGATGGCCTCAGCGGGTGGCCATTGGATAATGTCAAGAGAAACCCAGCTTATGACCCTGAAGTTTCAGCCAAGATCCCCATCCATTTCATGGAAATAGATAGGAGGAGGAACTTCAGATTCTTTGAATGTGCACCAGGAAGTGGTACCCTTGACAGTGGGAACACTGATTCAGAAGGAACAGAAACTCCCATACTGGGAATAAGTTCCTCAGAACTGCACAATGAATTTTTCAGTGCAGTACTGAAGTCTTATGCCAAACACAAACAGTGTGGCATATTACTACAATTCCTTCAACAAACGTACAGGAGTCCAGAACTGGAATCCTAGCTGGAAGAACCCTGGTTGAGGGCCCACAAGGATAAAAAGTTCTTCCTTGTGGATGGTCTTCTCTACCACAGAGAGAAGCACACAAGTGAACTCACAGTGGTAGACAGAGACCACATCTCTCTGATCCTACAGGAATGTAATGACTGCCCCTATATGGGAAACATGAGTGAAGACAGGACCAGAGAGAGGGTAGCAAGCACAGCTTGGTGGCCCAAGTGGGAACAAGAGTTGAGTGAATACATCAACACTTGTGAAGGATGCCAAAAGGCAAATAGAAAACATGGGAAGAAGTTTGGGTTACTTCAACATATAGAGGAACCCAAAAACCCATGGAAGACAATCAATATGGACTGGGTCACAGGACTTGTCCCAGGGGGAAAGGAAAACTACAATGCCTGCCTAATCATAGTTGATAGGTTCAGCAAGAGCATGAGGTGTCTGTCATGACATAAAGAGGACACAGCCATGGACACTGCTCTGTTATTCTGAAATAACATCATATCCACCTGTGGAGTCCCTAAGATAATCATTAGTGATAGGGACCCAAAATTCACCTCTGAATTTGGGACCAACTTATATATCATGCTTCGCACCAAGCTTGCATTTTCCACAGCTTACCATCCACAAACAGATGGCCTAGCTGAAAGGATTATCCAGACAATGGAGGACATCCTTAGAAGGTTCTGTGCCTATGGCATGGAATACAAGGACCATGAGGGATACACCCATGATTGGGTTACCCTTCTCCCAGCTGTCCAACTGGCTTATAACACAAGTCAGCATTCTACCACAGGTAAAACACCTGCAGTGGTAGAAAAAGGGTGGAATCCCCTGTTGCCTGTGGATCACTTGAAGAAGAATCTTCCAACCATCCACTTCACAGCCAAAGACTTCCATGATATGTGTAAGAGGGCTTGTGACACAGCTGCCAAATGCATATCTGAGGCAAAATAATATAATAAGCGGAGGTGGGACAAGACACACATGGAACCTGACTTTAAGGAAGGGGACCAGGTGCTAGTGTTCACACTGAACTTTAATAATCTTAAAGGACCTAAGAAAATGAGAGACTCATTTTTAGGGCCCTTCACTATAATTAAATTGATAGGGAAGAATGCAGTGCAAGTCAAACTTACAGAAGAATTTTCCAGAAAGCACCCAGTCTTTCCAGTAAGTTTGGTCAAGCCATACTTCCAAGCAGAGGAGTACAGATTCCCCTCCAGGAAGAAGAACCCCACAGCACCTGATATAGTGGAAGTGGAGGACTCCCCTGGACCTGTGAGTAAAATCATCAGGGTCAGGAAGATCAGCCTTGATCGGAAGGATCAAAGACAATACTTAGTAAGATTCACAAACCAAACAGCTGATAAAGACAAATCGTTGGAAGAAGATGCCATACCAGATGGGAACCTTCATTTAAGGAGATTCAGAGCCTCTAGGACAACTAAACAGTCTCATCAGTGATGAGCCTTTTTTTAGAGGGAGGGCATGTCAGCCTGTGACTCAAAACCAGAGCACAAGCATGACAGCCAAAATACCATAAACCAATTGTAGAGCCAAGATACCACCAAAAACTGGAGCTGAGCCAAATTAGTTGAAAAGGTATCGAAAGAAAGAGGAAACTCACCCCTTTCCAAATATACAAGTCCCATCATCATAGGACAAAGAATAACAAAGTTATTCATGCTCAAATGTATTGCTGAGCATAAACCTCAATTTTCACCTCTCATCTGAAACACAGAGTAAGAGGCTTAACCCCATGAAATGGGTATGAAAAATGAAGCTCCAAGTCAGGGCTATCCAATGGTACCAGCCAAACTGAGCTAGCACCAGTATTACAGAAGTTATGGTCAAATTCAGGCCAAATAAGGGTGAACAAAACATTCACCTCTCATCTAACTTCTACAGTTTTAGTGTGAGATACCTAAAGTGGGGTCTTTTTAGAAAGAGAACAATAAGGGATATCTGATGGTGTCATTAATTTCCTCATATCCCAACTATAACAGAAGTTATGGGGCAAACAAGCCCAATACAGCTTTTTTGCCTAAACCACGCAGATGTACAAAAATCTTGTACATGACAAAATTTGCCATATTTAATGATAGCCGTATCAAAGAAGGTACCATTGTGTAGAACACATACAGGGCTACACATGGATTCAGTTTTGAGGTTGATATCTCAACAACTGACAAAGCTATAGCTTCTTTAAGGTCAAAATCCCACATTCTGACAAATACAGCCTTACCATGGGATAATATCCCATAACCATGATTATGAGGTGTCAAGATGAAAACAAAAGCATGTTTATACTTCAATACCTCATAAGTCAGTCAATACTTGGGTCCCATACAGTTTCTGTACAGAATTCTATGCGTCATACACGTCAGAAGAGGGCTATGTGGTCCCCAGATGAAACTTTTCACCCTGTATTGGTGAAAACTTCCCAGATGTGGTTTCAAAACCACATCTTAGTCCAATACAGGCTATAAAGGTCTTTTCAAACCACAAGCCTGTCCCAGAGAGTGAAAAAAATCTTCACTTCCTCTATGTGGAAAGGTCTAACAACCCTTCCACCCCATTTCAGGATAAAAAGGAGGCTTTTCATAGCCAGAATAGCTTTCCTCATCCTGCTCTTGAATACCCTACATAGTAAACTGTCAAAAACAGTTTTACTCTTGGGTAATACACAGGTATAATTATAATTTTAATTATTGTAGTCTTTATTATTGTAACCAAACAGGTAAAGCTGCACCCAGGGCTTTCAACAGCGCTCACCACCACTATATTTCATATAGTAAAGCCCTTTTATTCTTAAATTAAACATCTTTAACTCTTAAAAAACCTTTTTTAATTCTTTTTTACCATGTAACAGTCATAGTTAAAAGTTGTAAATACATTTTAATACTTTTATCATAGACTCAGCCTGACATAACTGCACATTTCTCTGGTCCTTATTTTGATTTGAGAGGTTTATTTCAAACTTATCATGTAGTTTTTGACCTTTTAAATTTATATTAATGGTTTTTCTATATATTCTTGGACATCTGTTTTTTTATTTCTATGGTGCATTTCTCTTGGTTTGTTTGGAATTAGACCTGTGAGAATCTGTTCTTGTATTTTAAAATCAAGTAAATTTATTATGTCTTATTATTTCTCATATAATCAGTCAAAATGAAGGGAAATTTGAATTCTTTGTGTACTCAGAATCAGGTGCTGGAGAAGTACCCCAAGCATCTTTATGAACAGGCAAATTGATAGATTGTCTAGCTTCATACTTCATTTACACATTGAATGACCATAGATAATCTAGGTCCTTAATAAGTGAGAATTACAAAACATTTTCATTGTGAACAATTGGGTTCATATTCCACAAGATTTTAAAGTTGAAATGAACATCCTTACCTCAAACGTTGATTTCATATACTGAAGCTATCTGGATAGTCATTCTATTATCTTTTTTTCCATCAAGAATTTATTCCCAAAAGAGTTTTGGCTGGAAATATTATAATATTATGTTGTTTACTATAATTTAACTATCTAAACCTAATGAAATTTTTAATATACAAAGATAATAGCCAATATTTAAGCACAAGTGGAAAAATAATATGAGGTTATGAGACAAAGATTTGTGTAAAAAAAACCAAGCATACACACACATAGAATGGTATATATGCTTCTCAAAATACATTTATTTTCTTTTGTTTCACAGACTCATCTATCTAACAAACTCCTTTTAACTTCCCCTGGATTTATTTTGTCTATTTTTATTATGACTAATGATCCCAGAAAATAAAAATACAACATTCATATCATCTTTTGAAAACATAAATAAGACATTACTTACCATTACGGTGGTAAATTGTCCTTTTTAATACCCCCTGTCATGGCTAATACTGTAATAATCCCAATATCTAATTTCTCATTCCTCCTTTTACTTCCGTGCTGTCACAGGGGATCTTGGTGAAAACAAGAGTGGCCTGGCACTCAGGAATCAATAACTCACTTGGAGGGCTCCAAAAGAATAAAGAAATAAAGAAGAGTATATTTCTTTGAGAGAAAAAGGAATCAATACAAGGTATGCCAAAATAAGAAGGAAGCCCAAGTCCAAAGGCCAAAGAGCTAACCAAATGAATCCTCAATTCACTGTTTCAACCTGTCAGAAAGAACAATGGAATTAGTAAAGGATATGGCCACCAATATCCACTGACACACAAAGAAAAAGGTGCAAATGACTGACTTAAGATTATCAGTATTTACCTTAGTAAATGAAAAATAAAATAAGGATAAAATTAAATCCATTATATTAATTAACTGGGGAAAAAGTCCCCAGGGAAGGAAAGGTGGCCAGTATATGTGTAAATTTTGAAGACTGATCCTGGAGGGTTGATCACCCAACTGTATTGACTGATTTGTGTCAATAAAGAACTGGCAATCTTGAGAATTGAACTGTGTGACTGAATTCCCACAGTGGAATATAAATTGGGCCAAAAGGGCCAGGGCCATACAGGTTGCTTGAATACAGCCTGTATAGAACAATTGAGTTTTCCAAGGAATACTGAAGCTCTTGATGCCTTGAAAACTGATTGATTGATTGATTACCTCTTGAAATTACCCCTTGAATAATCCAGAAATAAAATAACAACCCAACTCCTGCAGGGCCAGGTGGTTGGGAGTCGTCAAATGGTCTTCTGGTAGGCACCAGGGATAGAAATACTGAATGACTGAAAAGTCATCCTTCAAAATGGGTGATGGATTTTGGGACTTAAATTGAAATTACATATTTGGGTCCTGAAAAAATCACCATTGGATTGCTGACCAAAATGGTGCATAATGGTATATTATACCATATATGCACCATGCCCAAATCCTTCAGTGCAGGGTACATGAATGAAGGAAAAGTCTTCCTCTGAATTGAGGGGAAACCTTACTGGACCTGAGCTGGTGGCCCCTGGTGGCTACCAGAGGTCATGGGTTGAAAGTGGGGTCCATTATTGATTATGGCCAATCTGGGGGTCCTGGGGTCCTCTTGGCCAATTTGGGCCCACTTGTGGTTTGGGACCCACCTGGCCTTGGGGGCTAGTGGACTGCCACCTTGGCCCTTTTTGGCCTCATTGGAGTTAGGAAAAAAGGGGCATAAAAGGTCCTATGGACCGTGGACCATGGGTTATGGACTGCAGGCCGTAGAGGCTGTAGGGGGCCTAAATGGCCCAAATAGGCCATTTAGGCCATAGACCCCCTAAACAAAGGGGGTGGTACAAAGGCTCTGGAGATGGCTAAAGGGGCCAGAGGACCCTGGAAGACAGAGTGAACCTCAGGCCCAAAACAAGGGTATTGGCCTGGGGGTTGGTGAGGTGGAGAATTGGCCAAGGAGGCCAATGATTACAGGATATGGCCTGAGGACCTAAATGAGGTTTGGGCCCGTTAGTGGCCAGCGAAAGTGGATATTTTTCAAAGGCCAGGAACACCAACAGGGGCCAAGTGGCCATAAATTGGGGTCAGGCTAGAGTTACTGTAAACACCAATTGAGGGGTTATTACACATGGTTGTGACATGCGCACAGTTTCGCTTCTTTTACCCTTTTCTATTTCATACATCTGAGATCTTGTGGAATTCTATCATGCTCCTCTTCTCACGAAGTCCCATGCTGGATCCAAATTATTGATATCCTGAGCATGTTTTTCATATTTTAATTCATATTATTTACAAAATTCCAATTCCATCAAGTTGATGCAAGACTGACCTTTGACAATTGAATCACTGAATTTCTTTGGAACAAAGTAATAGATTCATGGCTCTTTGTTGTGTTTTCTGAATTCTCTGGTAGAATTTCCTCCAAATTTGTAAAGTTACCACCATTGTCCTTTATTGTACTGGTTTTTGGGTTGATATTTGGATTGAATGGAATTTCTTCTTTCTCACATATATCCCAATCTTTAAATCCTATTTCTTCTTGAAGATTTGAGTCCGTTTCACCTAATTCAGGCTTGGTTGATGGAGGTTTATCCTATTCAATACCAGTGGCAGTCATACCAATATTGTTTCAATAAGACCATTTGACCATATTGTGCACCCAAGTAAAATTGAAAAAACATTAGTAATAACTATATCAAAATTAATTCTTTCACATACCCCTGTGTCATGAGATGTCTTTGCAATAAGATTAATAGACCCCCTCCTCTATTTCAATAAAATGAATCCTTAATGATATATAAATTGAAAAAACTATCAGCAATTAATTTCTATATATCAAATTGAAAGACCTACATGGTAATATGTTATCAATGAACTGTATTTTTGGCATATTGTTTTAACAAAGAAGATTTTCAAATTTCAATAAAATTTCTTGAAGCTTTCTTGTTTTTAAAATAATATAATCAAGGAAGGTACAAGACATTTGGAGGTGCTATCTTAGCTTTTTTAATCAAACGTTAGCTCCATAATCAGGTCCAATAACCCTTTTGTGCTTTCCTTACCCCAAGAAAATTGTGAATATCTGTTGGCTTTCTTGTTGCAAAATTTGCATTTCTAATTGTTGCAAGTAATGCGCTTCAGTAGTTAAAAATTCATCATCTTTTTTTGGAATTTAACCCAGTTTTGTTTTCAAGCTTTTGTTGATGAAATTGAGTTTGCTCATGTGTGCAATTTTTTAATTTCTGATTTGAACATTTCCTGTGGGTTTCTTCTATATGTTTTTAAGACTCATCATTATTGGTAGGTATTTAATTGTCTTTTCTATGGATAATTTGACAGATGAGACTTGGGGAATCAGGAGGTTTTTCATGTTCAGCCGTCTGAACAAGCTTCCTTTAAGTGAATTCATATTCCTTTAATTGTAAGTTAGGTATGATGTTAGCCATTTTGATCCTCTGATATTTAGAAAGTTGTAAGTTGATGAAAAGACAATCATCTGTTAAAAAAAGAAAACCAATGCCAATAAAATTTGAATTTCTTCTGAAAAAAGGTGGAATTAAAACTATAATGATCTGAAGATAATTTCAAAAGAAATTGGAGACTCAAAAATGTACTGGGTCAAAGGGGTTGAGGCATGTAATGTATATGGATGAGTAAATCCAATATTAGAAAACCATAATTTTCAGCCTTTGAGATATGACCACATATCCAAAGAGGTAACAAAACAACCTTACAAAACATAATTTCAGAATAAGAATTGAAATCACAATCTTGAAATAAGTAAAAATGCCATAGAAAGGTATCAATTATTTATTATCTCAGAAAAGAATGAATAAAAGTGTTAAATGAATTACACAATTATATTCCTTTTCAAAAACAAAGTATATGAAATCTGTGAGCCTTGAGGTATATTTTACATACCCAAATAGGCCACAATTATCTTAAAAATAAATTTTGAATTATGCATAACTCATAAGTCATGCATATATCCAAAATTTATCATTTTTGATTTCAGAAAAGATGAATAACTTTTTATTGAGTAAGTAAATCCATAGATTTAAGGCTAGATTTGGATTCTACACTAAAATTCACCTAGGGTAGCTCCATAGAGTGAATAAGCTCAAATTAACTCTTTGAGGTGGTAAAGTGGAAAATACTTCAATACCACATAAAAGATCCATGAAAATTTTTGTTTTTCTTAATTTCATGCCAAAATAATGGGAAAGTGAGAAATCCCATGTTACATATACACTAAGAATAGTGTTATGCATGTTTTGAGCAATTGATATCATGGTATTCTTACATGGACTTTTGGTACACCCATAGTGGATATCTCACTTGAAGCTTAAATTACTATTCTGACGTGAAAAATAGGCCAGGGGGACAAAAGACATCAAAGAGAGCCAGGGTACCCAACTTCTGAGGCCTCAGAGGCGTGGACAGCTCCAAAGCTTGGATCCATGGCTGTAAGGTTTGTCTATGAAACTCTTGATAATAGTAACAATATCAAGAGTACTATGACTGTCCTCAGTAGAAAAATATAATATAATGAAATATTATAACCACAAATTTAAATATAATTATTAAAAAATAATTATATAAAAAAATAAATTTAATTATTATTATAATAATATAATAATAAAAAAAAATATAATAATTATAATAAATTATAATTATTCTATTATTGTTATAGTCACTGACAGTTATAACAATAAGAAGTGTAAAGCTCTTAATGAGACAATTACACGTGGAAAATAAGAATATTAACCACTTATAAATAATATAAATATTATTTATAAAAAGAATTAATCACACACTGTGCAGAAATAATTCTTTATAGAATAAAATTCTATATAAAAAAACTAATAATAGATAAAAAAAATATAGAACTTTTAAAGAAAACTTACTTATAATATTTATTTAATACAACAAGTTATAAAACAACAGTTATTATATTAAATAATGATTATAAGTTAAAAACACGCCAAAAATCAATAAAATCAAAGATAAAACAACTTTTTATACTAAAATTTATGATTAAAGAGTTTTTGAGAGGAATTTGTGGATTTTAAAAGATATTTAAGATGAAAATTTTATATAATAAAAGTTATTATAGATGATTACAACAATAATCTGAATTCTATGACTTCAATTCTTTAATTTAATAAATAAAGAATAAAAATAACTTAAGAATTACTTTTAATAATAAGATTTTATATTTAATAAAACTTTACCTGTTTAAATGCCTAATATGATTGGATTGATTATGAATGATGGACAAAAACAGTGATGAAAAGACTCTTTTTATGTCTACAGAGCAGCTCTCATGATTCATAATGGATGTAGAGGGCGTGCTCAGATCAAAACTGAAAAACCATGCTTAAAAATTAAGTTCTTAATTTAAGGCAACTTATTTTTACTTCCAATTTAAAGTTACCAGTGTTATTCTTAACTCCAAGTAACTTTAATCCTCATTTAGTTTAATTATTTTAAGTTTTAATATAAAATAAGTTTATTTATATTAAAGTTCATCACATGAACAACATAAAATCAGAGTTTCAAGCAGAAATCTCTTAAACTGAATTTTTAATTAATTTTTAAAGAAATCATAATTTTCTTTAAGCTTAATTAAAAAAGTAATTTTCCAGGCTAATTACCCAGGAAACCTATTAATAAAGGATACTTAAAATTTAATTTATATATTGATAATATTAAATTCTAAGCTGTGTGAAATTTTCAAGCAAATCCATTAAGATTTGGATTTTTAATGAATTTTTGAAGTTATTACTATTTTTCCACGTAAAATAGCAATACACACAAAACCTTAAGTTTTGATAAGGTTTTGATGATTGAAACCTTAAAGTTTTAAGCTTATTTAAGCTTTTTAAGCTTGATTAAGCTTTGACAGTTCTTAAAACCTTGATTCCAAGCCTGCTTATTGGGATTTACCCTCTTGGCAGCTTGAAATTCCTGTCCAATTTAGGATAAAACCAGTTTAAACCTTAAGGTTGGATCAAAGTCTAATCTTAAAGTTTAAATAAGGTTGAAAATCCTCCAATACAGGTGGACAACCTTAATTGAATCCTTGCAGATCCAAAAAGTTGGGTACCCCAGCTCTATTTGGTCTTTTTCCTTTGTCCCACCTTTTTGCGTGGATTTTGCCCTTTTATTTATTTAAAGCCATACTATGGCCTTAAACCCTTTTAAATTGAGCTCACGCAGGATTTACATTCTGTATGGCAAATCCTTAGCCAATTCAGTAAATATACACCACACCTCAATTTTAACTAAAATTTTGGTAAAGTTGCATAAACCTTATGTAACTTTAAATTTAAGCTTAATTAAGCTTAAATTTAACAATTTAAAAAAAATGTTAAAAAAGTTACATTAGTACTGTGAGATTCTTAAATCTTCTAATAACACAAGAAATAAGTGTTTTTGGGTATAACACCCTATGGGTGTACCCTAGGTTATTTTTGGTGTAGAATCCAAAAATGACATAATAATTATAACTTTGTTTATCCAAAAAAAAGTTATACTTATTTTTTATTATTTTTTATTTTAAATTCAACTAAAAAGTCTGTTTAAGACAAATTTAATTGTTTATAAAATCATTTGTGGCCTTATGGGTATGTTAAACATACCTCACAGGCTCACATTCCCTACCACCAAAAAAAAATTGTACCACAATTTGCCTTTGTAGTATACCCCCAAGTTATTTGGGGGGGGTATAATCCACTGTCCAACCTCTCTACTTATACTGTTCAAGTATGTAAAGCACACAATTCAAACTTTTATTGAGGAATTGGTCTTCTCTCATGTCTGAATCTTCTGAGAAACTTTTGGGAATCAGGTATCTTACTTTCTTCAACCCACTCATCTTCATGTTGTGGATTTCTGTACCTGACTAAGTATTCTCTTTCATTTTTACCCCTAAGTCTCCTTTCTTTTAAGACCTTCAGTACTTTCTTTTCCTCACTTGGTTCAAGTGGGGGTACTTCTAAGGGTTTTTCATTTCTCAAAGGAAATAATTCCTTATCACTTGATGTGTAATGCTTTACAAGACTGACGGGGAAAGTTGGGTGTTTGTTTCCTAACTCTCCTGACAGTTCTACTTGTACTGCATTTGTCCCATGGAGGGCTTTAATAATAAATGGTCCTGCAAAGGAATCTTTCAATTTCTTTGGACCTTTAATATTATTAAAGTTCAAGGTTGAAACTAGTATTAAGTCCCCTACTTTGAATTCTGGTGTCTTATGACTTTTATCCCATTTCTGCTTAGCATATTTAAAGGCATCATTCATGCTTTGATTTGCATGATGTCTCACTTTATCAAGCAGCAGCTTAAAGCTTGAAGCAGTTGGATGAATGTCAACCAAATCTTTTTTCAAAGTATCAACTGGAAGTTTGGGGTTCCATCCTTTTTCCAACATTGCAGGAGTCTTGCCTGTTGAAGCATGGATGGAGGTCTTGTAGGCTAATTCCAATGCTGGTATAAGAGTACACCAATCATGGGTAAAGCCATCAGAATCTTTAAACTCCAGGCCATAAGCACAAAATCTTCTGATCATGTCCTCAAGGGTTTGAATCATTCTTTCTGCCAGTCCATCTGTTTGTGGATGGTAGGCTGTTGAAAATGATAATTTTGTACCCAAAAGCTTATGTAGATTAGTCCATAAGGCTGATGTGAATTTTGGGTCTCTATCACTAATGATATTTTTAAAGAGACCAGTATGGGATATGACTCTGTTCCAAATTAGAAGAGCTGTATCCATAGCTGTGTCATCTTTATGGCATGGTAAAAAGATTGGTGTTTTGCTATATCTGTCCACAATAACAAGACATGCATTGTAACTTTTATCACCTCCAGGTGGTAAAGCAGTTACCCAATCCATGTGAACCACTTCCCATGGGGTACTTGGTTCTTGAATATGGATCATTAAACCAAACCTTTTACCAGTAGCTTTATTGGCTTTCTGGCATCTATCACAACTATGACAGTACTCAATGACATCTTTCCTCCAAGATGGCCACCAGGCACATGTCTTAATTCTTTCCATTGTTCTGTCTTCAGACAGATGTCCAGAATAAATGTTATCATGGCATTCTAGTAGTATTGTGTTAATCAACATTCTACTACATAGGACCATGACACATGTGTGTTTTGATCTATGATATAGTATACCATCAAACAAATGAAATCTTCCATTATCATAAGATGTTTTCCAAATATCATCCAGAGAATTAGCCAAGGCTACATCTTTACAATCTTTGTCAAGTAGAGCAGTAAGAATATGACAATTCTTATCTTGCTTGTAGCTTTCTCTAACCTCTTCAAAGAATTCTGTTCCAACATCTGTGATATTAATTCCTTCAATTGGGATTTGAGGTTCTGCACTTGTAGGAACATAGGCAGGATTATCAGGTGTATTGGGTAATGCCCATCTACTTAAGCCATCAGCATTCTTATGAATATTTCCAGCTTTATGTACTATGGTCATATTGCCTCTATACTCCTGTATAGCAATCTGCCATATTAACATGTGTCTGTTTGGAGTCTTCATGTTAAGAAGTGATTTTACTGCATTACAATCAGTAATTACTTCAAACACACTACCATCAAGATAATAATGAAGTTTTTCCAGAGCCCAAACAAGGCAAAGGCACTCCATTTGGCTAGCTCCATATCTTGCCTCAGTAGGTTTAATTTGTCTTGAAATAAAACAAACTGGACCTTCATAAGGTTTGTCATTGACAATTTGAACTTGATGAAGAGCAGCTCCTAAACCATCACCACATGCATCAATATATAGCTTAAAAGGAAGTTTCCAGTCTGGCATCAATAATAATGGTGCATTGGTCAAGGCATACTTGATTTTATCATATGCTTGAATTCTCTCCTGTGTCATTTCAAAAACAGTCTGTTGATCACAAATTCTGTATAATGATCTGGCATGGATTGCAAAATCTTTAAGGTGTTGCCTGTAATAACTGGCAAATCCTAAGAAAGACATCATCTCTTTTTTGTTCTGGGGCATTTGTTTCAGTAAAACTGCAGCCACTTTGTTTTTGTCAACACCAAGGCTTAGTCCTGATACTACATGTCCCAGAGCTTTCAACTCATGAAACCCAAAATTACATTTTTTAAGAGAAATTTTCATGTTCACTTGTAGAATTTTCTTAAGTACTAATGAAAGTCTCTCTAAATGTGATTGCCAGGTTTCTGAACAAATGATAATGTCATCAATATAAATGATTAACCATCCCTCTGATAATTCATGTGGGAATATGGTATTCATCATTCTTTGATAATGAGAGGGTGCATTTTTAATACCAAAAGGCATCCTCAAATATTCATAAATACCACAATGAGCTATTATTCTCAATAGTTTCCTTGCATGAGGTGTTAAAACATTCTGATGGAAGCCTTTAAGAGCATCCATGGAAGTAATAAACTTTGCTTTGGATAACTGAGTCAAAGTCTCATGGATTCTAGGGATTGGATACCTGTCTGGAATAGTATAGGTGTTCAATGCCCTAAAATCTCCAACCATCCTTGACTTATCATTATGCCAAGTAATGATTACTGGAGTTGTGACTTCCACTTCCTCATTGTGTCCAACTTTTCTAAGAACTCCCAGTTTCATTAGTTCATGAATATGACTTTCTAATGCTTCTCTAGCCCTAGGGCTAGCTGGGTAAGCTGGTCTTCTTAATAGTGGGGGATAAGGTCTCTCCACGTTAAGCATGATATCCACTTCATGGCCTTTTATAGCCCCAAGTGGTTCATCATCAGAAGCAAAGGCTTTTTGAAATTGAAATAAAATTTCAATAAGTTCTTCCTTCATTTCTGGTGTTAATTCAGGACTAATTTGTGCTTCACTTAATTGATCTGACACAAATTTTTCTTTATTAACATTTTTTACTTGTTGAATGACAGTAATTTCTTTTCTTTCTGGAGAAAAAGCAAATTTTTGCCTTTTATTTTCCCCTATAGTGAAATATCTGTCCTTATAATTATTAATATCAATACCATAGATATTGAGATAATCATTCCCAAGTATGAAGTGTTGTGAAGTACAATTATTCATAACAACAAATTCAGCTTTCAATCTCATACTTCCTGCAGGGTGAGGAAATATTATTGTAGCTTCAAATATACCCAAAGGATGCATATTCTGGCTAGCACTGCTGAATTTCACACCTTCAATTGGCATCAACTTGTTTTGCCAATTGGTATAAATTTTGTCAAGATAATCTTTCCCAACACAAGTGCAAAAAGCACCTGAGTCAAGATGTATCTTGGCTTCTGTGTTATTTATCACAATATTAGTGATACAAGATGACCCAGCTGTATAACCTTTACCTCTGGCAGGTTTGGTTTTCTGCATTCTGGCATCTTGCACATGTATGAGATCCATACATTCATCACTGTACTGTGGTAAGTGAGTGTGTACCTCAGTGACCTCAAAAGAAACATTAATATTCTCTATACTAAGTTCTTCTGATGTTTCTTCTTCTTCTGAAGGTTCAGAATCACTTTCATGTAAAGCTACCTCAGTTTCTTTTGTGTCTTCCGCTTTTTCTACACTTATCTCATTGACTCTTGTCTTTTTTGGACAAGTGTTTGCTAAATGAGATGTGCTTCCACATTTATGACATTTCAAAGGAGGTCTGTCATGTGGTTTATTTGGTTTTGAAATTGGTTTCCCACTAGTCTTGTTGTCTATTGGGGGTTTATACCAATTTCTTCCAATTTTTGTTCTAGTAGTGATATCCTCCATAGCATTGATATAATCTTCTGTAGAGCAAGGCTCAATACATCTGCTTTTTATAGCATGCTCAAGGTCACCACCACACTTTCTTAATATCCTTTTATGTACCATTGGCTCAGACATATCAGGATGAAGGGCAGTTAATCTGTCCTTCTGTTTAAGAAACCAAGTCATGGGCCTGTCCCTCTCAATATTAAAAATGGCTTCCTCAAAAGAATTTTCCATTCTAAATCTCCAGGAATCATTTGCCCATTTGGAAATAACTTGTTCTTTCCACCAAGGCCAGGAATGTTTTCCATGGTCTTGTCTCATTTTATAATACCATTTCTTAGCTGATTTGGTAAATAATGAGTGTAATCTGGCACTTATGTATTCATCTGGTATGTTAAAGTCTTCTTTGAACATATCAATTGTTTTCATAAATTCCATATGATTATATTCTCCTTCACCACTGAAGGTTGGCCATTCCTCTAATCTTGGAATGTCTTTGTAATTGCAAGCAGTTTCCACATCATTACTTGAAATTGTATGATGTAAATCATTATTCAAGTTAAGATCATTTCTGTCAAGAAATGGTGTGGATTGCCTTGGCAATTCATTTTTTAGTGATATATTATTAATACTTGATTGAATATCTTCTTTCAATTCAAGTCTTGCTTTATCACTTTTTTCCAATTGTTCTTGAAAAAGAGCTGCATTGTGGCCAGTTGAATTTTCCAAGTTTTGAACTTGTATTTTCAATTCTCTTAACTGTCCAGTTATAAAAGAAATTGAATTCTCATCTGGTTGATTGAGTAAGGTAACTTTATGCTCAAGTCTTTCACAAATTTGCGTCAAAGACAAAATATTTGCCTTATTAACATTTTCAAGGCCAATAATGGTCTTTTGTTGGTCTTTAACTTGTACTATCTCATTGCCCAGCTTTTGTTGGACATGATCAAATGCTTTAAATTTTGCCATAATTTCTTTATTACAAGATTCAAAGTAAGTTACAAGCTTTACAGGGTCTATTTCTTTGGAAAGGATTGGTTCAATCTTTCCTCCTCCTTGTTTTTGAATTCCATCAAAGTTCTTGCCATATTGAACACATTGTCCATGGCTGTCTTTTCCTTCTTTGGAATTCTGTAATTCTGAGGGTAGGGCTTGTTCCACTTGGGCTTTGCCTTTCCCTTTGCCTTTTGCTTGCCCTTCTGGTTGGTCTTTGGGGCTTGCTTGGGCTTGTTTGGCACTTGTTGAGGCGGATTTTTGCTGGTGGATGCTTGAGGAGCTTCCACTTGGCTGTTGTCCTTGCCCTGGGCCAACTTCTTCCTCTGGTCTTCTGATAACATGCTTTGGTTTTTCAACCAAGCTTTTATCTGTTGGACTTGTCCTTTGACAGACATTGGTGTCCAACCCAATAGAAGATCTTCTGTCTTTTCTGGCCCCATGAACTTCTTCACTTGAAGATAAGAGTTCATGGTGCCTATCCAAAGACTTGGAAGGAGTTCCCACTCTTGTTGTTTTGACGCCAGGAACCAGTTTTTCCATTGGGATTGATAAATTTCCACAGTTGCCTGTTGGAAATGGTTCAGGTCTAACAGCAATAGCAGTTATGTCAGCTTCTGGACTCTCAATAAGAGGTTCAAAGGTGCTGGCTAACCTTTGGGAACTGGTGGAAGTTCTGGCATCCTCCATTTGTGCCTCTCCTCTGGGAGGACATTCTTGCCTTTTGGATTTATGGCTGGAATGTCCTGGTCCAGATCCATTTGATTGGATGGAGTAGTTGCTTCCACTTCTAGTAGGAGTCATTTCACGTCAATTTTAATAAAAATTAGAGTAAAAGTGGATTGAATTCACCTGCAGGACCTTTAAAGGGCTCTTTGGTTATTAAACCCCTTGGTGCTGGGCTGGTTTGAATTTCAATACTGGACTCTGAGGCTTCAGAGTCTGAAGAACTTTCTCTGATGGAAGACACTAGAGAAAATTTAAAAATATAAGTTATTTTATCAAATAATAAAAATAACTTATAAACTCAACTTATTGAATAAAGTTGTTTTTTATGTAATTTATGGCAAATTACGTCAAAAATAAAGAAAAATGTCTAAGATAAAAAGAAAAAATGTTTTTAGTAAAGATTTTTATTTTTAAAGATTTTTTATTTGATTTATTATTTTCTTTAAAGAAATAATAATTATGCAATTAACAAGTTAATTAATCAAAATTAGATTATTATTCACTTTATACTAGAATAACTCAAAGAATAAATTTCAAGTCTGTGATGTGAAAAAGCCACTAGTTAGACAAAAGAAATTTATTCCAAGTCACTCAATAGTATATTGTTTCAAACAATATTCTTAAGAAAAAATAACTTTATTAATATTATAAAGATTATTTATAAGGGATAAGTCCCAAAAAAGCCAATATTAAGACAAATATGGCAATTTTACGTCAAAAAACAGTAAAATAAGGTCTAGAATATGATTTATGTCCCAAAAATTGGTTTAAAATCACGGCCAGGCCCCCAAATGTAAGGTTTGTCTATGAAACTCTTGATAATAGTAACAATATCAAGAGTACTATGACTGTCCTCAGTAGAAAAATATAATATAATGAAATATTATAACCACAAATTTAAATATAATTATTAAAAAATAATTATATAAAAAAATAAATTTAATTATTATTATAATAATATAATAATAAAAAAAATATAATAATTATAATAAATTATAATTATTCTATTATTGTTATAGTCACTGACAGTTATAACAATAAGAAGTGTAAAGCTCTTAATGAGACAATTACACGTGGAAAATAAGAATATTAACCACTTATAAATAATATAAATATTATTTATAAAAAGAATTAATCACACACTGTGCAGAAATAATTCTTTATAGAATAAAATTCTATATAAAAAAACTAATAATAGATAAAAAAAATATAGAACTTTTAAAGAAAACTTACTTATAATATTTATTTAATACAACAAGTTATAAAACAACAGTTATTATATTAAATAATGATTATAAGTTAAAAACACGCCAAAAATCAATAAAATCAAAGATAAAACAACTTTTTATACTAAAATTTATGATTAAAGAGTTTTTGAGAGGAATTTGTGGATTTTAAAAGATATTTAAGATGAAAATTTTATATAATAAAAGTTATTATAGATGATTACAACAATAATCTGAATTCTATGACTTCAATTCTTTAATTTAATAAATAAAGAATAAAAATAACTTAAGAATTACTTTTAATAATAAGATTTTATATTTAATAAAACTTTACCTGTTTAAATGCCTAATATGATTGGATTGATTATGAATGATGGACAAAAACAGTGATGAAAAGACTCTTTTTATGTCTACAGAGCAGCTCTCATGATTCATAATGGATGTAGAGGGCGTGCTCAGATCAAAACTGAAAAACCATGCTTAAAAATTAAGTTCTTAATTTAAGGCAACTTATTTTTACTTCCAATTTAAAGTTACCAGTGTTATTCTTAACTCCAAGTAACTTTAATCCTCATTTAGTTTAATTATTTTAAGTTTTAATATAAAATAAGTTTATTTATATTAAAGTTCATCACATGAACAACATAAAATCAGAGTTTCAAGCAGAAATCTCTTAAACTGAATTTTTAATTAATTTTTAAAGAAATCATAATTTTCTTTAAGCTTAATTAAAAAAGTAATTTTCCAGGCTAATTACCCAGGAAACCTATTAATAAAGGATACTTAAAATTTAATTTATATATTGATAATATTAAATTCTAAGCTGTGTGAAATTTTCAAGCAAATCCATTAAGATTTGGATTTTTAATGAATTTTTGAAGTTATTACTATTTTTCCACGTAAAATAGCAATACACACAAAACCTTAAGTTTTGATAAGGTTTTGATGATTGAAACCTTAAAGTTTTAAGCTTATTTAAGCTTTTTAAGCTTGATTAAGCTTTGACAGTTCTTAAAACCTTGATTCCAAGCCTGCTTATTGGGATTTACCCTCTTGGCAGCTTGAAATTCCTGTCCAATTTAGGATAAAACCAGTTTAAACCTTAAGGTTGGATCAAAGTCTAATCTTAAAGTTTAAATAAGGTTGAAAATCCTCCAATACAGGTGGACAACCTTAATTGAATCCTTGCAGATCCAAAAAGTTGGGTACCCCAGCTCTATTTGGTCTTTTTCCTTTGTCCCACCTTTTTGCGTGGATTTTGCCCTTTTATTTATTTAAAGCCATACTATGGCCTTAAACCCTTTTAAATTGAGCTCACGCAGGATTTACATTCTGTATGGCAAATCCTTAGCCAATTTAGTAAATATACACCACACCTCAATTTTAACTAAAATTTTGGTAAAGTTGCATAAACCTTATGTAACTTTAAATTTAAGCTTAATTAAGCTTAAATTTAACAATTTAAAAAAAATGTTAAAAAAGTTACATTAGTACTGTGAGATTCTTAAATCTTCTAATAACACAAGAAATAAGTGTTTTTGGGTATAACACCCTATGGGTGTACCCTAGGTTATTTTTGGTGTAGAATCCAAAAATGACATAATAATTATAACTTTGTTTATCCAAAAAAAAGTTATACTTATTTTTTATTATTTTTTATTTTAAATTCAACTAAAAAGTCTGTTTAAGACAAATTTAATTGTTTATAAAATCATTTGTGGCCTTATGGGTATGTTAAACATACCTCACAGGCTCACAATGGCTGATCTTGGCCTAATTGTTAAACTAAAACCTTTTGGGAACTTGGTTACCATGTTACAACTACAGTAAAACTTAAGAAAATAGCAAATAACCTGCTATCTTGACGTGCCAAGGAGGTAAAGAGCTACTTAGACTCCTGTAACCATGTCAATTCTTAATGACTTTCCATGGATAAACCCCAAAAGAGTAATCAAAACCCTTTTTGGACTTGTATCCATTGATTTACCTCATAGCAACAAGTGAAGCACTGATATTTGCAATTCTACGTAGAAATGAGGTAAAAACTTCAAAACTGCATTAAAAATACAATTCGTAACGAATCTTTCTGAAACTTTCAGGACTAATGGAGAACTGTATTATTCCTAGTACAACCAGAAAAAGTTACAGTTTTACTAGTAAAATTAAAAGTTTTACTTACAGTCCATTTTTGACTATTCTACGTGAAACACTGAATCTTCACCAATTCACAGTAATTACATCCTGTGATGAAATTGGCAATAACATTGATAAATTTGAGAACTCAATGATTATTTTGGAATAAAAGAAGATTTACAGATGTTACTCCTTTTATTCTTAACCATATTGGGGTTGGTAGTCAGGTAAAAGCAGCAATTAAGTAATTATGATAATCTTACATGACAACAGATGATGCAATCAATAATCCAAAAAAGGTTTATTGTTTTCTCACTCACTGTTTTTTCAGTTTGCTCCATGGCACGCCTCTGTGAGCTGTTGTTGACCTAAAAGAAGCCTCTTCTTGCTGTTTTTTCTAAATCATCATCATCTTATTATCATTTTAAATCATTATTACCAACAAGTAAGTATTAGTTACAGTTATTCTTAAGTGTTTTAATCTTTCAGAATCAATCAGAAAGACGTGAAATCATAGAATCCAACTATATATTGTTGTAATACTGTTATAAATCCATTTTGATCCTTAAATCCACAATTCTAAGTCAAATCTCTCTATCTTATCTTTCAATAAGCTCTTTGGAATATTAGTGAGGGATTTATCATTAATTCTTAAACCTTTTCTCTAAAATTAGTTTTCTTCAATAATTATCATTATAATTATTCTTGAAAAAGATAATTATATATTAAAATAATTTTATTATTTTAATAAAAGAAGTTTTTATTATTAAAATCTTCTTGTAATTGATTCTAGTAGACAATTACTTTCTCACTGTTAAGATCACTAGTAGTGCTTAACACGTGAAAGAAATAAGTCTTTAATTATTTAATTGTGGTCATGATAATATTTTATTATTATATTTCATAAGAACAGACATAGTACTGTTGATTAATAGTAATAGTATCATCAGTTTCATAGTCACATCTTACATTTGGGGGCCTGGCCGTGATTTTATCCATAGACTTGGTTTTAATCATATTATAGACTTCATTTTTGTGTTCTAAAAAAACCACCATACCTACCACATCTTACATTTCAGGGCCTGACCATGTTTTTGAACCCTGTACCCTTAATTAATATATTTTTAGGTTCTAAAATATATTAATTTGATAATTTTTTTCTTTCATTTTAAAGTTAAAATAATTCTAGTTTTTGAAATTGTTTTGGAAATCTTTTTCATTGAGGAATTTGGTTTAATTTTTTATTGTTTTTACACGTGGCTTTTTCACATCCAAAAACTTATAAAATTATTCTTTGAGTTACTCTGAATTAATTTTCATTCAAAATCTTAAATTTTAATTTTTTCCTTTAAAAAGAATAATTTTTTTAATATTAAGAAATATAAAACTTATAAAAAATCTTTAAAAAATAATTTTTTCTCTTTTATAATTTTTTTTAGTGTCTTTAATCAAATACTGTGCAGCTGGCAACAGACTCAGTAAAAGATATATCACTAGTCCAGAATCTGAAGACAGTATTGAGGTGCAAATTGCTAAAAGAGGCACCTTATTTAACTCAGAAAAAAGCTAAATTACCACCAAAAGGTGTGTATTTTATCTTATATTTTCACCTTTTATCTTTAAATTGACGTGAAAATGATGCATACCAGAAATGGAAGCAACTATTCAGTACGACCAGATGGATGTGGACAAGGAAGAGGCAAGACCAAATCCAGAAGTGCCAAGTCTTCCACAAGAAAGACACATTTGGAGGATGCCAGAGTTGCCCCCCATTCCTCAAGGTCTGTACCAACAGATTTTGACGTGAATTCTGAGCCTGAACTGATTCATGACCATATTTCCAGGGATGAACCATTTTCAAGTGGCAGCAATAGAAATATATCAATGCCAGTACAAAAATTGGTTCAGAGCAGCCAAAGAAGAGGAGTGGGAAATATGCCCAAGCCTTTGGCAGGGGGCCATGAACTCCTACTTACACATCAAGAGCTTTCTGGGTCAGGAGAAGACCATAGAACTCTTAGGAGGATGGAGCCCCCTGTCTTGCAAAGACAAGGTCAAAAAGATAAAGATTTGGTTGAAGAACCAAAGTCTTTTATCCATAGACCAGAAGAAGGAACTGGAAATGACTCCAGCTTTGGAGACAGAGGCCCCAGTGGCGTCTACCAGCTCCAAACCAGCTCCAGAAGTGTCCAAAGACAAGCCCAAAGGACCTCAGAAGAAGCAGAGAGGTCCCAAGAACAATCAAGGCAAGGGCAAAGGCAAATCAAATTGGCACAGACCATACCCACAACGGTCCAGGATCCCCAAATTGGAGCCTTCAGCCGTGGACAGTGTATTCAATATGGCCAGAACTCTCATGGAATTTACAGCCAAGGAGCAGGAAAGGATGAACAGGACCTTTCCACACAAATAAATCATGTAAAAGTAGTATTAATGTAGAAATTGGTAAACTTGATTCAAAGTTAACTAAAATAACATCAGATATTAATGAATTGAAAAAACATGACATAAAATATACTGAATGGTATGAATTAACAAATGCCAGATTTGATTCAATTACCAATGCTTGTAGCAGAATTGAGAGTAAATGTCAGATTCAGAATGATGAAATGGAAGATCTTTCTATTTTTAAAATGAATGATCAACTTAGGATGCTACAAGATCGTGTCTTGAAGATAGTTGAAGATACCAATCAGTTTGCTACGCATTTAGCAAAAAGTGACAGTGAAAGGCAGAAGTTAAAGAATGAAATCATTGCAAATTTAGAAAAAATTCATAAGAATTATGAACCACATATGCCAAGACATTCTACACCCTTGACTGAAGAAAAACCTTCTGTTAAAGGTAGTTTTACCCCACTTCTAGGAGAAAATGTTATCTGTGTCAAAGATATTCCCAAATTAAAAGAATGGCCAACATTCTCTGGTGAAGGAGAATATAACCATATTGAGTTCATCAGGAATATTGATATGTTACAGGAAGACTTTAATATACCTGATGAAATCATAGTGGGGAAATTACACTCTCTGTTTAACAGAACTGCAAAGAACTGGTATTACAAGATGAGGATGGATCATGGAAAACATGATTGGTCTTGGTGGAAATCTGAAGTGATTACCAAATGGGCCAACAATTCTTGGACATTTAAAATGGAAAATGCTTTTGAAAGTGCCATTTTTAACTCAGAGAGAGATAAACCACTTACTTGGTTCTTCAAACAAAAAGACAGATTATCTGCTCTACACCCAGATATGTCTGACACTATGATTAATATAAAATTTTAAGAAAGTGTGGAAGAGAACTGGAACATTCTATCAAAAGCAGATGTGTGGAACCTTGTTCAACAGGGGACTACATGAATGCTATGGAGGATATCATTACCAGAACAAGAATTGGTAAGACTTGGATTAAAAACCCAATAGAGTCCAAAATAGTCACAAAGATTCCTAGAGAGGAAAGAAGACCAGAAAGACCTGTCTTGAAGTGTCATAAATGTGGAAGTACTTCACATTCAGCCAACACTTGTCCTAAGAAGACAAAGATCAATGAAATTCAATTCATTGAAGAAATTCAGTGTACTGAAGAGAAAGAAGAGTCTGATCACGATTCTGCAGTCTCTGAAGATACACCAGTGGAAGACTATCCCTTTGAAAACATTTGAGCTTTCTTTGAAGTCACAGAAGTCCATACTCACTTGCCACAGTACATTGAGGATTGCTGCAACCTGATCAATATCCAAGATGCCAGAATTTGTAAAACAAAACCTGCTAGAGGAAAGGGTTACACTGCTGGGGCATCCTGTATCACATCAGTTTTGATGAGTGATATTGAAGCCAAAGTAAATTTGGATACAGGGGCATTTTGCACTTGTGTAGGCAACGATTATCTCCAAATTATACTTCCTGAATGGAAAAACCATCTATTACCAATAGAGGGTGTGCAATTTAGTTGTGCCAGTAACAATATGTACCCCTTGGGTATATTAGACACTAATCTTGTATTTCCACATCCAGCAGGGAGTGTAAGGATGAAAACTGAGATTTTTGTAATGGATAATTGCACATCTCAGCACATCATTCTTGGAAATGATTACTTGAATATCTATGGTACTGGCATAAATAACCATAAAGACAGATATTTCACAATTGGGGATAACAAGAGACAAAAATTTGCTTTTTCCAATATGCCAAAACAAATATCTGTAGTATCTTCTGTCAAGGATACTTACAAAAATGAATTTGTGTCTAATCAACTTGTTGAAGCACAAATTAATCCATCATTTTCGCCAAAAATGAGGAATGAACTTATTAATGTGTTATACACATACATAAATGCATTTGCCTCTGATAATGAACCATTAGGTGCTATAAGGGGACATGAAGTTGATATTACTCTTAATATTGACAGACCATATCCTCAAGTACTTAGAAGACCAACTTATCCAGCCAGTCCCAGAGCTAGAGAAGCCTTGGAAAAACATATCCAGGAGTTGATCCAACTTGGTTTACTAAGAAAGGTAGGCCATAATGAGGAAGTTGAATTAACAACACCTGTTTCAATTGCATGGCATAATGACAAGTCAAGAATGGTTGGAGATTTCAGAGCATTGAATACCTACACAGTTCCAGATAGGTATCCAATCCCTAGAATTCAAGAAACCTTGACTCAATTGTCTAAATCCAAGTATATAACATCAATGGATGCATTGAAAGGTTTCCATCAGAATGTTTTGATGCCTAAAGCTAAGAAATTACTTAGAATTATCACACACTGTGGTATTTATGAGTATCTTAGAATGCCATTTGGCATTAAAAATTCTCCATCCCATGATCAAAGAATGATGAACACAATCTTTCCCAGAGAATTATCTGAAGGATGGCTTATCATTTATATTGATGATTTTATCATATGTTCTGATTCATGGTCTTTGCAACTTGAAAGACTTGCAAGAGTACTTCACAAAGTTGCAGAAGTGAACATGAAAATTTCACTGGAGAAATGCAATTTTGTTTTTGAAGAACTCAAAGCATTAGGACATATTGTTTCTGGTTTAAGCTTGGGTATTGACAAAAACAAAGTAGCAGCAGTGTTACTTAAGCCAATACCCCAGAATAAAAAAGAAATGATGTCTTTTCTTGGGTTTGCCAGTTATTATAGGCAACACTTGAAAGACTTTGCAATTCTAGCCAAGTCACTTTATAGAATCTTTGATCAACAGACTGTATTTTAGATGACACAGGAGAGAATTAAAGCTTATGAGAAGATAAGGAGAGCTCTTACAGAAGCACCTTTACTCCTCATGCCTGACTGGAATATTGCTTTTAAATTGTACATTGATGCATGTGGAGATGGATTAGGGGCAGCCCTACATCAAGTCCAAATTATTGATGACAAACCTACAGAAGGACCAGCTTGTTACATCTTAAGGCAAATCAAATCAACAGAATCCAGATATGGTGCAAGCCAAATGGAGTGCTTATGCTTGGTATGGGCACTTGAGAAATTACACTATTATCTTGATGGCAGTGATTTTGAAGTGATAACTGACTGTAAGGCAGTAAAATCACTTCTTAACATGAAAACTCCCAACAGACATATGTTGAGATGGCAAATAGCCATTCAGGAATTTAGAGGAAACATGACTATAGTCCACAAAGCAGGGAAAATTCACAAGAATGCTGATGGACTTAGCAGGTGGGCATTAGCCAACACTCCTGATAACCCAGCTTATGTACCCTTGGAAGCTGAACCACAGATTCCAATTCAAGGGATTAATATGACTGATATTGGGACTGAATTCTTTGAAGAGGTCAGAGAATCTCATAAGCAAGACAAGAATTTCCATATCTTTACTTCTTTTTTAGATAAAGACTGCAAAGATACATCTTTGGTAAATGCACTAGATGAAGTTTGGAGAAATTCCTATTCTGAAGGGAGATTCCACTTGTTTGATGGGATTATTTACCACAGAACCAAGCATTCTTGTGTCATGACATTATGCAGCAGATTGCTCATCAATACAATTCTTCATGAATGCCATGATAGCATCTACTCTGGACACCTGTCAGAAGACAGAACCCTTGAAAAAGTAAAGAACTGTGCATGGTGGCCATCTTGGAGAAAAGAAACCATTGAATATTGCCACACCTGTGACAGATGCCAAAAAGCAAACAGGAGTACAGGCAAGAAATTTGGACTTATGATCCATATTCAAGAACCAAAATCCCCATGGGAAGTTGTTCACATGGATTGGGTGACAGCACTTCCTCCAAGTGGTGACAAAAGCTATAATGCTTGTTTAGTCATTGTAGACAGATATAGCAAGACTTCCATATTCTTACCATGTCATAAAGATGACACTACTATGGACACAGCTTATCTTCTATGGAGTAGAGTTATTTCTCATACAGGATTACTTAATAATATCATAAGTGACAGAGATCTCAAGTTCACATCTGCACTTTGGACCAATCTTCATAGATTTTTTGGGACTAAGTTATCATTCTCTACAGCATATCACCCTCAGACAGATGGGCTAGCAGAGAGGATGATTCAAACTTTAGAAGACATGATCAGGAGATTTTGTGCTTATGGGTTAGAATTCAAAGACTCAGATGGCTTTACCCATGACTGGTGCACTCTGATACCTGCATTAGAATTGGAATACAAGACATCAGTCCATTCTTCCACAGGAAAAACTCCTGCTATGTTAGAAAAAGGATGGAATCCAATAATCCCAGCAGACACACTGAGGAAAGACTTGATTGACATTCATCCTGCAGCTTCCAGCTTCAAGATAATTCTTGATAAAGTAAAACATCATGAAAAACAAAGTATTGATGATGCTTTTGATTATGCAAAACAGAAGTGGGACAAAATTCATAAAGTACCAGACTTCAAAGTAGGGGACTTAGTTCTAGTTTCAACCTTGAATTTTAATAATATAAAAGGCCCAAAGAAACTTAAAGATTCTTATGTAGGACCTTTTGTTATTGTTGCCTTGCATGGAACCAATGAAGTTCAAGTGGAATTGAGTGGTGAATTGGAAAATAAACACCCCACCTTTCCAGTCAGCTTGATAAAGCCTTATCAACCAGCTGATAAAGAATTGTTTCCTCTAAGGAACCCAACTCCTTTAACTGTCCCACCAGTGGAACAGAATGAAGACAAAAAGATAAAGAAAGTCATTCAAGAAAGGAGACTTAGGGGTAAAAATCAGAGAGAATATCTTGTCAGATATAGAAATCCAGTACATGAAGATGAATGGCTGGAAGAATCAGATATACCTGACTCAGATAAACTCTTGAGAAGATTTAGACATGAAAGAAGGCCACAAACCTGAATATGTCTATGAATGTCCTTTAAATTACTTGATCTGAGTAATGTAAAGAGGTTGGACAGTGGGCGTTAACCCCCCTTTGAAGCTTTTTTATTAGTTCTATCATTGATAAAATTGTAGTACAATTTTGTTTTTTGGTGGGAGGGAATGTGAGCCTTGAGGTATATTTTACATACCCAAATAGGCCACAATTATCTTAAAAATAAATTTTGAATTATGCATAACTCATACGTCATGCATATATCCAAAATTCATCATTTTTGATTACAGAAAAGATGAATAGCCTTTTATGGAGTAAGTAAAGCCATGGATTTAAGGCCAGATTTGGATTCTAAACTAAAATTCACCTAGGGTAGCTCCATAGAGTGAATAAGCTCAAATTAACTCTTTGAGGTGGTAAAATGGAAAATAATTCAATACCACATAAAAGATCCATGAAAAGTTTTGTTTTTCTTAATTTCATGCCAAAATAATGGGAAAGTGAGAAATCCCATGTTACATGTACATTAAGAATAGTGTTATGCATGTTTTGAGCAATTAATATCATGGTATTCTTACATGGACTTTTGGTACACCCATAGTGGATATCTCACTTTAAGCTTAAATTACTATTTTGACGTCAAAAATAGGCAAGGGGGACAAAAGACATCAAAGAGAGCCAGGGTACCCAACTTCTGAGGCCTCAGAGGCGTGGACAGCTCCAAAGCTTGGATCCATGGCTGATCTTGGCCTAATTGTTAAACTAAAACCTTTTGGGAACTTGGTTACCATGTTACAACTACAGTAAAACTTAAGAAAATAGCAAATAACCTGCTATCTTGACGTGCCAAGGAGGTAAAGAGCTACTTAGACTCCTGTAACCATGTCAATTCTTAATGAATTTCCATGGATAAACCCCAAAAGAGTAATTAAAACCCTTTTTGGACTTGTATCCATTGATTTACCTCATAGCAACAAGTGAAACACTGATATTTGCAATTCTACGTAGAAATGAGGTAAAAACTTCAAAACTTCATTAAAAATACAATTCGTAACGAATCTTTCTGAAACTTTCAGGACTAATGGAGAACTGTATTATTCATAGTACAACCAAAAAAAGTTACAGTTTTACTAGTAAAATTAGAAGTTTTACTTACAGTCCATTTTTGACTATTCTACGTGAAACAATGAATCTTCACCAATTCACAGTAATTACATCCTGTGATGAAATTGGCAATAACATTGATAAATTTGAGAACTCAATGATTATTTTGGAATAAAAGAAGATTTACAGATGTTACTCCTTTTATTCTTAACCATATTGGGGTTGGTATTCAGGTAAAAGCAGCAATTAAGTAATTATGATAATCTTACATGACAACAGATGATGCAATCATTAATCCAAAAAAGGTTTATTGTTTTCTCACTCACTGTTTTTTCAGTTTGCTCCATGGCACGCCTCTGTGAGCTGTTGTTGACCTAAAAGAAGCCTCTTCTTGCTGTTTTTTCTAAATCATCATCATCTTATTATCATTTTAAATCATTATTACCAACAAGTAAGTATTAGTTACAGTTATTCTTAAGTGTTTTAATCTTTCAGAATCAATCAGAAAGACGTGAAATCATAGAATCCAACTATATATTGTTGTAATACTGTTATAAATCCATTTTGATCCTTAAATCCACAATTCTAAGTCAAATCTCTCTATCTTATCTTTCAATAAGCTCTTTGGAATATTAGTGAGTGATTTATCATTAATTCTTAAAGTTTTTCTCTAAAATTAGTTTTCTTCAAGAATTATCATTAACATTATTCTTGCAAAAGATAATTATATATTAAAATAATTTTATTATTTGAATGAAAGAAGTTTTCATTATTAAAGTCTTCTTGTGATTGATTCTAGTAGACAATTACTTGCTCACTGTTAAGATCACTAGTAGTGCTTAACACATGAAAGAAATAATTCTTTAAGTATTTAATTGTAGTTATAATAATATTTTATTATTATATTTCATAAGAACAGAAATAGTACTGTTGATCAATAGTGATATTATCATCAGTTTCATAGTCACATCTTACAAAATCTTTATACCATATCTGTAAAACCAGTACTTATTAAGATAACCTGGATTTATGCACTTTTATGATCAGTGCATACATTCATGGTTTTTAGATAATATCTTTTCAATTACAAATGATGAATAATCTATCAAAAAGAAAATTTAACAGAAAATAGCTGTGAAAATAGAAATATAAGCTTTATTTGGAAGGCTATAAACAAGGTTACAGAATATAAAGGAATATTATGCAAAATAGCAATAGCTGTTGACCACTCATAATAAAATGTACCCAAAACTTAGAAATAAGTAGATTCTCAGATTCAAATAGGTCATATGTGAATAATGAAGTAATTTTTTCTAGGATATTCAAGGTAAAACGGCTTGAAATTATGGCTTTAAGTTTAAAATAGCAAATTTCAACATAAAAGATAGACTACGAGAAAACTCATCAAAAATAGAGTTTTGATTATGTAAAAAATTACTCTTGAAATATTAGTACTTATATAAAAAGATATCAAAATTCAATCTCTGAATTGCATTAGCATGAATAACTTGAAATTCATTAAGGATCAAAGTTGAGGGTTGAAAATGCCCATCTCTGATAATTGATATTAATCTTTTTTTAGCGTAACCATCAAATAGGAGATTAAACTGGTGGAAATTAATATTTTATCATTGATAATATGAAATTTCACAAAAAGAAATCATTTCTAAAGCGTATGATGTCAGCAACATCAGATTTGCAGTGATAACTGTAGAAAAGATGCAATAATGAGATAAAAAGGTTTAATTATCATATAATCATCACCAAATCTTAAACTATAAATCAATTCCAGTGGATAGAATCAATAATCCTGCACTAGAAGGAAGGGTCGTTCCTATAAAATTACCTCCTCTTCCTCTTTTTCTCCCTCAGACACATCAAATGCAACAAAAAATTAAATCAAAAGGTAATTTCTTTCTTCTTTAGATATAAAACTCTTATATTATGAAATAAAAAAGAACCATATTTCCGTAATCACTATCTTTGACATTATCACATCAATATTCTTGTCTTTTTGCTAACAATCTCATAAAAATATTTCAATCCACATAAAAAGAGTAAAATTTGTAATTCTCTCTATTTTTTGTTGATAATGAAATTTAAACAAGTTTTATTTATAGGGTGTTGGTAAAAACATGTAAGCAAATTGGTAAAAACACGTAAGGGGTTCCCTGGGCCCATTTTCAATTAAAAATGAAACACAATTGGGCCTGTATTGGGCCAAAACATGCCCAAAAGAGGTCTTTTCCCCACAAAACCTCTCTAACTCCAAATTGTTTCTGATTTTTTTGCCCAGCCCCCCCGAAATAACAAACAAGCCCAAACACCCCAATAATCCACAGTATCCCCACCCCAAACCATTGGTTTTTTTGGAAAACAGCATTACCAAAGCCATTTTGCAAAGCTTTTCACACTTTTTTTTCTTTTTTCCCCCCAAAGACTGCATTTTCCACCACAAAAACCTGCTTTCAAGCCTCTCAATTTTCAATTTTTTTACCTTCCCTCATCTATTAATCCCACATTTAAACCACTTTCTTTCACTCTCAACCACTTCTGTTCATTTTTCACACCTTTTTTCACCTCTTTTTCACATTGCGAGAGGTTCTTACCCCATTCCAAATCCCCCAATTCCCCCTTTTTTTAACTTTTATACATAATTTTCATTAAAAAAATGCTTCAACCCCCCACTGAAGGTGAATTTCAGACCCTTGAGCTTCTTTGGCAACATGTGCATAATGTTGCCAGGGCTCAGGGGTATGCTGTGTCCACCTTGAGGTCCAATATGACCCACAACCAAATTGAAATATGTTGTGACAGGTCTGGCACCCCAAATCCCAACAAAAGCCCCTCCAAAACAGTCACCTCAAGAAAGCTTGACTGTCCTTTTAGACTTTATGCCAGGAGATATTCCAAGAGTACCACTTGGACTCTTAAAGTCAAAAATCCTGAACATAGCCATGATGCCACTGAAAATATTATGGCACATCCTGCTTTCAGGAAATTCAATGAGCAAGAAACATCCCAAATTGCTCAAATGTCTGAATCACTGCTCATGCCAAGGCAAATTCAGGCCCAATTATGCAGCCAGAGGGAGTCTGAAAGGCCTGTAATCCTTCAAGACATTTATAACCAAGTCAAGAAAATCAAGAAAGACAAACTGCAAGGCAGAAGGCCCATTGATGCTCTTATTGACACTCTCAAAGAAGAAAATTTTGTTTGGTCCTCTGCAAGGGATTCTGAGGGACACATTACCTCCTTGTTTTTTACTCACCCCCTGGCCATAAAACTTCTTCATGGCTTTTGTGAGCCTTTGAGATATGACCACATATCCAATAAGGTCACAAAAAAGATTAATAATAATTATACCTTTAATATAATTATATTAAAATTAATTAGAATAATTATACACTAAAAATAATTACTCAAATATACAAAAAATACCATAAATTGGTACTAAAATTGGTTTAACTTAAAAACCAATGAATGAACATGTGAAATAAATTATACCATTGGATTCCCCATGGAAAAATACACATATACCACTTTTATGGCATATCTGTAAAGTCAATATTTAAGGAATTATAAGGTATAATACCTTATAAAAACCATAAAAACTTATTTATCTCAGAAACTAATGAAACAACATGTGAAATAAATTGTACCAGTGGATTCCCCACAAAAATCCACATATAAAACAATTAATAAGCTAATTCCCAAAATCAATACTTAAGGAATTATCCTGAATATATGCACTTTTTTGGTCAACGCATATATTCAGTGATCATAGCTAATATCTTCTAAACTATACATGATAGAATGATGAACCAAAAATAAAGTCACCACGTAATTACTGTAAGAGCACAGATATGAACTTTATTTTACAAGTTATAAACAAGGTTAAAACCTATGATGAAATATTGATAAAAATCAACAGAGCTGTTGACCACTTTGTTGTGAAAGTGCTCAAAACTTAAAAAAAATTACACAGTTGGATTCTACTAGTTCATTCGTGAAGAATGATGTAATTTTTATTATTAAATTCAGGGTATAACCCCCTGAAATCAAGGTTTGAAGTTTAAAATATTGAATTTCGACAGAAAAGATGAGTTACAAGAAAAATCACCAAAATTAGAGTTTTGATGATGTAATGAAAAGCTCTTGGCAGTATAATAAGGTTATGTCAGGCTATCAGAATTCACTCTCTGAATTGCTGTAGCGTGAAAACCTTCAAAGTTATTGAGGATCAAAGTTTGAGCTTAAATTGAGCTGTTATGATCACACACTGTAACCTTAAATTCAGTTTAACAGTCTTAATAGTGATAAAATTGGTGAATACTATTAGTTTATGATTAAAACTAATAAAATCCACGAAATTTGGGGTTCTGCCAAGCCTCTGATGTCATCACACTTAGAGTTATAGTGATAACTCTAAATAATGGTGCAATAATGATGTAATATGGTTTGATCATGATGTAATCACCCTCAAACCTTAAAATATTGATCAATTCCAGTGGATATGATCAGTACACGTCTACTAGAAGCCTGTTGGACTCTAGGAGGGAGGTATTTACTATAAATAGAGCTCTTTTTACTCTGTTTTCCCCTCAGACGCATCAAAAAAATTAAATCAATTAAATAAAAGGTAATTTCTTTATTCTTTAAATATAAAACTCTTATATTCTTAAAGACCAAAGACCATCTTGTTATTAATCACCATTTTTACGTGATTAAATCAATTCTTTAATTGTTTTTGCTATAAATCTCTCTAAAAAGCTCATTTCCATGTAAAATCAAGAAATTTGGTAAATTCTCTTTATTTTTATTGTAAATACAATTTGAAAAGGTTGTATTATATTCTTTTGGCGTAAAATAACTCAAAATTATTATCTTAAGTGTTAAAAGTAGGTTATTTCATCTTATTATAATAATTTCTCTCTTATTATTACTCATAATAATTCTTATTTAATATAAATAGTATTTATATTAATTTATAACTTTAATATTAGTAATATTATTGTTATTAATTGTTTTTTATTTATAAAAAACAATTTTTTACGCCTTTATTATTTGTTGGTAACAATAATAAAGAGCTTTATAATATATTAATTATTTTATATTAATATATTATTTATAATATTATATTTTTATATAATATTAATTATATTATTATATTTATTTAATAATATAATAATTTTACGCCATAATAATAATATTTCTTTATTATTATTATTATTTTAATCTTATTTATTCATTTTATAAGGACATTCAGAGTACAATAAGTAATAAATTAGTAATTTTTACTTATTGTTTCATAGTCAAACCTTACATTTGGGGGCCTGGCCGTGATATTTACTTAAAAGACCTTTAAAAAGATTCTATTTGGGTTTATCCATAATAAATTATATTTATAATCATAAAATTATATAATAATTTTATATTTTATTGATTTTAAAAGCTATTGAGGCATTTGGAAAGCAATTGTACTGTCTTACACGTGGTTTTTCACATCCTTAGACTGGCAAGAACTTTCTTTGAGTGACTCTAGTGATTAAAAAAGATAATTTATAAATTAAAAATAATTTTTATTATAATTTAATTTTATAAGAATCATATTCATTTTTTATTTTATTCTTTAAAAATAAAAATATACATAAAAAATATTAAAAAATATTAAAAACCAATAAAAAAAGTTATTTTTATTCATTTTTATTTATTTCTTTATTTATTTCATTTTTTTTAAGATATAAAAGCAATTTCTACGTGGAAAATTGCCATATCTTGCCAAAAATAACACTTCTTATAAAAAGACTTATATTTATTTGTCTTTTTTAGTGTTTGAAGATAACCCAACAGAAGACAACCAAGCTACTGTTGAAAGATTGGTGGAAGAAACTTGTCAAAGTTCTCCAACACCAGTTATCACCAAAAGAAAGAAAGCTAAGAAATTAAACTTTCCAGGGCCCACCATTCAAGACTCTGAAGGTGAGCACCTCTTTTTAAATTGCCATAAAAGAATTTTATTCTAAAATACTTTTATTTTTTCATTATGACTACCAGAAGAGGTTCCCAATACTCCATCCAATCAGATGGAGCTGGACTCAGAAGTAGAATTGATCCCTCAAAAGGGAAAAGAAAGGGAAATATCCCCAGTGGAACAGAATCCACACAAGGAAGTGCCTTATCCCAAAGGCAAGTCCCAGAAATGCCCATGATATCTGAGCCTGAATTGGAACTAAGTATGAGTAACTCAAACAGGTACAAATCACATTCAGAGGGCTCAGATAGACATCTACATGAGCCAGTACAAACAGTATTACACAGTATACAAGGACAAAGACTGGGAAATGCTGCCTCAAATACACCAAGGAGTGATGAACTCCTGGCACATCCTGAAAAAGTTCCTCAAAGAGGAGGAGATAGTGAGATACTCCAATGGATGGAATCCACTGTCATCCAAACCTCAAATCAAAAAAATCAAGGATTATCATGCCAAAAAGAGGGAGGCAACCAAGGAAGAAGCCCCAGTAGCTTCTACCAGCAAGCCTCAAGCCAACCCACTTCCCCAAGAAGGGAAGAAGAACAAGAAAAAGCATTGGAGGAAACCATATTCCCCAAGCTACAGAATCCCAAGAATCCAAAAGGATGCCATGGACAATGTCTTCAACATGGCCAGAACCTTGATGGAATTCAAGGACAAGGAAGAGCAAAGAATGAGACAACCTCATTTCCCAAAGAAATAACCTTGTCCAAAGATGTTGTAAATACTTTAACAGAAATTAAAAATAGTATATTACCTCTAAAAGAAATTAAAGACAGTTTATTATCACTACAAGAAATAAATAACAATTTATCTTCTTTAACAAAAATTGTTGTACAAAACAAGAAAGAAATTGACAACATTAAGTTTATTGTTGAAAATAATAAACCAAAAAATTTAATTGACAATACTCAAAAATTAATACAAGGACAACAAGAATTGTATAAATACATAAAAGATATCAAAGACAAGACTTTGACAATCAATTATGATGTGAGTATTGACAACCTTACAGAAAAATTAAATAAATTAAGTATTTCTGTAGAAAAATTTGAAGAAAAGACTTCATCACACCAAAAATTACTTTTGGACCATGTGGAAAAAAGTGATGAAGCAAGAATGCATCTAAAAGATGATATTCAAAGTGAAATAAGGCTTATTACAGAAAAAATGGATAAAATTAATGAGGCTAATTTAAATATGCCAAAGTTATCAACACCATGTTCCCATATAAGAAGCCCTATAAAAACAAAAGAGGAATTGTCAAATCCTTTCATAACAGACTTGAGTCACCAAGACAATAACCAAGTCTTAATGAAGGAAGCACCTCAATTAAAGGAATGGCCAACATTCACAGGAGAAGGTGAATATGACCACATGTCATTTATTAAAACAATTGACATGTTACAAGAAGACTATGCCATACCAGATGAATTAATCACTGCAAGATTACATTCATTGTTTGAGAAATCTGCAAAAAGATGGTATTATGGCATAAGACAAACAAATGGTAAAAATACCTGGTCTTGGTGGAAACAAGAAATAATCACCAAGTGGGCAAATGATGCCTGGAGGTATAAGATAGAAAATGCATTTGAAAACTCTTTCTTTGACCCTGAGAAAGATAAACCTTTAACTTGGTTCCTAAAACAAGTTGAAAGACTTAATGCACTGTACCCAGAAATGTCACAGAAGATGGTGCATATGAAAATACTTAAAAAATGTGGAGGGGAACTAGAACATGCCCTAAGAAGCAGGTGTATAGAACCATGCTCCACAGAAGAGTATATAAATGCACTAGAAGATATAGTGACAAGGACAAAAATTGGCAGGACTTGGAAAAGATTGGACATTAAAAGCCCAAACAAACCATTTATCAAGAAAGATAAATCAAAAGAATCCTTTAAACCCAATACATCCAACAATAATGAGCAAAGAAAATGCCATAAATGTGGAGGTATTGGACACTTAGCCAATAATTGCCTTAAAAAAGCAAAGATTAATGAAATTGTGGAAACAGAAAACCACAATGACAAAGAAGAAGAATCTGACTCTGAAAAAGAGACAGAAGAATCAGAAAGCTCTGAAAGTGATGAAATCAATATAATTAATGCACAAATTAATAATATTGATATAATTTATGAAGTACTGGATGTTAACTCAAACTTGCCACAAGTTGGACCATCTGACACAAATCTGACAAACATACAAGATGCCAAAATGTATAGAACCAAACCTGCAAGAGGAATGGGATATACAGCTGGAAAATCAAGTATTAGTATTGTTATGGTTGATAACCAAGAAGGAAAGGTTAACTTGGATACAGGAGCATATTGCACCTGTGTTGGCAAAAGTTATTTAAAAAACATTGTCCCAGACTGGCAAGAAAAACTTATGCCAATACAAGGTGTCAAATTTAGTAGTGCAAGTGAGAGCATGAAGCCCCTTGGAATAATTGATTTAACACTAATTTTTCCTCATCCCTCACAATGTGTCAGAATCAAAGTAGAGTTTGTAGTAATGGACAACTGTACTAGTAATCATTTCATACTTGGAAATGACTACTTATCAATCTATGGTATAGATATCTCCAACCAAAAGGATAGATATTTTACCATAGGAGATAATAAAAGACAAAAGTTTGGATTCTTAAATAACAAAAAACAAATCACAGTTATTAAGAATGAAGAAAAAATTCCAGAAAAGGAACTTTTTATATCTGAACATCTCAAAGAGGCAGAATTCAATCAAGAATGAACAGAAAAAATGAAAGAAAAATTGATTGACCTCTTATTTAAGTATAAAAATGCCTTTGCAACTGACAAAGAGCCACTAGGTGCCATAATTGGACATGAAGTGGATATAATTCTTAATGTAGAAAAACCTTACCCACCTTTATTAAGAATACCTGCTTATCCAGCCAGTCCAAGAGCTAGAGAAGCCCTAGAGGTGCACATTAAAGAATTAATGGACCTTGGAGTATTAAGAAAGGTTGGACATAATGAGCAAGTAGAAGTTACTACACCTGTCATTATAACTTGGCATAATGGAAAATCAAGGATGGTAGGAGACTTCAGAGCCCTGAATACCTATACCATTCCAGACAGATATTCAATACCCAGAATCCATGAGACATTGACCCAATTGTCACAAGCTAAGTTCATCACAGCTATGGATGCTCTTAAGGGTTTTCATCAAAATGTCTTAACAGACAATGCCAAGAAACTACTAAGAATAATAGTCCATTGTGGAATTTTTGAATACTTAAGAATGCCATTTGGGATAAAAAATGCACCTTCCCATTATCAAAGAATGATGAATACCATATTTCCTGAAGAATTATCAGAAGGATGGTTAATAATCTACATTGATGATATCATAGTTTGCTCAGAAACTTGGGAAAATCACCTGACAAGACTAGAAAGGGTACTACAGAAAATAGTCCAAGTAAATATGAAAATTTCATTGAAAAAATGTCATTTTGCATATAGTGAATTAAAAGCCCTAGGACATGTAGTATCTGGCCTTAGTCTAGGCATAGACAAAAATAAAGTAGCAGCAGTACTACTTAAGCCAATGCCTCAAACCAAAAAAGAAATGCAATCATTTCTAGGATTTGCTGGTTACTATAGACAGCATATAAAGGACTTTGCAAAGATTGCTAAATCCTTGTATAAGCTATGTGACCAACAAACAGTATATGAGATGACAGAAGAAAGAGTCAAGGCATATGAAGAATTGAAAAATTCCTTAACAAATGCCCCATTTCTTCTGATGCCAGATTGGAAACTACCCTTCAAACTGTACATTGATGCTTGTGGAGAAGGACTAGGTGCTGCACTTCACCAAACACAAATTATCAATGATAAACCAGTGGAAGGACCAATTTGTTTCATTTCAAGGCAGATAAAGCCAACAGAAGCAAGGTATGGAGCAAGCCAAATGGAATGCTTATGCCTAGTATGGGCTTTAGAAAAACTGCAATATTATTTGGATGGCACAGTATTTGATGTAATCACAGACTGTAATGCTGTGAAATCACTATTAAATATGAAGACTCCAAATAGACATATGCTGAGATGGCAAATTGCTATCCAAGAATATAGAGGAAATATGACTATTGTTCATAAATCTGGAAATATTCATAAAAATGCAGATGGTCTTAGCAGATGGGCTCTAGCAAATACCCCTGACAATCCAGCATGGGTACCACAAGAAGAGCACCATATAGAAGGAATATGTGTTACAGACATTGGCACAGAATTCTTTAACCAAGTTAAAGAAAGCTATAAGACAGACAAAAATTGCCATATCTTAAGCCAACTTCTAATGAAAGACTGCAAAGATCCATCACTTTCATCAAAACTAGATGAAATATGGAAAAAGGCATATGATGAAGGAAGATTTCACCTCCTTGATGGAATCCTTTACCATAGAACAAAACACACATGTGTTATGGCCTTAACAGATAGAACACTAATAAACACTATTTTACATGAGTGTCATGATAGTGTTGCATCTGGACATCTCTCAGAAGATAGGACACTAGAGAGGGTGAAAACCTGCTCTTGGTGGCCAAATTGGAAGAAAGATGTTTCAGAGTACTGCCAAACCTGTGACAGATGTCAAAAAGCCAACAGAGCCACAGGAAAGAAATTTGGAATGATGATCCAAATCCAAGAACCAAAATCCCCATGGGAAATAGTTCATATGGATTGGGTAACAGCCTTACCTCCAGGAGGAGACAGGAGTTATAATGCATGTCTAGTGTTAGTTGACAGGTACAGTAAAACTCCCATGTTCTTACCATGTCATAAAGATGACACAGCTATGGATACAGCCATAATGATATGGAATAAAGTCATTAGCCACACAGGCTTATTCCAAAATATTATAAGTGACAGAGACCCAAAGTTCACTTCAGCATTATGGACAAACCTCCATAACTTGTTTGGGACAAAGTTATCATTCTCAACAGCTTATCATCCTCAAACTGATTGTCTAGCAGAAAGAATGATACAAACCCTAGAGGATATGATCAGAAGATTCTGTGCTTATGGGCTAGAATTCAAAGATTCTGATGGTTTTACCCATGATTGGTGTACACTAATACCAGCACTTGAACTGGCATATAAAACATCAATCCATTCTTCTACTGGCAAAACACCAGCAATGCTAGAGAAAGGTTGGAATCCAAGACTTCCTTATGATACCCTCAAAAAGGACTTAGTGGATATACATCCAACAGCAAGCAGTTTCAAGATAATGCTTGACAAAGCAAGACACCATGCAAACAGATGCATGCAAGATTCTTTTAAATATGCAAAAGAAAGATGGGATAAAAGTCATAAACCACCTGAATTCAAAATAGGAGACTTGGTTTTAGTATCAACCCTTAATTTCAATAACATAAAAGGCCCAAAGAAATTGAAAGATTCCTTTGCAGGACCATTTATGATAAAAGCACTCCATGGACCCAATGCTGTGCAATTAGAACTCACAGGTGAACTAATGAACAAACACCCAACTTTCCCTGTAAGTCTGATAAAACCTTACAGTTCAAGTGACAAAGAGTTATTTCCACTAAGAAATAAACCCCCACTTGAGATTCCCCCCTTGGAGGAAGGAGAGGAAAAGAAAATAGTAAAAGTCCTTAAAGAAAGAAGGACAAGAAACAAAAAAGAAAGGGAATACCTTGTAAGGTATAGGAATTCAACTCAAGAAGATGAATGGCTACTTGAGAAAGATATAACAAATGCTGATAAATTACTAAGAAGATTCAGACATGAAAGAAAACCTGAAAAATAAAAAAAGTTAAGCATTATTGAGCTTCAAGACTAACAAAGTCTATTGAAGAGGTAGGACAGTGGATGATACGCTAATCACATATATCAGATTGTGGTACAATCTTTTTGGTGGTAGGGAATGTGAGCCTTTGAGATATGACCACATATCCAATAAGGTCACAAAAAAGATTAATAATAATTATACCTTTAATATAATTATATTAAAATTAATTAGAATAATTATACACTAAAAATAATTACTCAAATATACAAAAAATACCATAAATTGGTACTAAAATTGGTTTAACTTAAAAACCAATGAATTAACATGTGAAATAAATTATACCATTGGATTCCCCATGGAAAAATACACATATACCACTTTTATGGCATATCTGTAAAGTCAATATTTAAGGAATTATAAGGTATAATACCTTATAAAAACCATAAAAACTTATTTATCTCAGAAACTAATGAAACAACATGTGAAATAAATTGTACCAGTGGATTCCCCACAAAACTCCACATATAAAACAATTAATAAGCTAATTCCCAAAATCAATACTTAAGGAATTATCCTGAATATATGCACTTTTTTGGTCAACGCATATATTCAGTGATCATAGCTAATATCTTCTAAACTATACATGATAGAATGATGAACCAAAAATAAAGTCACCACGTAATTACTGTAAGAACACAGATATGAACTTTATTTTACAAGCTATAAACAAGGTTAAAACCTATGATGAAATATTGATAAAAATCAACAGAGCTGTTGACCACTTTGTTGTGAAAGTGCTCAAAACTTAAAAAAAATTACACAGTTGGATTCTACTAGTTCATTCGTGAAGAATGATGTAATTTTTATTATTAAATTCAGGGTATAACCCCCTGAAATCAAGGTTTGAAGTTTAAAATATTGAATTTCGACAGAAAAGATGAGTTACAAGAAAAATCACCAAAATTAGAGTTTTGATGATGTAATGAAAAGCTCTTGGCAGTATAATAAGGTTATGTCAGGCTATCAGAATTCACTCTCTGAATTGCTGTAGCGTGAAAACCTTAAAAGTTATTGAGGATCAAAGTTTGAGCTTAAATTGAGCTGTTATGATCACACACTGTAACCTTAAATTAAGTTTAACAGTCTTAATAGTGATAAAATTGGTGAATACTATTAGTTTATGATTAAAACTAATAAAATCCACGAAATTTGGGGTTCTGCCAAGCCTCTGATGTCATCACACTTAGAGTTATAGTGATAACTCTAAATAATGGTGCAATAATGATGTAATATGGTTTGATCATGATGTAATCACCCTCAAACCTTAAAATATTGATCAATTCCAGTGGATATGATCAGTACACGTCTACTAGAAGCCTGTTGGACTCTAGGAGGGAGGTATTTACTATAAATAGAGCTCTTTTTACTCTGTTTTCCCCTCAGACGCATCAAAAACATTAAATCAATTAAATAAAAGGTAATTTCTTTATTCTTTAAATATAAAACTCTTATATTCTTAAAGACCAAAGACCATCTTGTTATTAATCACCATTTTTACGTGATTAAATCAATTCTTTAATTGTTTTTGCTATAAATCTCTCTAAAAAGCTCATTTCCATATAAAATCAAGAAATTTGGTAAATTCTCTTTATTTTTATTGTAAATACAATTTGAAAAGGTTGTATTATATTCTTTTGGCGTAAAATAACTCAAAATTATTATCTTAAGTGTTAAAAGTAGGTTATTTCATCTTATTATAATAATTTCTCTCTTATTATTACTCATAATAATTCTTATTTAATATAAATAGTATTTATATTAATTTATAACTTTAATATTAGTAATATTATTGTTATTAATTGTTTTTTATTTATAAAAAACAATTTTTTACGCCTTTATTATTTGTTGGTAACAATAATAAAGAGCTTTATAATATATTAATTATTTTATATTAATATATTATTTATAATATTATATTTTTATATAATATTAATTATATTATTATATTTATTTAATAATATAATAATTTTACGCCATAATAATAATATTTCTTTATTATTATTATTATTTTAATCTTATTTATTCATTTTATAAGGACATTCAGAGTACAATAAGTAATAAATTAGTAATTTTTACTTATTGTTTCATAGTCAAACCTTACAGCTTTCCTCATGTCATTCTTATGGATTGTACTTATAAAACCAATAAGTACAAAATGCCCCTTTTCATATTGTTGGATTCAGCTCAATAAATAAGACCTTTTCTGGGGCTTTTTTTTGATGAAGAATGAAAATGAAACTTCATATACTTGGGCATTAAATCAATACATTGCTCCAGTTATTGTTATTGACAGGGATCTGGCCTTGAAAAACTCTATTAAGAAGCTCTTCCCATACTCCAAAGTCATGCTATGCATTTGGCACATCAACAAGGATGTATCTGCTCATTGCATGAAGGAAATTGGTCATGGAACTGATTTTGAAAATCTTATGGGCCTTTGGAATCAAGTAATATACTTCTTCACTTTATTTCATTTTATTTCACTTTTTTTCTTATTATTGTCTTTATTAATGACTTTGGGATTCTTTTCTCAGCTTATATATTAACCCATTGAAAAGTCTTTCAAAGACAAATGGAAGAAGCTTCAAAAGCAATTTAAAAATGCTGAGGTCTTGCAGTATTTGGAAAATAACTGGCTTCCTCTAAAGGAGTATTATGTGCCAGCCTGGACCAACCACCATTGCCACCTGGGTGTGGGCTCCACCTCCAGAGTTGAAGGTGGCCATGCCATGGTTAATCTTAGGCTCCAAAGGTCCACTGGTACTCTCCTGGAGGTAGTCAGGGCTCTCCACATGGCATTCAGAAAACAATTTATTGAAATTATCAACAGAATCTCCAAAGAAATGATTGTCCATGTCAAGAATTTTCCTCCACACATCTGTGCCCTCAATGGCAAGGTGTCTCATTATGCTCTTCAGATTTCCTTTGAAAATTTCAAAACAAAATTTCCTCCAAATGAAAAATGCACCAAAAAATACAACAATTATAAAGGCATTCCTTGCAAGCATAAGACCCAAAAGGCATTTTCCAAGTGCCAAAGGCTTGAATTATCAGACTTCCATCCTCAATGGCATTTGAATTTGCCTGTGAGGGTTTTTTAATTTCTTATGAACTGATTTTATTTGTCATATTCTTCTCAGGCTGGTTTTCAAGGTGATGATCAAAGTGTTGAAAAAGAAAGAAAGAATGAAGCCAAGAAAATATTTGAAGACATTGGGGAAGACCTGTTTCAAAGACCAATGGCAGAAATCACTCCAATACTCCAACATTTTCAAGATGGTTTGACTGGAAAAGTCCCATTTGATCAAATTTTCAAGAGTCAAGAGGATGATCAATATTATGAAGACCCTCTAGAATGCAAGAATATCCGTGGAAGACCCCAAGGAGCCAAGAATAAAAACAAAAGAGAACCTTCAAGATTTGAAATTATTGAAAGTCAATCCAAGAGAAGAGGAAGACCCCCATCAAAAGTGACCAGCACAAAAACTTCAAGATCCCAGTCAAATATCCCCTCTCCAATTATGGAAGTGGACTCATCTGAAGATTCTGAAGATTCTGAGGACTCATTATCTAAATCCATCAGTTCATCAGATTCACTACCCTCAGAAACTGAATTAAATAAATCAGAAGTAACCCTTAAAAGGTCCAGAAGATTGGAAATTGGAAGCAAAACATCACAAAGAAAATCACACAAGCCTGCCACCAGTTTGAATATCTATGATGCAATTGACTTGACCAGTGAGCATTATCAAAGCAATTATCACACAAGTGATGAATTCTCCAAGCTGTTTGTGAGTTTCTGATTCTTTTGAATGTAATTTTATGTTGTTTATTTTGATATTTATTCATTTTTTGAACTTATTTTATCAGATAACTGGCTCAGAAGACTTGCCCAAGTTTATATTGAAAGGCACCTTCAAGGCCATCAATGTCCAGGGTGATGGAAACTGTGGCTACAGAACAGTATCCCACTTCATTTACAAGACTCAATATCAATGGGCTGATGTCAGAGGTGACTTGGCTGAAGAAATTCACCAAAATCAAGACCTTTATGAAGCCATGAATACCTTAATTCCCTCAGTATCCTCTTATTTGTAAAGAATTGAATGGTATGAAGATGTTGGCCAGGCTCCAAAAAGCAAGTGGATGTCCATGCCTGACATGGGGGATCCAATTGCAAATAAGTATAAAAGACCAGTTTTCTTTTATTCCACAGCCCAATCTTTTTCTTTTTTCCCTTATTTCTGTCCTCCAAATGATAATCCCCCCATTTTCATCTGCTTCTTGAATAGTTGTGCTGATTTTGTTCCTTTGGACATCATCATTTCTAAAATTTATGCAGTCCCCCCCATTACTGTGAAGTGGGAGATTCATGCCCAAAAACAAGCCCTGGGGTGGGCTGATAAATTTAAGAAACACAGAATGTTGTATTTCTCCAATATTCCTCCCCCCTCTCAGAAAAAACCCACTATTTTGAAGGTTGATTCTGATTGAATGATTTTTGTATATACAATTTATGCCAATTATCCCCCTCCTCAGTCATATTTATTGCTTAAATCCCACCTCAGTCTCCTTTTTTATCAAACATGTGGAGCTTTTGTACTTGAAAATAGTCATATTACACACAAGAAAAAAAAAACAGTGGAAAAAAAACACTCATTGCGCCTTCACTTGTTGTCCCACCCAAAAAATTTCCCCAATTCATGAGCTTCTGGTTCTTTATTGTCCAGATTGAACCCTTTAATTTTAAAAAAAATGAAGGAAAGTCATAAGTGGGAAGTTATTAAATTCACTCTTTGAAAATAGGCATATTACAATGACGGGAAAAAACATTTGAAAAAAAAACCCTTTGTGCACCTTCACTTGTCCCACCCAAAAAAATTCCCAAAATTATGGGATTCTGGTGCTTTATTCTTCACATTGAACCCTTCATTTTAAAAAAAATTAAGGAAATTCATAAGTGGGAAGATTTTAAATGAATTTTTGAAAAAAATATGCCATTTTGGCATATTGGCCAAATTGGTGAAATTTGGCAAAAAAAAAGAAATTTTGAAAAAATTTGTGCTTATTGACATGCCAAGTCGGGAAAAATATAGCAAAAAAAAATAAAAAAATCCTCAAAACTGAGCCTGAGGAATTTTTTTTCAAAATTAAGGTCACTTACGTGTTTTTACCAATTTATGGTAAAAACACGTAAGGGCTTATGTGTTTTTACTAAAAGCTTACGTGTGTTTACCAACACCCTATTTATATTATCAAATTTATTACATCAAGTGTTAGAGGCTAGTTCTTTTTGCTTATTATGATAATTTTGCTCTCTATTCTTATTCTGAAATTCCATGATTTATGTCATAAATGGGATAAATTCCATGATTTATGTCATAAATGGCATAAATTCCATGATTTATGCCATAAATGGCAGAAATTCCATGATTTAAGCCATAAATGGAATAAACTCCATGATTTATGCCATAAATGGAATAAATGCCATGATTTATGCCATAAATGGCACTTTTGATTCCATAAATGGAACTGTTGATGTAATAAATGGCATTTTAAATTCCACTAATGTCATAAATTAGACTCTTTATTCCATTCATTCCATAAATGGAACTTTCAATTTACTTAAAAACATGAACAAAAAACATAAAAAAAATCCTTTTTGAGCCTACAATTGTCACACTAAAAAAATTCCAAAATTTTGGATGCCTGGTTTTTATTCTCAAGATTTTGACCTTCAGTCTCAAAAAAATTAAGGAAACTCATAAGTGGGAACATTTGTTAATGAATTTTCTTAAAAAAGTAGGCCATTTTGCCACATTTGCCAAAGTGGAGAAATTTGGGGAAAAAAAATTGAAAAAATTTGGAAATCTTGACATCTCATTTTGGAAACAATATTTCAAAAAAATTCAAATAATCCTCAAAATTAAGTGTGAGGAATTTTTTCAAAAAAACAGGCCACTTACGTCTTTTTACCATAAAATATTGTTTTGGCCATAAAATGGTAAAAACACGTAAGGGCTTATGTTTTTTTACTAAAATCTTACATGTGCTTACAAAAACCCTTGCAATTTCTTATTAAATAACAATTTTTGACACATTTGTTAATTTTTGGAAACAATAATAAATTGCTATAAAAATATTAACTTATTATATTATTTTTAAAAGCATAATCAATTTTACACCATATTTATGATAATCTTTGTTATTATAATTATTTTTAATCTTATGAATAATCAAATTAGGAAATTATTAGTACAATAAGTAAAAGCTTGGTAGTTTTTACTCATTTTTTTGTAGTCAAACCTTTCACTACTATAGTGCTTGATTGTTAGCTTGGGTAGCTTGTTGAGCAAAGATTTTGTCAATGCAAATAGTGTAAGGTCTTTCTATGAAGCTCTTTCCTAAAGAATAGAGTACTGTGACCTCCCTAATGAAAAATGATAATAAGATTGTCATAAGAAAAATTTAATTATAAAAAAACATATATTTTTTATAATTAAGATATAAAAATAAATCTGGATCTCATCAGTAATAATCTCAGAATTAATTCTTATTCTACTAATTATTATAAACTATGGGTGATATAATATCAGGGAGTAATTGTCTACAAAAATCAATGTAATCAATGGATATTGAGAATAGATCACTCAAGAACAGCTCAAGGTATTATTTTGGACAATAATTATTAGAAAATTATTTTAACTAGAATTATAAAATTTAGATAGGGTTTCGGAGAGAAGTGTTTAGAATCTATAAGAGTATGTTAGAGTAAGCTATAACAAAAAATTGAAAAAAATGTAACAGACTAACTCAGATATTTTCAAAGGATTTTGGAGATATTGTGGATTTAGAGATTTTCAAAAGATTAAAACAACAAAACTAATTGGTTTCAGAGGTTACAATACTATAAATTATATTAATATTCATAATTTAATTTATTGTAATGATTTATAGAAATTAAAATATTAAGAATAACTTTATTAACTACTAAGACTTATATTTATTGGCTTAATTGTAATATTATGCTGAAGATTGTGGCAAAAACAATAGTAAGGCAGTTAATTTTAAGTTCTCTGGAGTCTACAAGAGAAATAGAGGTCATGAAAGGAAGAAAACTGAAAATCTATGGGTGAGAAACCATTTTCCACTTTTGAATTAGAGCTTAAATCACCCTGTTACTTACTCAGATCATTCAATTACTAATTGATGGATTTCTCCTGACTACCAACCCATTTGTGGTTAAGAGATAATCAATTTACAAATTTAAATCTTTCTATATTTCAAGATATAGATTTATTTCTCAAACTTATCGATTGTATTGGTAATTTCATCACAGATCTTTTTTTGTATGAATTTTGGCAGTTTCAGTGCTCAATGTGGAATCATCAAAAATGACTATAAGTGAAAATTTCAATTAAAATTCCCAACTTATGAATTTTTTAGGCATAATGAAAGATCACCTCTTTCCACATTGGGTGTGAATATTTCAGAAAAATCCATAAATAACTATATCTTTAATGAATTTTTGAAGGTTTTATTATCTCCATCAAAATAGTAACTTACAGGTTGTTAGCTGTTTAGTTACCAGAGCTTACCAGTCCCAAAGTGCTTTTCCAGAATGGCTTATGGGAACCTTTCTGTGCCTTAGAGGGCCTAGAAACGTAGGTACCCCAGCTCTGTTGGACTCTTTTCCTTTTCCTCCACTCTGCTATAATCTTGTACTTATAGCAGTGATTCTATAATTCCATACCAAGCATCAGGCAGATTGGAATTGTACTATGTAGAATATTTTAGAGTTTTATTGAATATATGGATGCGCATAGTCTGTAATAATTGGTTCATATCCATGGTATTCTAAGAGTCCCATTATTTGTCTGTGAAATTGCATTTCCAATTTGAAATCAAGTTTCTATCTAATGAGTATGGTTTTAGAGGGTCTCCTGGTGAACAGTTCAAGTAATTTCTATTCAATCTTTACTTATGTATAGAAATTCTTTGGGAGTCATATTTGGGTATACCTGCTATGAGAGTACCCAGACCAAACTTTTGTCTTAAATCCTAGTATTTACTTAATAAAAATAGGGTTTTCATCTTCTTCAGTTTTCAGAATCTTAAATTTTGGTAATAAACATGATTTATGGGTTTTTCATGGGTATTGGTTTATTCTTGCTTTAGGCTGTGGCTTATTTGAGTAGGTAACACATACCCCAAGGCTCACAATTAGACTGATGCTCACGATTCCTTTCCTAATCGTAAGAAACACTGCTGATTCCCCCCAAGTAATGGTCACCATCGTTTAAATGCATTGTAGCTATGAAGACAGGTTTCAGAGCATCAGAAAAGGTGAATCATTGAATATTTTCCAAAACCAATTATTAACTGGGGTTCATCAAAGATCCATCAAATACAACCAAATAAAGTTCAATGGATTTCACACTCAAATACAGCTCAATGGAGTTCACACTCAAATATAGCTCAATGGATTTCACACCCAAATACAGGTGAAGAAGCCTATATCCACCCAAATAATACAAAAGCTGTATTGGTACACCAATACAGGTTTCCAATTCAGTTCAAACTAAACTGATACAAAATCAATTTAGATTAATAAATCAAGTGGGCTCTGTAAATCATACAGCTCCTGGATTCAGCAATCAAGCTCCAGGATTGCTCTTCTCACATATAACAGTCCCTCTTCACCCAGCTGGGGGTTCTCCCCCACTTGATTAATATATTGAATTTCCAAATAATAATATTTTATTTTCTTACTAAAGATTATCCCGATATTTTCTTTCAAGTCAGTCTTTGACTTCCCTCACCTATTCAGTGGAGTATTGGTGGCCATATCCTAACTAATTTTTATCTTATTTCTTAACAGGTTGAAAAAGTGATACAGGATTACTTTGTAATTGGATCTTTGTTGTTTCTATAGTTTATTGCATGTTTTTTAACTGAATTTCTTTATTTATCAAGAATTATAGTCTTTTGACATTGCTCTTATTCTTTGAGTATCTTCTTTGAGTCCTCCCTTAGTCAGTCTATTCACTGAGTTCCAGGCCCTATTCACTTAGAAGAGCCCTTTTAAAATTACATTTATTAGCTCATAATTGTTTCTTTCTTTGTAAAGTATCTCTAATTAAATAATTCAATAATTTGCCAATGATAATAGCTGTATTATTTTTATGATTTAGGATTATTTCTTATCAATTTTCATCTCACTCATTTTATTCATTTGAAAATTGATGTCTTTATCATTATTAATCAATACTAATCATTTCACTATATTCTTAATCCTTAATAAAATCTCAAATGTTCCTTTTGTATTGATATTAAGGATTTATAAGCTTTTAATTGATTTCTTTATTTGTGATTAAGATTCAAAAGGAGCATTGATGCATTGCTTCAGGATTTTTTCAATTTATTGATTGAATTTTATTTGGTGTCCTTTATAGAGCTTATTTATTCTCAAAAGCTTATTGAATTTATTGATTTGATCTCAACTACTCACAATATTAACTGCTTTACTGAACTCCTCAAGAAATAATTAGAATATGATTGAGAACTGACTTTATTATTCATTAAAAATTCTTTTAGAAATTGATTTATTCATAATATCTTGACTTTGTCATTTCCATTCCTCAAGAATGGCTCACATTGATTTCAATTCAAGACTTTTGATAGATACCTCAAGTCCTCATCAAGATTCTTTTATTTTATCTTATTTGATCAAGCCTTGAATATTTTTGATCTCCAGTATCATAAAATTCTATTTTTATTTTTCAAAAGAATGGCTGTTGAGAATAGGCCTCACCCAAGAATACAAGATCTCAAAGAAATAAAGCTGTTCTAAATCCTATGGCCAGGGTTCCTCTTAACCACAAACCATCATATCATGAACTGAGTCAATATTTGGACAGTGGACCACCAATGGAAGGAGAAGAAACTTCTAGAAGAGGAGGTATGAAGTATAGAAGATTAAGATCATTATCTGGCTTTTTGGGTGGCTATCCTGGAATTCCTCAGGGGCCTAGGATTATATTGGGGAAGAAGAAGGGGAAGAGGGGGAGGAGTCTGTGGAATAGGAAGAGTCTGATTAGACTTCAGTTGAAGAGTTCTTCTCATATTCTCCAAATATAGCCCCTTCAAATAAGCCTCTTTTCTCTCAAGCTAAACAAAACCTTTTCAAGATGATGAAGAAAATGACTGAATTCATGGAACAAATAACTAAAGATGCTTCCCCAAGGTAAGCTTCCAGAGCCCCAGAAGTCAGAACTCCATCCAAGAAGGCACCTGATTCTTTTTATGGTACTCAAGCTCATAAATTGACAGTATTCACCCAATCCTGTAAATAAATTTTCCATAATGAAACAGAAAGCTTATACTGTGACAGGAAAAAGGTTTTTTATTCAACTTCTTTTTTTACTGGAAAATCTGGAAAGTGGATTGAGGCCTATCTTGAAAATATCTCTAATGAAGACCCTTTCTACCTTCCTAATAACTGGAGACTTTTTGAAGCCTGGTTATTAACTCTGCTTGGTGATCCAAATGAAGTAAGGAAAGCTGAAAAAGAGTTGAGCAATCTGAAGATGAAGGAAAGTGATCATGTTTTCTTGTATATAGCTTATTTCAGAAGCTTAGTTTCAAGAATTGGGGATTGGGGAGAAAAGGTTCAAATTAATGTTAATAGAAGAGGCTTGGACTCAAGATTTTTGGATCAATTGGCTTCTCACCCTGGAAATTTTGATAGCTTACAAGAAATAATGGACATTAATTTGGAGTTAGATACCAGGTAACATGGAAGGAAGAAGGAAAAGGGTGGTAATAAAGAAAAGAAAACCAGTCACTTTGTTCAATTATTTCAGGCCTTGTCAAAACTTACATTGCAAGAAGTCTCACAAGAAGGGGAAAAATTTTCAAGTCTCAAAGGATACGCCTCATGCTGCTCTCCTCAATGAGGGAAGAAAGTTAATACTTTCTGAAAACAAGAGGAGGTTTCAAGAAGCTTTATGAAATTAATTTGGTGGAAAACACCCAATTTAACAATGCTTCAAGAGCCACCCAAATAGGCCTGGGCCATCAAGAGGCTTCCTTAGAAAGCAGGTTCTTGCAGCCACTATCAGGGGTAAGGGAATATAACCTTATACCCACTAAGACTCAAAGAAACAGAAGTTAACTGTGTGTATGAGCATTCAGTTTCAGGAACTCTTCCTTCTGCAAAACTGCTACAGTTTGGCCCATCAATAAATTCTATCAATACTTGTACAGACTGAATTCACCAATAAAGCTTTGGATACACTAGTCTGAAGCTGTATGATCACTAAACTCCATCAAACCTCCTTTAAAGACCCTTTACATCCATAAAGGAGCTGTATTATCCAAATCAATACAAATGAAGATTTCTCTCAAGAAAATTCACTCTTTGGATCAGGGCTAGCAGATTCTCACATACACTAGCCCCACTTTCTGCCCCTGAAGATTTTCCCCAGTTAGTTAATATATCTGATTTATTATTTAATACATACTCTTATTTCTTATTTTGAAACATTTACTTTATTTGTGTGAGCCTTAGAAGTATTTCTATATACCTAAAAGACCACCAAGAATAAAAATCATATAATTATAAGTAAAATAATCTGATTTATATTATAAAAAACAAAAATTAAAATATAGATATAAAATTGATAAATAGAATTAAACTCTCAATTATAATTTGAAATAAGATTCCTTTGAAATTTAAAATTGTGAAAACACCTTTTTACTTGGAAAAAATTAAGTAAAAATGTATTTTCAACAAAAGTATTAAGATTAACATATTTTTGGGAAAAAGTTAAATAAAAATTATTATGAATTTTTATTCAATAAATAAACCTATGAAAATTATTTTACCATTGGATTTCTCATGAAAAATAAGGTGGGGTCACCTCTGAGTAAAATTTTTGTAACTCAACTCTAAATAAGCTTGAATTAATTTTTTAGTATTTTCTGTATAAAAATTGCAAATCCCCAAAAACTCAATTAAATTCACACCAAATGTGGTGTTAAAATTAAGGTGTGGTGTGTAGCTTAGAAGTTATGACGAATTGAAGTATTTTCAATTGAGATGTCAAAATGTGCATTTGTATTAAATAAGTGAACTTTGATTTACATATGAGGTATCAATTTTTACAGTTGTTTCCTGTAGAAACTCAATTGAATTATATATTTAAAGTACAAGTATATTACATGATGAGAATTTAATAAAGAGATAAATTGAAAGGATCAATTCTGGGGGGAAAAGGAATCTTGGCTCCAAGGGTGCCAGACTCCCCCAAATTCCTGGTTCATGGGCATGGGTTGTCAAAATTCATGCAATATTTCATCACTTTTGGCCTGGAATTGAGTCACAGGGTCTGTGTCTCAATTTATGATGAGGTTTTGATACCAACCATGTGAGCCTTTGAGATATGACCACATACCCAATAAGGTCACAAAAAAGACTTAGAATAATTATACCTTTAATATAATTATATTAAAATTACTTAGAATAATTATACATTAAAAATGTCAGGTTGATACTATGATAAAGGTATAACTAGGCTAATTACAACTTTAACTGTGTATGCGACACGGCTAAAAATGATTTAAAAAGTTTTATAAAGATGTTATAATAAAATAAAAGGGTTCTACTATTGAGAAATAGTGGTGGTGAGCGCTATTGAGAACCCTGGGTGCAGGCTTTATCTGTTAGATTACAATAATTAAGATTATAATTATACCTGATTATTTAACCAAGAGTAAAACTGTTTTTGACAGTTTACTAGGTAGGTTATTCAAGAGCAGGATGAGGAAAGGCTTTTGGCTGTGAAAAGCCCTCCTTTTATCCTAAAATTGAGGTGGAAAGGCTGCTAGACCTTTCCACGTAGAGGAAGTGAAGGTTTTTCACTCTCTATGACAGGCTTGTGGTTTGCAAACAGCCTGTATACCCTGTATTTGGCTCAGATGTGGTTTTGAAACCACAACTGGGCAGTTTTCACCAATACAGGGTGAAAATTTTCATCTGGGGACCTCACAGCCTGATTCTGACGTGTATGACGCGTAGAATGCTGTACAGAAACTGTATGGGACCCCAGTATTGACTGACATATGAGGTATTGAAGTAAAAACATGCTTCTTCGTCTATTTGACACCTCATCTTCATGGTTATGGGATATTATCCCATGGTAAGGCTGTATCTGACAGCAGGTGGGATTTTGACCTTAAAATGGTCATACCACTGTCAGTTTTTGAGATATCAAGCTCAAAGTTGGTTCATTGAATAGCTCTGTATGAGCTCTACACAATGGTACCCAACTTGACATGGTTATCATTAAATATGACAAAGTTATCCCATGTACAAGTATTTTTGTACATTGGCGTGGTCTGGTCAAAAGCTGTATTAAGCTTGTTTGGCCAATAACTTCTGTTGTAGTTGAGTTATGAGGAAATGGATGGCACCATCAGATAGCCCTGATTGTTCTCTTTCCAAAAAGACCCCACTTTAGGTATCTCACACTAAAACTGTAAAAGTTAGATGAGTGGTGAATGTTTTGTTCACCCTTATTTGGTCTGAATTTGACCATAACTCAAGTAATACTGGTGCTAGCTCAGTTTGGATGGTACCATTGGATAGCCCTGGCTTAGAGCTTCATTTTGAATACCCATTTGATGGGGTTAAGCCTCTCCTTCTAGATTTTAGATGAGAGGTGAAAATTAAGGTTTATGCTCAGCAATAACTTTGAGCAGGAATAACTTTGTTATTTCTTGTCCTATGGTAATGGGACTTATATTTTCAGAAAGAGGTGAGTTTTCTCTTTCGTTTGATACCTTTTGAGCTAATTTGGCTCAGCTCCATGTTATGGTGGTATTTTGGCTATACCATTGGTTTATGGTATTTTGGCTGTCATGCTTGTGCTCTGGTTTTGAGTCACAGGCTGACATACCCTCCCTCTAAAAAGGCTCATCATTGATGAGACTGTTCAGTCCTCCTAGAGGCTCTGAATCTCCTTAGATGAAGATTCCTATCTGGTATGGCATCTTCTGCCAACCATTTGTCTTTTTCAGCTGTCTGGTTCTTGAATCTGACTAGATATTGTCTCTGATCCTTCCCATTGAGTCTGATTTTTCTGGCCCTGATGATTTTACTCACAGGTCCAGGAGAGTCTTCTACTTCCACTATTTCTGGTGGAGTGATGTTTTTCTTCCTGGAGGGGAATTTATCCTCCTCTGTTTGGAAGTATGGTTTGACCAGGCTTACTGGAAAGACTGGGTGTTTCCTAGAAAACTCCTCAGTGAGCTTGACCTCTACTGCATTCTTCCCTATCAACTTAATGATAGTGAAGGGCCCTACAAATGAGTCTCTCATTTTCTTGGGTCCTTTGAGATTGTTAAAGTTTAGTGTAGACACTAACACCTGGTCCCCTTCCTTGAAGTCAGGTTCCATATGTGATTTGTCCCACCTCTGCTTATTATACTCTTTGGCCTCAGCTATGCATTTGGCAGCAGTATCACAGGCTTTCTTCCACATATCATGGAAGTCTTTGGCTGTGGGGTGGATGGTCAGAAGATTTTTCTTCAAGTGATCCACAGGTAAAAGGGGATTCCACCCTTTCTCTACCAGTGCAGGTGTTCTTCCTGTGGTAGAGTGCTGGCTTGTATTATAGGCCAGTTGGACTGCTAGTAAGAGGGTTACCCAATCATGGGTATATCCCTCATGGTCCTTGTATTCCATGCCATAGGCACAGAACCTCCTGAGGATGTCCTCCATTGTTTGGATCATCCTCTCAGCTAGGCCATCTGTTTGTGGATGGTAAGCTGTGGAAAAAGCAAGCTTGGTGCCAAGCATGTCATATAAATTGGTCCAAAATTCAGATGTGAATTTTGGGTCCCTGTCACTAATTATGATCTTAGGGACTCCACAGGTGGATATGATGTTATTCCAAAATAACAGAGCAGTGTCCATGGCTGTGTCCTCTTTATGGCATGGTAGACATCTCATGCTCTTGCTGAACCTATCAACTATGATTAAGCAGGCATTGTATTTTTCTTTGCCTCCTGGGACAAGTCCTGTGACCCAGTCCATGTTGATGGTTTCCCATGGGTGTTTGGGTTCTTCTATGTGTTGAAGCAACCCATATTTCTTCCCATGCTTTCTATTTGCCTTTTGGCATCTTTCACAAGTGTTGATGTATTCACTCAACTCTTGCTCCCACTTGGGCCACCAAGCTGTGCTTGCTACCCTCTCTTTAGTCCTGTCTTCACTCATGTGTCCCATGTAGGGGCAGTCATGGCATTCCTGCAGGATTAAAGAGATGTGGTCTCTGTCTATCACTGTGAGTGCACTGGTGTGCTTATCTCTGTGATAAATCAGGCCATCTATAAGGAAGAATTTATTGTCCTTATAGGCCCTCAATCAGGGTTCCTCCAGCTGGGTTTCCAGTTCTGGGCTCCTGTATTTTTGTTGAAGGAGTTGGAGTGGTATGCTACACTGTTTGTGTTTAGCATATGATTTCAGCACTGCATTGAAAAATTCAATGTGCAGTGCTGAGGAACTTATTCCCAGTATGGGGGTTTCTGTCCCTTTTGAATTAGTGTTTCCATTGTCAAGGGTACCACTCCCTGGTGCCCATTCAGAGAATCTGAAGTTCTTCTTCCTATTTATTTCCATAAAATGGATAGGATTTTTTGCAGCAACTTCAGGGTCATAAGCTGGATTGCTTTTGACATTTTCCAGTGGCCATCTGCTAAGGCCATCTGCATTGGTATGGCTTTTACCTTCTTTGTATATGATGGTCATGTTCCCTCTATACTCCTGGATGGCTATTTGCCATCTCAGCATGTGTCTATTAGTAGTCTTCATGTTTAGTAAAGACTTCAAGGGTGTGCAGTCTGTGTAGACTTCAAAGACTGCACCCTCCAAATAATAATGGAGTTTTTCTAGAGCCCAGACTAGACATAGACATTCTGTCTGGGTGGCCCCATACCTAGCTTCTGAATCTTTCAGCTGCCTGGAGATGTAACATATCACACCTTCTCTTGGTTCACCATCCACAATTTGTCTTTGGTGAAGGGCTGCTCCCAAGCCTTGGCTTCATGCTGCATCTATATATAACTTGAATGGTAGTTCAAAGTCAGGCAAGATGAGCACAGGTGCATTTGTGAGTTCATATTTGATTCACCCATATGCATCCCTCCTTTCCTTGGTTATTTCAAAAGCTACATCCTTTGAGCATAACTTGTATAAACTACTAGTTATGTGGGCAAAGCTTTTGATGTGGTTTCTATAGTAGCTAGCAAGTCCAAGGAAAGATTGCATCTCTTTGATGTTCTTTGGTACTGGCTTTTGCAGTACTGCTGCTACTTTGTTCTGGTCAATTGCCAGACTAAGGCCTGAGACTTTGTGTCCTAGAGCTAGTAGCTCTTGTTGGCCAAAATTACACTTTTTAAGTGAAATTTTCAGATTGATGGGTGTACATTTACTTAGCACTCTGTCTATGTATTGTACATGGTCTTCCCATGTCTCTGAGTATATAGTGATATCATCAATATACACTACCATCCAGCCTTCCATTATTTCTTCTTGAAATATGGTGTCCATCATCCTTTGGAAGTGGGCTGGTGCATTCTTGATGCCAAATGGCATCCTTGTGTACTCATATATGCCCATATGGCATATTATTCTGAGTAATTTCATGGAGTTTGGTTTAACTCCATTTTGGTGGAAGCCTTTCATACAATCCATCTTGGTTATGTATTTGGCTTTGGCTAGCTTATCCAAGGCATGAGGTATCCTTGGTATAGGGTACCTGTCTGCTTTTGTGTAGTTATTCAGGGCTCTGAAATCTCCACACAATCTAGACTTGCCATCATGCCAGGTGATTAGGACAGGAGTGGTGATTTCCACTTTTTCATTATGTCCAATCTTCCTAATGACATCCATGTCCAGGAGTTCATTGATATGTTTCTCAATCTCTTTCCTGGTCTCCAGACTTGCTGGGTAAGGGGGTCTCCTTAACATGGGTGGATAAGGCCTTTCTACATCCAGATGCAGTTCTATATCATGGCCTTTGATCTTGCCTAATGGTTCTTCACCAATGGCAAATGCTGGTCTATTCTTCCTCAGCATCTTCAGTAAACTTAGCTTTTGTTTACTGGTGAGGGTAGTGCTAAACTGTCCCTCTCTGAATTCTTTCAGAAGTTCTTCCAGTGGGTCCTGAGAAGATATCTGATATATATCAAGAGAAAATTTCTTTTCCTTGTTAGTACCAATGGTAATATGCCTATTTTTACTGTTGTAAATATCTATGCCATACATCCTCTGGTAATCTGTTCCCAGTAAAAACCCTTGGATGTGGGCATCTTCAAGCACTACAAACTCTGGGTTGAGTCTGATATTACCTTTTCTGTGGGGTATAGTTATCTCTTTGATAATTGTCCCAATAGAGGTCATCTTTCCAGATGCACTCTTAAAGTTCTTTGCCTTGGTGGGCAAGAGTTCTTTTTCCCAGTTTGGGAAGTGGTTATCTAGATAATTTCTGGCCACTATGAAGCAGTGTGCTCCACTGTCAATGATGAGTGGGTGCTGAGCATTGTCAATACATACAGTCATTTTTGTGGCTGTTCCAGGTATATATGCCATTCCTTTGGTTGGTGTAACCAGGAATGTTTGTGCATCTTGTGTATGTTTACACAAGTTCTTGTTGGCAGTGTCTTGTGGCATGCCTGCTTCCAACTGTATATCCTGGATTTCCAATGGGGTTTCCTCTTGGTATTCCACTAGAAGTTCCTCTCTTGGGTCTTGATCATCATCAGATAGTTCTCTGATGGCATCTCCCATAGAGTCTGATTCAGAATCCTCTGTTGGAGGTTCTTCTTCAGGGACTTTTTCTATAGCATAGACTTTCTTCTTTCCTTTTGGACAGTTGTTGGCATAGTGGTCTGTTGAACCACAATTGTGACAAGAATTCTTCTTCTTTGCCACTTCTGCCACTCTTTCTCTGGGTTTGTCTTTAAACTCCACCCTGAAAGGTTGTTTCTCCTTGAAACTATTGCTTCTATATGGGGTGAATTTCCCTATATTTGTCCTTTTCCTTATGTCTTGTAAGGTATTGGCTATATCATCTAGAGTGCAATTTTGGTTGCATCTGCACTTTACTTCATGCTCTAGTTCTCCTGGAAGTTGTGTCAGAAGTTTATGATTCCTCATTTGAATGTTCATTTGAGGATCAATGGCTTTAAGTCTTTTAGACTGTCTGAGACACCACTCATATGGATCTTTGTCCACAGAGTATTTGTCATTTTCAAATGACATGGTCTTTTGCCATATCCAAGTTCCATTACTGTACTTTTGGATTATTTGACTCTTCCACCATGGCCAATTTCTTCTGCCATGGATTTCTTTCATTTCAGTGTACCATATACTTGCATGACCTTTAAATGCAGTATTCAGTCTAGCAGTAATCCAGTAATCTGGTATGCTTGGTACATCAATGAAGAGTCCATCAATATAATCTATGAGTTCCATATGATCATATTCTCCTGATCCAGAGAATTTGGGCCAGTTTGAGGCCTCAGGAAGCTGTTTCAAGGCTTCCTTCTCTGAATAAGACATGCCATCTCCATCCTGGTATTGTGATGGAGATCTTGCCTTATTCAACAACATGGAATCTGGTTTGATGTCATCTGGTTGATATGGATTCTCCATAGCTTGGCCTTGTGGTTGGGGCTTTAAGCTATGGTAGGCATCAAACAATTTGTTGATGTCTTGGTTCAGACACTCCCTGTCCCTGCTGCTATGGTGTTGTTCTTCAGAGACTTGATTCAGTCTCTTGTTGGTTTCTTCAGAGGCTTTGCTCAGTTGATCATATCCTTCCTGAAGGTTTTTAACCATCTGCTCCAATGAGGCTTGAGTTTTTCTCATCCTCTCTTGGGCAGTTGCAAATTCTGCAGCCTGCTTTGCAGAATGCTCAGTATATTGGGACATTTGCAACCACAGTGTGTCACTGTTGATGTTGCTCTCAGATGTGATAATGTTATTTTCAGTCTGAGTGGGGGTAATGTTTCTATTACTAGGACTACTGATTCTAGAGTGGTTTACAACTACTTCTGGTTCTTGTGTACTTCTTTTACCAAATCTAACAGCTTCTGGATCATGGGGTCTGACTCTTTCCTCCTCTGGTTGAAGGAGGCTTTGTTCTTGCCCTTGTTTCCTTGTCTTCTCCTGGAAACCTCCTGGAATTGTGAAGAATGGTGACTTTTGGCCACTGATCTGCTGGTTTCTGAATGGTGTGAAGCCACTGGAGAGCTGATTTGGCCTGCTCCTTGTGAACCTGAAGGAATCTGAGTAGGCCCTGTCTGGGTTAACTGTTCTTCTATAGCTTGGATAGTGGCTTGATTCTACCTTATCCTCTGTGCCCTTGCCTCCAGGAGTCTGTGCTGCCTGGTAGGGTTCCAACCCTTGGTGATTACCATAAGGTCCTTGAAGTCTATCTCTTTGAGACAGATCTTCTGGCAACTTGATCCCAGTTCTGCCCAGTGAGTTGCTAGGTTGAACCTCTTGTTGTCCATGCTCCATTGAAACAAATCTTTGAGGAGTTGGTGGATTTGAAGAACTTGATCCATATCCTTCCAGTCCTCTGGTTTGAGGTTTCTGTTGAATTGGAGTGTGAATGGCAAGGTTGATATTATCTCCCTAATTTTTTTGCCATCCACCACTGTGTCCAATGTGTCTTCTTTCAGGTCTTCTGGTTCTAGACATTCCTGCTCTATCCTCTGGCTGGTTCCTTTGGAAGCCAAGGTCTCTGAGGTATGCAGGGGACATATCAGTGTTTGCAAGCAGTCAAAAACTTTATGTTGTTAGGGTATTTACCTTTGACTGTGCCTTGTACAAATTTGTTATCTGCTGATTTGGGCAGTTTGCCTTTGGAGGTTACAACTGGGTTAATAATTGTAATCTTCCCTGTACAAGTGGTTAAGGTTGGTTTACCTTGTATTGAATCAGAGTTTCGTGGTTTTCTACTCCTCTGAGTGGCTATGGGTGTCCACTGTCACTGGTGTGTTGGCCTGTGACTGGGTTTCAAGTGGGATGTAGTTTTCTTCCACTGACTCAAAACAGGAAAAAGAGGGCTTATGTCAGTTAAGACTTCTTAAAAGGCTGGTTTTGCATGTCTAAGAATGGCCTCTGGGCTTGTATATTATTACAGTATGCCCTTGTATAATGACAGTGTAATTGAATTAACAATTTCACGTCAAAAATACAGCTTATGGTGTCCTGTCACACTGTTTGTGTGTCAGTATCCCTCAGATACACTTGTGGTTTTCAAGTGTATTCTGTACAAGTGGTTCTGTATAAGTGTTATTGAGTTAACAATACACTTAATCCACGCCTCAACTAATGGTTTTTCAGTCAGAGGTGTCCTTATTTAGTCAAGAATACAGGACTTTATTGATGGCTTATGTGTTTTTATATACAAAACACGCCAAAAATAATTAAATTCAGTGGGTATTAGCCACGTGAATAATACTCTTATAATATGAGTATGTATATAAAAAGGATAAATATATATAATATATATATTTAAATAAAGAAATTACGCCTAAAAAAAGACAAAATACTGGTTAATAAGTCATAAAACAGAGAAAAGACTTACTTGTAAGGTCCAAAAAAGGTCAAAAAACACGGCCAGGCCCCCAAAATGTCAGGTTGATACTATGATAAAGGTATAACTAGGCTAATTACAACTTTAACTGTGTATGTGACACGGCTTAAAATGATTTGAAAAGTTTTATAAAGATGTTATAATAAAATAAAAGGGTTCTACTATTGAGAAATAGTGGTGGTGAGCGCTATTGAGAACCCTGGGTGCAGGCTTTATCTGTTAGATTACAATAATAAAGTCTACAATAATTAAGATTATAATTATACCTGATTATTTAACCAAGAGTAAAACTGTTTTTGACAGTTTACTATGTAGGTTATTCAAGAGCAGGATGAGGAAAGGCTTTTGGCTGTGAAAAGCCCTCCTTTTATCCTAAAATTGAGGTGGAAAGGCTGCTAGACCTTTCCACGTAGAGGAAGTGAAGGTTTTTCACTCTCTATGACAGGCTTGTGGTTTGCAAACAGCCTGTATACCCTGTATTTGGCTCAGATGTGGTTTTGAAACCACAACTGGGCAGTTTTCACCAATACAGGGTGAAAATTTTCATCTGGGGACCTCACAGCCTGATTCTGACGTGTATGACGCGTAGAATGCTGTACAGAAACTGTATGGGACCCCAGTATTGACTGACATATGAGGTATTGAAGTAAAAACATGCTTCTTCGTCTATTTGACACCTCATCTTCATGGTTATGGGATATTATCCCATGGTAAGGCTGTATCTGACAGCAGGTGGGATTTTGACCTTAAAATGGTCATACCACTGTCAGTTTTTGAGATATCAAGCTCAAAGTTGGTTCATTGAATAGCTCTGTATGAGCTCTACACAATGGTACCCAACTTGACATGGTTATCATTAAATATGACAAAGTTATCCCATGTACAAGTATTTTTGTACATTGGCGTGGTCTGGTCAAAAGCTGTATTAAGCTTGTTTGGCCAATAACTTCTGTTGTAGTTGAGTTATGAGGAAATGGATGGCACCATCAGATAGCCCTGATTGTGCTCTTTCCAAAAAGACCCCACTTTAGGTATCTCACACTAAAACTGTAAAAGTTAGATGAGAGGTGAATGTTTTGTTCACCCTTATTTGGTCTGAATTTGACCATAACTCAAGTAATACTGGTGCTAGCTCAGTTTGGCTGGTACCATTGGATAGCCCTGGCTTAGAGCTTCAGTTTGAATACCCATTTGATGGGGTTAAGCCTCTCCTTCTAGATTTTAGATGAGAGGTGAAAATTAAGGTTTATGCTCAGCAATAACTTTGAGCAGGAATAACTTTGTTATTTCTTGTCCTATGGTAATGGGACTTATATTTACAGAAAGAGGTGAGTTTCCTCTTTCTTTTGATACCTTTTGAGCTAATTTGGCTCAGTTCCATGTTTTGGTGGTATTTTGGCTATACCATTGGTTTATGGTATTTTGGCTGTCATGCTTGTGCTCTGGTTTTGAGTCACAGGCTGACAAAAAATAATTACTTAAATATACAAAAATACCATAAATTGGTACAAAAATTGGTTTAACTTAAAAACCAATGAATCAACATGTAAAATAAATTATACCATTGGATTCCCCATGGTAAAATACACATATACCACTTTTATGGCATATCTGTAAAGTCAATATTTAAGGAATTATAAGGTATAATACCTTATAAAAACCATAAAAACTTATTTATCTCAGAAACTAATGAAACAACATGTGAAATAAATTGTACCAGTGGATTCCCCACAAAAATCCACATATAAAACAATTAATAAGCTAATTCCCAAAATCAATACTTAAGGAATTAACCTGAATATATGCACTTTTTTGGTCAACGCATATATTCAAGGATCATAGCTAATATCTCCTAAACTATACATGATAGAATGATGAACCAAAAATAAAGTTACCACTTAATTACTGTAAGAACACAGATATGAACTTTATTTTACAAATTATAATCAAGGTTAAAACCTATGATGAAATATTGATAAAAATCAACAGAGCTGTTGACCACTTTGTTGTCAAAGTGGTCCAAACTTAAAAAAAAGTATACAGTTGGATTCTACTAGCTCATTCGTGAAGAATGATGTAATTTGTATTATTAAATTCAGGGTATAACCCCCTGAAATCAAGGTTTGAAGTTTAAAATATTGAATTTTGACAGAAAGGATGAGTTACAAGAAAAATCATCAAAATTAGAGTTTTGATGATGTAACAAAAGGCTCTTGGCAGCATAATAAGGTTATGCCAGGCTATCAGAATTCACTCTCTGTATTGCTGTAGCGTGTAAATCTTAAAAGTTATTGAGGATCAAAGTTTGAGCTTAATTTGAGCAGTTATGATCACTCACTGTAACCTTAATTTAAGTTTAACAGTCTTAAGAGTGATAAAATTGGTGAATACTATTAGTTTATGATTAAAACTAATAAAATACACGAAATTTGGGGTTCTGCCAAGCCTCTGATGTCATCAAACTTAGAGTTATAGTGATAACTCTAAATAATGGTGTAATAATGATGTAATATGGTTTGATAATGGTGTAATCATCTCCAAACCTTAAAATATTGATCAATTCCAGTGGGTATGATCAGTACACGTCTACTAGAAGCCTGTTGGACTCTAGGAGGGAGGTATTTACTATAAATTGAGCTCTTTTTACTCTATTTTCCCCTCAGACGCATCAAAAACATTAAATCAATTAAATCAAAGGTAATTTCTTTATTCTTTATATATAAAACTATTATATTCTTAGAGACCAAAGACCACCTTGTTATAATCATCTATTTTGACGTGATTAAATCATTTATTTAATTGTTTTTGTTAAAAATCTCTCTAGAAACTCATTTCCACGTAAAAATCCAGAATAATTTGTAATTTTTTTTATTTTTATTGTAAATACAATTTGAAAAGGTTGTATTTATATTTTTTGGCGTAAAATATTTCAAAATTATTATATTAAGTGTTAAAAGTAGGTTATTTTCTCTTATTATAATAATTTCTCTATCATTACTCTCTTAATAATTCTCTAATTAATATAAATAGTATTTATATTAATTCATAACTTTAATATTAGTAATATTATTCTTATTAATTGTTTTTTATTAATAAAAAGAAATTTTTTACACCTTTATTATTTGTTGGTAACAATAACAAAGAGCTTTTTAAATATATTAATTATTTTATATTAATATATTTATTTATTATATTATATTTTCATAATATAAATTATATTATTATATTTATTTAATAATATAATTATTTTACACCATAATAATAATAATTATTTATTATTATTATATTTTTAATCTTATTTATTCAATTCATAAGGACATTCAGAGTACAATAAGTAATAAATTAGTAATTTTTACTTATTGTTTCATAGTCAAACCTTACATTTGGGGGCCTGGCCGTGATATTTACTTAAAAGACGTTTAAAAAGATTCTAATTGGGTTTATCCAATAATAAATTATATTTATAATCATAAAATTATATAATAATTTTATATTTTATTGATTTTAAAAGCTATTGAGGCATTTGGAAAGCAATTGTACTGTCTTACACGTGGTTTTTTCACATCCTTAGACTTGCAAGAACTTTCTTTGAGTGACTCTAGTAATTAAAAAAGATAATTTATAAATTAAAATTAATTTTTTATAATTTAATTTTGTAAAAGAATCATATTAATTTTTTATTTTATTCTTCAAAAATAAAAATATAAAAAATATTAAAAAACCAATAAAAAAAAAGTTATTTTTTATTCATTTTTTCATTTCTTTATTCATTTCAAGTTTTTAAAGATATAAAAGCAATTTCTACGTGGAAAATTGCCATATCTTACCAAAAAATAACACTTCTTATAAAAAGACTTACATTTATTTGTCTTTTTTAGTGTTTGAAGATAACCCAACAGAAGATAACCAAACTACTGTTGAGAGATTGGTGGAAGAAGCTTGTCAAAGTTCTCCAGCACCAGTTATCACCAAAAGAAAGAAAGCTAAGAAATTAGACTTTCCAGGACCCACCATTCAAGACTCTGAAGGTGAGCACCTCTTTTATAATTGCCATAAAAAGAATTTTTATTCTAAAATACTTTTATTTTTCTTATTCCTTAAACTATGACTACCAGAAGAGGTTCCAAATACTCCATCCAATCAGATGGAGCTGGACTCAGAGGTAGAACTGATACCTCAAAAGGGAAAAGAAAGGGCAATATCCCCAGTGGAACAGAATCCACACAAGGAAGTGCCTTATCCCAAAGGCAAGTCCCAGAAATGCCCATGATATCTGAGCCTGAATTGGAACTAAGTATGAGTAACTCAAATAGGTACAAATCACATTCAGAGGGCTCAAATAGACATCTACATGAGCCAGTACAAGCAGTACTACACAGTGTACAAGGACAAAGATTGGGAAATGCTGCCTCAAATACACCAAGGAGTGATGAACTCCGGCACATCCTGAAAAAGTTCCTCAAAGAAGAGGAGATAGTGAAATAATCCAATGGATGGAATCCACTGTCATCCAAACCTCAAATCAAAAAAATCAAGGACTACCACGCCAAAAAGAGAGAGGCAACCAAGGAAGAAGCCCCAGTAGCTTCTACCAGCAAGCCCCAAGCCAGCCCACTTCCCCAAGAAGGGAAGAAGAACAAGAAAAAACATTGGAGGAAACCATATTCCCCAAGCTACAGGATCCCAAGAATCCAAAAGGATGCCATGGACAATGTTTTCAACATGGCCAGAACCGTGATGGAATTCAAGGACAAGGAAGAGCAAAGAATGAGACAACCTCATTTCCCAAAGAAATAACCTTGTCCAAAGATGTTGTAAATACTTTAACAGAAATTAAAAATAGTATATTACCTCTAAAAGAAATTAAAGATAGTTTATTATCACTACAAGAAATAAATAACAATTTATCTTCTTTAACAATAATTGTTGTGCAAAACAAGAAAGAAATTGACAACATTAAGCTTATTGTTAAAAATAATAAACCAAAGAATTTAATTGACAATACTCAAAAATTAATACAAGGACAACAAGAATTGTATAAATACATAAAAGATATCAAAGACAAGACTTTGACAATCAATTATGATGTGAGTATTGACAATCTTACAGAAAAATTAACTAAATTAAGTATTTCTGTAGAAAAATTTGAAGAAAAGACTTCATCACACCAAAATTTACTTTTGGACCATGTGAAAAAAAGTGATGAAGCAAGAATGCATCTGAAAGATGATATTCAGAGTGAAATAAGGCTTATTACTGAAAAAATGGATAAAATTAATGAGGCTAATTTAAATATGCCAAAGTTATCAACACCATTTTCTCATATAATAAGCCCTGTTAAAACAAAAGAGGAATTTTCAAATCCTTTCATAACAGACTTGAGTCACCAAGATAATAACCAAGTCTTAATGAAGGAAGCACCTCAATTGAAGGAATGGCCAACATTCACAGGAGAAGGTGAATATTACCACATGTCATTTATTAAAACAATTGACATGTTACAAGAAGACTATGCCATACCAGATGAATTAATCACTGCAAGATTACATTCATTGTTTGAGAAAGCTGCAAAAAGATGGTATTATGGCATAAGACAAACAAATGGTAAAAATACCTGGTCTTGGTGGAAACAAGAAATAATCACCAAGTGGGAAAATGATGCCTGGAGGTATAAAATAGAAAATGCATTTGAAAACTCTTTCTTTGACCCAGAGAAAGACAAACCTTTAACTTGGTTCTTGAAACAAGTTGAAAGGCTTAATGCACTGTACCCAGAAATGTCACAAAAGATGGTGCACATGAAAATACTTAAAAAATGTGGAGGGGAACTAGAACATGCCCTAAGAAGCAGATGTATAGAACCATGCTCCACAGAAGAGTATATAAATGCACTAGAAGATATAGTGACAAGAACAAAAATTGGCAGGACTTGGAAAAAATTGGACATTAAAAGCCCAAATAAACCATTTATCAAAAAAGATAAATCAAAAGAATCCTTTAAGCCCAATACATCCAACAATAATGAGCAAAGAAAATGCCATAAATGTGGAGGTATTGGACACTCAGCCAATAATTGCCTTAAAAAAGCAAACATTAATGAAATTGTGGAAACAGAAAACCACAATGACAAAGAAGAGGAATCTGACTCTGAAAAAGAGACAGAAGAGTCAGAAAGCTCTGAAAGTGATGAAATCAATATAATTAATGCACAAATTAATAATATTGATATAATTTATGAAGTACTGGATGTTAATTCAAACTTACCACAAGTTGGAACATGTGACACAAACCTGACAAACATACAAGATGCCAAAATGTATAGAGCCAAACCTGCAAGAGGAATGGGATATACAGCTGGAAAATCAAGTATAAGTATTGTTATGGTTGATAACCAAGAAGGAAAATTTAACTTGGATACAGGCGCATATTGCACTTGTGTTGGCAAAAGTTATTTAAAAACCATTGTCCCAAACTGGCAAGGAAAACCTATGCCAATACAAGGTTTCAAATTTAGTAGTGCAAGTGAGAGCATGAAGCCCCTTGGAATAATTGACTTAACACTAATTTTTCCTCATCCCTCACAATGTGTCAGAATTAAAGTAGAGTTTGTAGTAATGGACAACTGTACTAGTAATCATTTCATACTTGGGAATGACTACTTATCAATCTATGGTATAGATATCTCCAACCAAAAGGATAGATATTTTACCATAGGAGATAACAAAAGACAAAAGTTTGGCTTCTTAAATAACAAAAAACAAATCACAGTTATTAAGAAGGAAGAAAAAATTCCAGAAAAGGAACCTTTTATATCTGAACGACTTAAAGAGGCAGAATTCAATCAATAATTAACAGAAAAAATGAAAGAAAAACTGATTGACCTCTTATTTAAGTATAAAAATGCCTTTGCAACTGACAAAGAGCCACTAGGTGCCATAATTGGACATGAAGTGGATATAATTCTTAATGTAGAAAAGCCTTACCCACCTCTATTAAGAAGACCTGCTCATCCAGCCTGTCCAAGGGCTAGAGAAGCCTTAGAAGTGCACATTAAAGAATTAATGGACCTTGGAGTATTAAGAAAGGTTGGACATAATGAACAAGTAGAAGTTACTACACCTGTCATTATAACTTGGCATAATGGAAAATCAAGGATGGTAGGAGACTTCAGAGCCCTGAACACCTATACCATTCCAGACAGATATCCAATACCTAGAATCCATGAGACATTGACCCAATTGTCACAATCTAAGTTCATCACAGTTATGGATGCTCTTAAGGGCTTTCATCAAAATGTCTTAACAGAAAATGCCAAGAAACTACTAAGAATAATAGTCCATTGTGGAATTTTTGAATACTTAAGAATGCCATTTGGGATAAAAAATGCACCTTCCCATTATCAAAGAATGATGAATACTATATTCCCTGAAGAATTATCAGAAGGATGGTTAATTATCTATATTGATGATATCATAGTTTGCTCAGAAACTTGGGAAAATCACCTTACAAGACTAGAAAGGGTACTACAAAAAATAGTCCAAGTGAATATGAAAATTTGCTTGAAAAAGTGTCATTTTGCATATAGTGAACTAAAAGCACTAGGACATGTTGTATCTGGACTTAGTCTAGGCATAGACAAAAATAAAGTAGCAGCAGTACTACTCAAACCAATGCCTCAAACCAAAAAAGAAATGCAATCATTTTTAGGATTTGCTGGTTACTATAGACAGCATATAAAGGACTTTGCAAAAATTGCCAAATCCTTATATAAATTATGTGACCAACAAACAGTTTGTGAAATGACTGAAGAAAGGGTCAAGGCATATGAAGAATTGCAAAATTCACTAACAAATGCCCCATTTCTTCTAATGCCAGATTGGAAACTACCTTTCAAACTATAAATTGATGCTTGTGGAGAAGGATTAGGTGCTTCACTTCACCAAAAACAAATTATCCATGATAAAGCAGTGGAAGGACCAATTTGTTTCATTTCAAGGCAAATAAAGCCAACAGAAGCAAGGTATGGAGCAAGCCAAATGGAATGCTTATGCCTAGTGTGGGCTTTAGAAAAACTGCATTATTATTTGGATGGCACAGTATTTGATGTAATCACAGACTGTAATTCTGTGAAATCACTATTAAATATGAAGACTCCAAATAGACATATGCTGAGATGGCAAATTGCTATCCAAGAATATAGAGGAAATATGACTATTGTACATAAATCTGGAAATATTCATAAAAATGCAGATGGTCATAGCAGATGGGCTTTAGCAAATACCCCTGACAATCCAGCATGGGTACCACAAGAAGAGCACCATATAGAAGGAATATGTGTCACAGACATAGGCACAGAATTCTTTAACCAAGTTAAAGAAAGCTATAAGACAGACAAAAATTGCCATATCTTAAGCCAACTTCTAATGAAAGACTGCAAAGATCCATCACTTTCATCAAAACTAGATGAAATATGGAAAAAGGCATATGATGAAGGAAGATGCCACCTCCTTCATGGAATCCTTTACCACAGAACAAAACACACATGTGTTATGGCCTTAACAGATAGAACACTAATAAACACTATTTTACATGAGTGTCATGATAATGTTGCATCTGGACATCTCTCAGAAGATAGGACACTAGAGATAGTGAAAACCTGCTCTTGGTGGCCAAATTGGAAGAAAGATGTTGCGGAGTACTGCCAAACCTGTGACAGATGTCAAAACGCCAACAGAGCCACAGGAAAGAAATTTGGAATGATGATCCAAATCCAAGAACCAAAACCCCCATGGGAAATAGTTCATATGGATTGGGTAACAGCACTACCTCCAGGAGAAGACAGGAGCTATAATGCAGGTCTAGTGTTAGTTGACAGGTACAGTAAAACTCCCATGTTCTTACCATGTCATGAAGATGACACAGCTATGGATACAGCCATAATGATATGGAATAAAGTCATTAGCCACACAGGCTTATTCCAAAATATTATAAGTGACAGAGACCCAAAGTTCACTTCAGCATTATGGACAAATCTCCATAACTTATTTGGGACAAAGCTATCATTCGTAACAGCTTACCATCCCCAAACTGATGGTTTAGCAGAAAGAATGATACAGACCTTAGAGGACATGATCAGAAGATTCTGTGCTTATGGGCTAGAATTCAAGGACTCTGATGGTTTTACCCATGATTGGTGTACACTAATACCAGCACTTGAACTGGCATATAAGACATCAATCCATTCTTCTACTGGCAAAACACCAGCAATGCTAGAGAAAGGTTGGAATCCAAGACTTCCTTATGATACCCTCAAAAAGGACTTAGTGGACATACATCCAACAGCAAGCAGCTTTAAGATAATGCTTGACAAAGCAAGAAACCATGCAAACAGATGCATGCAAGACTCTTTCAAATATGCAAAAGAAAGATGGGACAAAAGTCATAAACCACCTGACTTCAAAATAGGAGATTTGGTATTAGTATCAACTCTTAACTTTAATAACATAAAAGGACCAAAGAAATTGAAAGATTCTTTTGCAGGACCATTTATGGTAAAAGCACTTCATGGACCCAATGCTGTACAATTGGAACTTACAGGTGATTTAATGAATAAACACCCAGCTTTCCCAGTTAGTCTTATAAAACCTTACAGCTCAAGTGACAAGGAATTTTTTCCACTAATAAATAAACCCCCACTTGAAATTCCCCCTTTGGAAGAAGGAGAAGAAAAGAGAATTGTAAAAGTCCTTAAAGAAAGAAGGACAAGGAACAAAAAAGAAAGAGAATACCTTGTAAGGTATAGAAATCCAACTCAAGAAGATGAATGGCTACTTGAGAAAGATATAACAAATGCTCATAAACTACTGAGGAGGTTTAGACATGAAAGAAAACCTAAAGAATAACAAAATCAAGCATTATTGAGCTTCAGGACTGATAAAGTCTAATGAAGAGGTAGGACAGTGGATGATACCCTAATCACACATATCAGATTGTGGTACAATCTTTTTTGGTGGTAGGGAATGTGAGCCTTTGAGATATGACCACATACCCAATAAGGTCACAAAAAAGACTTAGAATAATTATACCTTTAATATAATTATATTAAAATTACTTAGAATAATTATACATTAAAAATAATTACTTAAATATACAAAAATACCATAAATTGGTACAGAAATTGGTTTAACTTAAAAACCAATGAATCAACATGTAAAATAAATTATACCATTGGATTCCCCATGGTAAAATACACATATACCATTTTTATGGCATATCTGTAAAGTCAATATTTAATGAATTATAAGGTATAATACCTTATAAAAACCATAAAATCTTATTTATCTCAAGAACTAATGAAACAACATGTGAAATAAATTGTACCAGTGGATTCCCCACAAAACACCACACATAAAACAATTAATAAGCTAATTTCCAAAGTTAATACGTAAGGAATTAACCTGAATATATGCACTTTTTTGGTCAATGCATATATTCAAGGATCATAGCTAATATTTCCTAAACTATACATGATAGAATGATGAACCAAAAATAAAGTTACCACGTAATTACTGTAAGAACACAGATATGAGCTTTATTTTACAAATTATAAACAAGGTTAAAACCTATGATGAAATATTGATAAAAATCAACAGAGCTGTTGACCACTTTGTTGTCAAAGTGGTCCAAACTTAAAAAAAAGTATACAGTTGGATTCTACTAGCGCATTCGTGAAGAATGATGTAATTTTTATTATTAAATTCAGGGTATAAACCCCTGAAATCAAGGTTTGAAGTTTAAAATATTGAATTTTGACAGAAAAGATGAGTTACAAGAAAAATCATCAAAATTAGAGTTTTGATGATGTAATAAAAGGCTCTTGGCAGCATAATGAGGTTATGCCAGGCTATCAGAATTCACTCTCTGAACTGCTGTAGCGTGTAAATCTTAAAAGTTATTGAGGATCAAAGTTTGAGCTTAATTTGAGCAGCTATGATCACTCACTGTAACCTTAATTTAAGTTTAACAGTCTTAAGAGTGATAAAATTGGTGAATACTATTAGTTTATGATTAAAACTAATAAAATCCACGAAATTTGGGGTTCTTCCAAGCCTCTGATGTCATCAAACTTAGAGTTATAGTGATAACTCTAAATAATGGTGTAATAATGATGTAATATGGTTTGATACTGATGTAATCATCTCCAAACCTTAAACTATTGATCAATTCCAGTGGGTATGATCAGTACACGTCTACTAGAAGCCTGTTGGACTCTAGGAGGGAGGTATTTACTATAAATAGAGCTCGTTTTACTCTATTTTCCCCTCAGATGCATCAAAAACATTAAATCAATTAAATCAAAGGTAATTTCTTTATTCTTTATATATAAAACTATTATATTATTAAAGACCAAAGACCACCTTGTTATAATCATCTATTTTGACGTGATTAAATCATTTATTTAATTGTTTTTGTTAAAAATCTCTCTAGAAACTCATTTCCACGTAAAAATCCAGAATAATTTGTAATTTGTTTTATTTTTATTGTAAATACAATTTGAAAAGGTTGTATTTATATTTTTTTGGCGTAAAATATTTCAAAATTATTATATTAAGTGTTAAAAGTAGGTTATTTTCTCTTATTATAATAATTTCTCTATTATTACTCTCTTAATAATTCTCTAATTAATATAAATAGTATTTATATTAATTCATAACTTTAATATTAGTAATATTATTCTTATTAATTGTTTTTTATTAATAAAAAGAAATTTTTTACACCTTTATTATTTGTTGGTAACAATAACAAAGAGCTTTTTAAATATATTAATTATTTTATATTAATATATTTATTTATTATATTATATTATTATATTTATTTAATAATATAATTATTTTACGCCATAATAATAATAATTATTTATTATTATTATATTTTTAATCTTATTTATTCAATTCATAAGGACATACAGAGTACAATAAGTAATAAATTAGTAATTTTTACTTATTGTTTCATAGTCAAGCCTTACAAACCAGGGCATTTTTAGCTGTTTCCAAGAGGGTAAAACTACCCTTAAGTTAAAAGAATATTAGTAAAAACAGCTTTAACTGATTTTGACATCTCCTACACACATGCTGACATTCTTTGAAGGCTTCAAACCAGGTATTACTATAGCAATGGCTGATCTAAGGGTCTAAAATGGCTAGACCCAGCACTTTCTTGGTCTAAACCAGGGTTCAGTGCTGCCATAATTGGCTTTTCTGTTGTCAGAGTGTTTCCCACGACTGAAAAGAGTAAATTTTGCTTTTGGAGTAAGAAAATTGGTGGCTATAAAGGAATGTCTTCTTTGCCCCACTTTCCTCTGCATGTTAGAATGTTTTCCTTTTATAATTAGTTTAAACACTGTTAAAAAATCAATAAAATATTCCAGCCACCCTTTGAAAATAATTTGAAACCTCTTAACCACATGAAAAAATCATTATAATAATTTTTACCTCTGAACCACCCCATAAGTGAATTAAAGCATCTTTCATCACTATTAACTTTCTCACTTTGTTTCCAAATTAACTCTGGTCACTTTTGGCTGTGTCTTCTCTTTAATATTATTTTTAAAGGAATTTTTTATTATATTAGTTTCCTGAAACTCTTTTCTCAATTAATTTAAATTGAAATTTCTCTTGAAGAAATGTCTTTTGTAGCCTTAAATATCCCTTGTAGAGCATTTTTGGATAAATTTTTATTTTTGGTAAAACAATAAATCTTTATATTATTCTTGTTTTATAATTATAAATTTAAAAACAACAAATGTGGCCTGTTTTCTCCTAAAAATCTCAACTCTTAACATTTTTAATCATATTTTACCTTACACAAATTTTGAGGACAGAAAAAGTACCTGATTTTTAATAAAATCTTTATATACACACCTTACAATTTGTATCAAGTTTCTGTTTGCATTTCCTCACCTGTTCAGAAGAGGTTTGGTGGCCATATCTCTATTAACTGTTCTCTTTCTTTCTGACAGGTTGAAACAATGAACTTGAACATGTTTGTGGTTGGCTCTTTTATTATTGTTTGTTGCTGATTTTTTTATGTTTATTTAATTAGAAAACCAGTTCTTATTACCATCTTAAGTTTATGCTTTATTGTATCTCACTAGAGCCTTGCATAAGTGAGTCTGAGATTACTGATTGTCAGGCTGAGTCTATGATGAAGGTGCAATAAGGCTATTTACAACCTTAACTATGACTGTGAAATGGTAAAATTTCTTGAAGAGTGGTTAGATTTTACATAATAAAAGTATAAAATGGAGTAATAAGGGCTTTACTGTTATAAAAAAGTGGTGGTGAGTGCTGTTGAAAGCCCTGGGTGCAGTCTTACCAGTTGGGTTACTATAATAAGAACTAAAATACTAACATTTAGAGTATGACCTGATTATTTTCCAAGAGTATAGCTGTTTTTGACAGTTGTACTACATAGGAGGTCAAGAGCAGGATGAGGAAACCTTTTCTGGTGGAGAGAAGGTCCCTTTTTATCCTAAAACTGGGTGGAAAAGGCTACTAGACCTTTCCACGTAGAGGAAGTGAATAATTTCCACTTCCAAAGACTGGCTTGTGGCTTTCACATGGCCTGTATAGCATTTATTGGGCTCAGATGTGGTTTTGAAACCACATCTGGGCAGTTTTCACCAATACAGGGTGAATATTTTCATCTGGGGACCACATAGCCCCTTCTGACGTGTATGACGCATAGAATGCTGTACAGAACCAGTACAGGACCCCAGTATCTACAAAACTATGAGTTATTGAAGTAAAAACATGCTTCTTCTTCTGTTTGAAACCTCATAATCATAGCTATGGGAGAGTATCCCACAGTAAGGCTGTATTGGTATAACTGTGGGATTTTGACCTTAAAACAGCCATACCTTTGTCATTTTTTGAGATATCAAGCTCAAAGTTGGTTCATTTTGTAGCCCTGAATGTGTTCTACACAATGTTGTCTAATTTGATATGGCTATCTCTAAATATGGCAAAGGTATGCCATGTACAAGAATTTTTGTACATATGTATAATTTGCTTAAAATCTGTATGCAGCTTGTTTTCCCCATAGCTTTTGTTCTAGATAGGATATGGGGAAGTGGATAAAACCATTAGATAGCCCTGAGTGTGCTCTTCCAAAGAAGACCCCACCTTAGGTATCTCACACTAAAACTGTAGAATTTAGATGAGAGTTGAATATTTTGTTCACACTTATTTGACCTTATTTTGGCCATAACTCCTTTAGCTCTGGTGCTAGCTCAATTTGTATAGTACCATTGGATAGCCCTGACTTAGAGCTTCAATTTGACTACCTATTTGATGGGGTTAATCATCTTTCTCTGGATTTCAGATGAGAGGTCACAAATAAGGTTTATGCTCAGCAACAACTTCAAGCAGGAATAACTTTGTTATTCCTTGTCCTATGATGGTCGGACTTGTTTGTTTGGAAAGTGGTGGGTCTCCTCTTTTGTTTTATACCTTTTCAGATGATTTGGCCCAGCTCCATGTTCTGGTGGTATCTTGGCTTTACCATTGGTTTATGGTATATGTGTGTCATGCTTGTGCTCTGGTTTTGAGTCACAGGCTGACAAAGGGAGCTAGACTCCCCAAATTTCCTTTCTGAAAGGAATGAGATGTAAGAATTAACGCAAAGTTTTATCACTTTTGGCCTGTAATTGAGTCACAGGGTTGGTGACTGAATTGATGATGAGGCTTTGATACAAACCAGGGAAGCTTTAATTGATGCCAAGAGGGTAAAACAACCTTAAGTTAAAAATAACTTGGTAAGGAAAAAGCTTTAACTGAATTTGAGGTCTCTTACACACATCATTATGTGTTTTGAAGGCTTGAAACCAAGTAATACTATAGAAATGGCTGACTTAAGGGACTAAAATGGGTAAAACAGGCCCTTTTTTGGTCTAAACCAGGGTTCAATGATTCCATAATTGAATTTTTTGCTTTGAGCATGTTTCTCACTACTGATTAGAGTAAATCTTAATTTTGGATTAAGAAAATTGTTGGCTATAAAAGAATTTCTTCTTTTCCCCACTTTTCTCTTCATGTTAGAATCTTTTTCTTTTATAATTAGTTCAAACACTGATGAGCCAATCAATAAAAGACCTTAAAAAGCATCTTCAATTATTTCAGCCTTTTAAGAGGATTAGAAAATCATGATAGTCTATGTTTGTAACTCATTTAATAATTTTTACCCTTGAACCATTCCAAAAGTGAATTAAAGCATCTTTCATCACTGTTAAATTTGTCACTTTGTTTCCAAATTCACTCTGGTAACTTTTGGGCTTGTTTTCTGTTTAAAATTCTGTTTAGAGACTCTGTTCTCATACTAATTTCCTCCTGTCCTTTTCTCAATTAATTCCAATCAAGATTTCTTCTCAAGAGATTTTCTTTGTAACAATAAATATCTCTTGTAGAGTATTTTTGGACAGCTTCTTATTGTTTTTAAAACATAAAATCTTTCTAATATTATTTTCTTATACTAGAGAATCTAAAAACAATAAATTTGGAGTTTTTCCTTTTAAAACTGTTAAAATCTACTATTTTTTAATTAAATTTTACTTTATACAAATTTTGAGGACAGCAAAAGTACTTAATTTTTAATCAAAGTTTCATATCCAAAATTTTGAATTGTTTAAATTAATTCAATATTCTTATATTCTCCTTCACCAGAGATTTTTGGTAATTCTTCTACTTTAGGATCTCTTTCAGAAATCTTATTTTCTCCTAGAAAAAGGGTTGGACTTCCTTTCATAGAAAGCTTTCCCTCTAATAAAGGTGTGGAATATCTGGGCATATGTGAATTAGTCTCTTAATTCTTATAAATTTTTTCCACATGTGCAATTATTTCATTTGTTGATTTCTTTCTTTCACTTTCACTTCTTTCTAGATGTGTTAAAATAATATTTCTGTTACTGACTATTTCTAAGAAATGGAATTTTGAGTTTTGTCAGTTATTAATGTGAGGAATGGAAATATTATCCAAGTTCCCACTTTTTACCTGAAATTTTCTCTCAATTCTGTCACATGTGTTAAAAATTAGCTCAAGTTTTTCATCAAATAAGTTCCAAGATTTCAGAAGGCAATTTTAGTCTTGATTGGTGAGATTGGAAAGATAAGGCTCAATCCATTTTGCAGCCCTGCCAATGAGAAATGAAGTGGCATAGTAACAAGGTTTCCAAAATGTTTTAGTAAACTAATTGGGGCATGATAAGCCATATGTTTAAGATTTAGAGCTTTACAAGTTAATTTCTTTAATTCTTTATCAAGATTATTAAATTTTACATAAATAATGGACTGACTTTATCTAAATTAATCTATCATCTGGATGGAAAGTTCTTATTCATCCTTCCTTGTTTCTTGGCTGTGAGCTCCATAAGAGATCTGGCCATATTGAACACACTGTCCATGGCTGAAGGTTTCAATTTGGGAAGCCTCTATCAGTGTGGGTAAGTTATGTTCCAGTTGGCTTTGCCTTTAACCTTTCCTTGATTGTTCTTGGGATATCTCTGTTTTTTTCTGATGTCCTCTGGGCTTGTCTTTGGAGTTTTCTAGAGCTGGTTAACCCTACTGACCCTTCTCTGTCCAAAGCTGGGGTCATTTCCAGTTCCTCTGTTTGGTATATGGATAAAATACTTTGATCCTTCAGCCAATTCTTTATCCTTTTTACCTTTGATTGGCAAGAAAATGTACTCCATCCTCCTAAAGCCTCTATGATCTGCTCCTGACCCAGACACTCTTGATGTGTAAGAGCTCATGGGCTCCTTACAAAGGCTTGGAAATATCTCCCCAGCTTCCTCATTGGCTGCTCCATACCAGTCTTAGTACTGAGACTAATATATTTCTATGGCTGCCACTTGGAAGTCGTTCAGCCCTTAAACCATTCCCTTGAATCAGTCAAGCTTGAGAGTTGACTTCAAAGTTTGTTGGTATAGACCTTGGGGAATGGGGGAAACTCTTGTATCCTCCACATGTGTCATTCTTGAGGAATGTCTGCCAGGTTTGTACCTGATCTCTCCTATTTCTTGTCCTGATCCATCTGGTTGTACTGAAAATTTTCTTCCATTCCTGTTATGCACCATTTTCATGTCAACTTTTGAGAGAAAATAAAGAATAAAGGCAAATAACACACACCTTTTGGTGGTTGTTTGAATAACTCTAATTTAAATAAAGTGACTCTTTTGACAATTTACACTTCAATACTCTATTCAGCTTCTTCCTTTGAAGATTTTGGACAAGTAATATATATCTTACCAGGTTTGCTAACTGCTGCAATATACTCAATTAAAGACACCAGAAAATTATAAAAGGGAAAAATCAATTTTTAGACTTTTTCAAAATATTTTTTATGATTTTTTATAAGTTTTTATTCTTTTTCATATTAGAAAAATTATTCCTTTCAGAGAAAAAAAAGTTGAAATTTGAAGAGTTCGAATCAGAAATTAATTCGGAGTAACTCAAAGAATATTTTTATAAGTTTTTGGATTTGAAAAAGCCACATGTAAAACAATGTTAATTTAATCCAAATTCCTCAATGAAAAATATTTTTAATAAAATTCCAGAAAATGAAAATAATTCAACTTCAAAATGAAAGAAAAATTTATTGACTTAATATATTTGAGGGCTCGAAAGTATATATATTAATTAAGGGTACTAGGTTCAAAAACATGGCCAGGCCCCCAAATGTAATATGAATGTAGGTATAGCATTTTTTAGAACATAAAAAGGAAGTCTAGAATATTATTAAACTCCAATACTTTGGTTGAAATCACAGTCAGGCCCCAAATGTAAGATGTGTCTATGAAGATCTTGATGATATTAATATTAAACAAAAAAACCACAGCTTTTCTTATGAAATATGATATTAATGTTCTTATAGCCACAATTAAATAATTCATTATTTAATTATTTCTTGTACTTGGTATACACTACTAGTTATTATAACAGAAAGAAGTAATTGTCTACTAGAATCAACTACAAGAATTAATGATAAAACTTCTTATTAAAACAATATGAAATTTTTCTAATTGATAATTATCTTTTTCAAGAATTATTATATCAATTATTGAATAAAGCTAAAGACCTTAGAGAACAACTTTAATGATATAACAAAAGCACTTACTAATACTCCCATAATACCTTGAAAAGAATTTGTAGATTTATTTAATGGATTATTTGTTTATTTAAAGGATCAAAATTCATTTATAACAGTTAAGCACTAGTGGAAATATTTTATTTCTTTGATTTTGTGTCTTTCTGATTGATTTTCAAAGATTTGAATTACTTAAGAAAAGATCTGACTAATCAATACTTAGTGCTACTAATAATAAGATGGTTATTGGAAAAAACAGCAAGTGTAGGCCTCTTTCAATGCTAAAAAGGCTCACATAGGCATTCCATGAAGAAAATTGAAAACCTGGTGAGTCATAAAACCTTTACCTCAAGTTTTTTACTGATCACATCACCTACAGGAATGTTAAATTATCATAATTACTTACTTAAGTCAAGTCACATTACTAGCAACCCATTTATGGTTAAGAAATAGAGTATTAACAGTAGATATTATTTTATTTCAAAGTAGAAAAAATTATTTTTAAAGGTTATCAATTCTGGAAATTTTATCACATGTTGTATTTTCTGTGAATTGTTGAAGATTCAGAATTTCATATGAAATTATCAAAAATGGACTGTAAGTAAAGTTTTTAATTTGAATTGTAAATGAAGAATTTTTTGGCTTTGCTGTTATACATTCCTCTATCCATTTGCCCCCAATGCTTCAGCTCACTTATAATTTTCTTTTTAATTAATTTTTGCATTTTTTACCTCATTTCCATATAGAAAAGCAAATAGCATAGTAATATCTAGTTGCCATGAGTTCAATTCATTCATACTAGTCCAAAAAGGGTTTTAATTACTATTATTGGGATTATCCACTGAAAATAATTAATTATGGCCATGGTTACTGGAGTCAGAGCTGCTAATTATTTCCTTGACATGTCAAAGTATCAGCTTATTTGCTATTTTATCATGATTTAATGAGGTTTTAACTTGGTAAACAGGTTCTCAAAAGGTTTTAATAGAATGATTGAGCGATTATCAGCCATCTATCTGAGTCTTAGAGATGGCCATGTCTCTTAGGCCTCAGAAGCTGGGTACCCTGACTCTCTTTGATGTCTTTTGTCCCCCTTAGCTGTTTTCATGTCAAAAACAGTGATTCAGACTACAAGACTGATATCCACTTGGGGTGTATCCAAATTTTATGGAAGAATACTTAAATATTAAGATCCAAAAACATGAATAACACTATCCTTAATGTATATGTAACGTGGGATTTCTAATATTCCCATTATTTTTGCATGAGATTAAGAAAAACAAAAACTTTCACAATTCTTTTATGTGATGTTGCAGTATCTTTAATATTACCACCTCATAGAGTTAATTTAAGCTTATTCACTCTATGGAGATACCCTATGTTAATGTTTGTGTGGAATCCAAATCTAGCTTTAAATCCAAGGATTTACATACTCACAAAAGGTTTATTCATTTTTTCTGAAATCAAAAAAGATAAATTCTGGATATATTCATGACTTGTTGGTTATGCATAGTTCAGAACTTATTTGAATATTAATTTTGGCCTATTTGGGTATTGAAAAATATACCTCAAGGCTCACAGGAAGTTTGATCCTCTTTGAGATTAGATTTCTTTTCTGATTTGAAAATCAATCTTCCCCATCATATTTATCTATTTCCTCCAAAATGTATTATGCTCAAATAGTACATATGTAATTCAACTTAAAATGTAAATTATGTAACTGTAAGTATAGATTTCTCAAATTTAAATTCAAAATCACTGATGCAATACATGCTCAAATTTCGCAAACCTTCATGAAAAGACTTTCATTCCTCATACCTTTGAAACTAGGAACCACAACTCATTTTTTACATGAAAATGATGTTTAATACTACTTGTGGTTTGAATTGGATAAAATTTTGATTAATTTCAGTTTTTCATAATTCAAATTTCTCAAAAGAAATATAAGCTTATTCAGAGTTAAACTGCAGGAGTTTAACCTAGAAACAACCTAGAGTAAAAGCTTTACAGTAATTCAATGGCTAAATGAGATTGTTATTTTTTTGAAAAGGGAAAAACTCCATAAAAAAAATTCTTTAAATTATTTCCTAAACTTTTTTTAATAGAAATTGATTTTTCATTTATTTTTGTATCAAAAATTCCAATTTTTATTTTTCCTTAATTTGTTTAATTTTATTAAAATTTTTAATTTTCAGTTATTTTCCTAATTTCAAAAAAATTTCTTTATAATCCTTTGGGTATAATAAAATCTTTCTAATAATTACATAGTCTCTCTTTATGGTTCACTTACTTTATTCAGTCTAACTGTCACAGATTTGGTACTTTATGATAAAAGAGAATGAAAATATATAATAATAAAAGAATCCTGATCATATTGATAAATTAAGAAGAAATATTATCAAATTTTCAGCTACTTTATCTCACCAAAAAATCATATTTTCAATTTATGAAATTATATTTTTTCCATAATGAAAAGACCATCTTTAATTAAATAACAATTTGAAAGGAATTCCTTGAGAATATTAATATCAAATTTTAACTAAGCTGATTGTTTTTCATTTTGATTTTGAATTGTTTTGAATTAATTAGATCAATTAGTGTTATTGGATGAAAATGGAATTGATTTTTATATTCTAGAAATGATCAAGGAGTAGAACATACCTGAATAAAGTATTCTCAAACTAGTTGAGAATTTGATATAATTGAAAGATTGATTTAATAAAAATCTTAAATCTCAAATCAAGATTTTACTATTGAACACAATAGTCTTTGAAACAAAAGGATTTTTTAATACTAACTAACCAATAATTTCTTTGAGTCTGATCAGATTTTTTCTATTATAACATAGAATAATTTACTCAAAATTATAAATCACCTATTCATGACTTATTTTAATACTTTTACTTGAGTAAAAAAAGGTATAAATTTGGGAATATCTGATTAATATATTTCAAACATTTGATTTGTTTTAATAAAATAAAGAAATAAACAAAAGAAATTCTATTTTTTAGTTCAATTAATAAATATTTAGAATTTTCAAATTGAAATATAAATTGAAGATAAATCTGAGAATCACTAAGTTTTAATTGAATTGGATTTTATGAAACCAATTTTATTGAAGAAAGCTTCTTATAAGAGATCTTATCACCAAAGAAAAAGTACTTAATCTCATTAAATTTTCATTAATGAATGATATTCAAAAGATTAAAATTTTATACTTATCTCTATTTATTCTTTTAACTTATTTAACACTAAGAAAATGGAAATTTTATTCTTTATATTAAATTCAAATTTGTAAAAGAGTTCAAAACAAAAAATATTTTAAAATCTCTTTTATCATGAGTTTTCTATTTCCTTTTTATAGAAAAAAGACTTGATATGATTTTCATTCCAACAAACCAAATTGTTTTCTTAATGAATATTCAAAAAATATACTCTCTTAAACTATCTAGTAATTGAAAATGAATTATTATAAGTAAAAAATCTGTAAGATGTGTCTATGAAACTGTTGATAATATTACTATTAATCAATAGTACTATGACTGTTGTTATGAGATATAATAATGAAATTATTTTAGCCACAGTTAATTAATTAATTAAATAATTATTTCTTTTACTTGTTATACACTACTAGGGATTATAACAGTAAGCAGTAACTGTCTACAAGAAACAATTACAATAAGTATTTAATAATAAAACTTCTTTATTAAAGTATTAAAATTATTTTAATATATACTTATCTTTTGCAAGAATAATTATAAATATAATTCCTGAAGAAAAAAATTCCTAGAGAAAAAATTCAAGAATTAAAACAAAACACTCACTAATGCTCCAAAGAACTTATTCAGGATAATAGCAGAGAAATTCAATGGATAATTGTGGATTTAATGGATCAAAATGGATTTATAACAGTATTACAAAAAGATATAGTCAATTTCTATGATTTCACGTCTTTCTGATTAATTCTGAAAGAATAAAACACTTAAGAAAATATAAACTAATACTTACCTGTTGGTAATAATGGTATAATTGGATAATTTGATGACTCTGGAAGAAACTGCAAGAGGAGGCCTCTTTTAAGTCTAAGACAGATCACAGAGACATGTCATGGAGCAAACTCAAAAACCAGTGAGTGAGAAAATAATAAAACTTTTTGAGTTATTTATTGCATCATCTGTTGTCATGTAAGATTATCATAATTACTTAATCGAACCTTTTACAAGACTGCCAACTGTCAGGATGAAACTATGATAAAGGTGTAAATAGGCTAGTTACAGATTTAACTATGTTTTCAACATGGTAAAAATGGTTAAAAAGATTTATAAGAGTTGAAGATGATTTGATTTAATATTAAAAGGGCTTTACTATATATAATATAGTGGTGGTGAGCGCTGTTGAAAGCCCTGGGTGCAGCTTTATCTGTTGGGTTACAATAATTAAGATTTATAACTATACCTGATTATTAACCAAGAGTAAATCTGTCTTTGACAGCTTACTACGTAGGTTATTCAAGAGCAGGATGAGGAGACAATTCTGGCTGTGAAAAGCCTCCTTTTTATCCTGAAATGGGGTGGAAAGGGTGCTAGACCTTTGCACATAGAGGAAGTGAAAATTTTTCACTCTCTAGGACTGGCTTGTGGTTTTAAAACAGCCTGTACAGCCTGTATTGGGCTCAGATGTGGTTTTGAAACCACATCTGGGCAGTTTTCCCCAAAACAGGGTGAAAATTTTCATCTGGGGACCTCACAGCCTGAGTCTGACGTGTATGACACGTAGAATGCTGTACAGAAGCTGTATGGGACCCCAGTATTGACTGACATATTAGGTATTGAGTTAAAAACAAGCTTCTTTGTCTATTTGACACCTCATATTCATGGTTATGGGATATTATCCCATGGTAAGGCTGTATTGGTCAGAATGTGGGATTTTGTCCTTAAAACAGCTATACCGTTGTCAGTTCTTGAGATATTAACCTCAAAACTGAACCAGTGTGTAGCCCTGTATGTGTTCTACACAATGGTACCTTATTTGATATGGCTATCATTAAATATGGCAAAGTTATGCCATGTACAAGATTTTTGTACATATGCATGTTTTAGGCAAAAAGCTGTATTGAGCTTGTTTGCCCCATACCTTCTGCAGTAGTTAAGATATGGGGAAGTAGATGACACCATCAGATAGCCCTGATTGTGCTCTTTCTAAAAAGACCCCACTTCAAGTATCTCACACTAAAGCTGTAGAAGTTAGATGAGAGGTGAAGGTTTTGTTCACCCTTATTTGGCCTGAAATTGACCATAACTCCAGTAATATTGGTGCTAGCTCAGTTTGGCTGGTACCATTGGATAGCCCTGGTTTAGAGATTCATTTTGAGTACCCATTTGATGGGGTTAAGCCTCTCCTTCTAGATTTTAGATGAGAGGTGAAAATTAAGGTGTATGCTCAGCAATAACTTTGAGCACAAATAACTTTGTTATTCTTTGTCCTATGGTGGTGGGACCTATATTTTCAGAAAGGGGTGAGTTTCCTCTTTCTTTTGATACTTGTTGAGCTGATTTGGCTCAGCTCCATTTTTTGGTGGTATCTTGGCTATACCATTGGTTCATGGTATTTTGGCTGTCATGCTTGTGCTCTGGTTTTGGGTCACAGGCTGACACCAACCCAAATATGGTCAAGAATAAAAGGAGTAAAAACTTTAAATATTCTAATATTTCAAAATAAACATTAATTTCTCAAAATTATCAATGTTATTGGAAATTTCATCACAGAGTGTATTTTCTGTGAAATTTTGAAGATTCAGTGTTTCACATGGAATCATCAAAAATGGACTGTAAGTGAAACTTTGAATTTTACTTATAGAAGTATAATTCTTTTTGGTTTTTATATTTACTATACTGCTTTTAATTCGTCCTGAAAGCTTCAGAAAGATTCATCAAAAATTGAAGTTTTTACCTCATTTCTATGTAAAATTGTAAATAATACTATATTTCTGGTTGCTATGAGGTAAATCAATGGATAATAGTCCAAAAAGGTTTTAATTAATCTTTTGGGGTTTATCCATGGAAAGTCATTAATGATTGACATGGTTATAGGAGTCTTAGTTGCTTGTTACCTCCTTGGCACGTCAAAATAACAGGTTTTTTGCTATTTTCTCATGATTTAATGAGATTTTAACTTGGTAAACAAGTTTCCAAAAGGTTTTAGTATATTAATTGGGCCAATATCAGCCATGGATCCAAGCATTGGAGCTTACCATGCATCAGAGGCCTCAGAAGCTGGGTACCCTGGCTCTCTTTGATGTCTTTTGTCCCCCTTGACTTTTTTTTACATCAAAATAGAAATTCAGGATTCAAGATGGATATACACTATGGGTGTATCAAATTTGTATGTAATGAACCATAATTGTAAGTGCCAAAAACATGCATAACACTATTATTAGTGTATATGTAACATGGGATTTCTCCCATTCCCATTATTTTGGTGTGAAATTGAGAAAAAAAATTCACCATTCTTTTTTGTGATATTGATGATGTGGTATTGAAGTATTTTCCATATTACCACCTCAAAGAATTTATTTAAGGTTATTCACTCTATGACACTACCCTGGGTGACATTTTGTGTGTAATCTAAATCTGGACTTAAATTCATGGATTTACTTACTCAATAAAAAGCTATTCATCTTTTCTGAGATCAAAAATGATGAATTTTGAATATATGCACAACTTATGGGTTGTGCATGGTTCAGCATTTATTTTAAAGGTAATTATGGCCTATTTGGGTTTGTAAAATATACCTCAAGGCTCACATTCCCTGTGAGCCTGTGAGGTATGTATAACATACCCATAAGGCCACAAATGAATTTATATACATCTGATTTAGTCTTTAACAGACTTTTCAATTGAATTCAAAATAAAAAATAACAAAAAAGAAGTATAACTTTTTTGGATAAACAAAGCTATAGATATAATGTCATTTTTGGATTCTACACCAAAAATGACCTAGGGTACACCCATAGGGTTTTATACCCAAAAAAGCTTATTTCTTATTTTATTGGAAGATTTTAAAATCTCACAGTACTAATGTAACTTTTTTAACATTTCCTTAAATCTGTTAAAATTAAGCTTAAATTCAAAGTTGCATAAGGTTTATGCAAACTTACCAAATTGTTAGTTATAATTGAGATGTTGTGTATATTTACTGAATTGGCTAAGGATTTGCCATACAGAATGTAAATCCTGAGTGAGCTCAATTTAAAAGTGTTTAAGGCCATAGTATGGCTTTAAATAAATAAAAGGGCAAAATCCATGCAAAAAGGTAACACAAAGGAAAAAGACCAAACAGAGCTGGGGTACCCAGCTTTTTGGATCTCAAAGGATTCAATTAAGGTTTTCCACCTGTATTGGAGGATTTTCAACCTTATTTAAACTTTAAGATTGGACTTTGCTCAAACCTTAAGGTTTAAACTGGTTTTATCCCAATGTGGATAGGAATTTCAAGCTGCCAAAGGGTATATCCCAATATGCAGGCTTGAAATTAAAGTTTTGAGACCTGTCAAAGCTTGAATAAGCTTAAAACTTTAGGTTTTCAAGAATTAAAACCTTTGAAAAAGTTAAGGTTTAGTGTGTATTTCTATTTTACATGGAAAATTAGCAACAAATGCAAAAATTCATTAAAACTGCAATTCTTAATGGATTTGCTTGGAAATTTCACACAGCTTACAATTCAATATTATATATATATAAATCAAATTTTAAGCATCTTTTAAAAACAGATTTCCTGGGTAATTGGCCTAGAAATCTACTCTTTGAATTATACTTAAAGAAAATTAAAATTTCTTTAAGAATTAATTAAAAATTGAGTTTAGGAGATTTCTGCTTGAAACTCTATTTTTGAGTTGTTCATGTGATGAACCTTAATATAAATAAGCTTATTTTATATTAAAAATCAAAATAATTAACTTCAATGAGGATTAAAGTTACTTGTAGTTCAGAATAACACTGGTAACCTTGAATTGGGATTAAAAATAAGCTACCTTAAGTTAAGAACCTTATTTTTAAGCATGGTTTTTCAGTTTTTACCTGAGCACGCCCTCTATATCCCTTGTGAATAATGAGAGCTGCTCTTTAGACATAAAAAGAGTCTTTTCATCACTGTTTTTCTCAATAATCAATTATCAATCCAATGATATTAGACATTCAAACAGGTAAAGTTTTATTATATATGAAATCTTATTATAAAAGTATTTCTTAAGTATTTTATTCTTTATAAATTCTAAATTAAAGAATTGAAATCATAGAAATTAAATCATTGTTGTAATCACCTATAATATATTTTATTTTATAACATTATTGTCTTTAAAATATCTTTTAAAATCCACAAATTCCTCTCCAAAACTCTTTAATCATATTTTTTTATTATAAAAAGTTGTTTTATCTTTTAAAATATTGATTTTTGGCGCGTTTATCACTTATGATAATTATTTAATATAATAACTGTTGCTGTTTTACTTGTTGTATTAAATTTATCATAAGTAAGTTTTCTCTAAGATTCTATATCTTTTTTATCTATTATTGGTTTAGTGTATATAAACTTTCTCTATAATAATTATTTCTGCACAGTGTGCGTTTTAATTCTTTTATTAATAATATTTATATATTATTTATAAGTGGTTAAATATTTATAATTTCCACATGTAATTTCCTCATTAAGAGATTTACACTTCTTATTGTTATAATTGTCAGTGACTATAACAATAATAAAATAATTATAATTCATTATTATTATTATTATTAATAGTAATAATTAAAATTATTCTTCTATATATAATTATTTTGAATAATTATATTTAAGTTTGTGGTAATAATATTCTATTATATTATATTTTTCTACTGAGGACAGTGATAGTACTCTTGATATTGTTACTATTATCAAGAGTTTCATAGACAAACCTTACATTTAGGGGCCTGGCCATGATTCTAACCAATGTTTGGGACATAAATCATATTCTAGACCTTATTTTCCTTGTTTTTGAAGTAAAATTTCTGTATTTACTTTAATGTTGGCCTTTTTGGGACTTATCCCTTATAACTAATCTTTATAATATTAATAAAGTTATTTTTTCTTAAGAATAGTGTTTGAAAATAATATAATATTGAGTGATTTGCAATAAATTTATTTTGGCTAACCAGTGGCTTTTTCACATTAGAGACTTGAAATTTATTCTTTGAGTTATTCTAGTATAAAGTGAATAATAATACAATTTTGATTAATAACTTATGAATTCCATAATTATTATTTCTTCAAATGAAAAATTTAATAATTAAAGTTCTTTACTAAAAACATTTTTTCTTTATTTTTGATGGAATTTTCCATAAATTACATTAAAACAACTTTATCAAATAAGCTGAGTGCGCAGGTTATTTTTATTGTTTGATGAAATAACTTCTAATTTTTTTTCTCTAGTATCATCCATCAGAGAACGTTCTTGAGACTATGAAGCCTCAGAGTCTAGTATTGAACTTTAAATTAGCCAAGAACCAAGGGGTCTAATTACCAAAGAACCCTTTAAAGGTTCAGAAGGTGAATTCAATCCATTTCTTGATCTTAATTTCTTTATATTGACATGAAATGACTCCCACTAGAAGTGGAAGTAGCTACTCCATCCAATCAAATGGATCTGGACCAGGGCAATCAAGTCATAAATCAAAAGGACAAGAATGTCAGCCCAGAGGAGAGGCACAAAGGGAGGATGCCAGAGCTTCCACCAGTTCCCAAAGGTTAGCCAGAACCTTCAACACTCTTATTGAGATTCCAGAAGCTGACACAACTGCTATTGTTGTTGTTAGACCTGAATCACTTTCAACAGGAAACAATAGAGATATACCAGTCTCAGTACAAGAACTGGTTTATGGCAGCAAAACAGCAAGAGTGGGAACTTCTCCCAAGTCTTTGGAAAGGCACCATGAACTAATATCTTCAAGTGAAGAATTTCATGGGGTCAGAAAAGACAGAGGAACTTCTGAAGGGTTGGACACCCATGTCTTGCAAAGGACAAGTCCAACAGATAAAAGCTTGGTTGAAAAACAAAAGCATGTTATCAGAGGACCAAAAGAAGGAGTTGGCCCAAGGGAAGAAAAACAGACCAGTGGAAGCTCCCCAAGCCTCCACAAGGAAAAATACGCCCCAACAAGTGCCAAACAAGCCCAAGCAAACCCCAAAGACCAACCAGAAGGGAAAGGAAAAGCCTTACCCGCAGAACTACAATATTCCCAAGAAAAAGAAGACAGCCATGGACAATGTGCTCAATATGGCAAAAACTCTGATGGAATTCAAAAACAAGGAAGAGGAAAAATTGAGCCAATCTTTTTCAAAGAAGTAGACCTTGTAAACCAAATTGAAACTTGTAATAAAGAAATTATAACAAAGCTCAAAACATTTGAGTATATCCAAAAAAAGCTGGGTAATGATATACTGCAAGTGAAAGAGTTACAAAAGACCATTATTGGCCATGAAAATGTTAATAAAGACAATATTTTGTCTTTGACGCAAATATGTGCAAGAATTGAGTCTAAGGTTACCTTACTCAATTAACCAGATGACAATTGTATTTCTTTTATAACTAGACAGCTAAAAGAATTAAGACTAAAAGTCCCTAACTTGGAAAACTCAACTAGGCACAATGCAGTTTTTTTCCAAGAACAATTGGAAAAGAGTGATAAAGAAAGACTTGAATTGAAAGAAGATATTCAATCAAGTATTAATAATATATCACTGAAGAATGATTTTCCAAGACAGTCTATACCAATTCCTGACAGAAATGCTCTAAACTTGAATAATGACCTACATCATACAATTTCAATTAATGCAGAACTAGAAACTGCTTGTAGTTTTAAACACATTCCAAGATTAGAGGAATGGCCAACCTTCAGTGGTGAACGGGAATATAATCCTATGGAATTTCTGAAAACAATTGATATGTTTGAAGAAGACTTTAACATACCAGATGAATACATGAGTGCCAGATTACACCCATTGTTCACCAAATCAGAAAAGAAATGGTATCACAAAATGAGACAAGACCATCGTAAACATTCTTGGCCTTGGCAGAAAGAAAAAATTATTTCCAAATGGGAAAATAATTCCTGGAGATTTAAAATGGTGAATTCTTTTGAAGAAGCCATTTTTAATATTGAGAGGGACAGGACCATATCTTGTTTTCTTAAACAAAAGTACAGATTAACTGCCCTTCATCCTGGTATGTCTGAAAAAATGCTACATAAAAGGCTATTAAGAAAGTGTGGTGGTGACCTTGAGCATTCTATAAGAAGCAGATTTATTGAGCCTTTCTCTACAGAAGATTATATTAATTCTATGGAGGACATCACTACTAGAACAAAAATTGGTAGAAATTGGTATAAACCCCCAATGTACAACAAGACCAATGGGAAACCAATTCCAAAACCCAATAAACCACATGACAAAGCTCCTTTGAAATGTCATAAGTGTGGAAGTACATCTCATTTGGCTTATACTTGTCCCAAAAAGACAAGAATCAATGAGATAGAAATTGAAAAAGATGACACAAAAGAAACAAATGATGTCCCTGTACATGAAAGTGATTCTCAGCCTTCTGGAGAGGAGGAATTACCAGATGAACTTAGTATAGAAATCATTAATGTTTCCTTTGAAGTCACAGAAGTGCATACTCACTTACCACAGTACAGTGATTAATGTATGGATCTCATACATGTGCAAGATGCTAAAATGAAGAAAACCAAACCATCCAGAGGTAAAGGTTATACAGCTGGATCATCTTGTATCACTAATATTGTGATAAACAACAGAGAAGCCAAGGTACATCTTGACTCAGGTGCTTTTTGTACTTGTGTTGGAAAGGATTATCTTGAAAAGATTTATACCAATTGGCAAGACAAGTTAATGCCAATTGAAGGTATAAAATTCAGCATTGCCAGCCAAAATATGCACCCCTTGGGTATATTTGAAGCAGAAATGATATTCCCTCATCCTACAGGAAGTATCACATTAAAAGTTGAATTTGTCGTTATGAAAAATTGTACTTCACAGCACTTTATACTTGGAAATAATTATCTCAATATTTATGGTATTGATATTAATAATCATAAAGACAGGTATTTCACTATAGGGGAAAATAAAAGGCAAAAATTTGCTTTTCCTCCAGAAAAAGGAGAAATAACTGTCATTAGACAATTAAGATATGTTACTAAAGGGAAATTTGTGTCAGATCAATTAATTGAAGCACAAATTAGTCCTGAATTAACACCAGAAATGAAGGAATGATTTATTGAAATTTTCTTGCAATACAGGGAAGCCTTTGCTTCTGATCATGAACCACTTGGGGCTATCAAAGGCCATGAAGTGGAAATTATTCTTAATTTGAAAAGAACTTACACTCCACTTTCAAAAAGACCAGCTTACCCAGCTAGCCCTAGAGCCAGAGAAGCATCAGAGAGTCATATTAAGGAACTAATGAAGCTGGGAGTTCTTAGAAACGTTGGACACAATGAAGAAGTAGAAGTCACAACTCCTGTAATAATTACTTGGCGTAATGATAAATCAAGGATGGTTGGTGATTTTAGATCATTGAATACCTACAATATTCCAGATAGGTATCCAATTCCTAGAATCCATGAGACTTTGACTCAATTATCCAATGCAAAGTTTATCACTTTTATGGATGCTCTCAAAGGTTTCCATCAGAATGTCTTAACACCTCATGCTGGGAAATTATTGAGGATTATTTCTCATTGTGTTATTTATGAATACTTGAGGATGCCTTTTGGTATTAAAAATGCACCCTCTCATTACCAAATAATGATTAATACCATTTTCCCACATGAATTATCAGAGGGATGGTTAATTATTTATATTGCTGACATTATCATTTGTTCAGAAACCTGGAAATTGCATTTGGAGATACTTTCATTAGTACTTAAGAAAATTCTTCAAGTGAACATGAAAATATCTCTTAAAAAATGTAATTTTGGGTTTCATGAGCTGAAAGCTCTAGGACATGTAGTCTCAGGACTGAGCCTTGTAATTGATAAAAACAAAGTTTCTGCAGTGTTACTGAAACAAATTCCCCAGAACAAAAAAGAAATGATGTCTTTCTTAGGGTTTGCCAGTTATTACAGGCAACATCTTAAAGATTTTGCAATACATTCCAGATCATTGTACAGAATTTGTGATCAACAAAATGTCTTTGAAATGACACAGGAGAGGATTAAAGCATATGAAAATATCAGATATGCCTTGACCAATGCACCATTACTACTGATGCCAGATTGGAAACTTCCTTTCAAGCTGTATATTGATTCATGTGGTGAGAGCCTAGGTGCAGTGCTTCATCAAGTTCAATTTGTCAATGAAAAAACTTATGAAGGTCCCATTTGTTTTATTTCAAGACAAATAAAACCTACTGAGGCCAGATATGGAGCTAGCCAAATGGAGTGCCTTTTCCTTGTTTGGGTTCTGGAGAAATTTCACTATTATCTGGATGGGAGTGTGTTTGAAGTAATTACTGATTGTAATGCAGTAAAATCACTTATTAAAAAGAAAACTCCAAACAGACACATTTTAAGATGGCAGATTGCTATACAGGAGTATAGAGGCAGTCAGACCAGAGTACATAAATCTGGAAATATTCACAAGAATGCTGATGGCTTGAGTAGATGGGAATTACCCAAGACACCTGACAATCCTGCCTATGTTCCCACAGGTGCATAACTTCCAATTCCAATTGAAGGAATTAACATCACAGATGTTGGAACAGAATTCTTTGGAGAAGTTAGAGATAGCTATAATCTGGATACAAATTGTCATATTCTTACTTCTCTACTTGACAAAGATTGCAAAGATGCAGCTTTGGCCAACTCCCTGGATGACATTTAGAAAAAGTCTTATGACAATGGAAGATTCCATTTATTTGATGGTATCTTATATCATAGATCTAAACACACATGTGTCATGGTCCTGTGTAGTAGAATGACAATTAACACAGTACTGCTAGAATTCCATGATAACATTTATTCTGGACATCTGTCTGAAGACAGAACAATGGACAAAATCAAGACCTGTGCCTGGTGGCCATCTTGGAGAAAAGATTTCATTGAGTACTTTCATAGTTGTGATAGATGCCAAAAAGCCAATAAAACTACTGGTAAAAGACTTGGTTTGATGATGCATATCCAAGAACCAAGTACCCCATGGGAAGTAGTTCATATGGATCGGGTAACTGCCTTACCACCTGGAGGTGATAAACTCTACAATGCATGTCTTGTCATTGTAGATAGATATAGCAAAACACCAATCTTTTTACCACTTAATAGAGATGACACAGCTATGGATACATCTCTTTTAATTTGGAATAGGGTCATATCCCATACTGGTCTCTTTAAAAACATCATTAGTGATAGAGACCCAAAATTCACATCAGCCTTATGGACTAATTTACATAAGCTTTTGGGTACAAAATTATCATTCTCAACAGCATACCATCCACAAACAGATGAGTTAGCAGAAAGAATGATACAAACCCTTGAGTACATGATCAGGAGATTTTGTGCTTATGGCATGGAGTTTAAATATTCCGATGGCTTTACCCATAATTTGTGTACTCTTATACCAGCATTGGAATTAGCCTACAAGACCTCAATCCATGCTTCAACAGACAAAACTCCTGCAATGTTGGAAAAAGGATGGAACCCTCAACTTCCAGTTGACACTTTGAAGAAGGATTTAGTTCATATTCATCCAACTGCTGCAAGCTTTAAGTTATTTATTGATAAATTAAGGCATCATGCAAATCAAAGCATGAATGATGACTTTGAATATGCTAAACAGAAATGGGATAAAAGTCATAAAACCCCAGAATTCAAAGTAGGGGACTTGATGCTAGTTTCAACCTTGAAATTTAATAATTCTAAAGGTCCAAAGAAATTGAAAGATTCCTTTGCAGGATCATTTATTATAAAAGCCCTTCATGGGACAAATGCAGTACAAGTAGAACTTTCAGGGGAATTGGAAAACAAGCATCCAACTTTTCCTGTTAGTCTTGTAAAGAATTAAACTTCAAGTGATAAGGAAGTATTTCCTTTGAGAAATGAAACACCCTTAGAAGTACCTCCACTTGATTAGAGTGAGGATAAAAAAGTATTAAAAGTCTTGAAGGAAAGAAGACTTAGGGGAAAAAATGAAAGAGAATACTTGGTCAGGTACAGGAATCCACAACATGAAGATGAATGGATTGTAGCAGAAAAGATACATGATGCCCAAAAGTTTCTCAGAAGATTAAGACATGATAGAAGACCAATTCCTCAATAAAACATCTTAATTGTGTGCTTTACATACTTGAGAGTATAAGTAGAGAAGTTGGAAAGTGGATGATACCCCCCCAATTAACTTGAGGGTATACTACTAAAATAAAATTGTGATACAATTTTTTTGGTGGCAGGGAATGTGAGCCTGTGAGGTATGTATAACATGCCCATAAGGCCACAAATGATTTTATATAGAGCTTATTTAGTCTTAAACAGACTTTTCAATTGAATTTAAAATAAAAAATAACAAAAAATAAGTATAACTTTCTTTTGGATGAACAAAGTTATAAATATTATGTCATTTTTGGATTTTACACCAAAAATAACCTAGGGTACACCCATAGGGTGTTATACCCAAAAATGTTTATTTCTTATTTCATTGGAATATTTAATAATCTCACATTACTAATGTAACTTTTTTAAATTTGTTAAATTTAAGCTTACATAAGCTTAAATTCACAATTGCATAAGGTTTATGCACGCTTACCAAAATTTTAGTTAAAATTGAGGTGTTGTGTATATTTACTGAACTGGCTAAGGATTCGCCATACAGAATCAAATCCTGCATGAGCTCAATTTAAAAGTGTTCAAGGCCATAGTATGGCTTTAAATAAATAAAAGGGAAAGATTCACACAAAAAGGTGGGACAAAGGAAAAAGACCAAACAGAGCTGGGGTACCCAACCTTTTGGATCTGCAAGGATTCAATTAAGGTTGTCCACCTGTATTGGAGGGTTTTTAACCTTATTTGAGCTTTAAGATGAGACTTTGATCCAACCTTAAGGTTTAAACTGGTTTTATCCCAACTTGGACAGGAATTTCAAGCTGCCAAAGGGTAAATCCCAATATTCAGGCTTGAAATTAAAGTTCTGAGAGCTTTCAAAGCTTAAAATAGCTGAAAAATCTTAAATAAGCTTAAGAATTCAAGGTTACAAGCAGTAAAGCGTTATCAAAAGTTAATTTTTAGTGTGTATTGCTATTTTACATGGAAAATTAGCAATAATCCAATTCTTAATGGATATGCTTGAAATTTTCACACAGCTTACACTTTAATATTATCTATATATGAATTTGATTTGAATTATCTTTTATAAACAGTTTTCATGGGTAATTAGCCTGGAAATTTATTCTTTTAATTATACTTAAAGAAAATTAAGATTTCTATAAAAATTCATTAAAAATTGAGTTTAAGAGATTTCTGCTTGAAACTCTATTTTTAAGTTTTTCATTTGTTGAAATTTAATATAAATAAACTTATTTTATATTGAAACTTGAAATAATCAACTTAAATGAGGATTAAAGTTATTTGGAGTTAGGAATAACACTGGTAACTTTAAATTGGAATTAAAAATAAGTTACCTTAAGTTAAGAACCTTATTTTTAAGCATGGTTTTTTATTTTTTGCCTGAGCACGCCCTCTATATCCATTATGAATCATGAGAGCTGCTCTGTAGACATAAAAAGAGTCTTTTCATCACTGTTTTTGTTAATAATCAATTATCAATGGAATCATATTAGACATTTAAACAGGTAAAGTTTTATTATATATAAAATCTTATTATCAAAGTATTTATTGAGTATTTTATTCTTTATAAATCTTAAATTAAAGAATTGAAATCATAGAAATTAGATTATTGTTGTAATCACCTATAATATATTTTCTTTTATAAAATTATTTTCTTCAAAATATCTTTTAAAATCCACAAATTCCTCTCCAAAACTCTTTAATCATATTTTTTATTATAAAAAGTTATTTCATCTTTTAAAATACTGATTTTTGGCGTTTTTATCACTTATAATAATTATTTAATATAATAACTGTTGTTGTTTGACTTGTTGTATTAAATTTATATTATAATTAAGTTTTCTCTAAATTTTTATATCTTTTTTATCTATTATTAGTTTTTTTATATAGAATTTTTCTATGAGAATTATTTCTGACCAGTGTGTGTTTTAATTCTTTTATAAATAATATTTATATATTATTTTTAAGTGGTTAAATATTTATATTTTCCATGTGTAATTGTCTCATTAAGAGCTTTACACTTCTTGTTGTTATAATTGTTAGTGACTATAACAATAATAGAATAATTATAGATTATCATAATTATTATATTCTCTTTATTATTATTTTATATAATAATAATTAAAATCATTTTTTCAAATATAACTATTTTTAATAGTTATATTTAAATTTGTGGTTATGATATTTTATTATATTATGTTTTTCTACTGAGGAAAGGCATAGTACTCTTGATAGTGTTACTATTATCAAAAGTTTCATAGACAAACCTTACATTCCCTCCCACCAAAATATAAAATTGTACTACAATTTTATTAATGTTATCAAGAAGAAAAAGGCCCCGAAGGGGGTTAATTTCCACTCTCCAACCTGTTGACATTACTCAGACCAAGTAATTTAAAGCACATTTATGGACATATTCAGGCTTGTGGCCTTCTTTCATGTCTAAATATTTTTAAGAGTTCATCTGAGTCAGTTACTTCTGATTCTTCCAGCCATTCATCTTCATGTACTGGATTTCTATATCTTACAAGATATTCTTTTTATTTTTACCCCTAAGTCTCCTTTCTTTAATGAATTTCTTTATATTTTTGTCTTCACTCTGTTCCACTGGTGGTACAGTCAAAGTAATTGTGTTTCTCAAGGGAAACAATTCTTTGTCAGCTGGTTGAGGGGGTTTTATCAAGCTTACTGGAAAAGTGGAGTGTTTATTTTCCAAATCATCACTCAATTCCACTTGAGCTGCATTGGTTCCATGTAAGGCAGCAATAACAAAAGGTCCTACATAAGAAGCTTTAAGCTTACTTTGGCCTTTGTGATTATTAAAATTCAAGGTTAAAACTAGAACTAAGTCCCCTACTTTGAAGTCTGGTACTTTGTGACTCTTGTCCCACTTCTGTTTTGCATAGTCAAAGGCATCATTAATACTCTGTTTTGCATGATTTTTCACTTTATCAAGCATTCTCTTGAGGCTGGAAGCTGGGAGATGAATGTTGATGAAGTCTTTCCACAGTGTGTCCGCTGGGAGTCTTGGATTCCATCCATTTTCTAACATAGCAGGAGTTTGGCCTGTAGAAGAATGGACTGATGTCTTATATGCCAGTTCCAATGCAGGTATTAGAGTGCACCGGTCATGATTAAAGCCACCTGAGTCCTTGCATTCTAACCCAGAAGCACGGAATCTCCTGATGCTGTCCTCTAAAGTTTGAATCATTCTCTCTGCTAGTCCATCTGTTTGAGGGTAATATGCTGTTGAGAAAGATAACTTAGTCCCAAACAATCTGTGAAGATTGGTCTACAGTGCAGATGTGAACTTGGGATCTCTCTCACTTATAATATTCTTAAATAACTCTGTATGAGAGATAACTCTACTCCATAGCTGTGTCATCTTTATGACATGGTAAGAATATGGGAGTTTTGCTATATCTGTCTACAATGACTAAACAAGCATTATAATGTTTGTCACCACTTGAAGGAAGTTCTGTGACCCAATCCATGTGAACAACTTCCCAAGGTAATTTTGTTCTTGAATATGAATCATCAGTCCAAATCTCTTGCCTGTACTTCTGTTTGCTTCTTGGCATCTATCACAGGTATGGCAATATTCAATGGTTTCTTTTCTCCAAGATGGCCACCATGCACAGTTCTTCACTTTTTCAAGTGTTCTGTAAGATTTTTCTATGAAACTGATGATAATATTACTATTAATCAACAGTACTATGACTGTTCTTATGAAATATAATAACAAAATGTTATTATAACCACAATTAAATAGTTAAAGAATTATTTCATTCACGTGTTAAACACTACTAGTGATTTTAACAGTGAGTAAGTAATTGTCTACAAGAATCAATTACAAGAAGATTTTTAATAATAAAACTTCTTTTATTAAAATAATAAAATTATTTTAAGATATAATTATCTTTTGCAAGAATAATTATAAGGGTAATTCTTGAAGAAAACTAATTTTAGAAAAAATCTTTAATAATTAAAAAAAAATCACCCACTAATATTCCAACGAACTTATTGAAAGATAAGATAGAGAGATTTGACATAGAATTGTGGATTTTAAGGATCAAAATGAATTTATAACAGTATTACAACAATATATAGTTGGATTCTATGATTTCACGTCTTTCTGATTGATTCTGAAAGATTTAAAACACTTAAGAATAGCTATAACTAATACTTACTTGGTGGTAATAATGGTTTAAATGATAATAAGATGATTATTTGGAAAAAACAGCAAGAGGAGGCCTCTTTTAAGTCAACAACAGCTCACAGAGGCGTGCCATGTAGTAAACTGAAAAACAAGTGAGTGATAAAGCAATAAAAGTTTTTGGATTATTGATTGCATCATCTGTTGTCACGTAAGATTATCATAATTACTCAATTGATGCTTTTATGTGACTACCAACCCCAATATGGTTAAGAATAAAAGGAGTAACATCTGTAAATCTTCTTTTATTCCAAAATAATCATTGATTTCTCAAAGATATCAATTTCATTGCCAATTTCATCACAGGTTTTAATTAGTGTGAATTTTTGAAGATTCAGTGTTTCATGTAGAATAGTCAAAATGGACTGTAAGTAAAACTTTTAATTTTACTAGTAAAGCCATAATTCTTTTTGGCTGTACCATAGATAATACAGTTCTCCATTAGTCCTGAAAGCTTCAGAAAGATTCATTAATAATTGTATTTTTAATTAATTTTTGAAGTTTTTACCTCATTTCCACATAGAATTGCAAATATCAGTGTTTCACTGGTTGCTATGGGGTAAATCAATGGATACAAGTCCAAAAAGGGCTTTAATTACTCTTTTGGGGTTTCCCAATGGAAATTCATTAAGAATTGACATGGTTACAGGAGTCTAAGTAGCTCTTTACCTCCTTGGCACGTCAAAATAGCAGGTTATTTGCTATTTTCTTAAGTTTTACTGTAGTTGTAACATGGTAACCAAGTTCCCAAAAGGTTTTAGTTTACCAATTAGGCCAAGATCAGCCATGGATCCAAGCTTTGGATCTGTCCACGCCTCTGAGGCCTCAGAAGTTGGGTACCCTGGCTCTCTTTGATGTCTTTTGTCCCCCTTGCCTACTTTTCATGTCAAAATAGTAATTTAAGCTTAAAGTGAGATATCCACTATGGGTGTACCAAAAGTCCATGTAAGAATACCATGATATTAAGTGCTCAAAACATGCATAACACTATTCTTAGTGTATATGTAACATGGGATTTCTCACTTTCCCATTATTTTGGCATGAAATTAAGAAAAACAAAAATCTTCACAGATCTTTTATGTGGTATTGATGATGTGGTATTAAAGTATTTTCCATTTTACCACCTCAAAGAGTTAATTTGAGCTTATTCACTCTATGGAGCTACCCTAGGTTAATTTTAGTGTGGAATCCAAATCTGGTCTCAAATCCATGGATTTACTTACTCAATAAAAAGTTATTCATCTTTTCTGAAATTAAAAATGATGAATTTTGGATATATACATGACTTATGAGTTATGCATAATTCAAAATTCATTTTTAACATAATTGTGGCCTATTTGGGTATGTCAAATATACCCCAAGGCTCACATGTTCTGTCTTCTGACAGGTGTCCAGAGCAGATTATATCATGGCATTCATGAAGAATGGTATTGATAAGCAATCTTCTACACAATGTCATTACACAAGAATGTTTGGTTCTGTGGTAAATAATACCATCAAACAAGTGAAATCTTCCTTCAGAATAGGAATTCTTCCAAGCTTAATCCAGTTCATTTACTAAAGATGTATCTTTGCAGTCTTTATCTAATAAGGAAGTCAGGATATGGAGATTCTTGTCTTTCTTATAAGATTCTCTGACCTCTTCAAAGAATTCAGTCCCAATATCAGCTATGTTAATTCCTTCAATTGGAATCTGTGGTTCTGCTTCCAAAGGTACATAAGCTGGGGTATCAGGAGTATTGGCTAATTCCCACCTGCTAAGTCCATCAGCATTGTCAGGGTGAGTCTATGTAGAAGCTTAAAAACAGTAAATACAAGCTAGTACTATGACTGTGACACATCAAATAAGTAATAAAATAATTCTTCAGGTCCTACTGCTACGTGGTAACAGTGGTGATGAGTCTATTGAGGACCTGGGTTGCAATGTTCTAATATCTTTGACTGTAAAGAGACACTACAATAATTATATTTAATTATATCTTTAAGTATTCTAAGGACACTACTGATGGATAACAGTCTTGTCACGTAAGAATATATATAAAATAAGATAAGATGAGGATTTTTGAAGGCAAAAACCCTTCTTTTTATATCTTTCAAGACTGTCAAGAGTTATTTACTCTTCACACGTCAGAGGAGTGAAAATTTTCACTCCATTGGTCAGTCTGTGGTTCTGGATCCTCAATTCTGACGTCAGTAGAGGCAGAATTGTGGTTTTAGAACCACAAATGATCATTCTGGATCAATACAGGATGAAAAAACTCTTCACCTGCCACGTCAGCACTTGGATGACGTTGTTCTGGTGTTTGTATGACCAATACTAGTCATTCTGGGCGGGTTTAAGCTTTGAACAACCATTATTTTGAGTATTAAGACTGTACTGGTTGGTACAGGTTTGGTACAGGTCAGTATTGGCCAAAATACTTCCAACCAAGATATCTTGGTCAGTTTTTGAGATATCAAGAAACTAAGAGCACAGAATTGAAGGGCTTAATGAGCTCTTCAATTTTGTATGATTCATGTTTACCCTTCTTTAAAATAGCAAAAGTTATAAGGGTTTTAAGTTTTTGGATGTATTTTTGTACATCAGTATGAGGCTTCAGAAACTTCCACACCAGATATCTTCTTCAGTTTGGAAGATATCTGTATTCTGATGATACAGTTTTGTAGGGCTTGATTTGCTCTACAGTTTGGTATATTACACTGTACAACTGTATGAGTGTATGCCAAAGATACAGGGGTTTGTTTACTTTCTTGTTTTCAGAATATCTGTATTTTTGGTTATTAAACCTTTGAACCAAGATCCCTCAGTCATTTTAAGAGATACAGAGGTATAATGTATCTCAAATTAAAGCTCTTGTTTAGATCTTTAATTTGGTTATACTTTTGTACAGTTTTGTACAAGCCCTCTTTGACTTTCAGGGGGGTCTTGGTTTTGAAATGAAAGTTCTATGGTATCTCCAGTTGTAGTGGTGTTACAACAACATGGATGATATCATTGAGTAGCTCTCTATGTGAGCTTTAAGAAAAATACCCTTTTGGTATATAATAACTTAAATATGCATAAGTTAGATGAGAGGTGAAAATAAGGGTTTTGACCTGTTTATTCTCCTCTAGGTTTCCTTATTCTATTTGGATAAGGTTGGTGTTTAATTTAAGAGGATTGTTTTCTCTTATTTATTACCTGTATTGACTATGTTTGTTCAATACTTGTCATACCATTATTTATGGTATGTTGGATGTCATGCTAGTGCTCTGTTTTGAGTCACAGGCTGACAAGCATTCTTGGTAATTTTTCCTGATTTATGAGCTATAGTCATGTTAAATCTATATTCTTGAATGTCTATTTGCCATCTCAACATATGTCTGTTGGGATTTTGCAATTTTAGAAGTTATTTCACGGCATTACAGTCAGTTTTCACTTCAAAAACACTTTCATCAAGATAATAGTCTAATTTCTCAAGTGCTCACACCAAACATAAGCACTCCATCTGGCTTGCACCATATCTGGCTTCTGTTGGTTTGATTTTTCTTGAGATGTAACGAACTGGTCCCTCTGTAGGTTTGTCATCAATAATTTGGACTTGATGTAGGGCTGCCCCTAATCCATCTCCACATGCATCAGTGTACAATTTAAAAGGTATATTCCAGTCAGTCATGAGGAGTAAAGGTGCTTCTGTAAGAGATTTCCTTATCTTCTCATAAGCTTTAATTATTTCCTGTGTCATCTCAAATACTGTCTGTTGATCACATATTCTATACAGTGACTTGGCTAGAATTGCAAAGTCTTTCAGGTGTTGCCTGTAATAACTGGCAAAGCCAAGAAAATACATCATTTCTTTCTTATTCTGTGGGATTGGCTGAAGTAACACTGCTGCCACTTTATTTTTGTCAATTCCCAAGCTTAAACCAGAATCAATATGTCCTAAAGCTTTAAGTTCTTCAAAGCGAAAGTTACATTTCTTGAGTGAAATCTTCATATTCACTCCTGTGACTTTGTCAAGTACTCTTGAAAGTCTTTCAAGGTGCAAAGACCATGAGTCAGAACATATGATAATATCATCAATATAAATGATAAGCCATCCTTCAGATAATTCTGTGGGGAACATGGTATTCATCATTCTTTGATAATGAGATGGTGCATTTTCAATACCAAATGGCATTCTAAGATACTCATAAATACAACAGTGAGTGATAATTATAATTAATTTCTTAGCTTTAGGTGTCAAAACATTTTGGTGAAAGCCTTTCAATGCATCCATTGATGTTATATACTTTCCTTTAGACAATTGAGTCAGGGTTTCTTGAATTCCAGGAATCGGGTACCTATCTGGAACTGTGTAGGTATTCAATGCTCTAGAATCTCCAGCCATCCTTGATTTATCATTATGACAAGCAATACTAACAGGTTTTGTCACTTGAACTTCTTCATTATGGCCTACTTTCCTTAGTACACCAAGTTGGATCAATTCTTTGATATGTTTTTGAAAGGCTTCTCTAGCTCTGGGACTGTCTGGATAAGCTGGTCTTCTAAGTACTGGAGGGTATGGTGTATCAATATTAAGAGTAATATCAACTTCATGCCCTTTAATAGCACCTAATGGTTCATTATCAGAAGCAAGGGCCTTCTTATATTTGTATAATACATCAATAAGATCATGCCTCATTTTGGGTGATAATGATGGGTTAATTTGTGCTTCAACAATTTTATTATCCACAAATTCATCCTTTTGAGTATCTTTAAGAGAAGATATCATAGATATTTGTTTTGAAATATTGTAAAAAGCAACTTTTTGTCTTTGATTTTCTCCAATTGTGAAATATCTTTCTTTATGGTTATTGATGTCAATACCATAAATATTCAAGTAATGATTTTGTCACAGGGGCTCTTGGACAGAAATACAAGAGTGGCCTGGCACTCAGCAATCAGGGAACTCACTTGGAAGACTCCAAAGAATAAAGAAATAAAAATAAAGAATAAATTCCTCTAGAAGATATGCAGGTACAAGATGAGATGCAAAAGAGGAAAGGGAAGCCAAATGGCCAAAGAGCCAACCAAGTAAGTCCTTAATCACTGTTTCAACCTGCCAAAAATGAATAATGGAATTAGTAAGGATATGACCACCAAATATCCATTGACAGGCAAAGAAAGAGAAAGAGAAAAGTGCTAAATGACTGACTTAATAATATCAGTATTTGCTTAACTAAAATGAAAAGAAAATAGAGATAAAATAAAATCAAAATATATTAATTAACTGGGGAAAACCCCCCAGGGTGGAAAGGGTAGCCGGTATATGTGAAAAGTTGGGAGCTTGAGTTCTTCAGGCTGAAAACTGATCTGTATTGATCCTTGAGGCTGTATTGAGTTTTTTGGGAATTGATACAGCTGGCTAATATTGAAAGTGAATTGGGTTGAATGAATTTCCCATTATTGAAAATGGAATACAGTTCTTGATGGATCCAGACTGTATTGAAATGAATATGGTTGCCAAGATGGATTGAGTGGAGCTTTGACACTTGACAACTTCTTTGTGGCACTGCCTCTTGAATACACTTGAGAATGACTTGACAGTATTCCCTTGGAAGGAATACTTGGAGTGAGAATAACCAATGACTTCTTGATGGCGTCATTGGTCTTTGACGCTGAAACACTTGCTCTTGAGCCTTGATGATTCCTCTGAATGATTGAGTGCCTTGATGACGTGATGAGATGTTGGAATGTTGAAAAGACCATTTGATATTGCCACCATTGAATTGCTGTTGAAAAATGATGCACAATGATGTATAACATCATTTATGGCATATTGGTTGATTGGCAAGAAGATTACGTCCCAAGGTCTTGAGGTGGAAAGGCAGAGGGGAAAAGGATGGATGTGATGGCTTCAGAGCTTGGAAAGGTGTTTCTGGGCCTTTTGGGGTTTTTGGCCACTTTTGGGTTCTGAGCCAAAAACTGGCCCAAAAGGCGGGAAAGTGTCTTTTGGACACTTTGCGTCAAAGTGTGCAAAAATGCGCAAAAGTGCACAAATGCGCAAAGTGTGCAAAAATGCGCAAATGCACATTATGAGCCCAAATGGCCAAAAACAGCCATTTGGGCCATTTCCCCTGGTTTTGAGGGAAATGACCAGAAATACCCATTTGGGCATAAATTGCTGCTATGGGTGCTGGATTGAGGTGAAGGGCCATGGAGGCCCCAAAACACAAATGGCCATAAATGGTCCATAAGATGATGACGTGGCCATATTGGCCACTGGTGATGGATATGGCCAATTGGCCATAAAAGAACTGTGGCTTGATATGCCATATGGGGATCCAAGGACGTGAATTGCCATGGTTGTGACAGTACCCCCCCACCTTGAAATGGTGAGCTCCTGATCACCATTACAAGGTGAAGCCTGTTGAGGCTATTGGAAAGATTTTGAGAGAGTGATTCAAGAGGACTGATTAATGTAAAAAATTTTGAAAACTGAGATTAAGAATTTGACATTTGATGCAGGACTTGCTTGATCTTCTTTTGACATTGGCTTCATGATTTGAATTTAATTTTGAAATGAATGAAAATTGTTTGACGTGATAATTGACGTGATAAAAGAAAACTTAAAATGAAAGTAAAATAGAAATAAAGAATGAAAATGAAAATAAGAAAAGAAAAGGAAAAAGAAAAAGAAAAATGAATTGAATCTTGAGGAGGTTCCAATCTTCATCACGGAGGTTGATAACTGATTTTGAAATTGGCCAAGGACCTGGAAAGATAAATTTGATGCCAGGTGCTCACAAAGTGGCCAAGGTGATGTTTTGACAAGATTGTAGACCCCTCAGGGAAGTGCACACCAGGAGAGGAACTTACTTTTGGTAGTTACCACTCCCGCCAGTGCCATAAAAATAAAACAAAAATGTTGAAGGAATGAATTTGAATTTGGAATCTTGGAAATGAATTGACAAGTGAATGGCCCGTTGTCCCAAGTGAAAATGGCCATAAGATTGGAAATGAAGTTGAAAGCCATGCCAAAGATCTGTGTCCAAAATTGCAAAGTGCTCACATAGTGGCCAAGGTGATGCTTACAACAAAAAAGAGTAGAATACCCCTAAAGGTGCATACCAGGAGTGGGACTTACTTTTGGTAATTCCTCTCCCCACCAAGCACCATAATGAATCAAGCTCTTGAAGAATTAGGCCCGGGCTTGTCAGGATATAATGAATGAAAATCTTTGACAAATTCAGGACAATTCTTGAGGTTTTCAGTTGGTTCCCAAGTGGATCTTTCTGGGTCTTGACTGAAACCTTTCCATTCCACCAGATACCATAATTTTCCTCTCTTGATCTTTGAGTCCAGTATTTGAGAGACTTCCCATTCTTCTTCTGCTTCAATGATTATTGAAGGAGGAGGCTCTTGATGCCTATTTGGGATTGTTGACGTCTTGACTGGTTCCAAAAGGGAAATATGGAAAACTGGGTGGATGGATTTCCATTGAGATGGAAGCTTGAGGTGGTAGGCATGAGTGCTGACTTTCTTCAAGATTGGAAAAGGACCCAGCCATCTTTCAGACAGCTTTTTGGTGGGTCTGGTTGATTTGATGCTCTTGGAAGAAAGCCATACCATGTCACTGGGATTGAAAACAGGTGGACTTGCTCTACTTTTATCTGCATACCTCTTAAACCTGTTTATGGCAACTTCAAGTTCTCTGTTGACATCTTGCTGTACTGATTGGATTTTTGTTGATAACTTTCCAGCAGGAGTATCTTGAGTGATGTTAACTGAGTCAAAATGAGGATCTCTTCCATAAACAGTGAAAAACGGTGATTGTTTTGTTGAAGAGTGGTCAGAGTTATTGTAGGCAAATTCAGCCAGAGGGAGCCAGGTGTTTCAATCATCTTGATGATAACTGACATACATCCAAAGGTACTGTTCTAGTATCTGATTTACCCTCTACGTCTGTCCATCAGTTTCTGGATGATAAGCAGTTGACAAGTCTCTTGAAATCTTGAGCTGCTGACAAAGGTTGGTCCAAAAGGAAGAAACAAAAAGAGAATCGCAATCACTAACAATGCTTGAAGGAAGGCCATGCCTTGAGAAAATATTCTTGATGAATAAATGTGCCAAATCTAATGAAGTGATTGAAGCTATTGTTGGAATAAAAACCACCATTTTTGAGAATCTGTCCACTATGACTAAAATTGAATCAAAGGAATTGGACAGTGGCAATTGAGTGATGAAATCCATTGAAAGACAAATCCAAGGACCACTTGGAATTGGAAGAGGCTTGAGGAGTCCAAACTTCTTGTGATGAATATTTTTGTTTCTTGAACACTGTTGACAGGATGATACATAATCCTTGATAAATTGAGTCATGCCGGACCAGTGGAAATCCCGCTTGACAAGTTTGAGAGTCTTCTCTTGGCCAGGGTGTCCAGCTAGAGGAGAGTCATGCCGCTTTTGAAGTATATTGAGTTGAATTGTGGGGTCATTTGGGACCACCACTCGATCTTTGAAAAGGAGAAGTTTGGAAGAGGAATCAAGAGAATAATCTTGGACAGATTTACCTTTACCCAAATCTTCAAGGACACTTCTATATTGAGAATCTTGCCACACTGCCTTCTGAATTGAATCAATCAAATTTGAAAATGAATCCACCTTGACTGCAAAGAACTTTGAGGCTTGAATTTCATCTTGCTTAATTATCTTCTGATAGTTCATTGGATTCTTGCTGATGAAATCCTCCCCCCTCTCCGGGTAAACGTCGTCCCGACGTGACAAGGCATCTGGAAGGGTGGCCAAGCGGCCAGGGCGGTAAGTGATTGAGAAATGGGATTCAGATAAAAATTCAGCCCAGCGGGCTTGACGGCGAGTGAGAATCTTGGAAGACATAAAATATTGAAGAGATGAATGATTGGTGAGAACTTCAAAAGGGGAAGAAATTGAAAGAAGGAAAGCTCTCCAGCGCTTGAGAGCCCAGACTATGCCAAGGAGTTCCTTGTCATGAATCTCATAATTGAGCTCAGCTTGGAGAAGCTTGCGGCTATCAAATGCAATGGGATGTTTTCCTGAGTCAGAGACCTGACTCAGTACAGCACCCAAGGCATAATCTGATGCATCAGTCTCTACAATGGTGGGTAGAGAAGGATTGGAGCAGTGGTGAATGCCTCTTTGAGTTGATGAAACTGTCTAAGAGCTTCCTCATTGAGGGGAAAATGGGAATCTTTCTTGAGGAAACTTGTGAGTGAACTAATTTTCTTTGAATAATTCTTGATGAAACGGCGATAAAAATTGGCAAAGCCAAGGAATGATTGAAGAGCCTTGAGGTTTCTTGGAGGTGGCCAATTGAGAATTTGCTGGACTTTTGCTTGGTCCATCTTGAGGCCTTCAGAAGAAACTACATAACCAAGATATTTCACACTCGAAACATGAAATAGGCATTTGGACGCCTTAGCAAAGAGGTTATTGGCTCTGAGTCTGGAAAGAACAGTGGACACATGAGTGACATGTTCTTCCTCAGATTTGGAAAAGACCATAATGTCATCCAAATAAGCCACAACATAAACATCAAGAAGATCATAAAAAATATCATTGACCAGATTTTGAAAAGAAGCAGGAGCATTGGTAAGCCCAAATGGCATAACCAAGTACTCATAGCTACCATATTTGGCTCTAAAACAAGTCGAATGTTCATCACCTTCCTTGATTCTGAGCAGGTTATATGCACCACACAAATCAATCTTGGAGAAGATAGAAGAACCATTGAAAACAGTGAGAAGCTGATTCATAGGAGGAACAGGATACTTGTTCTTCCTAGTAACAGCATTGAGCTTGCGGTAATCAACACACAAACGGAGGCCACCATCTTTCTTTTTGACAAAAAGAACAGGTGCTCCTATAGAAGAGGAGCTTGGCCAGATGAAACCTTTCTCTACATTCTCTGAAATGTAGGCCCTGAGTGTATCTGACTCTTGGTTTGATAAAGAGTAGATCACCCCAACTGGAGGTAGAGACCCCTCCAGCTCGATATGCTGATCACAGGCCCGGTGAGGAGGAAGTTTCTCTGCTTTCACCTTGGAAAATACATCCAAGTACTGGTGATAAACAGAAGGAACAACCTTCATCACGGTTTCTATTTCTTCTGGCTCTTCCTCTTCATCCCACAACTCCTCCAGGGAGTCATGATAAGATGAAGGAGGAAGGTCCATATTCCCAAAGAAGAGATGAAGTGAAGATACAGAATTATCTTCTCCAACATCTTGAATCTCTTTGAAGACTTCATCTCTAGATGATAGTAATGACTGATGGGAATTAAGGGAAGTAATATGGACAGAAGACGGAAATGATGGTGTTCTAGAATCACCAACCAGAGCTGCACATGATTTGGCAGAAGAAAAGTCATTACTGAAAGAAATTGAAGGATCATTATAGTCCTTATGATCAGAATTAAAGGTGATCAATCCTTGCCTCCAATCAATAAATGGATTAAAATGATTGAGAAAGTCAAAGCCCAATATGAGGTCTTCTCCCTTGGGGGTATCAATGACTAAAAAGTCCCATTCAAAGCTTGGGAAGGAAGGGAGCTCAACCATATATTTAGTATGGTGAGTCACAAATAAAGAAGGAGACTCAGAGGAGTCAAGAATAATAAGGGGAATCTTCTCTGGAAGTTCTGACATGGTCAAAGAATACTTGTGAACAAACTGCTTTGCAATAAATGAGTTGGTAGCACGAGAATCAATGAGAATACTGTAAAACATATCAGAGAGAGAAGAAAAAACAAAAAATTTAAGAGAATTTTTGACACCAGTATTCAGAATGCACAATTGTGCTCTGGATGGAAAACTGTGAAGACCATTGAACACAACATGATCTTCACTCAGGCTTTTCCCTGGCTGGGAAATTTGCCTGACGGTTGGGTAAGCTTGTTTTGAGGCCTTTTGAAACAGGACTCAAGACTATGCTTCCCACCACAATAGGTACAAAGACCCTCCTTGATTCTTCTTTCTTTTTCAGAGTTCATGAGCTTGAAATCTTTATTCAACAAAGAAGAATGGGGCTTGTCCCTCTTCTGAAAATTCTTCTTCTTCTTATGACTTGAGCTTGAAGAATTTTGAGGGTGAGAAGAACTTGACTTTGAGGCTTCTGACTTCTTCTCTTGATGATGACTCTTTTCATTTTGCCTCTCATGGTACCTGGTATCAAGTTCCAGGGTAACGTCCAGTAAGTCTTGAAGAGAGTCAATTCTTGAAGGATGGGAGGCCAATTGATCCAAAATCCTGGATGGCAATCCCTTCCTGAAGTGATGGATGAGAGCTCTTTCACCCCAATCCCCGATTCTTGAGACTAAGCTTCTGAAATCAGCAATGTATAAGGATACATGCCCACCTTCTTTCATTCTTAAAGAATCCAATTCTGCTTCAGCTTTTCTGACTTCATTCGGGTCACCAAATAGAGTGAAGAGCTGAGATTCAAATAAAGGCCAAGAATTGAGAAGGTAATTTGAATCTTGATTGGTGAGATTGGAAAGATAAGGCTCAATCCATTTTGCAGCCCTGCCAATGAGGAATGAAGTGGCATAAAGGACCTTCTTTCTGTCTTGAGCGAAGTTTGCCAGATCATTATGAAAAATCAATTGACAGGATTGAATGAAACTTCTAACTTTGAAGGGCTGAGTCCCATCAAAGCATTCCGGTGCCTTCATAGATGGAGTCTTGATGCTTCAGAGGATGAAGCTGCTTGAAGATTGGCCATAATCTGAGTCATTTTCTGCATGATGGCCAATAGGGATGGTTCAGACTGATGAGAGACAGGCTGATTACACTGGGCTAGAGTTGGTCCTCCAGTACCTTGGGATGCCTCCACCGGAGCAGGGACACCTTCAGTACCATCAGACTCTTCCTCTTCCACAGAATTCTCCTCCTCCTCTTCACCATCTTCACCTGGACCTTTAAAAATAGTCCTTGAAGTTCCTGGAAATCCGCCAACTACTCCTGAAAATGAACCTGATCTTCTTGGCCCTCTTCCTTCCTTCCTGGATGGTGCTGCCCCTTCCATGCGCGGTCCTCTATCTAATTGGGCCCTCAGTTGAGGAACTGCTGGGGTGCCATCTAGAGGAGCTCTTGGAGTTGGAGTGAGAACAGCTTGAGCTCTGGCCTGAGATCTTGTCTGTCTTTCCGGAGGTGAGTGTTGAACAGGCATGATATCAGGAATAAAATGAAATAAATGAATTAAAATTCAAAATTTGCTTGAAGTGAAAATAGTCAACAATCAAATCTTGAGGAAAATCAATGAATCAAAATGAAAATCTTCAAGTACGTCAATAAATCAAAATCAAATGAAGTCTTGAAGTCAAACCAAATCAATGTCTTGAAGTAAATCAATGAATCAAAGCCAAATGAGATCTTCAAGTCAATAAATCAATCAAAATCAATCAATCAAATGAAATCTTGAAGAAAAATTAATTTATGTCAAAATTCTTGATGTGAAAAAATCAGCAAAATCAATGAAATCTTCAGGTCAATCAATTTTTTTGAGGTCAATATCAAATATGTCAAATCAATCAATCAATCAAAATCAAGTGAATTATTCTTTAAAAACCAAAATTCTTGAAGAATGAATCAATTATGAATCTTGATGTGAATAACGTGTCTGAATATCTTGATGAAAAATTTGAGAATCAAAGAAAATCAAGATGAAGCCTGAATTGTGAATGAAAATGAAAATTTGATGATTTGAAAAGATTTTAAAAAGAATAACAAAAATAAAAAATGGGTCAGCTTTCAATTTTCAAAATGAAGAATAAATGAAAAAAAATTGAGAGGTGACGATGAATCATTAAGTTCATAAGCGTAAAAGAATCATAAGTTCGATGAAATGAGTGAATGAAATTATAAAGAAAGAATGAACAGAATGAAAAAGAAATTATGAGTTAATTAATATAATGTCACAGGGGCTCTTGGACAGAAATACAAGAGTGGCCTGGCACTCAGCAATCAGGGAACTCACTTGGAAGACTCCAAAGAATAAATTCCTCTAAAAGATATGCAGGTACAAGATGAGATGCAAAAGAGGAAAGGGAAGCCAAATGGCCAAAGAGCCAACCAAGTAAGTCCTTAATCACTGTTTCAACCTGCCAAAAATGAATAATGGAATTAGTAAGGATATGACCACCAAATATCCATTGACAGGCGAAGAAAGAGAAAGAGAAAAGTGCTAAATGACTGACTTAATAATATCAGTATTTGCTTAACTAAAATGAAAAGAAAATAGAGATAAAATAAAATCAAAATATATTAATTAACTGGGGAAAACCCCCCAGGGTGGAAAGGGTAGCCGGTATATGTGAAAAGTTGGGAGCTTGAGTTCTTCAGGCTGAAAACTGATCTGTATTGATCCTTGAGGCTGTATTGATTGTTTTGGGAATTGATACAGCTGGCTAATATTGAAAGTGAATTGGGTTGAATGAATTTCCCATTATTGAAAATGGAATACAGTTCTTGATGGATCCAGACTGTATTGAAATGAATATGGTTGCCAAGATGGATTGAGTGGAGCTTTGACACTTGACAACTTCTTTTTGGCACTGCCTCTTGAATACACTTGAGAATGACTTGACAGTATTCCCTTGGAAGGAATACTTGGAGTGAGAATAACCAATGACTTCTTGATGGCGTCATTGGTCTTTGACGCTGAAACACTTGCTCTTGAGCCTTGATGATTCCTCTGAATGATTGGGTGCCTTGATGACGTGATGAGATGTTGGAATGTTGAAAAGACCATTTGATATTGCCACCATTGAATTGCTGTTGAAAAATGATGCACAATGATGTATAACATCATTTATGGCATATTGGTTGATTGGCAAGAAGATTATGTCCCAAGGTCTTGAGGTGGAAAGGCAGAGGGGAAAAGGATGGATGTGATGGCTTCAGAGCTTGGAAAGGTGTTTCTGGGCCTTTTGGGGTTTTTGGCCACTTTTGGGTTCTGAGCCAAAAACTGGCCCAAAAGGCGGGAAAGTGTCTTTTGGACACTTTGCGTCAAAGTGCGCAAAAATGCGCAAAATGCGCAAAAGTGCGCAAATATGCGCAAATGCGCAAAGTGCGCAAAAAGTGCGCAAATGCACATTATGAGCCCAAATGGCCAAAAACAGCCATTTGGGCCATTTCCCCTGGTTTTGATGGAAATGAGCAGAAATACCCATTTGGGCATAAATTGCCGCTATGGGTGCTGGAATGAGGTGAAGGGCCATGGAGGCCCCAAAACACAAATGGCCATAAATGGTCCATAAGATGATGAGGTGGCCATATTGGCCACTGGTGATGGATATGGCCAATTGGCCATAAAAGAACTGTGGCTTGATATGCCATATGGGGATCCAAGGACGTGAATTGCCATGGTTGTGACAGATTTCCAATAATGATGTGCTAAGATGTGCAATTGTCCATTACTACTACCTCAGTTTTTATTTTTACACTTCCTTCTGGATGTGGAAACTCAAGATTAGTGTCCAATATGCCCAAAGGGTACATATTATTACTGACACTACTCAATTGTACAACCTCTATTGGTAATAGATGGTTTTCACGGAGTATGGCTTGAAGATAATCTTTTCCTACACAAGTACAAAATTCTCCTGTATCCAAATCTACTCTGGCTTAAATATCATCTATCAGGATTGATGTGATACAAGATGGTCCAGAAGTGTATCCTTTACCTCTAGAAGGTTTGGTTTTACACATTCTGGCATCCTGGATATTGGTCAGCTTATGACAATCCTCACTGTACTGTGGCAAGTGAGTATGAACTTCTGTGACCTCAAAGAAAGCTTTAATGTTTTCAATGGGATAATCTTCTACTGGTGTATCCTCAGAAACAGCAGAATCTAGGTCAGATTCCTCTTTCTCCCCAGTACACTGAACTTCTTCAATGACTTGAAGTTCATTAATCTTTTTCTTCTTGGTGCAAGCGTTGGCCAAATTTGAAGTGCTTCCACATTTATGACACTTCAAGACAGGTCTTTCATACCTCTTATCTTCTCTGGAAGGTTTATTGATTATTTTGGATTCCATAAGGACTCTAATGCAGGTTTTACCAATTCTTGTCCTAATGATTATATATTCCATTTTATTGATGTAGTCTTTTGTTGAACAGGGCTTTACACATCTGCACTTGATAGCATGTTCTAGCTCTCCTCCAAATTTTCTTAATATTTTCAAATTAATCATACAGTCAGACATATCTGGGTGTAAGGCAGATGAGCTGTATTTCTGTTTGAGGAACAAAGTGGTTTATCCTTTTCTCAGTTAAAAATGGAACTTTAAAAAGCATTTTCCATTTTAAATCTCCAAGAATCATTAGCCCATTGGGTGATTATTTCAGATTTCCACCAAGGCCAATCATGTTTACCATTATCTAGTCTCATTTTGTAATACCATTTCTTTGCAGCTCTGGTAAACAAGGAGTGTAGATTGCCCACTATGATTTCATCAGGTATATGAAAATCTTCTTGCAACATATCAATTTTTCTGATGAACTCAATATTATTGTATTCTTCTTCACCAGAAAATGTTGGCAATTATTCCAGTTTCAGAATATCTTTTGGACAGATAGGATTCTCTCCTAAAAATGGAGTCAAACTTCCTTTTACAGAATGTTTCTCTTCAGTCAAAGGTGTAGAATGTCTTGGCATATGTGGTTCATAATTCTTATGAATTCTCCCCACATTTGCAATGATTTTATTCTTTAATTTCTTCCTCTCACTGTCCCTTCTTTCCAAATGTGTGGCAAACTGATTGGTATTATGAATTATTTCCAAAACATGGTTTTTTGGAATTCTAAGTTGATCCTTAATGTTTAAAATGTAAAGATATTCTATTTCATCATTTTGGGCTTGAAATTTACTTTCAATTCTGTCACAGGTATTGGTAATTGAATCAAGTTTGACATTTTTCAACTTATACCACTCAGTATAATTTTTGTCATTTCTTTTAAATTCACTTTTATCTGATTTTATTTTATTTAACTTTGCATCAAATTTACCAAGTTCTCCATCAATACTAGATTTAAAAAATTGTATTTCTTGTATTATTTGCATGGAAAGGTCCTGTTCATCCTTTCCGCTCTTTGGCTGTGAATTACATAAGAGTCCTGCCCATATTGAAGACATTGTCCATGGCTGAAGGCTCCAATTTGGGAATCCTGTACCCTTGTGAGTAAGTTCTGTCCCAATTTGATTTGCCTTTGCCATTGCCCTTACGGTTCTTGGGACCTTCCTTCTTCTTCTGAGGTCCTTTGGACTTCTCTTTTGATGTTTCTGGAGCTGGTAGACACCACTGGACCTTCTTCCAAAGCTGGAGTCACTTCCAATTCCTTTTTCTGGTCTATAGATAAAAGACTTTGGTTCTTCAACCAATTGTTTATATTTTTGACCTTTCCTTTGCAAGACAATGGGCTCCACCCTCCTAAGAGTTCTATGGTCTTCTCCTGACCCAGAAGGCTCTTGATGTGTAACTAAGAGTTCATGGCCCCCTGCCAAAGGCTTGGGCATATTTCCCACTCCTCTTCTTTTGCTGCTTTGAACCAATTTTTGTACTGGGACTAATATATTTCTATGGCTACCACTTGTAAATGGTTCAGCCCTCAAAATATTACCTTCAATTAGTTCAGGCTCAGAGTTCACATCAAAGTCTGTTGGTAAAGACTTTGGGGAATGGGGGGCATCTCTGGCATCCTCCAGATGTGTCTTTCTTGAGGAGGACTTGGCATACCTTCTTCTGGTCTTACCTCTTCCTTGTGCAGGTTGATCTGGTTGGACTGAATATCTGCTTCCATTTCTGGTATGCACCATTTTTCACATCAATTCAAGAGAAAAATAAGAATTGAAAACAGAAAACACACACCTTTTTGTGGTTGTTTGGCTTGTTCTGTTTTAAATAAAGTGCCTCCTTTAGAAATTTGAACTTCAATACTGTCTTCAGATTCTGCTTCTGAAGATTCTGGACTGGTAATATATCTCTTACTGAGCTAATTACCAGCTAAAATATACTTGATTAAAGACACTAGAGAAAAATTTGATAAAAGAAAATTATTTTTTATACTGTTAGATTATTTTGAAGAGTTTTTATAAGTTTTATTTTTAATAAAGAAGCAAATTATTCTTTTTAAAGGAAAAAAATCAAAATTTAAGATTTTGAATCAAAATTAATTCAGAGTAACTCAAAGAATAATGTTATGAGTTTTTGGATGTGAAATAGCCATGTGTAAAAACAGTATAAAATTAAACCAAATTCCTCCATGAAAAAGATTTTAAGACAATTTCAAAAATAAAAATAATTTGAAATTCCAATTGAAAGAAAAAAATAATTCAATTAATATATTATAAATTAAGTCTAGAGTATGATTATATCCAAAACTCTGGTTAAAATCATGGCCAGGCCCCCAAATGTAAGATGTGTCTATGAAACTGTGGATAATATTACTATTAATCAACAGTACTATGACTGTTCTTATGGAATATAATAATAAAATTATTATAGCCACAATTAATTAATTAATTATTTCTTTTACTTGTTTTTTTTTTACACTACTAGTGATTATAACAGTAAGCAGTAATTGTCTACAAGAATTAATTACAAGAAGTATTTAATAATAAAATTATTTTAATATATAATTATCTATTGCTAGAATAATCATAAATATAATTCTTGAAGAAAACAATTCCTAGAGAAAAACTTTGAGAATTAAAACAAAACACTCACTAATACTCCAAAGAGCTTATTAAAGATGATAACAGAGAAATTTGATGGATAATTGTGGATTTAATGGATCAAAATGGATTTATAACAGTATTACAACAATATATAGTTGATTTCTATGATTTCAAATCTTTCTGATTTATTCTGAAATAATAAAACACTTAAGAAAAGATTAACTAATACTTACTTGTTGGTAATAATGGTATAATTGAATAATGTGATGACTCTGGAAGAAACAGCAAGAGGAGGCCTCTTTTAAGTCTAAGACAGATAACAGAGGCATGTAATGGATCAAACTGAAAAACCAGTGAGTGAGAAAACAATAAACCTTTTTAGATTGTTGATTTCATCATCTGTTGTCATGTAAGATTATCATAATTACTTAATTGAACCTTTTATGTGACTACCAACCCAAATAAGGTTAAGAATAAAAGGAGTAAAAACTTTGAATATTCTAATATTTCAAAATAAACATTAATTTCTCAAAATTATCAATGTTATTGGAAATTTCATCACAGAGTGTATTTTATGTGAAATTTTTAAGATTCAGTGTTTCACGTGGAATCATCAAAAATGGACTGTAAGTGAAACTTTGAATTTTACTTATAGAAGTATAATTCTTTTTGGTTTTTATATTTATTATAGTGTTGTAAATGTTTCCTGAAAGCTTCAGAAAGATTCATTAAAAATTGAAGTTTTTACCTCATTTCTACATAGAATTGTAAATAATACTATATTGCTGGTTGCTATGAAGTAAATCAATGGATACTAGTCCAAAAAAGATTTTAATTACTCTTTTGAGATTTATCCATGGAAATAAATTAAGAGCTGACAGGGTTTCAGGAGTCTATGTGGCTCTTTACCTCCTTGGCACATCAAAATAGCAGCTTATTTGCTATTTTCTTATGATTTAATGAGATTTCAACTTGGTAGCCAAGTTCCCAGAAGGTTTTAGTATACTAATTGGGCCAAGATCAGCCATGGATCCAAGTATAGAGCTGACAATGCCTCAGAGGCCTCAGAAGTTGGGTACCCTGGCTCTCTTTGATGTCTTTTGTCCCCCTTGACTATTTTTACATCAAAATAGAAATTCAGGCTTAAAGACTGATATCCACTATGGGTGTATCAAAAGTGTATGTAAGAATACCATGATATTAAGTGCCACAAACATGCATAGCACTATTCTTAGTGTATATGTAACATGGGATTTCTCAAATTCCCATTATTTTGGCGTGAAATTGAGAAAAACAAAAATTTTCACAATTCTTTTATGTGGTATTGAAGTATTTTCCATATTACCACCTCAAAGAGTTGCTTTAAGCTTATTCACTCTTTGGAGCTACCCTAGGTGAAATCTTGTGTAGAATCCAAATATGGTCTTGAATTCATGGATTTACTTACTCAATAAAAGGTTATTCATCTTTTCTGAAATCAAAAATGATGAATTTTGAATATATGCATGACATATGGGTTATGCATAGTTCAGAATTTATTTTAAAGATAATTGTTGCCGATTTGGGTATGTAAAATATACCTCAAGGATCATGAAATCCATATTCTAGAGTCTTTAACTTATTATTTGTAACAAAAGTATTTTTCTTTTTTGGTACATTGATATTCCAAACCTTTTGAGCTATAATATATCCAAAATAACTACAAATCAAATGAATCATTTGTCCAAAATAAGAAAAATAATCCAAGATTTTGAATTAAGGATTTATTATTTGATAAAATTTGCACAAAAATCAAAAAATTAAGAATATAATTTCAATATATATTTCATTATGATTTGTATTATATAATTTAAAATAAAAATAATTAAATTCCTAAGAAATAAATTAACAAATTCAATATTTGTTAAAACAATTAATTTGTATCAAGATTGTTCATTTATTTTAAAGAATCTGTCAATAAATTTCAAAAATTGATTTCCTTTTAATAAGTTTACTTTATTTGAAAAAAGAAAATCAATTAAAATTGATAAAATTTGAGGTTTATATATGATGTCTTTGAAAAATATAGGCATATATATACTAAGGGGTATAAAACCTACCCAAATAAGCCTTTAAAGAATGGACATTTTTCCTTTAAAAAAATTACAAATATTCAATTAAAAAAGGGGGTCATTTTTTCAAAAGTAATACCTCATTGTCGGGTTTATTGCAAGGATGATTTTAAGCTCAAAAGAATGAGTTTCAAAAAAAGTTGTTTTTTCAGAGAATTCAAAATAATTCTTCAAATTTGGTGATAATCTGGTAATCAAATTGTTTAATCTGAGTTATTGGTTTCTGATTCTCTGACTTTTTGGTTTGAGGAATCCCAATATTCAAAATTCCTGTTTTAAATCCATTTCAGGTGAGAAGGAATTGATTTTGAAATTCATTATAAAGAAAATTATTTTAGGATTTCCTAAAATGAACTTTAATGAAAGAGGATTCAAAAAAGGTTAATGTTTTTTTATGTTGTTTTGTGTAGAGGTTTGATACAAATTTGAGTAAAACCCCTATTGGTTGGCCAAATGAAATCAGCATTTCAAATGTGCATATTTCACCTAAAACAAGCCCTTTTATACAAAAGACTAACTTGATTAGGCTCAATAGCCCTCATTGAAATAAATTCAATTTTTTGACAATTCAAGTATATAAGTTTTAATTTTTTTTTCCTTGAATTTACAAATTCATTATTTTAACTGGATTGATATTGAATTTTTATTTTCTTAAATCTTTTGAATTTTAATTCCTTTTTTATCTATTCTTTATTAATTATTATGAATATGAAAGAAATTGGTGAATAATTTTGATTGAAAATTTAAATCTTTTTAAAATATTTTTATGGATTTATGCACTTTTAAAGCAACATTGACACCTTCTTTTTTCAAAAAAATAACAGAATTTGATTAGTTAATAATTTACTAAAATTTTGTCAATTGATTATTTTTATATTTATTTTTACTTGTTTTATTTGCCCCCTTTTTAATATGGGTCTAATTGTTTTTTTTTTGGTTTATGAATATCTTAGAGCTTTTCTTTTTTGAGAATTTTTAAGTTTTTTGTCTTGTTTTTTTTGACAGGGTTGATTTTGAGTATTTACTAAAAAATATTTTTTTGATTAAAGTACATTTTTTCTATACCTTTTCATATCCTCTCTTAAAATCAAACTTTTCCAAAATTAGTTTTAAATAATTTCTTAAATAATCTCTTTGATGATTTAATTCAATGAAGATTTCAACTAAATAATTTTAAATAATTACAACCAAATTGAATTTTATACCAATATCAACTTTTCGTAGCTATCCCCTTGAAATCATATAAATGTAGTAATTAATTTTCTTCAAATAAGCTAAAGCCTCTCAAATTCTTTTAAATGAACCAATCTTATTAATTTTGGTTTTTGAGTCAAAAATTGATTAAAATTAATAAAAATCTTAAATTTCTCAAGATTAATTAAAATTTTATCTGTTTAATCTTGAATGACTGAAATATAAATGCATTTAATACTTCAACTAATTTTATCATAATAAAAATATCTTTGGTATTATTGAAATAAAAAAAGACCTAAGAAATAGAATGATTTGATGAAACTTACTGTTTTTTTATTGATAATCTACTTAAATTCAACCAAATCCTATAAAATTCCTTGATTTGATATGAAAATATTGAAAAAATTAATGAAAAATCAAATAAATTTCTTGAATGAAACTATTTAAAATTTTATAAACTTGTTGTTCTGTTTGAGTTTTTTAATAATTTAATTTTTTCAGCTTTTCTTAGATTTTTTATTAATCTCCGCCTATTTTCGGAGTTAAAAATTTAAAAAGTAAGCTGGCGAAGACCATTTAAATGTTTTAAGCCATACTTTTCCAAATTTTCAGTGTAAAGTGCAATACTCTGGCCAATATATGGCTTTTGAGAATTTTAATCGACCATTAAATACTTGTTCCTGCCATCGCCGCCAGCCAGGCTGATCTTCTCCAATTTGTTATTAAACTCCTTCGATTTTTTAAATTTCTTAAACTTGAAATCATCTTTTGAGGCTCAAAGATCGAAATTCAGTAAGTCATCGTCGTCCTCATTTACTTTCTTCTTTGGCATTCTCTGCTGCTTTCGTCCATCTTAAGTCTGATCAACTCATCATCCTAATTTCTCTTGGGAATCGGTTTATTTGTCGCTTCAAAGCCTCTTGGTCTTATCAGTCTCATCATGTCCTGGCAAAGTAAGCATTTTTAAATTCAAATCAAGCTCAATCGAGTCGAATTCCATGGCTGAGTACTCATTGATGGCTCATCGACCGCGGTCTGATGGTTTAGCTTATGTCGATTCAAACTTGTTGGGAACCGGCTACTTTCAGCATGCTGCCATCTTGGGTCAAGCCGGTGGCTCTTGGGCCTCGTCCTCCAATTTTAGTGTAAGTTACCTACCAAATTTCAAGCAGATTTCAACTTTTTGATCTATAACTACAAATACTTTGTTGACCTCAATCAAAAATTGAAACTCTCTTCTCGTCCTTTTAGGTATCAGCCCAAGAACAAAGTGATCTACTCAAAGGTTTTGATGAACCTTCAACTATCCAGGCCTCAGGAATCCACTTAGCTAGTACAAAGTACTTGACCATCCAAGCAAATGATCGAAGTATTTATGGTAAAAAGGGGGTCAGTGTCATGTTTCCATCTTGATAAAATCTTGTTCGTTACATTCAAAACTTAGGCCATATTGAAACCTTGCTTGAATTTTATCATAGCCTATGGGTTGTGTCTGTGTCAAGACCAAGCAAGCTATCATCGTCGCTGTTTACAAAGAAGGAGTTCAACCAGGTCGGTAACCGTTCACCTCTCCCTAATGTGGTATCTGGCTCATGTAATACTTTTAAACAAATCATGTTTATCTTGAAAAATAGGCGAGGCCACCAAGTGTACCGAATCACTAGCTGATTATCTCATTGGGAATGGTTTTTAATTAGATCCACAATAAAATCTTTAATGCCTTCTCCAACCCAAAATATCCATTCAATCTCTTCTACATTTTACTAAAAAATCCATAATCCTCACCTGTCATGATACTTCTTATTGTAATTGACCCAACATGTCCCACTACTTCAAACAGCTGCATTGGTCTTGGTAGTAAAGAAAAACTTAACTCTTGTGCCTTCAACTTTATGCATAATAATCTGTAGCTGGGCTTGAGGTTACAGGATGGTTTTACCTTATTTGCCCAAAGACTCTTGATCTTTCGTTTTCATAAGCATCGAACGGCTGCAATAGACGAATGTTACTTCAAAAATTGGGAGCTTTGTGCCATAGAGGCTTGCCATTAGCTTCGTATCTGATCCTTGGAAAGTTGCTTTGGTAAGTTCGCCCAGCACAAGCCGTTTAAAAAGAGGTTGATTTGATTACTCCGCGTCACTGCTTAGACAGTAAACAAATACGAAGTGTCAGTTGGTATATGGAAAGATTTTCACCATATTGAGGCCACATCTATTGTGTATGTTTCTTTTGGCACGTAATTTAAATATGCTTCTCCTACATCAAAGTGTGTATTTTTCCCACTCAAGTACTTTTGGATACAATGATTGATGGGGTTTTTCTCAACTATTGAAAAGTTACGCCCGCTCAAATCAAAAGATTAAATTAATTGCAAATGAATTTCAGCCGTCGTTTGAATGCCCAAAACAGATGAAGTGTTTCATAAAATATGAGTTTTGCGCAATCATACTCAAGCCTCAGCTATAATCCCTGCGCAGACTGGTTCACGTTTCGCCGGTCTGAGGGGAAGACGCAGCCTTATGCGATTAATCCATCAGGAAAGCCATTGAGTGCTTGGCACTTGCGTTTTGATTTACTATGATGTAGTGGAATGGTACGCCTTCAAATTCCTTTAAGCCTGGTCTAACACAAATAGTTGGAATTCCAAATATTTATCAGAAGCAGACCAATGAAGTCTGCGGTTTGTAAAGAAAATCTATGCTAAAACAATTATATGGCAAAATAGAGGAGTGAATGAAGTAATTTTTAAATTAATTTTGAGGGACTCAACTGATTAAATTTTAATCAAAAACAAAAACAAAAAAACTTGAAAAATGAATAATAGTAATAATGAATTAATTATTGATCTATTTGATGAAATATTTTTTTAAAAAAAAAGAAAAGGAAAAGAAAAATTGTAACAGCAAAAAAAAGGAAACTTTTTTATGATTTTTTTTGTTTTTTTCTAAGAAAAAATATATATAAATATATGTATCATATATGTAATAAACTTTTTTTTGATTGTCAACTAGGGTTGCAAACACCACCTGGACCTGTGGCCAAGCTCCATAGATTCTCAATTGAGGGAATTTAATCATGAAATAACCAAGAAGGAAATCAGAATAGATTCTATCTACCCCCAAAATATGCCAAACCAATAGATACAACAAGAATTTATTTCAATTAACCCTAGAATAATAAAAAAGAAAACATAAAGTTCAAAATAAATACAGGTATTTAAAATAAAAACTAATAAATAAAAAATCTTAAAAACACAATGTCAGCCTGTCACTCAAAACCAGAGCAAAAGCATAACATTCAAAAATACCATAAACATGGTATACAAGAAAGGAGTGAGACACACACTTTTAGCCCTTATTAAACCAGATAAAGGTACAATGAGGCCATAAAAACAGGAAACAGGACTTAAAAAAGATATCCCGTAAATCCAACTATCTGGAAGAGGAACCCTTCCCCTTTCAGAAAATATCATTCTTATTACCAAACAATAAAAATTAACCAATTTATTAAGGCTGTAAACTCTTATTAAGCATAAACCTTAAACTTCACCTCTCATCTAAGATCTAGATTTTGGATCACAGAGCCATCCAGTGGCTTCTTTTTAGTAAGACTCTAAAATATGGTTATCCAATGGTACAAGATCAAAGACTGTAGCACCATTGGATAAAAATCTACCACACAGATACTATTTAAACAACCTGGAAGAATGATGCCATTTTTGAACCTCTCATCTAGCTTCCACAGCTCTGGGGAGAGACAGTTCAAGTCTGATATTTTATGGAATGGCTCAAATAGGGATACATAAAAGTGTAACCCTTATTTCTTTATCTTTCACAGATGAAAAGCTATTGGTACTTTTCTTTCAAAACAAGAAAAAAACTTTTTGAACAGAAGTAAAGCCACTTTTAGCTTTTAGAACTTTGGAATACTTAAGTAAAAGAGAATCAAACATTTAGAAATCCTGTAGAGCACACCTGTGGCTGAAGTTTGAGCAAATTTTGAGCTCTGTATATTTAAAAATGTCCAAGGTATCAAAGAGTTACAGTTATAGTCCCACACCAGGTGGTATTGTGAGATACTATCCCTATAATAAAATTGTGAGGTTTCAACATCACCAAACGGCTGTTTATCTATTTATTACTCATAATTTAGTATTACTGTGGGATAGTCTCCCATATAATTGAATTATGAGGTGTCAACCCCATTCATTAGTGTTTTCTGTTCATTACTCATAAAATGACTAATGAGAGGCCCCCAAGCCTTATTTTTACAAAACCTAATGATTATTGGCTTGTAGAAAATTCCTGAACCTTCCATTGGTGAGAAGTTTTACCTTTTATGGGTGTAAAAGATTGAGATAAGTTTTCAAAACCACATCAATTACAGTTTTTTGGTTATTTTAAACCACAAAAGAACCACCTTAGTAGAAAGTTTTACTCAATCACTTTGGAAAGAGTTTATCCACCTCTTTCTACTATTTTTTGAGGTAAAAGGAGGTTTCACCTTTTAGGAAAACCCCCATCCATCATCCTATCAACTAGTTCTTGAACCTTATAAGATTTATAATAAAATTATAATTTCAATTCTTGAAGTGCTTATTACTATAATACAATTGAAAATACTTGCTACCAGGGTTTAAGCAAACTCATAACCACTATTCTCTAATAGTAGAGCCCTTTTATTTTATTATCATACCATATTTATGTGTCATAGTAATGGTTCAAGATTGTAATTACTGTCTTGTAGCTTCCAAAAAGACTCATCTTGAAAGAAAGATTAAATTAATAAATAATTGGATTTAAATTTTGAGAAAAAAACAATTAAATACACATAAGAAATTTATCCCTTATGAATAAATTCCTTAAATACTAAATTATTTTTCTCTTTATCTGAAGCTTTAACCTTTTTATTTGTTAGAATTATTTTTGTTGAGTAATTTGATCTGAATCCTGAGAATTCCTCATAAATCTGTCCATGTAAAAAACCTGGTTATTGAATACAAACTCCATCATTATTAAAAAGCATATCCATGTGAGTTATTTGAAGTTAATGCAAATGCAAGCTATATTGGAAAATGTTGATATCTCATTTTGAAAGGAAATCCTGAGTTCTTAGGATCAGTTACCAAAGAGATCTAGAAGATGTCGAAAATCTGTCCTTCCAGCTTCTATCTAGAATCTCTGCATAAAGTATGTGGTTTCCAAAACGAAAAATATCAAGCATGTACCAGTTCAAAATCAATCTTCTTTTCTTTAAAAACAAAAGGAATAGATCTCTTTATGTAATAATTTTCAATTCTTAATAAAATAGTATGAAATCCAAAAGGAAAATCAGGTTTAAGAAAGCATAGGGAAGGAGACTTTTAAAATAATCATTTATGTCATAACTTGAGAAAACCATGAAATTTTTTCCCCTTTACTTAATTTTAATTTTTTTCAAAATAATGATATCAATTATTGATTTGTAGCTCAATTTTTCAAAAATAGAAATAAGATTAAAATAATTAATCTTCTTTTTTTTGAGTTCTCCAAGAAAGAAAAAATTTAACCAAAATTTTAATCACAGCTAATTTTTTTTTTAAAAAAAAAATATAAGAAATTACTTGAATTATTGTTTTTGGCTTATTAATTTGATTTAAAATAAACTATATTATCAAATGCTATTCAGGAAAAATATTGATATATTTATTTTTATATTCCTTTCTTACTATTTGTATGAAATCATGAAAAAAAATATTTTGATTATTTTTTTATCTCATGTATTATCAATAAAATTAGTTTAAGCAAGGAAAAAGCAATTCAATAGATAGAAGAAATTAAATCACTTTTAAATTTTATAATTAATTTAAATATGGAAAATATACTTCTGGATAATAAACGTAAATAAAAGTATATTTAATTTTTCATTAAATAAAAATCATTTAAGCTTTGTTAATCAATTAAAATATTAAGAAAAAATCTTATTTTTTTTAATTATACTTAAAAGAGTTGAATTAAAAGAATTTGTTCATTTTTAATTATTTTAGATTTTATAATAAAAATATTCAAGATGGCCATTTAAGGTTAAAAAAAATAGCTTTTTAATTTTATTTTTCTTTCAATAAGAACTAAATTATAGAAAAATTTGAATTGAATAAGAAATTTAAATCTATTTTAGTATAATTTATATTTCAACTTAGAATTTTTTTTTTCAAATTTTTCCATTTTGGTATTCAAATTTATTGAAATTTTTCAAAGAAAAGTGTAATTTTTAATATTTTTTTTATATATTTCTCTTATTGTAACTTAATGAAGTATCACTTTCATATTGCTTTATTAAGACTATGAGATAATAATAGATAATTTAATTTGAATAGGGTGTTGCTAAACACATGTAAGCTCCTAGTAAAACCACGTAAGCCCTTACATATTTTTACCAAGTTATTGCCAAAACATGTAATCTTATGGTAAAAACACCTAAGTGGCCTATTTTTTTTGAAAAATTTCTCAGGCTTAGTTTTGAGGATTTTTTTATTGCTTACAACATGGGATGTGAAGATCTCCAAATTTTTTCAATTTACCCAATTTGGAGAAATGGCCTATTGTTTTTAAAAAACTCATTAAAAATATTCCCACCTATGAATTTCCATATTTTTTTTAAAAAATGAGGGGAAGAACCTTGAGAATCAAAACCCAGAAACTCAAAATTTTTGGATTTGTTTGGGTGGGAAAATTGTAGGCCCAAAAAGAGCTTTTTTATGGTTTTTTGTTCATGTTTGTAAGCAAATTGAAAGTGCCATTTATGAAATCAATGTAATTAAGAATATAATTTTTGGAATTAGTGTAAGTTAAAACTCACTTTATGGCATTAAAAGTGTCATTTATGCAATTAAAAGTGCCATTCAAGGCATTAATACTGACATTTATACCATTTATGGAATTATTTACAGTGCCATAAATGGCATCAACAACAGCATGGTCATGACATTTCTGTAATTAACAGTGCCATAAATGGCATTAACAACAGAATGAAAAATGCCATTAATGCAATCAACAATGACATGGAAATGCCATTTATGGCATCAAAAGTAACATAAGAATGCCATTTATAGAGTTAAAAGTGCCATAAATGGAATCAACAATGAAAGAGAAATTCCATAAATGGTGTTTTACCCAATAAAGGTTCTTTTTACCAATATTTCAATTAAAAAAAACCCTTTATGTGGTTTTACCAATTTATGGCAAAAAACATAAAGTCTTACATGTTTTTACCAACACCCAATTTAATATTCATAATTTAAGGCAGCCAAAAATAAAATAAAGCATTTTTAAATACAAAAAATATTTTTTTGATTGTTTCTCCTCACTTTGAAGTAGTGTTTTTAATGAATTATTAGTTTTGTAATGATATTTTACCTTGATATTTTTTTGATTGAAATGAGTTGAATATTTTCATAAATTTATCTCTCTACCTTTTTTTACAAGTTCTTCAAAATTTAGAAAAGAAATAAAGAATTATTTTTCTTATTATGATAAGTTAATATTAACATGAAAATTAAATGAAAAGAGTTATTTTAGAGAGAAAGAAACTTCAATTTTGTGTCAAAAAAGAGTTAAAGAAAATTTTTAAATCCAAATCTAAAGTTTTAAATCAGCTTTTATCTAATGGTTTCAAAAATACAGGCCACAAAATTAAATTCAAAATTATGAAAAAACAAGCTGTGGTAACACTATATCTATATTTGAAGGAAGGTTTTTAATTCAAATTAATATTTTTAGTATGAAATGACAAAATTCCAACTGATCCTTGGTGAGTTAAACAAAATATTCTTTTTTCCTAAATACTAACTCAACTAATACATTTTTTTGTAAAAAATACTTGAAGAGAAAGTAATTTCTTAAAGATACTTGTACAAATTCTGAAAGAATTTATTTCCCAATAGCCAGAAAAACCTGTACAGTAGTCAATAAAAATGAATATAGAAATAAATTGCTATTAAGAAATTGTAAAGATCTTAAGCTTATTTAGATTTTGAAAATTGTTTTTCTCAGAGTGTAACAACTCTCTTAAAAACCTCAAGTGAGAAATATTATTACATATCATTTAAGCACATGAAGGGGTAATCAACTGGACAATTTGAAAAAAAACTCTTTAAAAATATTCAGGGGAAGACAGGTTTTGAGGTTTTTCATTACAATAGGTCCTAAATTGGGTAGGTTTCATGTGGTTATTTGCTTCTATGGAAAATAATTAACACATAAGCATAATGAAAATTTGAAAAATTTCAATAGTAGAGGAAAGACTCACCTTTGTTTCCAATATTTCAAAAACATTTTATTCCATTATTGAATGGCCCTTTTTAAAATATAAAAGAACCTTGTGTATTCTACTTTAATGAAAACTAAATTCTGAATTAAAATTGATTGCACTATCATACATTTTGAAAATTCAAAATGGGGAGATTAAGCTTGGAAGGGGAATGAGTATATGTAATTTCCTCCTTCACAGGAGCCTTGGCCTTAAAAGAATGATGCATTTTTGGGAAATTCAGTTTATTAGCTCCTTAAAGCCTTTATTCAAAACACCCATAAGCTTTGTAATACTTTTCCTGAACTAGGGATTGAAATTTTTTTCAATTAACATGTCACTATGATTTTTTTTATTTATTGTACTTATTTATTTCTCAATTTTCACATTGAAAGTTTGAAAAATTATTGGGATGGATCACAAGATCAATTGTACAGCTTCTTAATGAGTCAGTTATAAAATGGTGAAACCAAGTCTCTTGTGGCTAAATGAAATTGAAACAAATCACAAGAAAATTGGATAATAGACATACTTGGATTGTTGAACTGTATAGTCTCCCATTTCTCATAAGAAAATACAGCTTTACTACCCTTAGGAGTTTTTCATATAAAATTCAGTTATGTGCACACTGAGTTTGATAAATGGAGGAGTATGAATAATAGCATAATGTTACATCCAAATCTGAATTTCTAGCATTCTCAAATAGTGAAAATTTATTTGTTACTCCCAGGATGTGTGAGAATAACTCTTTGAGAACTTGAACCATACTGTTTTTTTCTGGAGTGGATTTCATTTAAGAGATATAAATATGATTCTGGTGAGAATGGTAAATGTAGAAAACTGTGCTCTTGAGGATATCCAAAGAGCTCTTCAGCCAAATTCTCTTAGATTTCCAATTTGGATGTGCTCAATTTCTTCAATTGGCCATTTTGTTGAGTTTAGTTTGAATTCAAAAAAATGTTCTCCTTTTTTAGGGATATCAATTGTGCTCAATTAAGTGACTAAAGAATTTCAGCGTCTTTTTTAAATTAGCCAGATCAGATTACTCAACTTTGAGCTGGAGGATGGAAGTATTGCTTCAATAAAAAGAAACCTTTAATTAGGAAAATGTTTATTAGCCGATAAGTAGTTCTCTTTTATCAATTTATCCATTTTATTGAAGAATTCTTTCACCACAAGATATATGATTAATCTATGAGTAGTAGCTACAAGATTCAAGTGTGACTCTGACACATATACAAAAAAAAGAAAATATTGATTAAAGTTGTTGGGGATTTACTATAGGGATATAGTGGCTTTGAGAACTTCTGGAATCCCAGGAAGAAGTTGCTATCATTTTCTAACTATAAAAATGACTAAAATAATTAACACTTTAATTATACCTGATTATTTCCCGGGTGTATAGTTATTTGTGAACAATTTCACTATGTATTAATGTAAGAGAAGGATGGGGATTCATATTTTGGGCAGATGTGGGTCCCTTTTTATCCCGAATAGGGGCAGAAGGAGCATTTCTCCTTACTGCATAGAAGGAGTAAAGGGAGTTCACTCCAAAGGGGTGTCTAATGGTTTCCGAAGACCTGTATTACCTATACTGAGCCCAGATGCAGTTTTGAAACCACATTTTTGCTCAATGGAGAGTGAAAACTTTCTCCTGGGGTACTTACAGATATGTTCTGACAGGCCAGATGTGTGAGCCCTAGAGGTATTTTTATATACCCAAAAGACCACAAATAACAAAAGTATGTTATAATTATACATAAAGAAATTCATTTGTCTTATAGAAAAGGAAAATTAGAATATAAATAGAAGATTTATATAAAAAATTAAAATTTTAACTATAATATAAAATTAAAATTATATTGAAATGTAAAATTTTGAAAATACGCTTTTACTTCAAAAAAATAAGTAAAAAGAAATGGTCAACAAAAATACTAAAACTAAAATATTTTTGGAAAGAATTCAAATAAAAATTATCAAAGCTTTTTGTCAAAAAAAATAAACTCATGAAAATTACTTCACAATTGAATTCCTCACAAAAAATAAGGTGGGGTCACCTCTGGGTGAAAATTATGTAGCTCAACTATATATAGGCTTGGATTAAGTTTTTAGTATTTTCTGTATGAAAATCTGAAAATCCTCAAAACCTTAATTTAAATCAGACCACATGGGGGTTTAACCATCAATTTTTGTGTCAAAATTGAGGTGTGGTGTATAATTCAGAAGTTATGCGGAATTGAAGTATTTTCAATTGAAATGTCAAAATGTGCATGTGTATTACATAAGTGACATTAGATTTAAATATGTGGAATCAATAATTACAATTGTGTACTGTAAATTTTCAATTAAATTACATATGTAAATTTCTAGTAAATTACATGATGAGGAATTAAAGCAAAAAAATTGGAAAGATTAATTTTTTTGGGGAAAAGGAATCTTGACTCCAAGGATTCCAGAATCCCCCAAATTTCTTTCTGACAGGCATCAGATGTCAAAATTCACACAAAAGTTCATCACTTTTGGCCTGGAATTGAGTCACAGGGTATGTGACTCAATTGATAATGAGGCTTTGATACCAACCAGGGCAGTTTGAACTGCTACCAAGAAGGCAAAACTACCCTTAATCTAAAGAAATATTAATCAAATTTTTTCAACTTTTGTTGAGGTCTTGTACACACATTCTGATGTGTTTTTAAGGCTTGAAACCAGGTATTGCTATTGCAATGGTCAATTTAAGGGGCTAAAATGGCTAAAACCAGCCCTGCTTTCATCTAAACCAGGGTTAAATGATTCCATAGTTTGCGTTTCTGTTGTCAGTGTTTTTTCATGACTTATGAGAATAAATCTTACATTTTGATTAAGAAAATTGGTGTCTATAAAAGAATTTCATCTTTGCCCACTTTCCTTCTCATGTTAGAATCTTTTCCTTTTACAATTAGTTTACAAACTGTTAAACCACTCAATAACAGATTCCAGCCAAAGTTTTTAATCAATTTAAGACCTTTATTCACTTGAAAAAATTATTCTAATTATTGTGTGTAACTCTTATAATCATTTTTGCCCTTGAACCACCCCAAAAGTGAATTAAAGCATCCTTCATCACTGTTAGCTTTGTCACTTTGTTTTAAGATTCACTCTGGTCACTTTTTGGAATGTTTTCTCTTTAATATTCTTAGAGAATTTTATCTCATATTAATTGCCTGCAGTTGTTTGCTTAATTAATGACAATCAAAATGTTTCTTTAAGAAATTCCTTTTGTAGCCTCAGGTATCTCTTGTAAAGTATTTTTGGATAAATGTTTATTGTTGGTAGAACAATAAATATTTAGAATCTTATTGTTTTATACTGAAAAAGCTAAAAACAATAAGCATGGTGTGTTTTCTGCTAAAAACTCTTAAAATTTACTATTCTCAATTAAATCTTACCTTATACAAATTTTGAAGACAGGAAAAGTACTTGATTTTTAATCAAAGTTTCATACCCACACCTTACACTTGGGGGCCCAGCTGTGATATTTTACCTCTTTTAATCATTTTTTGACATCTTTAAAAATTCAAAAATCTGAAAAAAATGAAACTTTTCATATTATATGTGAGGCTTTATTTTTCATTTCTCTTTTGAGAAATCTTTTTTTACTTGAAATATTTCTTTTTTCATTAATTTTAGTAGCTGACAAAGTGATAAGACAAGAAAATATTGAAACATAATTAACATTTACTAGAATCATTCCAGCAATTACTGTTAATTCTGACGATACTAGCACCATTATCATAGCTCAGAATAACTAAACAGAGCTAATTTCTTCTGATTAAATCAATTTGGATATTAGTAATACACTCCAAAAAGAAAAGAATTTGTCCAATAGTCCATTTTTTGAAATCAAAATACTATTTTTAAGTTTTTTACCCATAATTAGGCCTTCACCAAGATCAGGAGAAAGCTATAACCCCTCAAGAAGCTCCTGAAAAGCTTTTAGAAATAATTATGGAAGAAGCCAATAAGCTGCATAAGGACAAGGGTCAGTGAATGAATCCCAAAATGACAGATTATTCCATTGTGAAAATTATCACACTGTTTTGCCCTCAAACAGAGCTGACACTGCCACAAGGAGCCTTGGTGGACATATAAAAAGCTAGTCAGAAGGCCTACAACAATTCACTTCAGCACAAAGAGTAACAAGTCCTAGCAGACCTCTGGAAAAACTGCATTGCCTCTTACCTGACTGTGAGAAAATTTCTGGGACATCCAAATACCTGCAAGTTACTTAATGGATGGCATCCATTGATGGAAAAGAAGAAAATGATGCTTTTAACAGAATAATGGGGGAAAACAACCCTCCACAACCAAAAAAAGTGTGAAAACCAGCCCCAGTGGCCAGAAGAAGAAATTCCGACCTGAAAGAGAATTCAAAATCTCAGAATAAGGGCAAAGGCAAAGCACCAGCCACAAGACCATACAGCCAGGGATACAGAATCCCAAATATTCAACAGGATGCCAAGGAAAATGTGTTCAAGATGGCAAGAACCATGATAGAATTGCATAAAAAAGGAGGAATACAGACTAAAATATCAGAAATGATTTCTGAAATTTGGGATGGAATTCCAGCCTTGTATATAGCTAATAATGTAAAAAGTAAGATTTCTGATAAGAAGTCAAATATTTGTGACAATTGTAAAGCAAATAATCAAAGTTTGAGCCAAATAAGTGGAATACTTATGTGTTTTGAGGAAGTTTTAAGATGAATTTAAACTTCAAATAATGACAATCAATTTTCAAACAACATAAATGAACAATCTTCCATTATAAAAGAATTAAAAGATAAATATTCTAAATTCAGTATTAATGACACAATCGAGACAAGACTAAAACAAGCCATAATTATTATCAAAGAAAATAATAAAAAAGTCATTGATGATATTGCAAGTTCAATTTCTGAAGTAAAGACATACGCAATTGCCTTGATAAAGTGTTTTGATACCTCAAAAGAGGAAGTATGAAAATTCAAAATGATATTTCATCAGGTCATTTCTGATAATACTAGACAGACAGAATTATGGAAAGAAATGACAATAAAATAAGACCTTCATAAAATTCAGGTGATCAATTCAATACAAAAGCTTCAACATGAATTCAGGAATTCCAAAAGGTGTAGTACCAGTAAAATGAATGAAATTGAACAATTACTGTACACCTTACCAAGAATTTCTACACCTCTGAACCAAAATGAGGGTATAAGAAATTCCAACCCCCAAGTATTTCATGAAGGAAATTTACAAATAGAGAATGAATTTTCCACTTCTTTCCATAATGTGTAACCATCAATGGGCCAAGCACCTTTGAAAAAAGGACCAAAACTTAAATAGTGGCCTCACTTCAGTGTTGAAGTAGAATATAATCATATGAAATTCATGATAAGTATTGACTTGATCAAAGAAGACTTTGAACTACCAGACAGATGGGTAACAGCAATATTTAACACCTTTTTTTACCAAATCAGCTCATAGATGGTATATCAAGCTTAGACAAGCACATGGACACCAAAGTGGGACTTGGTGGGAAACCCACATCATTAATAAATGGGACAATAATTCTTGGAGATTCAAAGTAGAAACAGCCTTTGAATCTCAAAAGCTTAATTCTAACAAAGACAGAGATTGTCACAACCACATATTTTGACCCTCCTCCTTGATGGCGGCGGCAATCCAACCTGGAGCCAAGTTGGGGCCAATTGGCCATGTCATATCATTTATGGCCAATTGACACCTTTTGGGTGTTCCATGGCTCTTACGCCCTAACCCATTCCATTGGCCACGTATGGCCTCAGGCCATATCCTGCGTCATTGGCCCTCTTGGCCAATTTCCACCTCACCAACCCCCAGGCCTCCATCACTGTTTTTGGGCCTGGGGGGTCCCTTTGTCTTCTAGGGACTTCCAGGCCCCATGGCCACCCCTTTAATTATGGGGGTTTTGGCCTAAATGGCCTTTTTGGGCCATTTAGGCCCCCCACGGCTTCTACAGTCCGTGGGCCGTAATACGCGGTCCATAGGCGGATTAGGCCCCTTTTGGCCTAATCCAATGAGGCCAAAAGGGGCAGCCACCTAGCCCCCAAGGCCAGGTGGGTCCCAAACCACAATTGGGCCCACCTGAGCCATTTTTGGCCACCAATCCCTTGGACCCAAATTGGACCAAAAACACCTTGGATCCATTTTTGGCCATAAATCCCTCAGGACCCATTTTTGGCCCTGGACCACCATGGACAAACTTCACCGTCATGGCCTCTGGCAACCACCAGAGGCCACCAAATCACCTCAACAAGCATTTCCCTCAACTTAAGGGAGGATTGCTTCATTCCTCCATGCACCTTGTACTCAAGGTTGCAGGAGTGGTGCATATATGGTGTTATATACCATTATGCACCATTTTTGCTCAGCAATTCAATGGTGACGTTTTCAGGATCCAAATCAACCTTCTTAATTCAAGGTACCAAGATCCAACACCCATTTCGAAGGAGAACCTTTGGACTCATCAGTTTGGTAATCCATGGCGGCAATCAGAAGACCATTCAAGGACTCCAACCACCTGTCTCAGCAGGAGTTGGGTTGGCAATTTCATTCAGGGTTATTCTAAGGGCAATTCTCAAAAGGTATTACATCTTTTCAATCAGTTGTCAAGGCATCAAGTATTTCAATACTTCTTGGACAACTCAATTGGTTCATACAGGCGGTAATCAATCAACCTGTACGTACTTGGCCCAATTGGGCCAATTCATATTCTAATGTGGGAATTCAATCACACAGTTTCAAATTCAAGATGGCCAGAACTGTATTGGCCCGATTCGGACAATACAGCCGGTGATCCAACTCCAGGAGCAATCTTTCAGCTTTTCACATATACTGGCCACCTTTCAGCACCTGGGGACTTTTTCCCCAGTTAATTAATATAGTGGATTTATTTTTATCCTTATTTTCTTTTACCTTATTAAAGCTAATACTGATAATATTAAGTCAGTCATTCAGCACCCTTTTCTTTTATTTCCTCGCCTGTCCAGTGGATATTGGTGGTCATATCCTTATACTAATTCCATTTCCTTTTCTGGCAGGTTGAAACAGTGAATTGAGGATTCACTTGGTTGGCTTCTTGGCTTTTGGCTTCTTTATTATCTTTGGCCATTGGCTTCATCTTTTGGCATACTTGTTTTCTCCCTTATTCTTTCTTAAAGAAATTCATTCTTATTATTCTTTTATTTTTGGAGCTCTCCAAGTGAGTTCTTGATTCCTGAGTGCCAGGCCCTCTTCTTCCAAGAGCCCCTGTGACATTATATTAATTAACTCATAATTCTTCTTCATTCATTCATTCTTTTATTCTTATATTTTAAATTCATTCATTCATTTCATCAAAATTATGATTCTTTAACATTTTATGATCTTATGATTCTTCATCACCTCTCAATTTTCTCTCATTCATTCTTCATTCTGAAAATTGAAAGCTGACCCATTTTTTATTTTTTATTATCTTTTCAATCTCATTCTCAATCTTAATCAATCTATTTTTATCCATAATTCAGGCATTTTTATCTTTGGTTCTCAAATTATTCATCAGGTTATTCAGACACGTTCTTCATATCAGGATTCACTTTGATTTATTCCTCAAGAATTTTTGATTTTTTGGAAGAATTCACTTGAAAATTGATTTGATTGACTAATTTGACATAATTGAAAATTGACCTCAAGATAATTGATTGACCTGAAGATTTTATTGATTTTGCTGATTATTCACATCAAGATTTTTGACATAAATTGATTTTGACTCAAGAATTCATTTTGATTGATTGATTTTTTCTGCAAGATTTTGATTTGATTTGATTTGATTTTGAGTGTTTGATTGATTGATTTATTGACTTCAAGATTCTCATTGATATTGATTTTTACTTCAAGACTCATTTGATTTGATTGATTGACGTATTTGAAGAATTTTGATTCATTGATTATCCAATTTCCTCAAGATTTGATTGTTGATTCCGTACTTCAAGAAAATTTTGATTTTATTTCATTTATTTTGGTTGATTATTCCTGAAATCATGCCAGTTCAACATTCACCTCCAGCAAGACAGACCAGATCTCAGGCCAGAGCTCAAGCTGTTCTGACTCCAACTCCAAGGGCTCCTCTTGACGGTACCCCAGCAGTTTCTCAACTGAGGGCCAGATTGGACAGAGGACCCATTATGGAAGGAGCAGCACCATCCAGGAAGGAAGGAAGAGGGCCAAGAAGATCAATGTCTTTATCAGGAGTGGTTGGCGGATTCCCAGGATTCTCAAGAACCAGTCCCAAGGTTCAAGGTGAAGATGGTGAAGAGGAGGAGGAGAATTCTGTGGAAGAGGAAGAGTCTAATGGCACTGAGGCTGCTCCTGCTCCTGTGGGAGCATCTGAGGGCACCAGAGGACCAACTCTAGCCCAGTCTGATCAGCCTGCCTCTCATCAGTCTGAACCGTCTTTATTGGCCATTATGCAGCAAATGACTCAGATTATGGCCAATCTTCAAGCAGCTTCTTCTTCTGAATCATCAAGACCACCAGCCTTCAAGACTCCCTCTATGAAGGCCCCAGAATGCTTTGATGGGACTCAGCCCTTCAAAGTCAGAAGCTTTATTCAATATTGTCAACTCATCTTTCATAATGATCCGGCAAACTTCTCTCAAGACAGAAAGAAGGTTCTTTATGCCACTTCATTCTTAGTTGGCAGGGATGCAAAATGGATTGAGCCTTATCTTACCAACCTCAATAATCAAGACTCAAATTATCTCCTCAATTCCTGGCCATTATTTGAATCCCAATTGTTCACTTTATTTGGAGACCCAAATGAAGTTAGAAAATCAGAAGCTGAATTGGATGGCCTTAGGATGAAAGAAGGTGGGCATGTTGCTTTGTATATTGCCGATTTCAGGAGTTTGGTTTCAAGAATTGGGGATTGGGGTGAAAGGGCTCTTATTCATCATTTCAGGAAGGGCTTGGCCTCCCATCCTTCAAACATTGATTCCCTTCAAGACTTAATGGACGTCAGCCTGGAACTTGATACCAGGTACCATGAGAGGCAGAAGGAAAAGAATCATCATCAAGAGAAGAAACCTGAGGCCTCAAAGTCTCACTCTTCTCATCATCAAGTTTCTTCAAGTTCAAGACCAAAGAAGAAATTTCATTCTCAAAAGCGGGACAAGCCCCATTCTTCATTGTTGAATAAGGACTTCAAGTTGAAAGGTTCTGAAAAGGAAAGAAGAATCAAGGAGGGGTTGTGTACCTATTGTGGTGGGAAGCATAGTCTTGAGTCCTGTGTCAAAAGGCCTCAAAACAAGCTTACCCAACCGTCAGGCAGTTTTCCCAGCCAGGGAAAAGTCTGAGTGAAGATCATGTTGTGTTCATTGGTCTTCACTGTTTTCCTTCCAGAGCACAATTGTGCATTCTGAATACTGGTGTCAAAAACTCTCTTAAATTTTTTGTTTTCTCTTCTCTTTCTGATGTTTTTTACAGTATTCTCATTGATTCTGGTGCTACACACTCATTTATTGCAAAGCAGTTTGTTCACAAGTACTCATTGACTACGTCAGAACTTCCAGAGAAGATTCCTCTTATCATTTTGGACTCCTCTGAGTCCCCTTCCTTATTTGTGACTCACCATACTAAATATATGGTTGAGCTCCCTTCCTTCCCAAGCTTTGAATGGGATTTTTTAGTCATTGATACTCCCAAGGGAGAAGACCTCATATTGGGCTTTGACTTTCTCAATCATTTTAATCCTTCTATTGATTGGAGGCAAGGGCTGATCACCTTTAATACTGATCAAAAGGACTATTCTGATCCTTCCAATTCCTTCCGTAATGACTCTTCTTCTGCCAAATCATGTGCAGCTCTGGTTGGTGATTCTAGAACACCATCAGTTCCATCTTCTGTCCATATTCCTCCCCTTAATTCCCATCTGTCATTACCATCATCTGGAGATGAAGTCTTCAAAGAGATTCAAGATGTTGGGGAAGATAATTCTGTATCTTCACTTCGTCTCTTCTTTGGGAATATGGACCTTCCTCCTTCATCTTATCATGACTCCCTGGAGGAGTTGTGGGATGAAGAGGAAGAGCCAGAAGAAGTAGAAACCGTGATGAAGGTTGTTCCCTCTGTTTATCACCAATACTTGGATGTATTCTCCAAGGTGAAGGCAGAGAAACTTCCTCCTCACCGTGCCTGTGATCATCATATTGAACTGGAGGGGTCTCTACCTCCAGTTGGGGTGATCTACTCTTTATCCAAACAAGAGTCAGATACACTCAGGGCCTACATTTCAGAGAATGTAGAGAAAGGTTTCATCCGGCCAAGCTCCTCCTCTACAGGAGCACCTGTCCTCTTTGTTAAAAAGAAAGATGGTGGCCTCCGTTTGTGTGTTGATTACCACAAACTCAATGCTGTCACTAGGAAGAACAAATATCCTGTTCCTCCTATGAACCAGCTTCTTAATGTATTTAATGGTTCTTCTATCTTCTCCAAGATTGATTTGCGTGGTGCATATAACCTGCTCAGAATCAAGGAGGGTTATGAACATTTGACATGCTTCAGAACTAAATATGGCAGTTTTGAGTACTTGGTTATGCCATTTGGGCTCACCAATGCTCCTGCCTCTTTTCAGAATCTTGTCAATGATATATTCCAAGATCTTCTTGATGTTTTTGTTGTGGTTTATTTGGATGACACTATGGTCTTTTCCAAATCTGAGGAAGAACATGTCACTCATGTGTCCACTGTTCTTTCCAGACTCAGAGCCAATAACCTTTTTGCCAAGGCTTCCAAATGCCTTTTTCATGTTTCTAGTGTAGAATATCTTGATTATGTTGTTTCTTCTGAAGGCCTCAAGATGGACCAAGCAAAAGTCCAGCAGATCCTTAATTGGCCTCCTCCAAGAAACCTCAAGGCTCTTCAATCCTTCCTTGGCTTTGCCAACTTCTACCGCCGTTTCATCAAGAATTATTCAAAGAAAATCAGTTCACTCACCAGTTTCCTCAAGAAAGATTCCTGTTTCCCCCTCAATGAGGAAGCTCTTAGCCAGTTTCATCAACTCAAAGAGGCCTTCACTACCGCTCCAATCCTTCTCTACCCACCATTGTAGAGACCGATGCATCCGATTATGCCTTGGGTGCTGTACTGAGTCAGGTCTCTGACTCAGGAAAACATCCCATTGCATTCGACAGCCGCAAGCTTATTCCAGCGGAGCTTAACTATGAGATTCATGACAAGGAACTCCTTGGCATAGTCTGGGCTCTCAAGCGCTGGAGGGCTTTTCTTCTTTCTCTGTCTTCCCCTTTTGAAGTTCTCACCGATCATTCTTCTCTTCAGTACTTTATGTCATCAAAGATCCTTACTCGCTGTCAAGCCCGTTGGGCTGAATTCCTGTCCGAATTTCATTTCTCAATCACTTACCGCCCTGGCCGCCTGGCTACTCTTCCGGATGCTTTATCACGTCGGGACGACGTTTATCCGGAGAGGGGGGAGGATTTCATCAGCAAGAATCCAATGAATTTTCAGCAACTCATTAAGCAAGATGAAGTTCAACCCTCAAAGGTTTTTGCAGTCAAGGTGGATTCTTTTTCAAATTTGATTGATTCAATTCAGAAGAAATTATGGCAAGATCCCCAGTACAGAAGTATCCTTGAAGATTTGGGTAAAGGTAAATCTGTCCACGATTATTCTCTTGATTCCTCTTCCCAGCTTCTTCTCTTCAAAGATTGGGTGGTAGTCCCAAATGACTCCACAATTCAACTCAGCATTCTTCAAAAGCGTCACGATTCTCCTTTAGCTGGACACCCTGGCCAAGAGAAGACTCTCAAACTTGTCAAGCGGGATTTCCACTGGTCCAGCATGACTCAATTAATTAAGGATTATGTATCATCCTGTCAACAGTGTTCAAGAAACAAGAATATCCACCATAAGAAGTTTGGACTCCTCAAACCTCTTCCAATTCCAAATGGTCCTTGGATTTGTCTCTCAATGGATTTCATCACTCAACTGCCACTGTCCAATTCTTTTGACTCAATCCTTGTCATAGTGGACAGATTCTCAAAAATGGCGGTTTTTATTCCAACAATGTCTTCAATAACTTCTTTGGATTTGGCTCATTTATTCATCAAGAATATCTTCTCAAAGCATGGCCTTCCTTCAACCATTGTCAGTGATAGAGGTTCACTCTTTGTTTCTTCCTTCTGGACCAATCTTTGTCAGAAGCTCAAGATTTCAAGAGACTTGTCAACTGCTTATCACCCAGAAACTGATGGACAGACAGAGAGAGTAAATCAGATACTAGAACAGTATCTTCGGATGTATGTCAGTTATCATCAAGATGATTGGAACACCTGGCTCCCTCTGGCTGAATTTGCCTACAATAATTCTGATCACTCTTCAACCAAGCAATCACCGTTTTTCACTGTTTATGGAAGAGATCCACAATTTGATTCAGTTCACATCACTCAAGATACTCCTGCTGGAAAGTTATCAACAAAAATCCAATCAGTACAGCAAGATGTCAAGAGAGAACTTGAAATCGCCATAAACCGGTTTAAGTGGTATGCAGATAAAAGTAGAGCAAGTCCACCTGTTTTCAATCCTGGTGACATGGTATGGCTTTCTTCCAAGAATCTCAAATCAACTAGACCCACCAAGAAACTGTCTGAAAGATGGTTGGGTCCCTTTCCAATCTTGAAGAAAGTCAGTACTCATGCTTACCACCTCAAGCTTCCATCTCAATGGAGATCCATCCACCCAGTCTTCCATATCTCACTCTTGGAACCAGTCAAGACATCAACAATCCCAAATCGGCATCAAGAGCCTCCTCCTCCAATCATTATTGAAGAAGAAGAGGAATGGGAAGTCTCTCAAGTACTGGATTCAAAGCTCAAGAGAAGAAAATTATGGTATCTGGTGGAATGGAAAGGTTTCAGTCAAGATTCAGAAGGATCCACATGGGAACCAGCTGAAAACCTCAAGAATTGCCCTGAACTTGTCAAAGATTTTCATTCGTTATATCCTGACAAGCCAGGACCCAATTCTTCAATGGCTTGAATTTTTATGGTGCTTGGTGGGGAGAGGAATTACCAAAAGTAAGTCCCACTCCTGGTATGCACCTTTAGGGGTATTCTACTCTTCTTTGTTGTAAGCATCACCTTGGCCACTCTGTGAGCACTTTTCAATTTGGACACAGACCTTTTGGCCCGGTTTTCAACATCCGAATTCCAAATTGATGGCCATTTACACTTGGGCAAATGGACCATTCCTTTTTTATTCTCCTTCCCAAGACTTTATTCCTTCAACACATTCATTTATCAAGATCTTTCTTATTTATGGCACTGGCGGGAGTGGCAACTACTAAAAGTAAGTTCCTCTCCTGGTGTGCACTTCCCTGAGGGGTCTGCAATCTGTCAAAACATCACCTTGGCCACTCTGTGAGCACCTGGCATCAAATTCTTTTATCCAGGTCCTTGGTCACTTTCAAAATCAATTGTCGTAATCCGTGATGAAGATTGGATTTCTCCTCAAATTTCATTTTTTTTTATTTTTTCTGTTTCTCTCTTTATATCTGTTTCCTTTTCTCTTTTACTCTTTATATTCTTTTAAAATTTCTTTTCTTATAACTCTTTAACGCCAAAATCTTTATGTCAAATCATGTCTTCAACTTTGTCAAAGCCAAATGTCAAGAGAAGATCAAGTCAACCTCAATTCATATGCCAACAAGCTTATCAGTTCAATTCTTCTTTTCAAGATTCAATACCTCTGGAATCCTTACGTCAAATCCGTCTCATTAGCCTCAACAGGCCTCTACCTTACCTTGGTGCTCAGGAGCTCACCATTCAAGGTAGGGGGGTACTGTCACAACCACGTATTTTGACCCTCCTCCTTGATGGCAGCGGCAATCCAACCTGGAGCCAAGTTGGGGCCAATTGGCCATGTCATATCATTTATGGCCAATTGACCCCTTTTGGGTGTTCCATGGCTCTTACGCCCTAACCCATTCCATTGGCCACGTATGGCCTCCATCATCCTTTATGGCCTCAGGCCATATCCTGCGTCATTGGCCCTCTTGGCCAATTTCCACCTCACCAACCCCCAGGCCTCCATCACTGTTTTTGGGCCTGGGGGGTCCCTTTGTCTTCTAGGGACTTCCAGGCCCCATGGCCACCTTCATTGGTTTCCTGGCCACCCCTTTCATTATGGGGGTTTTGGCCTAAATGGCCTTTTTGGGCCATTTAGGCCCCCCACGGCTTCTACGGTCCGTAGGCGGATTAGGCCCCTTTTGGCCTAATCCAATGAGGCCAAAGGGGGCAGCCACCTAGCCCCCAAGGCCAGGTGGGTCCCAAACCACAATTGGGCCCACCTGAGCCATTTTTGGCCACCAATCCCTTGGACCCAAATTGGACCAAAAACACCTTGGATCCATTTTTGGCCATAAATCCCTCAGGACCCATTTTTGGCCCTGGACCACCATGGACCAACTTCACCGTCATGGCCTCAGGCAACCACCAGAGGCCACCAAATCACCTCAACAAGCATTTCCCTCAACTTAAGGGAGGATTGCTTCATTCCTCCATGCACCTTGTACTCAAGGTTGCAGGAGTGGTGCATATATGGTGTTATATACCATTATGCACCATTTTTGCTCAGCAATTCAATGGTGACGTTTTCAGGATCCAAATCAACCTTCTTAATTCAAGGTACCAAGATCCAACGCCCATTTCGAAGGAGAACCTTTGGACTCATCAGTTTGGTAATCCATGGCGGCAATCAGAAGACCATTCAAGGACTCCAACCACCTGGCTCAGCAGGAGTTGGGTTGGCAATTTCATTCAGGGTTATTCTAAGGGCAATTCTCAAAAGGTATTACATCTTTTCAATCAGTTGTCAAGGCATCAAGTATTTCAATACTTCTTGGACAACTCAATTGGTTCATACAGGCGGTAATCAATCAACCTGTACGTACTTGGCCCAATTGGGCCAATTCATATTCTACTGTGGGAATTCAATCACACAGTTTCAAATTCAAGATGGCCAGAACTGTATTGGCCCGATTCGGACAATACAGCCGGTGATCCAACTCCAGGAGCAATCTTTCAGCTTTTCACATATACTGGCCACCTTTCAGCACCTGGGGACTTTTTCCCCAGTTAATTAATATAGTGGATTTATTTTTATCCTTATTTTCTTTTACCTTATTAAAGTTAATACTGATAATCTTAAGTCAGTCATTCAGCACCCTTTTCTTTTATTTCCTCGCCTGTCCAGTGGATATTGGTGGTCATATCCTTATACTAATTCCATTTCCTTTTCTGGCAGGTTGAAACAGTGAATTGAGGATTCACTTGGTTGGCTTCTTGGCTTTTGGCTTCTTTATTATCTTTGGCCATTGGCTTCATCTTTTGGCATACTTGTTTTCTCCCTTATTCTTTCTTAAAGAAATTCATTCTTATTATTCTTTTATTTTTGGAGCTCTCCAAGTGAGTTCTTTATTCCTGAGTGCCAGGCCCTCTTCTTCCAAGAGCCCCTGTGACAGAGATTTACCATGGGTTTTTCAATAGAAAGACAGGCTAACAGAATTATATACTGACATGTCAGAATTTATGATTCACAGAGAAATTCTGAGACAATTTGGAAGTGACTTAGAGAATGCTATCAAAAGCAGGACTAATGAAAAATTTTCAGAAGAAGATATTATAAATATATTAGAAGAATTAACCACCAGAACCAGAATCGGTTCCAGTAGGGTGAATATTAAAACAAGTTTTAATAAACCTTGGAAAGATTCTGTGGACAAAACCCCCAAAGAAACTCCTAGTAATATGAAATATAGATCTCCAGATATAATAAGAAATTTAAATATTTGCCAAAGCACCACACATTTATCTAGTACATGTCTAAAAAGATAAAAGATCAATGAGATTGATATTGAGAAAGAACCTATTTTTGAAAAATATAATGTAAATGAAGAAGATTCAGATGATAAATCATCAATATTTTTTAATGTTCAAAATATATAGAAAATATCAAAGTCACATTTGACATCATGGAATCTTTTTCCCATTTGAATCAATTGAGCAATAATCAACTTGATTTATCAAAAATCCAAGATGCACAGATTATGAGAACCAAACCAAACAGGGGAAAGCTTATACAGCTGGTAATTCTTGTATAAAAGAAATGGTAATTTATAACAAACACACCAAACCTTTAACTGACCCAGGAGACTTCTGTTCTTGTGCTGGCAAATCTTTGCTTAATAACTGTGTACCAAATTTTGAAGATAAATTATTTCCAATTGATGGTGTGGTATTCCATACCATATTTTTCCCCACCAGGCTCAAGCTCATAGTACTCCAAAACAGCAGTAAATCCAGCCTACAGGCAAACTTACACTCAAATTTTACACCAAAAAGGTCAATTTTACAGCACGAATCCGGATTTAACTCATAAACCCATGGCACAGGCACCAAAGGGTAGTGTATGTGTTTAAATAAATTATTCATTTTCATTATGCATATGTAAAAATCAAGTTACATATAGTAAACTAGTTACAAAAAAAAGGGACCACCCTTTAAATTACACCCCCTTATAGCCACAGGACTCATGCAGCAAGAAGAGGACACCTGCATGAATTACACAGCAACCTAGACCTTAACATAGAAAAGTCACATGATGCAAAGCTCAACTCCATGGAATTCCTGCAATTCATTTACAACACAGCCCCAGGAGTACCTTATCTTATATCCACAGTAACCCCACTTAAAACCTTAAAACAGAATCAAAATTATTTACACCACTCATCACCTCATGAAAACCAAAGCTAGTTACAACAGGCTGCATGCAGTACACAATTCCAATTAAATCTCAACCACATGACTATGCACAGCATGTGTCAAAATCAAAAATCACATCATCTCATAAAAAAAGTAAATTCACCAGTGCAATAAGTTATCACCTGACTTCATTTTAAAGTTCAAAAAGAAGAAAAACAAACATGACACCTGTATAAATTACACAGCCACTTCTACCCAACCTAAAATATGACATACGCAAAGGAAATACAAATTCATTATGTGATACTGAACCCACCAACAGCATATCATGTGACAGAAAAAAGGCTGTGCACAAGAAAAATCCTCAGCCAAAATGAAATCACCTCAAGCATGCAAGGAAAATCCAAGAAAATCACATCATAATTAGCTCACCAAAGGACCATCATGTGATGAAAGAAGGCTGTGCAGAGAAAAATTATCACCAAACCTTAAATCACCTGACCCATGCAAGAAAGGGCCTCACCAAAAACAGAGTCACATGATGAAATCAAGAGGAATTAAGGTGGAAAAAGACAGCTCCCATGGAGGGCCCCCTGGGCTCCCAAAAGGTATAAATAGAGGGGCTCTCTCCCCCAAATTTCAAAATCCCCCCCCATGAAAATTATATCCCATGCAAATTATATCCCATGCACATTATATCCCCTGCACATTGCAAGCACAGGAATAATTCATCCCTCACCTGGGAGGTAGTCCAGTATATTATAGTAAATTTACTTGCCCAGTAGCTAAGCTCAGTGCAAGTATAGTTTTGAAGATTACCCAGTAGCTAAGCTCAGTGGAATCTTATTATTATTAAAATAAAAATAAAACTTACCCAGTACCCAATATTAGGGTTACTACTCTATTAAAATATTTTAACTAGTAAAATTAACTTCATTTAACAAGATTTAAAACTAACTTACCCATTTAAAATCAGATATCAAAGAATCTTACCTCTTAAATTTAACAAATGCTATTTTATCTCATTATTAACCACTCTTAAAAAATAACAAACCTTTAAAAAATTATTTTACTCTATTATAACTATACCTTAACAAAATTACCTTTATCAACACCAATTAAAATTTCCAGAAAACCTTAAATAATCCATCTTACCAAGGATTTATCACCAAGAAGAAACCACTCACCTCAATTTAACCAAGAAAAAATATTAAAATTAAACAGACAAGTATTTCATTAAAACCCAAAACTTAGCCAAAATTACTAACATTATTTTTCATATTATTTATTGAATAGGTCTGATCTGAGACTGCTGAATTTTGTCTTCTGCAGTTGTAAAGCCACTTACTAATTTTATTTTGGTTTGTGAGCTCCAAGGAAGATTTTGTTCAGTATTTTAGGAGGGGCAGGCAATACACCTTTTCCACCCTTGGTTACAGGAGTTATTAGCAATTCAAAACTAGTTACCTGTGATTTCCCCCTCCAGGTACTGCCTCATTTTAATCCCACACAAGAGGAGGTCCCACATCTAGTGTCCCAACAGTGGCACAGTCAACCTCAAACTTCAATAACATATAAATAAAATTCCAATAAATCAAAAAAAAAATATTACTACTATAAAGAAAAAACTGGAGTCAAATAATCAAAATCAGCCCAAACCATCATCTCAAGAATCTGAATCATCAACTCACTCTGACCATTACTATTATCCACTGTAGCAAGAAACAGAACTAGGGGAGGAATCAAATAAATATTCCAATTTCCCAATTGCAACACCAAGAACCAATAAAAGGGACTTGAAGGTTGTGGAGAAATTCTTCCTTGATCTCCTTGAAAGAAACAAAATCAATAACTCATCACCAAACTCAAAGGAAGAAATAAATAAATAAAAAATGGATAAACCTTCATCATCAAAGTTACCTGGTAGTATTGAAGAAATCCAGGAAGAAAACCTTAATGAAGAAACTGTTGAAGGACAGGAAGAAATGTCTTCAGCAGAGAGACTTCAGCAGAAGATGCTAGAAATGCAAGCAGAATCACTAGCACTAATCAAAAAGGAAGGCAAAAATAAATCATCAAGTTATACTACACAAAATAGTCCACTTGAAGAACAAACCACCCTTCCAAGATCATTAAGGCAGAATTGATCACCTTCACCTTATCCTAGACCCATGGCCACATCAACACCTTATACAGAACAAAGACAAAGTACCTTACAAAGAAGGGTCAACATTTCTTCCCAAATTCCAACTCCATTACATCAAGAAATTCCAAGAAACACTACTCCAATAGTGAAAATCAGAGCCAAGGACTATAACTTGTGGTTTGATTGAAAGGATGTTGAAAGATTCATCAAGAAAGTTGAAAATATTGCAGAAATTGAAGGAGCAAGTGGAAGAGACATTGCAAGACAAGTAGCATTTTGGACAAAAGATGAAGAAATCAGTTATCATATTGAAGGAATGCCAGGATATGAAACAGCTGATTGGGATCAATTGAAAGTGGATATGAAAAGAAGATGGGGAACAGTCTCACCTGAAAGAAGATACAGATTATCCTCAATCACTGATTTACTCACAAAAACTCAACAAGAAGGTGGAATAAGAAACATGACTCAATACAGAGAATTCATTGGGGAATATGAAGCAATTATAACTTACCTCAAAAGATACCAATATATCCAAGGTGATATCAATCATAACCAGGAAATATTGGCCAGCCTTTCCACTAGTGTTCAAGAATCAATTTACAAAGAAATGGTTAAAGACAGAGCTATGGTTCAAGCCTTGGATGGAGGTTACATCATTCCAAGATTGGATATTTTGAAATTATACATTGAACAGGACTTGGAGGCTAAGGTAGTGATTCAACAAAAGGAATTTTCTAAACCAAAACCTCCAGAAAAGAAAACAAGATTTGAGGATGAAAGCTGGGATGAAGTTTTAAAACAAGTGAAAGAACTCACCCAAAAGATCAAAAATCCTCCACAACCAGAACCTCAGCCAAGAAATGAGGGAAAAGAATCAGTTAAAGAAGTTTTAAATCAACTTAAAAGCCTTTCAGAAGCAGTGAATCCACCAAGAAGGGACTGGAACAACAATCAAGAGAACAGATTCCCTCAAAATAACCAGCCATATAGGCCAAGGAATTCTTTACCACCATTTTCATCCAGTTACCAACCATACATACCAGCTCAAATGGCTCCAAGACCACCATTGAAGTGTGCTTACTGCAAGGAAGAAGGTCATACAGCAGCTAGATGCACTCACCTTGCTGAAGATCTGGACAGAAGAATTGTCAGAACCCAAGGAGCATCTTACCTCTTCCCCAATTATCAGAGAGTACCTATGGAAGGAAATGAAAGTGCCAAAAACATAGTCAGAGCTTTTGCAAAAGAACAATCAGAGCTCAACAAGAAATTTATGGAAAAACCTACTGTCAAACCAAAACCAGAAGAGGAGGTTAAGCCCACTGAAAAGAAATCAGATGATAAAACAACCTCAATTGCTCATGTTGAAGAGTGGTCAAATTGGAAACCACCTACCATTTCCTCAGCCAATGACCCTTTTGAATCACACATTGGATTAAGACAAACAAAACAAAGAATGGAAAGACAATCCCAAAATCAAGAGCCAAAGAAGAAAGAAGAAATTCCAGGAACTTACATTGAAGAAGAAAAGAAGAAGAAAGAGTAATAATTCCCACTAAATTCCAAAATTCAAATATTCCAAAACCAGACCAACCTGAGGAGGAAATTGAAAATATTGCCAATAAGAATGAAGATGAAGAAATTTCCAAAGAAGAAAAGAAGCTGAGAAAACCTCAAAAGAAACAAGTTGAAACTAAATTGGAAATTGACAAAATTATTAAGAAAATTATGCAACAAAAGATCAACCTTACCATTGAAGAAATCTTGAGGATGTAACCAAATTTTATCCATAAATTACAAGAATTATCAGAAAAAGACAAGGAAAAAATTAAATCACTCAAGTCAATGGATCTTCAAGAAAGACTATTAACATTTGTATTCAAAGAAATACCAAAGCCCAAGATTCATTATGCTTGTCCTTTGGGATTTATGGAAATCTTCATTGGAAAGGAAGAATATCCTATCAAAGCATTAGTGGACACTGGAGCAGAACTCAACATTATACCAGAAGAAATAGCAACCATCTTAGAAAATGAATACAATTACATTTACCTGCCATACATCACCTTTGAAGACATTTATGGGGATGAAGCTCAAGAAATTTTATATGAAGATAAATACCTATGTCACCTTCCAGGAGCAAACTTGAATAATATCCAATTCTTAGATCTATTAACTGAAGAGGGAATTAAAGGTAACCTTGAAAATCAACTTTGGGATGAAATATTTGAAATGGCCACACTACCAAGAAGAGGACTTTACTTCAATCAAATTTGGGCCCAGTGGTACCTTGGATTAAATGGATCAACATACCAAACTGGAAAATTGAAATGGGTTGGGGATGGATATATATTCATTGATGAAGACTTATGGTGGTCAGAATTTCCATCAGAACCAGAAATTAAGGAAAGAAATAACTTTGTGAAAGCCCTCAAAGACCTGATTTTGGCCATGTTACTCAACCAACACTCACCCTTCCCACTTGGGGGAGCTCAAATTTGAATAAAACCAACAAAATCAAGTTTTTTTTCTCTAAAATGTATCAGTATCATCCATACAATGTATCATTAGTTTCTTTTTTTTCATTTTATCTCTTAAGGCAGTGACTTCCTGCCTTAACAAAGAAGAGATTTATCAATAAAGTATTTCTTAAAAAAAAAAAAAAAAAAACTTACAAAAATATGTCAATCACCTCCACCATGGCCAATTCATCAATTTTTGGATCCTATGGGGAAGAATTAATAAAAGAAGACCAAATTATCAATGAAGAACTTCATTGGGCACCAGAAGATGAATATTTCAATAAAGAGAACCTTTGACACTTTAAGGATACTTCATCAATATCAAGAAACCAAGAAATTGAAGAAATCAAGGAATTGCTGAAATGTTTGGAGGTTTCTGACAAAACCAATGATCAAATTACTCAAGAATTAATGGACCAATTCAATTTCAAGCCATCAAGGCCCATCTTGGAGACACATAACAGCTCTAAGATTCAAAAATCAAACAAAAAAGTCAGATTTAAACTCAATTAATCACTAGGCAGTGACCTCCTGCCTTATCAAAGAGGGGAATAATGTCTTATCAATAAAAATCATCAATTTCACTCACCCAAATCAAAAATCACTAGGCAGTGACCTCCTGCCTTATCAAAGAGGAAAATCAATTCTTATCAACCAAAATAACTAATTTCACTCACCCAAAATCAAGCATCACTAGGCAGTTACCTCCTGCCTTATCAAAGAGGAATATTCAAATTCTTACCCAATAAACCTATCCTCAAACTAGTTTGATAAATAAATTTTATAATAATCTCAATTATTATTAATTTAACACTTCAAATCCTTCAAAATGGAATCATGGCCATTACTTGAAGACAATCCCTGGTCATTGGACACACAAACCATCTGCATAGAAGAAAAGGAAGTCTGGGCCAATTACATCAATCCACAAGAATTAATTGAAAATCCTGACTGGTTCTTGAAAATAAAGCCAGAACCCTGTCCTGATATTTCCACCATTGTCCTTCCATATATTGAGTTTGAGGACATCTTTGAAAAATAAAACTCACCATCAGAAACTGTCATATCTCATCCATGGAAAGAATTACCTGGATTCAACCTTACAAAATATGAATTCTTGGAGTTACTGACCTGGGTTGGAATTGATGGCAACCTTGGAAATCAATACTGGAATGAAATGTTCCACATAGATGAAAACCTCAGGAAATCATTATTTTGGAAAACCTGGGAATGCCAAGACTTTTTCAACCTCCAGGATTTTCAAATTCAAAATGGAAAAATTAGCAAGATCTCAAGAAACTATATTGTAGAAGATGCCACATGGGACTGTCACTGGGAAGAAGCACTCATACCAGCAATCCTCAGTCTTAATAGTGGTGCAATTGAGCTTAATAAAGAAGCTTGGGACTCCTTCTGTAAAGAACACCTTGTCAAAACTTTCAAAAGAGAAAAATGGAGAAGAGGAAACCTTATCAAGAAAGAACTAGTAGATAAAATTACTGGTCAAACAAAGCCTTTCAAAAATTGAATTAAAACAAATCCCACCTGCTAAGTCCTCAATTCTTTGCTTAATCATCAATCCTATTTCCATTTATATTATAATTATTTATTTCTTCAATTTTTTATTTGTTATTCACCACTTTCATCCTTCCTCTTTACAATTCAATTCTTCTCTTATACAAAAAAAAAGAAAGAAACACAAAATAAAATATTAGAAATTAAAAAAAAAAATAAAGCTTCGAAGAATATAATATTTGAAGGAATAAAGAGAGTAAAGAAAACATAATCAAAAGATATATGTATACTTAAAAGGAAGACATCCTTAGGCTCCAGTCAAATCGTACATATTATTACAGAAGTATGTAACTTATATCAAATCCAAATGGATCAATTTTTTTTACGAACCAATTACTTCTTTCTCGCTTGAGCTCCTTTGGAACTTACCATTAATTAATTAATTAAAAAAATTCTTTTTTAAACAGCTCCTTGGATCGCACTCTACTTAATTAATTTTATGTTATTTCTTATCTTTATTACTTTTAATACGTATTACATCAATCTGGGAGTGCTAGCAGTTAGATAGCCATGCCTAAAGACTAGCACATCGAGTCACAACAAAGAAGAGCTACGGTATGAATAAAAAATATTAATATATATATATAAGTATAAACAATATAATTATATACAAATAAATAAATGCCTGGGTTAGCTATATGCATATCAAGATAGAATAAGATAAGAGCGAAGCATTAACTAACCTAGTATAATTGACGAGAAGCTATAACACGCCCAGTGGAGTCGCGAGGTTGAAGAAAATAACAATGGTTCTTTTTTTGGGAAACAGGAAGGGTCCTCATGTCCTTAGCAGAAGAGGAAGACACCTCCTTGCCTAGGAAATGATTGAATGGATCAGGAATAAAAAGTCGTGGATCGTATTAACCCTAAATGAACGCGTAAAAGGCCATTGCAGCCTCTGGAACTTCTTCCAGAGAGGGGGAGGGAGAGGACGCTTTTGAAAGGGTTGCTAGAGCTGGAGGAGATGGGGGAATGGAGCTAGGAGTGTTAACCCAATCCCAGAAGGCCGTTTTGCTTGAAGAGTGCGGGGAATATCCAAACAGCAATTCCTCCAGTTCTTCAGTATGGAAGGAATTAATAAAATACAAATAGCCAGACCCATACGCTCAGCCTTGTGAATTCATCACGGCGGTAGCTAGGACTACACAGCAGAGGAGACATAATGAAGAATAGTGAATATCTCAGAATTGTAAAAAATAATAAATAAAAAAGTACCTTACCCAAAGACAAGGGCGAGTTAAGAAATTCAAATAATAAGAATAATAATATGAATGGATAGATTAGAGGTTGCAAGAATGAAGCAGGCAAGGAAAAGCTATTTATACCAGAGGGATGCCATCATAAGGTACCACCCTTTAAATTACACACACCACCCAAACTCCAACAACGTACATTCGTGAGGACTGTTAGTACAAAAGGTAAAGGAGGTCCCAAGGCAATGTCAATGGATTAATGGCCGTTGTTGACAAAAGAAACTAGGTGATCTAAAGTAATCAAGGAAGGGAACGTTAAACTACTCACTAGAAGGACCGGTTGCAAAAAAGGGAAGCCTAAGATTTAATCAGAAAGGCATGCCCAGTGAAGACATGCAATCCAAAAAGCAAATTACGACTTAAAATACTTGAATAACGGTAGCTAAAGGGTTGAATACTAAATATCCAAACATATGTTAAATAAAGGAGAGACCGTTGGCTGGTTCAGCATAAAGAAGAACCTTATATAGGGAGTCTATAACTACTGATGAAGCTATTGCTGCTAAGACGTCTGGCATAATAAAAAAAACCAGCAACTGTAAAAGATGGAACACCGATATATGTTAGAAACAGGATGCCCAGTTTACAGCAACCCAAAAGCTTTGGAGGCATCAGGCATGATAACAACACTGTCACGGCAGGGATAGTTTTTTTTACTTTCCTGGTCGCCTTTAAATTAGTTAGGATCACTCTGGAGGCTTAATAAAATCTCACCAAATGAATTTTCAACTAGTACTGGATGTAAATAACCACCCTTAGGTACCAACCAGCTCAGGATCAACCCACACAACAGTAGTAAAAAGGCAGTATCCACCTAAAATAATCAGCACCACCTGGCTAAAGTAAGTAAAACAAATCTTGCAACAGGATGTTAGTGGGCAGGGTGGAGGTTGTATCCCATATTGACATTCAAAAAACAGAAGACAAACGTTAAATACTACTGCATGGATGCAGCCTTTCAAACAATTAAATGGGGACGGTTGAACAGACCGGCTGCAAGTTTATTCAACCTTAAACCCAAAACTAAGCCAGTACCAGTGTCAGGGTGACTCTATGATATAGCTTCAGAATGATAATAAAAGCTATAACTCTGAGTGTGACACGAAAATAATGATGTTATTTAGAGTGAGAATATGAGTGAAAAGGGCTATACTAAAATAATTTAGTGATGGTGAGTACTGCTGATAGCCCTGGGTGCAGTGTTTTCCTGTTGGTTTACAATAGCAAACCCTACAATACTTAAGCTTAAAGTATACCTGTTAAATTCTAAGAGTATCACTTCCTTTTTAAGAAGTTATACCACGTAAGAATATCAAGAACAGGATGCTGGATTTGCTTCCTGGTGAGGCAAAGCCTCCTTTTATCTTGTTCTGGGGTAGTGGGAGGTGGTTTACCTCTGCACACGACCACAGAGTGAAACTTTTCACTACTGTGGGCTGGTTTGTGGTTCTATATACTCAATACAGGCTATTATTGGGTTGAAATGTGGTTTTAGAACCACAAGTAGTCATTTTTACCCTATACAGGGTGATAATTTTCACCAATGGAGTTTACAGGTGTATTCTGGTGCTCCTGACGCGTCAGAAACTGTACAGAACCTGTATGGACCTCTGTATTTGACTTAATTATGAGGTATTGAAGTATAAATAAGCTTCAGCATCTGTTTGACACCTCATAATCAGAGTACAACTGTATCCTGTCATAGTACAGCTGTATTGGTCATATTGGGGGATTATAACTTTCAAATAGCCATAACTCTGTCAGTTTTTGAGATATCATGCTCAAAGTTTGTTCATTCGATAGCCCTGTATAGGCTCTACACAATGATACCCAATTTGGTATCGTTATCATTAAATATGACAAAGTTATCCCATGTACAAGGTTTTTTGTACATAGGCGTGGTTTGGGCAAAAAGCTGTATTGAGCTTGTTTTCCTCATAACTTCTGTTATAGTTGAGATATGGAGAAGTGGATGGCACCATCAGATAGCCCTGATTGTGCTCTTTCCAAAAAGACCCCACTTCAAGTATCCCACACTAAAACTGTAGAAGTTAGATGAGAGGTGAATGTTTTTTTCACCCTTATTTGGCCTCAATTTGACCATAACTCAAGTAATACTGGCGCTAGCTCAGTTTGACTTGTATCGCTGGATAGCCCTGGCTTAGAGCTTCATTTTGAGTACCCATTTGATGGGGTTAAGCCTCTACTTCTAGATTCTAGATGAGAGGTGAAAATTAAGGTTTATGCTCAGCAATAACTTTGTTATTTCTTGTCCTATGGTGATGGGACTTATATTTTCAGAAAGAGGTGAGTTTCCTCTTTCGTTTGATACCTTCTGAGCTGATTTGGCTCAGCTCCATGTTCTGGTGGTATCTTGGCTATACCATTGGTTTATGGTATTTTGGCTGTCATGCTTGTGCTCTGGTTTTGAGTCACAGGCTGACAACCCGGCATAAAGCTAGGAGTGGTGGATTTAGATCGGAGGAGATTTTGAATGCCAACCATGAACAATTAATGCGGCTATGATCACATCTAAACACCTCTTGAAGGAATATTGGAGAGGCTTGAAGTATAAAAAATGAATAAATAAAAAAAAACATAAGCCATAAGTCAAGAAAACAGGGCTTGGGAAGTCATCAACACTTACGATGACCCGACTTGCTTTCAAGTACCAGGAGGAGTAAATCAAATAAGGTTTTGGGCACCCATCGCGCCAAAAGCTTTTAACTAGAATTTGCTTAAAAAGGGTTTGAAAGGCCCATCAACGAAGAAGTACTTTTAGAGTCTGGCATATGAAAAAAAAATATATATATATAAAAAACAAAAAAAAGCTCGCCTAATGCGGTTCTATATAGGGTAGGAGGCCCCCTCAAAATACTTCTGAGGGGAACTACAGGACCAAGCTTTCTCCTTAATTAACAAACTTAACCACACAAAGTGGCTTAAAGCCATCAAAATATAAAAAAAAAAAAAAAGCTATACAAAATTAAAAAAAAACAATAAAAAATAGTAAGAGCCCTCAGTATGGCTATAAACTGCTTGTTTTCAATTTTTTATATCTTGATTTTTTGTGCTGATTATATTATTTTTAGGGCTACCTATAACAAAAAAAAGAGCTCTTAGTATGGCTATAAACTGCTTCTTTTACTTTATTACTCATGATCTTTTATGTTAGATATTAAATTAAACTGACATATCTAAGTTTTGATAGGCTACAGGGCAATATAAAATAAAGGCCCTCAGCAAGGCTTTAAACTGCTTATTTCTTCTTTTCATTCTTAATTTATCTTGGATATAAAATGGAGCTGACACATTTAATTGTGCTACAGGTCTTCAATATACAAATGAGCCCTCATCAAGGCTTTAAACTGCTTGTTTTGATTTTCTTTTGTTTTTTTTTGATAATGTCTTCAATATACAAATGAGCCCTAAGTATGGCTAGAAACTGCTGGTTTGAAGTTTTCTATCTTGTTTTTTTTATGCTGATTTTATATTTTATATTTTATTTTCTAATTAAGACTTATAAAGGAAAAGCCCTCATCAAGGCTTCAAACTGATGGGCTTAAAAAATATATAAAAAAATAAAAATCAAACAAAATAACAAAAAGCCCTAAGCAAGGCTTTAAACTGCTATTTTATCTTTTATGCTTTTTTATTTTGAATAATAACTATACTAATATATTTTATTTGGCTTCTACAGGTATTCAACATTAATAAAATATTTCTCTTATTTTATAGGCTTAAATATGCTTTTAAAGTGAAAATGAGTCCTCAATAAGACTATAAACCGTTTGAACTACTTATACAACTTGGCTTTGAAGATAAATCACATGCCATGAAACCCCAAAGGCAACAATCAGGTGCCTGGACACAGGTTGAAGGTCCTTGGCAAGACCATAAACTGCCCACCATTAGAATTATCAATAAGGACTCAAAAAAATTAAAAAACAATCAACCAATGGTCCTTATCAAGACTATAAACTGCCTATTTAAAGTATTCAAAAAGATTTGACAAGGACTATCAAAGGAGGATAAGTCCTAGGCAAGACTATAAACTACCTGAGGTTTTATTTTACTTTTTTTACCTTCTAATTTTATGTCATTAAAAAAAGAATTGGAAAGATGTACTGACTTAAGCTTTTGAACATATTTTTTATTTTATTTTATTTTTTTATCCCAAAATTCAACTATTTATTTATTTTCCCTAAGAATTAGGGGCATATCCCATTCATGATCTCAAGAATATTCCATTTATTTATTATCTTTATTATACTTCTCCTACTATTACAACAAAAGCCATTAAATTGGCTTAATTTTTCAACTCAATGATAATAATAATTCAAAAAAAAAAAGATCAAGTTATTTGAAATATTTCTTCAATTACAAGAGAGTGATTGGAACTTGTTTGAAAAGAAGAATTATTTGTGCCATGAAGGCATTAATTGAACTCTGAAGGAGTTATTTATATTAAAAACTCATAAATTGATGACATAATTTGGGGAATTTACATATTAATAACACCTCAATGTGCTGTTTATTCCAAATGGAATTGAAAAAGCCCCCCAAAAGCAAACAAGAGTTTTTTAAAATTGTACAAATTTTCAATTTCACCATTTATATTTTTTTAACAACTCAAATGCATTTATGGGTAACAGAAAATCTGAACCATAAAGGGGATGGACTTGAAATAAAGTCTGAGTCACAATGATGATTCCAAAAAGGAAGAGTCTAAACTAAACACAACACCTCAATTTTAACACAAAAATTGATGGTTAACACCACATGTGGTGTGAATTAAATTAAGGTTTTGAGGATTTTCAACTTTTGTATTGAAAATACTAAAAACTTAATTTAAGCTTATTTAGAGTTGAGTTACAAGAATTTCACTCAGAGGTGACCCCACCTGATTTTTTATGAGCAATCCAATGGTGAAATAATTTTTATATGTTTATTTATTGGATAAAAAGTTATAATAATTTTTATTTAACTTTTTTCCAAATTTATTTATTTTTTTACAATTTTGTTAAAAGTTCATTTTTACTTAATTTTTTCAAGTATAAATGTAATTTTATAATTCCAAAATTTAATGTAATTTTAATTTTAAATTTTAATTAAACTTTTTATTTTGAATATAATTTTATATTTATATTTTAATAATATAAATAAATTCATTTTATTTATATTAATATGTTAATTTTGTATTTGTGGTCTTTTGGGTATATGAAATTACCTCTAAGGCTCACAGATAGGCAGGGAGCTGCCTTCAAATCTTTCCAATATAAACATCACATTAAAAAGCTTAAATCAGCCATTGAACCCAACTCTCTTCCAAACATCCCTACTTCAGAATCACGATCTGAGTGCCCGCAAATTATATTGGATCCAATTTCCCCAGCTGATTATTCTCAATTGACCCAAAGCACATTCTCCACTCCACTGGTCCTCAATTCAACTGCACAGAAATCATACAGCAGAAGTCAGAACCTTCCCCCAAAATACCTTGGAATGATAATATCTGCCATTCTATCATTAAGGTATAATATACCCCACAGAGCTTCATGAATTGTCAACCCCTCCCTTAACGTGCTGATCAAGCTCAGGTGGTCACCCCACTCCTGCATTCCATATACCACACGATCTCAGTACCATATTTGAACACCTTCAGTTGGAGCCACAGATTGAAAACTATATATTATGTCCTCAAAGTTCCTTTCTTAATGGCCTCACTGAATCTGTCACAACTGACCAACCCTACTGTAAATGCCATAATGAACCAAATAAACATGATCCCCCTTGCACACAACCATTAGCCAAATTCATCAATTCATTTGAGCTCTGCAGCAAAAACACAACCAACATCAAGCAAAAATCTATACCAACAAAACATTTCATTTATCAACCATTCAAAAATTGGCTTTTGCTGCCAGATTTCTCCAGTGGGCTGGAATTATGGAGATTCTGCATCAACATCAACAATCCCAAATTCCCAAAGGTTCCCCCAAATGTGACATCTGCAATGGATTGGTCTTGAGAAGGTTCACTGGAACTAGAAATATCAATGACCCCCATTCATTTCCATTCTTGGTGTATTGACCTTCTTGATTTATGTGGACTGGTTTAATGCACATGGAAAGTCAACCCAGTTTGCCAGCATTGAACCTATCATGCTTATTTGTCTCAATCTCCCCCAAGTGAAAGATTGAAGTTAGAGAATTTCTATGTTGCAGGAATCATCCATGGTCCAAAGGAGCCAACTGCTCTTAAATTGAATTACCTATTAATGCCACTCATAAAGGAGCTTAAAGAGCTATGGCAAAGTTACCATTTTTTGCCCACCTCAGCAGCTCCTTCAGGATCCTTTATCTGTGTTGCCATCCTCACAGCCATTGCGGATGTGGTTTCCATGTGCAAGCTTACTGGATTTATTTCTCATTCAGGCAGCCAATTTTGTAATTGCCGCACTATTCACAAGGCTCAAATTGAAGAAATTGGTCCTCAATTTCACTACACATGCTCATACAAAAATCATAACTCAACCATTGAAAAATGGCTTTGGGAAACTCCAAAACAACAACAAGAAATTTGTTCTCTGAGTATGGAATGTGATATTCAGTCTTGGAAGACCTTCTGTATTGGGATGCACCCATAATGGTTAATCTTGACATAATTCATAATTTAATACTTGGAATTTTGAAGGATCATGCAGCTTTCAAATTGTGCATTCTAGAGTCCAAATCAAAAATATACTTCAGGTCCCGCAGGAAATCCAATGACACCAACAGTTCAGACTCAGATTCCATGAACTCCAACAGCTCTCTTGATCAAATTGCATTGAGAGAGGCCTACTCCCTGAGAAGATACACATCAAAGATAATAAATGAGTCACTCCCCACTACTTCCACCCAGCAAAATTACTTCCCAATGCCCACCCCTCACACACAACATCCATCTAGTGGTTCTTTGGAGATTCCCTCATTTGATGCGGATTACATCCCCTCTGGATTGAATATCATTGCACTGAGTGATCACCAGATCAAGGGTGAGGCTCTGGAGAATCTCTGACAAATCATATCTGATACCATAATCCCTCATCATGGACAAGATTACCCTGCAAAATGGGTTCCCCCTCTCATGGTAGCTTAAAAGCAGCTGAATGGGCTCTCTTATACAAGTTCTATATTCCATTTATAATTCTCAGTCAACATATGTCATTAGATGAACACAATTCCCCCAATACTCAAAGAAAAATGGGTAAATCAGAAGAACTTGCAAATGAACTGACCAAGACTACATTCCATTTTATTAGTGCTATCAAAATTTCCACCAGTTGGACAGTTTCAATGGAGGATGCAACTGCATTTTCTGAACATTGGAAAACTTTCTGCCTTTCCAATCAACACCTGTTCCCAAAACAGAAAATCAAACCAAATAATCATTTTGCCCATCATATTCCAGAACTCTTTCAATTTTGGGGCCCAGAACAAGCCACAGCCACATGGTGTTATGATCACTTGATTGGAGTAATTGCAAAGATGCCAACAATTAACAAAATATGTTCTCTAATTAATAAGAAAAATATATTCACATTGATTAAACACATTAACTGAATAAGACCAACTTCTTTCAACTCTGAATAAATGATATAGATAAAACCTTACTTCAACATATCTGTTGATGTTCCAACCTTTCTGTTCTCCTTAAATCCCTATTTGTCTCATGTGAAATGAAACAACTTTTCAAATCACAGCCACCTTCCCTGTTCAATCACCAGAAATATAACAAGCATCCCTCCATTACAAGCAAAATTATGGCTTCCTGGTTGAGTCCTTACAGAATTTTTTCTCAAAAAGGTAAATAGCTGAATGGATCAGCTTAGACACTACCGTACAATCCGCAAGTCATCCCACTTCAAGGATTGTCTCACCTTGGTATTTTCCAGTTTCAAACATTAATATTGGGAACAATATATTTTCAACTGAATCCAAAAATGTCAGAAACAGTGTGGTATGTTTTCTTGGGGGCAACTCATGACGATTCAGTATTATTAATAGCATTTTTAAAATCTCTCAGCCATATTGCATTCTGAATAATAGCTTTCTGATCTTAAAAACTTTGAATATTGATGTAGCTTTCTTACCAGATTGGCCACATCTCAATATTTATAAAGCTTTTCATTTTGATGATAGACACTTTATTGTATCTGAAGAATAAATAGAAGGTCACTGTGGATTGTATTATAACAAAGTGATGTCATGTGGACTGCTTGTAATGATAAAACCATTATTTCATGATATTTAGTCTCCACTTTTTGCTGAAAATATAGTGAAACAAAACTGAAAATCTCTCATATTCATGAGGAATTTTGGTAGAGAAATAAATGCCTCAAGATTTGGTGACAGTGACATGCCATTGCGACAAGCAAAGCCCATTATTTCACATTGCCACAAAGAAATTACTATTTTGACATTTGGTATGGTGTGAATAAGCCAATTTCAATGATCAAATTACCCACACACTCACATATCACAGAATATAAAATGACACAACTGCACCATCATCACATTGGAAGGGGAATAGGCCCATCATCCAAGTGGGCCTCAGCATTACATTACATCAATGGGAGTTTGGCTGTTTGTAAGCTGCAAGGAGCTGGCCACATGCCCTAATGAGTTCTTTTTGCAGGTAGGTTTCATAAAATTACCCCTGCACATTCTCTTGGCTTCTTGTGCATGTTGCACATGCAACAGCACCTGCAGTATTGTGCGGCAGGCTCTACCAGTCACCCACAAAACGACAATCCTTCAGAGGCGGAGTCCTTTCATGGATGACCTTGGAAGTCACACAGCCCTTCTCTACATCAAGACTGGCTGAAGGACTCTTTGATTTGCGTGTGGAAACAGGTGGGTCTTGTGTAACTTTTACCAACCTTTAGATGGTTTCAGGATGATCAGGTGGTGAGGAATCTCAATTGAAGGAACAGGGGAACCAATATTGGTGGATATCACAGGATTTGGTGTAAGACCAGAGTGTGACGTGTGCTTGATGTTTTCTTGAAATGAGTTTGACTTTTATCCTGCTTGAAGTTTGCTTGACATTAAGTCAATTGCCAACAATTTACATAACATCCGCCTTGGTGATTCATTATCAATCCAATTATATTAGAAATTTAAACAGGTAAAGTTTTATTACTTATGAAATCTCATTATCAAAGTAATTCTCAATTTATTTTATTATTTTTGAATTCAAATTAAAGAATTAAAATCATACAATCTGGATTATTGTTGTAATCACCAATAATACTTTTTATTATATAAATTCATTATCTTAAATATCTTTCAAAATCCACAAATTCCACTTAAAAACTCTCTAATCATATTGTTTATCATAAAAAGCTGTTTTATCCTCTAAGAATATTTATTTTTTGAGTTTTTTTAACTTATAATCATTATTCAATATAATAACTGTTGTTTTTTGACTTGTTTTATTAAATAAATATGATAAATAAGGTTTCTCTAAAGTTCTATATTTTTTTATCTATTATTAGTTTTTTTATATAGAATTTTTCTTTAATAATTATCTCTGCACAGTGTGTGTAATAATTTCCTTTATAAATAATATTTATATTTTTGATAAGTGGATAAATATCATTATTTTCCACATTTAATTGTCTCATTGAGAGATTTACACTTCTCATTGTTATAATTGTCTTTGAATATAAAAATAATTGAATGATTATAATTTATTATAATTATTAAGATTTTTCATTATTATTGAATTATTTTATAATAATTAAATTTCTTCTTTTTAATAACTATATAAATTTTTGGTTGTAATATTTCATCATATTATGTTTTCTACTGAGGACAGTCATAGTACTCTTGATATTTGCTACAATTATCAAAGGTTTCATATACAAGCCTTACAATAACAGTGTAAGAAAGAATTAGAGCTTATTTCTATTATTTCAAATATTTATGATTTATTCTTAAATAATAAAACACTTAAGAAATAGTTTTAACTAATACTTACTTGTTGGTAATAAAGGTATAATTGAATGATAAGATGATTTGTAAAAAACAACAAAAGGGGGCCTCTTTTAAGTCAACATCAGCTCATAAAGTCATTCCATGGAGAAAATTAAAGAACCAGTGAGTGAGAAATAAATAATCCTTTTTAGATTAATGATTGCATCATGCATTGTCACATAAGATTTATCATAATTACTCAATTAAAGATTTTATGTGCCTACCAACCCATTTATGGTTAAGAATGTAAGGATTAACAACATTAAACCTTCTTCATTTAAGAAAAAAAACATTAATTTCTCAAATTTATCAATTTTATTGGAAATTACATCCCAGGTTGTATTTTCTGTTAATTTTTGAAGATTCAGTGTTTCACATGGAATCATCAAAAATGGACTGTAACTGAGAATTTCAATTTTACTTATGAAACCATGATTATTTTTGGTTTATTTATGGGCCATGCCATTCTCCATTTTTCCTGAAAGTTTCAGAAAGATTCATAAATAACTTTATTTTTAATGAATTTTGAATTTTTTACCTCATTTCTATGTAGAATTGCAAATAGCACAATATAGCTGGTTGCTATGAGGTAAATCAATGGATACTAGTCCAAAAAGGGTTTTATTATTCACTTTATACTAGAATAGCTCAAAGAATAAATTTCAAGTCTGTGATGTGAAAAAGTCACTAGTTAGACAATAGAAATTTATTCCAAATCACTCAATAGTATATTGTTTTAAACAATATTCTTAAGAAAAAATAACTTTATTAATATTATACAGATTATTTATAAGGGGTAAGTCCAAAACAATCCAATATTAAAGTAAATGTGGAATTTTATGTCAAAAAACAGTAAAATAAGGTCTAGAATATGATTTATGTCCTGAAAATTGGTTAAAATCATGGCCAGGCCGCCAAATGTAAGGTTTGTCTATTAAACTCTTGATAATAGTAACAAATATCAAGAGTACTATGACTGTACTCAGTAGAAAATAAAATATAATTAAATGTTATAACAACAAATTTATATAATTATTAAAATAATTATATATAAAAAATGAATTTAATTTTTATTAAAAGATTTGATAATAAGAAAATAATTAATAATCACAATAAATTCTAATTATTCTATCATTGTTATAGTCACTGACAGTTATAACAATAAGAAGTGTAAATCTCCTAATGAGACAGTTACATGTGGAAAATATTAATATTCATCCACTTATAAATAATATAAGAATATTATTTATAAAAGAAATTATCACACACACTGTGTAGAGATAATTCTTATAGAAAAATTCTATAAAAAAAACTAATACTAGATAAAAAATATAGAGCTTTAACAAAAACTTACTTATAATATTTATTTAATAAAACAAGTCAAACAACAACATTCATTATATTAAATAATGATTATAAGTTAAAAAAACACCAAAAATCAATATTTTAAAATATATAACAACTTTTTATGACAAAAAAAATATGATTAAACATTTTATAAGAAACATTTGTGGATTTTAAAAGATATTCAAGAGGATAATTTTATATAATAAAATGTATTATAGATGATTACAATGATAATCTGAACTCTATTACTTTAATTTATTTAAACTCAAAATTAATAAAGAATAAAATACTTAAGAAATAATTTGATAATAAGATTTTATATCTAATAAACCTTTACCTGTTTAACTTTCTAATATTATTGGAATGATAATTGATTAATGACAAAAACAGTTATGAATAGACACTTTTTATGTCTACAGAGTAGCTCTTATGATTCATAATGAACATATAGGGTTTTCTTAGGTCAAAACTGAAAAACCCTGCTTAAAAATATGGTTCTTAACTTAAGGTAACTTAGTTTTAATTCAAATTCAAAGTTGCCAGTGTTATTCTTAACTCCAAGTAACTTTAATCCTTATTTGGGTTAATTATTTTAATTTTTAATATAAAGTAAATTTACTTATATTAAATTTCATCACATGAACAACTTAAAAATAGAGCTTCAAGCAAAAATCTCTTACACTCAATTTTTAATTAATTTTTAATGAAATCTTGATTTTCTTTATGTATAGCTAAAAGAGTAATTTTCCAGGCTAATTACCAAAATCCCCTGTTTAAAAAAGTAACATGAAATTTTATTTATATACAGATAACATCAATTTTTAATCTGTGTGAAGATTTCAAGCAAATTCTTCAAGAATTGTATTTTTAATGAAATTTTGAAGTTATTGCTATTTTTCCACATAAAATAACAATACACACCAAATATTAAATTTTGATAAGATCTTGATGCTTGTAAGGTTAAAGTTTTAAGCTTAATTAATATTTTACAGCTCTTAAAGCCTTGTTTTCAATATTGCATATTGGGATTTACCCTTTGGCGGCTTGAGATTCCAGTCCAAATTGGGATAAAACTAGCTTAAACTTTAAAGCTGGATCAAAGTCTAATCTTAAAGTTTAAAAAGGGTTGAAACTATTCCAATACAGGTGGAAAACCTTAGTTTAATCCTTGCAGATCCAAAAAGCTGGGTACCCCAGCTCTATTTGGTCTTTTTCCTTTTTCCCACCTTTCTGCATAGTTTTTTGCCCTTTTATTTATTTAAAGCCATAATATGGCCTTAAACACTTTTATATTGAGCTCATTCAGTATTTACATTCTATATGGCAAATACTTAGCCAATTCAGTAAATATACACAATACCTCAATTTTAACTAAAATTTTGGTAAGTTTGCATAAACCTTATGTAACTTTAAATTTAAGCTTAAATTTAACAATTTTTAAGAATGTTAAAAAAATTGAAATTTTACTGTTAGATTATTAAATCTTCTAATAACATAAGAAATAATCATTTTTGGGTATAACATCCTATGGGTCCACCCTAAGTTATTCTTAGTTTAGAATCCAAAAATGAAATAATAATTATAACTTTCTTTATCAAAAAACATTTATACTTATTTTTTGTTATTTTTTATTTTAAATCCAATTGATAAGTCTGTACAATACCAAATCAACTGTGTGTAAAGCTATTTGTGGCCTTACGGGTATGTCATACATACCTCACAGGCTCACAGTTATAAATTAATTTTGATCCCTTAAATCCACAATTTACCTGCCATATCTCTTTACCAATCTCTTTCCAAGTTTTATTGTATTATTAGTGAGTGAGGTTTTATCAATTATTGAATTTTTTTTTTCTAGTAATAGTTTCCTTAAAGAATTATAATTATAATTATTCTTGTAAAAGATAAATGTATATTAAAATAATTTCATTATTAAGTAATTCTTGTATAAAATTACTGCTTACTATTATAGTCACTAGTATTGTATAAAAAGTAAAAGAAATAAACAATTAATTATTTTTTTTAATTGTGCTTATAATAATTTTTATTATTATATTTCATAAGAACAGTTTTAAGGTTTGACTATGAAACAAGAAGAAAAAATTACTAATATTTTACTTATTGTACTATGAATGTCCTTATAAATGAAAAAAATAAGATAAAAATAATTATAATAATAAAGAATTATTATAATTATGGCGTAAAAATAAGTATATTATCAATAAAGTATGATAATATAATTTATATTAAAAAATACAATATAATAAAATAAATATCTTAATATAAAATAATTAATATATTTAATGGCAATTTATTATTGTTACAAACAAATAATAAAGGCATAAAAGATTGTTTTTTATTAATAAAAAACAAGTAATAACAATAATATTACCAATATTAAAGCTAAAAATTAATATAAATACTATTTATATTAATTAAAGAATTATTAAAAGAATAATATAGAGAAAATTATTATAATAAGAGAAAATAACCTACTTTTAACACTTAATATAATAATTTTTAGATATTTTACGCCAAATAATGTAAATACAACTTATCCAAATTGTATTTACAATACAAGATAGAGAAAATTACAAATATTCTTGATTTTTACGTGGAAATGAGTTTTAGAGAGATTTTTAACAAAAACAATTAAACAAATGATATAATAATGTCAAAATTGATGATTATAATAAGATGATCTTTGGTCTTTAATAATATAAAAGTTTTATATATAAAGAATAAAGATATTACCTTTTTAATTGTATTGATTTAATGTTTTTCGTGTGTCTGAGGGGAAAACAGAGTAAAAAGAGCTCTATTTATAGTAAATACCTCCCTCCTAGAGTCCAACAGGCTTCTAGTAGACGTGTAATGATTATATCCACTGGAATTGATCAATATTTTAAGGTTTGGTGATTATTACATCATGATCAAACCATATTACATCATTATTACGCCATTATTTAGAGTTATCACTATAGCTTTAAGTTTGATGACGTCAAAGGCTTGGCAGAACCCCAAATTTCGTGGATTTTATTAGTTTTAATCATAAACTAATAGTATTCACCAATTTTATCACTTATATGACTGTTAAACTTAATTTAAGGTTACAGTGAGTGATCATCAATGAACAAATTAAGCTCAAACTTTGATCCTTAATAACTTTTAAGATTTACACGCTACAGCAATTCAGAGAGTGAATTCTAATAGCTTGACATAACTTCATTATGCTGCCAAGAGAATTTTATTACATCAGCAAAACTCCATTTTTGATGATTTTTCTTGTAACTCATCTTTTCTGTTGAAATTTAATATTTTAAACTTCAAACCATGATTTCAAGGGGTTATAGCTTGAATATTATAATAGAAAATTCATCATTCTTCACGAATGAACTAGTAGAATCCAACTGTCTACTTTTTTTTAAGTTTGGACCACTTTCACAACAAAGTGGTCAACAGCTCTGTTGATTTTAATCAATAATTCCTAACAGATTTTAACCTTGTTTATAACTTGTGAAATAAACTTCATTTCTGTATTCCTACAGTAATTACGTGATGACTTTATTTTTGGCTCATCACTCTATCATGCATAATTCAAGAGACATTAGCTAAAATCCTTGAATATATGCGTTGACCAAAAAAGTGCATATATTCAGCTTAATTCCTTAAGTATTTCTTTTGAAGCTTAGCTTATTAATTGTTTTATGTGTGGACGTTTATGGAGAATCCAATAGTACCATTTATTTCACATGTTTCTTCATTGGTCTTTGAGATCAATGAGGATTTGTGTTGTTTATAAGGTATTATTACTTATAACTTATTAAATATTGACTTTACAGATATGCCATAAAAATGGTATATGTGTATTTTACCATGGGGAATCCAATGGTATAATTTATTTCACATGTTTATTCATTGGTTTTTAATTTAAACCAAGTTTTATACCAATTTATGGTATTTTTGTAGCTTTAAGGTACTTAGTTTTAATGTATAATTATATTAAATATTTCTTGTGACCTTTTTGGGTATGTGGTCATATCTCAAAGTTTCACATTCCCTACCACCAAACAGATTGAACCACAATCTGATATGTGTAATTAGTGTATCATCCACTGTCCTACCTCTTCAATAGACTTTGTTAGTCTTGAAACTCAATAATGCTTAATTTTTCTATTTTTCAGGCTTTCTTTCATGTCTGAACAATGTTAGTAGTTTATCAGCATTTGTTATATCATTCTCAAGTAGCCATTCATCTTCTTGAGTTGAATTTCTATACCTTAAAAGGTATTCCCTTTCTTTTTTGTTTCTTGTCCTTCTTTCTTTAAGGACTTTTACTATTTTCTTTTCCTCTCCTTCTTCCAAGGGGGGAATTTCAAGTGGGGGTTTATTTCTTAGTGGAAATAACTCCTTTTCACTTGAGCTGTAAGGTTTTATCAGACTTACACGGAAATTTGGGTGTTTGTTCATTAGTTCACCTGTGAGTTCCAATTGCACAGCATTGGGTCCATGAAGTGCTTTTATCATAAATGGTCCTGCAAAGCAATCTTTCAATTTCTTTGGGCCTTTTATGTTATTGAAATTAAGGGTTGATACTAGGACCAAGTCTCCTATTTTGAAATCAGGTGGCTTATGGCTTTTATCCCATCTTTCTTTTGCATATTTGAAAGAATCTTGCATACATCTGTTTGCATGGTGTCTTGCCTTGTCAAGAATTATCTTAAAACTGCTTGCTGTTGGATGTATATCCACTAAGTCCATTTTGAGGGTATCATAAGGAAGTCTTGGATTCCAACCTTTTTCTAGCATTGCTGGTGTTTTGCCAGTAGAGGAATGGATTGATGTCTTATATGCCAGTTCAAGAGCTGTTATTAGTGTACACCAATCATGGGTAAAACCATCAGAATCTTTGAATTCTAGCCCATAAGCACAGAATCTTCTGATCATGTCCTCTAAGGTCTGTATCATTCTTTCTGCTAAACCATGAGTTTGAGGATGGTAAGCCGTTGCGAATGATAACTTTGTCCCAAACAAGTTATGGAGATTTGTCCATAATGCTGAAGTGAACTTTGGGTCTCTGTCACTTATAATATTCTGGAATAAGCCTGTATGGCTAATAACTTTATCCCATATCATTATGGCTGTGTCCATAGCTGTGTCATCTTTATGACATTGTAGGAACATGGGATTTTTGCTATACCTGTCAACCAATACTAGGCATGCATTATAGCTTCTGTCTCCTCCTGGAGGTAATGCTGTTACCCAATCCATATGAACTATTTCCCAAGGGTATTTTGGTTCTTGGATTTGGATCATCATTCCAAATTTCTTTGCTGTGGCTCTGTTGGCTTTTTGACATCTGTCACAGGTTTGGCAGTATCCTATAACATCTTTCTTCCAATTTGGCCACCAAGAGCAGGTTTTCACCCTTTCTAGTGTTCTGTCTTCTGAAAGGTGTCCAGCTGCAACACTATCATGACACTCATGTAAAATAGTGTTTATCAGGGTTCTATCTGTTAAGGCCATAACACATGTGTGTTTTGTTCTATGGTAAATGATTCCATCAAGGAGGTGGAATCTTCCTTCATCATATCCCTTTTTCCATGTTTCATCTAGTTTTGATGAAAGTGATCGGTCTTTGCAGTCTTTCATTAGAAGTTGGCTTAAGATATGGCAATTCTTGTCTATCTTATAGCTTTCTTTAACTTGGTTAAAGAGTTCTGTGCCAATGTCTGTAACACATATTCCTTCTATATGGTGTTCTTCTTGTGGTACCCATGCTGGATTGTCAGGGGTATTTGCTAGAGCCCATCTGCTAAGACCATCTGCATTTTTATGAATATTGCCAGATTTATGAACAATAGTCATATTTCCTCTATATTCTTGGATAGCAATTTGCCATCTCAGCATATGTCTATTTGGAGTTTTCATATTTAATAGAGATTTTACAGCATTACAGTCTGTAATCACATCAAATACTGTTCCATCTAAACAGTAATGTAATTTTTCTAAAGCCCACACTAGGCAGAGGCATTCCATTTGGCTTGCTCCATATCTTGCTTCTGTTGGCTTTATCTGTCTTGAAATAAAACAAATTGGTCCTTCCACTGGTTTATCATTGATGATTTGTGTCTGGTGTAGTGCAGCACCCAGTCCTTCTCCACAACCATCAATGTACAGCTTGAAGGGTAGTTTCCAGTCTGGCATTAGAAGAAATGGGGCATTTGTTAAGGAATTTTTCAATTCTTCATATGCCTTGACTCTTTCTTCTGTCATTTCATAGACTGTTTGTTGGTCACATAGCTTATACAAGGATTTAGAAATTTTTGCAAAGTCCTTTATATGCTGTCTATAGTAACCAGCAAATCCTAGAAATGATTTCATTTCTTTTTTTCTTTGAGGCATTGGCTTAAGTAGTACTGCTGCTACTTTATTCTTGTCTATGCCTAGACTAAGTTCAGATACAACATGTCCTAGTGCTTTTAATTCACTATATGCAAAATGACACTTTTTCAAGGAAATTTTCATATTCACTTGGACTATTTTTTGTAGTACCCTTCCAAGTCTTTTAAGGTCATTTTCCCAAGTTTCTGAGCAAACTATAATATCATCAATATAGATAATTAACCATCCTTCTGATGAGTATTCAGGAAATATCGTATTCATCATTCTTTGATAATGGGAAGGTGCATTTTTTATACCAAATGGCATTCTTAAGTATTCAAAAATTCCACAGTGGACTATTATCCTCAGCAGTGTTTTGGCATTGTCTGTTAAGACATTTTGATGAAAACCCTTTAAGGCATCCATGGCTGTGATGAACTTAGCTTGTGACAATTGTGTCAATGTCTCATGGATCCTGGGTATTGGATACCTGTCTGGAATGGTATAGGTGTTCAGAGCTCTGAAGTCTCCTACCATCCTTGATTTTCCATTATGCAAAGTTATAATGACAGGTGTAGTGACTTCTACCTGTTCATTATGTCCTACCTTTCTTAATACTCCAAGGTCAATTAATTCTTTAATGTGTACCTCCAAGGCTTCTCTAGCCCTTGGACTAGCTGGGTAAGCATGTCTCCTTAGTAGAGGTGGGTAAGGTTTTTCCACATTAAGAATTATATCCACTTCATGTCCAATTATGGCACCTAGTGGCTCTTTGTCAGTTGCAAAGGCATTTTAATACTTAAATAAGAGGTCAATCAATTTTTCTTTCATTTTTTCAGTTAATTCTTGATTGAATTCTGCCTCTTTAAGTTGTTCAGATATAAAAAGTTCCTTTTCTGGAATTTTCTCCTCATTCTTAATAACTGTGATTTGTTTTTTGTTATTTAAGAAGCCAAACTTTTGTCTTTTGCTGTCCTATGGTGAAATATCTATGCTTTTGGTTGGAGATATCTATACCATAAATTGATAAGTAATCATTTCCAAGTATGAAGTGATTACTAGTACAGTTTCCCATTACTACAAACTCTACTTTGATTCTGACACATTGTTAGTGATGAGGAAAAATTAGTGTTAAATCAATTATTCCAAGGGGCTTCATGCTCTCACTTGCACTACTAAATTTGACACCTTGTATTGGCATAAGTTTTTCTTGCCAGTCTGGGACAATGGTTTTTAAAAAACTTTTACCAACACAGGTGCAATATGCTCCTGTATCTAAGTTAACTTTTCCTTCTTGGTTATCGACCATAACAATACTTATACTTGATTTTCCAGCTGTATATCCCATTCCTCTTGCAGGTTTGGTCCTATACATTTTGGCATCTTGTATGTTTGTCAGGTTTGTGTCAGATGTCCCAACTTGTGGTAAGTTTGAGTTAACATCCAGTACTTCATAAATTATATCAATATTATTAATTTGTGCATTAATTATATTGATTTCATCACTTTCAGAGCTTTCTGACTCTTCTGTCTCTTTTTCAGAGTCAGATTCCTCTTCTTTGTCATTGTGGTTTTCTGCTTCCACAATTTCATTAATCTTTGCCTTTTTAAGGCAATTATTGGCTAAGTGTCCAATACCTCCACATTTATGGAATTTTCTTTGCTCATTATTGTTAGATGTATTGGGCTTGAAGGATTCTTTTGATTTATCTTTTTTGATAAATCGTTTATTTGGGCTTTTAGTGTCCAATTTCTTCCAAGTCCTGCCAATTTTTGTTCTTGTCACAATGTCTTCTAGTGCATTAATATACTCTTCTGTGGAGCATGGTTCTATACACCTGCTTCTTATGGCATGTTCTAGCTCTCCCCCACATTTCTTGAGTATTTTCATATGCACCATTTTTTGTGACATTTCTGGGTAAAATGCATTAAGTCTTTCAACTTGTTTCAAGAACCAAGTTAAAGGTTTGTCTTTGTCTGGGTCAAAGAAATAATTTTCAATTGCATTTTCTATTTTGTACCTCCAGGCATCATTAGCCCACTTGGTGATTATTTCTTGTTTCCATCAAGACCAGGTATTTTTGCCATTTGTTTGCCTTATGCCATAATACCATCTTTTTGCAGATTTTTCAAACAATGAATGTAATCTTGCAGTGATTAATTAATCTGGTATGGCATAATCTTCTTGTAGAATTTCAATTGTTTTGTCAAAAGACATGTGGTCATATTCCCCTTCTCCTGTGAATGTTAGCCATTCTTTTAATTGAGGTGCTTCCTTCATTAAGACTTGGTTATTGTCTTGGTTACTCAAGTATGTTATGAATGGATTTGTTAATTCCTCTTTTGTTTTAACAGGGCTTCTTATGTGAAAAAATGGTGTTGATAACTTTGGCATATTTAGATTAGCCTCATTAATTTTATCCATTTTTTCAGTAATAAGCCTTATTTCACTTTGAATGTCATCTTTCAGATGCACTCTTGCTGCATCACTCTTTTCCACATGGTCCAAAAGTAATTTTTGGTGTGATGAAGTATTTTCTTCAAATTTTTCTACAGAAAGGCTTAATTTGTTTAATTTTTCTGTGAGATTATCAATACTTACGTCATAATTGATTGTCAAAGTTTTTTCTTTGATATCACTTATGTATTTATACAACTCTTGTTGTCCTTGTATTAATTTCTGAGTATTGTCAATTAATACTTTTGGTTTATTATTTTCAATCATAAATTTTATGTTATCAATTTCTTTCTTATTTTGTACAACAAGTTTTGTTAAAGATGATAAACTGTTATTTATTTCTTGGAAAGATAATAAACTATTTTTAATGTCTTTAAGAGGTAAGATACTATTTTTAAGCTCTGTTAAAGTATTTACAACATCAGGAGACAAGGTTATTTCTTTGGGAAATGGGGTTGTCTCATTCTTTGTTCCTCTTTGTCTTTGAATTCCATAAAAGTTCTGGCCATGTTGAAGACATTGTCCATGGCATCTTTTTGGATCTTGGGGAGCCTGTAGCTTGGGGAATATGGTTTTCTCCAATTCTTTTTCTTGTTGTTCTTCCCTTCTTGAGGAAGTGGGTTGACTTGGGGATTTCTGGTAGAAGCTACTGGGCCTTCTTCCTTGGTTTCCTCCTTCTTTTTGGCATGATACTCCTTGATCTTTTTGATTTGAGGTTTGGATGATAGTGGATTCCATCCATTGGAGTATCTCACTATTTCCTCCTCTTTGAGAAACTTTTTCAGGATGTGCCAGGATTTCATCACTCCTTGGTGTATTTGAGGCAACATTTCCCAATCTTTGTCCTTGTACACTGTGTAGTACTGTTTGTATTGTCTCGTGTAAATGTCTATTTGAGCCCTCTGAATGTGATTTGTACCTGTTTGAGTTACTCATACTTAGTTCCAATTCAGGTTCAGATATCATGGGCATTTCTGGGACTTGCCTTTGGGATAAGGCACTTCCTTGTGTGGATTCTGTTCGACTGGGGATATTGCCCTTCCTTTTCCCTTTTGAGGAATCAATTCTACCTCTGAGTCCAGCTCCATCTGATTGGATGGAGTATTGGGAGCCTCTTCTGGTAGTCATATTATAAGAAAAATAAGAAATAAGAGGATTTCAAAACAGGAATTTCCTTATGGCAATTTATAAATGAGGTACTCACCTTCAGAGTCCTGAATGGTGGGTCCTGGAAAGTCCAATTTCTTGGCTTTCTTTCTTTTGGTAATTATTGGTGTTGGAGAACTTTGACAAGTTTCTTCCACCAATCTTTCAACAGTGGTTTGGTTATCCTCTGTTGGGTTGTCTTCAAACACTAAAAAAGACAAATAAATATAAGTCTTTTATATAAAAGTGTTATTTTTGGTAAGATATGGCAATTTTCCACGTAAAAATTGCTTTTATATCTTTTTTTATGGAAAAAAAATGAAAATAATTAAAGAAATGAAATTAAAAAGAATAAAATAACTTTTTTATTGGTTTTTAATATTTTTATTATTCTTTATGTTTTTATTTTCAAAGAATAAACTAAAAATGAATATGATTCTTTTTACAAAATTAATTTATAATATAAAATTATTTTTAATTTATAAAATATCTTTTTTAATCACTAGAGTCATTCAAAGAAAGTTTTTGCAAGTCTAAGGATGTGAAAAACCATGTGTAAGACAGTACAATTGCTTTCCAAATGCCTGAATAGCTATTAAAATCAATAAATATAAAATTATTATATAATTTTATGATTTTAAGTATAATTTATTATTGGATAAGCCCAATTAGAATCTTTTTAAAGGTCTTTTAGAGTAAATATCATGGCCAGGCCCCCAAATGTAAGGTTTGACTATGAAACAATAAGTAAAAATTACTAATATTTTACTTATTGTACTATGAATGTCCTTATGAAGTAAATAAATAAGATAAAAATAATTATAATAATAAAGAATTATTATAATTATGGCGTAAGAATAATTATATTATTAATAATATATGATAATATAATCTATATTATAAAATATAATATAATAAAATAAATATATTAATATATTTAATAGCACTTTATTATTGTTACAAACAAATAATAAAGGCGTAAAAAATTGTTTTTTATAAGTAAAAAACAATTAATAACAATAATATTACCAATATTAAAGTTATAAATTAATATAGATACTATTTATATTAATTAAAGAATTATTAAAAGAATAATATAGAGAAAATTATTAATATAAGAGAAAATAACCTTCTTTTAACACTTAATATAATAATTTTGAGATATTTTATGCCAAATAATGTAAATACAACTTATACAAATTGTATTTACAATAAAAGATAGAGAAATTACAAATATTCTTGATTTTTTACATGGAAATGAGTTTTAGAGAGATTTTTAACAAAAACAATTCAAACAAATGATTTAATCATGTCAAAATTGATGATTATAATAAAGATTAACTTTGGTATTTCATAATATAAAATTTATATATATAAAGAGTAAAGATATTACCTTTTTGTTTGTATTGATTTAATGTTTTTGATGTGTCTGAGGGGAAAACAGAGCAGAAAGAGCTCTATTTATAGTAAAAACCTCCCTCCTAGAGTCCAACAGGCTTCTAGTAGACGTGTACTGATCATATCCACTGGAATTAATCAATATTTTAAGGTTTGGTGATGATTACATCATGATCAAACCTCATTACATCACTATTACGCCATTATTTGGAGTTATCACTATAACTCTAAGTCTGATGACGTCAAAGGCTTGGCAGAACCCCAAATTTCGTGATTTCTATTAGTTTCAATCATAAACTAATAGTATTCACCAATTGTATCACTTATATGACTGTTAAACTTAATTTAAGGTAACAGTGAGTGATGATAAATGATCAAATTAAGCTCAAATTTTGATCCTTAATAACTTTTAAGATTTACACGCTACAGGAATTCAGAGGGTGGATTCTTATAGCTTGCAATAACCTGATTATTCTTCCAAGAGAATTTCATTACATCATCAAAACTCTATTTTTGATGATTTTTCTTGTAACTCATCTTTTCTGTTGAAATTTAATATTTTAAACTTCAAACTATGATTTAAAGGGGTTATACCTTGAATATTATAATAGAAAATTCATCATTCTTCACGAATGAACTAGTATAATCCAACTGTCTACTTCTTTTTAAGTTTGGACCACCTTCACAACAAAGTGGTCAACAGCTCTATTGATTTTAATCAATACTTCCTTACAGGTTTTAACCTTGTTTATAACTTGTGAAATAAACTTCATATCTGTATTTCTACAGTAATTAAGCAATGACTTTATTTTTGGTTCATCACTGTATCATGAATAATTCAAGCGATATTAGCTAAAATCCTTGAATATATGTGTTGACCAAAAAAGTGCATATATTCAGGTTAATTCCTTAAGTATTGGTTTTGAAGCTGAGCTTATTAATTGTTTTATGTGTGGAATTTTATGGAGAATCCAATGGTACCATTCATTTTACATGTTGTTTCATTGGTTTTTGAAATAAACAAGGATTTGTGTCTTTTATAAGGTATTATTACTTATAACTTATTAAATATTGACTTTACAGATATGCCATAAAAATAGTATATGTGTATTTCACCATGGGGAATTCAATGGTGTAATTTATTTCACATGTTTATTCATTGTTTTTTAAGTTAAACCAAGTTTTATACAAATTTATGGTATTTTTGTAGTTTTCAGGTACTTATTTTTAATGTAGAATTATATTAAATATTTCTTGTGACCTTTTTGGCTATGTGGTCATATCTCAAAGGTTCATAACCTTTCTGGAATGGGATAGGTTTTCAGGGCTCTGAAGTCTCCTACCATCCTTTATTTTCCATTATGCAAAGTTATAATGACAGGTGTAGTGACTTCTACCTGTTCATTATGTCCTACCTTTCTTAATACTCCAAGGTCAATTAATTCTTTAATGTGTACCTCTAAGGCTTCTCTAGCCCTTGGACTAGCTGGGTAAGCAGGTCTCCTTAGTAGAGGTGGGTAAGGTTTTTCCACATTAAAAATTATATCCACTTCATGTCCAATTATAGCACCTAGTGGCTCTTTGTCAGTTGCAAAGTCATTTTTATACCTAAATAAGAGGTCAATCAATTTTTCTTTCATTTTTGCAGTTAATTCTTGATTGAATTCTGCCTCTTTAAGTTGTTCAGATATAAAAAGGTCCTTTTCTAGACTTTTCTCCTCATTCTTAATAACTGTGATTTGTTTTTTGTTATTTAAGAAGCCAAATGTTTGTCTTTTGTTCTCTCCTATGGTAAAATATCTATCCTTTTGGTTGGAGATATCTATACCATAAATTGATAAGTAGCATTCCCAAGTATGAAGTGATTACTAGTACAGTTGTCCATTACTACAAACTCTACTTTGATTCTAACACATTGTGAGGGATGAGGAAAAATTAGTGTTAAATCAATTATTCCAAGGGGCTTCATGCTCTCACTTGCACTACTAAATTTGACACCTTGTATTGGCAGAAGTTTTTCTTGCCAGTCTGGGACAATGGTTTTTAAATAACCTTTACCAACACAGGTGCAATATGCTCCTGTATCTAAGTTAACTTTTCCTTTGTTGTTATCAACCATAACAATACTTATACTTGATTTTCCAGCTGTATATCCCATTCCTCTTGCAGGTTTGGTCCTATACATTTTGGCATCTTGTATTTTTGTCAGGTTTGTGTCAGATGTCCCAACTTGTGGTAAGTTTGAGTTAACACTCAGTACTTCATAAATTATGTCAATTTTATTAATTTGTGCATTAATTATATTGATTTCATCACTTTCAGAGCTTTCTGACTCTTCTGTTTCTTTTGCAGAGTAACATTCCTCCTATTCCTCATTGTGGTTTTCTGTTTCCACAATTTCATTAATCTTTGCCTTTTTAAGGTAATTATTGGCTAATTTTCCAATACCTCCATATTTATGGCATTTTCTTTGCTCATTATTGTTGGATGTATTGGGCTTGAAGGATTCTTTTGATTTATCTTTTTTGATAAATGGTTTATTTGGGCTTTTAATGTCCAATTTCTTCCAAGTCCTGCCAATTTTTGTTCTTGTCACTATGTCTTCTATTGCATTAAGATACTCTTCTGTGGCGCATGGTTCTATACACCTGCTTCTTAGGGCATGTTCTAGCTCTCCTTCACATTTCTTGAGTATTTTCATATGTACCATTTTTTGTGACATTTCCGGGTACAATGCATTAAGTCTTTCAACTTGTTTCAAGAACAAAGCTGAAGGTTTGTCTTTGTCTGGGTCAAAGAAAGAATTTTCAAATGCATTTTCTATTTTGTACCTCCAGGCATCATTAGCCCACTTGGTGATTATTTATTTTTTCCATCAAGACCAGGTATTTTTGCCATTTGTTTGCCTTATGCCATAATACCATCTTTTTGTAGATTTTTCAAATAATGAATGTAATCTTGCAGTGATTAATTCATCTGGTATGGCATAATCTTCTTGTAGCATGTCAATTGTTTTGATAAATGACATGTGGTCATATTCACCTTCTCCTGTGAATGTTGGCCATTCTTTCAATTGAGGTGGTTCCTTCATTAAGACTTGGTTATTGTCTTGGTGACTCAAGTATGTTATGAATGGATTTGTTAATTCCTCTTTTGGTTTAACAGGGCTTCTTATGTGAGAAATTGGTGTTGATAACTTTGGCATATTTAAATTAGCCTCATTAATTTTATCCATTTTTTTAGTAATAAGCCTTATTTTACTTTGAATGTCATCTTTCAGATTCATTCTTGCTTCATCACTCTTTTCCACATGGTTAAAAAGTAATTTTTGGTGTGATGAAGTCTTTTCTTCAAATTTTTCTACAGAAATACTTAATTTGTTTAGTTTTTCTGTAAGATTGTCAATACTCACATCGTAATTGATTGTCAAAGGTTTTTCTTTGATATCACTTATGTATTTATACAACTCTTGTTGTCCTTGTATTAATTTCTGAGTATTTTCAATTAATACTTTTGGTTTATTATTTTCAATAATAAATTTTATGTTATCAATTTCTTTCTTGTTTTGTGCAACAAGTTTTGTTAAAGATGATAAACTGTTATTTATTTCTTGGAAAGATAATAAACTATTTTTAATGTCTTTAAGAGGTAAAATACTATTTTTAAGCTCTGTTAAAGTATTTACAACATCAGGAGATAAGTTTATTTCTTTGGGAAATGGGGTTGTCTCATTCTTTGTTCCTCTTTGTCTTTGAATTCCATAAAAGTTCTGGCCATGTTGAAGACATTTTCCATGGAATCTTTTTGGATCTTGGGGATCCTGTAGCTTGGGGAATATGGTTTTCTCCAATTCTTTTTCTTGTTCTTCTTCCCTTCTTGGGGAAGTGGGTTGACTTGGGGCTTGCTGGTAGAAGCTACTGGGGCTTCTTCCTTGGTTGCCTCCTCCTTTTTGGCATGATACTCCTTGATCTTTTTGATTTGAGGTTTGGATGATAGTGGATTCCATCCATTGGAGTATCTCACTATTTCCTCCTCTTTGAGGAACTTTTTCAAGATTTGCCAGGAGTTCATCACTCCTTGGTGTATTTGAGGCAGCATTCCCCAATCTTTGTCCTTGTACACTGAGTAGTACTGTTTGTATTGGCTCATGTAAATGTCTATTTGAGCCCTCTGAATGTGATTTGTACCTGTTTGAGTTACTCATACTTAGTCCCAATTCTGGTTCAGATATCATGGGCATTTCTGGGACTTGCCTTTGGGATAAGGCACTTCCCTGTGTGGATTCTGTTCCACTGGGGATATTGCCCTTCCTTTTCCCTTTTGAAGAATCAATTCTACCTTTGAGTCCATCTCCATCTGATTGGATGGAGTATTGGGAGCCTCTTCTGGTAGTCATATTATAAGAAAAATAAGAAATAAGAGGATTTCAGAACAGGAATTTTCTTATGGCAATTTATAAATGAGGTACTCACCATCAGAGTCCTGAATGGTGGGTCCTGGAAAGTCCAATTTCTTGGCTTTCTTTCTTTTGGTAATTATTGGTGTTGGAGAACTTTGACAAGTTTCTTCCACCAATCTTTCAACAGTGGTTTGATTGTCCTCTGTTGGGTTGTCTTCAAACACTAAAAAAGACAAATAAATATAAGTCTTTTATATAAATGTGTTATTTTTGGTAAGATATGGCAATATTCCACGTAAAAATTGCTTTTATATCTTTTTTTATTAAAAAAAAATGAAATTAAAATGAAAAAAATAACTTTTTTGTTGGTTTTTAATATTTTTTTATTATTTTTTATGTTTTTATTTTGGAAGAATAAAATAAAAATGAATATGATTCTTTTTAGAAAATTATTTTTAATTTATAAAATATCTTTTTTAATCACTAGTGTCACTCAAAGAAAGTTTTTGCAAGTCTAAGGATGTGAAAAACCACGTGTAAGACAGTACAATTGCTTTCCAAATGCCTGAATAGCTATTAAAATCAATAAATATAAAATTATTATATAATTTTATGATTATAAGTATAACTTATTATTGGATAAGCCCAATTAGAATCTTTTTAAAGGTCTTTTAGAGTAAATATCACGGCCAGGCCCCCAAATGTAAGGTTTGACTATGAAACAATAAGAAAAAGTTACTAATATTTTACTTATTGTACTATGAATGTCCTTATGAAGGAAATAAATAAGATAAAAATAATTATTATAATTATGGCGTAAAAATAATTATATTATTAATAAAATATGATATAATAAAATACATATATTGATATAAAATAATTAATATATTTAATGGCACTTTATTATTGTTACAAACAAATAATAAAGGGGTAAAAAATTGTTTTTTATTAATAAAAAACAATTAATAACAATAATATTACAGATATTAAAGCTATAAGTTAATATAAATACTATTTATATTAATTAAAGAATTATTGAAAGAATAATATAGAGAAAATCACCTACTTTTAACACTTAATATAATAATTTTGAGATATTTTATGCCAAATAATGTAAATACAACTTATCCAAATTTTATTTACAATAAAAAATAGAGAAAATTACAAATATTCTTGATTTTTATGTGGAAATGAGTTTTAGAGAAATTTTTAACAAACACAATTAAACAAATTATTTAATCATGTCAAAATTGATGATTATAATAAAGATGAACTTTGGTCTTTAATAATATAAAAGTTTTATATATAAAGAATAAAGATATTACCTTTTGAATTGTATTGATTTAATGTTTTTCGTGCGTCTGAGGGGAAAACAGAGTAAAAAGAGCTCTATTTATAGTAAATACCTCCCTCCTAGAGTCCAACAGGCTTCTAGTAGACGTTTACCAATCATATACACAGGGACTGATCAATATTTTAAGGTTTGGTGATGATTACATCATTATTACACCATTATTTAGAGTTATCACTATAACTCTAAGTTTGATGACGTCAAAGGCTTGGAAGAACCCCAAATTTCGTGGATTTTACTAGTTTTGATCATAAAATAATAGTATTCACCAATTTTATCACTTATATGACTATTCAACTTAATTTAAGGTTACAGTGAGTGATGATAAATGATCAAATTAAGCTCCAACTTTGATCCTTAATAACTTTTAAGATTTACATGCTACAGAAATTCAGAGAGTGAATTCTAATAGCTTGTAATAACCACATTATTCTGCCAAGCGCATTTCATTCCATCATCAAAACTCTATTTTTGATGATTTTTCTTGTAACTCATCTTTTCTGTTGAAATTTAATATTTCAAAATTCAAACCATGATTTCAAGGGGTTATACCTTGAATATTATAATAAAAAATACATCATTCTTCACGAATTAACTATTAGAATCCAACTGTCTACTTTTATTTAAGTTTGGACCACTTTCACCACAAAGTGGTCAACAGCTCTGTTGATTTTAATCAATAATTCCTAACAGATTTTAACCTTGTTTATAACTTGTGAAATAAACTTCATTTCTGTATTCCTACATTAATTACGTGATGACTTTATTTTTGGTTCATCACTCTATCATGAATAATTCAAGAGATACTAGCTAGAATCCTTAAATATATGCATTGACCAAAAAAGGGCATATATTCACGTTAATTCCTTAAGTATTGATTTTGAAGCTTAGCTTATTAATTGCTTTATGTGTGGACGTTTATGGAGAATCCAATAGTACCATTTATTTTACATGTTGCTTCATTGGTCTTTGAAATCAATGAGGATTTGTGTTGTTTATAAGGTATTATTACTTATAACTTATGAAATATTGACTTTACAGATATGCCATCAAAATGGTATATGTGTATTTTACCATGGGGAATCCAATTGTATAATTTATTTCACATGTTTATTCATTGTTTTTTAAGTTAACCCAAGTTTTATACCAATTTATGGTATTTTTTGTAGTTTTAAGGTACTTATTTTTAATGTATAATTATATTAAATATTTCTTGTGACCTTTTTGGGTATGTGGTCATATCTCAAAGGTTCAAAACAGTCATAGTACTATTGATTAATAGTAATATTATTAATAATTTCATAGACACATCTTACAGCCTCACTGGTGAAACCATTGAAGAACTGGGTGAAGCATGAGGAATTGAAGAGGGGACTGTGGAAATGACTGGCTGGAAATCTCTAGGAGTGCTTTGTATTACTTGACTGTGGAATGTTTTGTTAGGAGGGTGACTAGGTGGAATAATGAAATATTGATTGGCCATTGAATTTATTACCTATACTTCTTCACCCTCAAATTCATTACTACCTTCATCATCAGGATTGGTTGGTGAATTGGCAATTTGTCTTATTCTTTTCACCACCCCTTCATTATTGATTCTTTAGATGGGGACTTCTGCCCTGGAGTAGATTTGCCTACCACCAGTGGGAATTGGCCCTCCAACATTGGTCCACCTGGCCACATCCCTCTGCCTGGATCCAGTCACTAATTTAAGAATTCAGTACCAAGTCAAACAATGAAATCAACCAAATTAAACTTAGAATACCCAGAAGTACCATCAGGATTAGGTGCCTCAAATACTGGGAACCTTTTCCCAAAAGGCCATCCTTCTTTCTCCATAAGTATCTCCTGATATTGGAAAGTGGTGCCTCAGGACATTGACATGGTTTCTTACCAATAAAGCAATGATGGCACTTGGAAGAACTGGGGTTATAGTTTTGGAAACACTTCTTTTCCCTTCTTTGAGCACTCCTTACAGGAAGGATCAAGCACTTAAAATTTCTTGTACCCATCATAAGTCTGGGAAGGATCAAAATGATGTGAGGAAGCCATTGACCAAGGTGATCCCAACCAACTGAATATGCCAGAACCACAAAGGACAGACATTGGTGGCACAGAAGGGAAATACTCAGTTATTTAAGTCAGTTTCAAACTTGTTTCTAGACTTATTGAGTCAAAATAGGCAAAATTTTCAGAATATGCACATCAAATCCTGGAATTCATCAAGGTTCTGGGCCATGACTTCAGTTTTGACCCCCTCAAGGTCCTCAATATGGGGCTCCAATAATCAAAGCAGGACCTCTCTTTCAATCCTTTGGAGGTCCCTCTTCCATGGTCCTGGACTTCTCTCTGAAAGTCTAGGCCATGTGGGAAAATTTGGCCCATTTCTTGCTCCTTGGCCCCCTGGAAACCCCATCAAATTTGGACCCAGGGGGACCTCAATTTCCCCAACAAACTGTGGGTTGTGTACCTTAAAGAACTAAAATGGCCATAAAATCCGATAGAAGAAAATTTTCCCATAGTATCTTAGGGACCAAAAAAGAACCACATGGAACTCAAATGAACTTAAAACACCATTTGGGCCAATTTCTTCAAGATTTTTTTGGGAAATGACCCCTTTCCAGGATATGAAAAGCAGTAAATTTGGTACAAAAAGAGACTTCAAGGAAATATGGCCAAATCTTGTGATAGTTATACATCTATAGAACCATTATTCACCATTTTTAAAGCTGAATACAATGGTGGCCTTCAATTTGGGATTTAGCTCATGGCCATTGTCAAGGATTTTTTTAAAGAAGATAAAGGACTCTTGGCATGAAATACTCAATAAATTAGAAGTTACTTACTTACTTTTTGAAGTAAAAAATTGATTAAGGGGAGAAAAGAATAAGGAGCATTAAGAAAATAATTTTTAGCATAATGGTTGAAGAAGAAAAGAATTTTAAAATTAAATATTTTAATCAAAAATGTGGGGATTTGAGGATGACACTCAACATTGAAAGGATATTATTGTGTTCAGGAGCCCTCCAGTTTCAAGAGGGGAATACTGTCAAAGCCACTATCAAGGTTAAGGGCATTCAACCTTAAACCCACTCAAACTCATCAAACAAGCAATCCAGTATGTATATCAGAAATCAGTTTCATAAAATCTTCTTTATGAAATATGCATACAGTTTGGTTCATCAATACAGCCTGTCAACACTTGTACAGGCTGGATTTACCAAATACATTTTTGGATTCATAAATCTGAAACTTTATGATCACTAAGCTCTGCCACAACTCTTGTTGAGCCCCTGTACATCCATACAGGGGCTTTAATATTCAAATCAATTCAAATCAAGATTACTCTTAAGAAAATTCACCCTTTAGATCAGGTGTGGTGGATTCTCACATATACCGGCCCCTTTTTCTCCCCCTGGGGACCTTTCCCCAGTTAATTAATATATTCAATTTATTATTTAATAAATGCTCCTATTATTTATTGGTTTTAAGTTGGTCTTTAAAGTTCCTCACCTTTTCAGTAGAGTTGTGGTGGCCATATCCTTATTATTAACTCTTCTCTTTCTTTTTTGAAAGGTCGAAACAGTGGACTTAGACTTGTTTTTTTTTTTTTTGGTTAAATCTTTCATTCTTTATTCTTATTCTTATTGTTTCTGATTTCTTATAATTATTTTATTTAAAAAATTCTATCCTTATTAAACTCTTAATTGTATTCAATCTTATTCCATCTGAGCCTTCAATAAGTCAGTTCCAGTTTACTTATTTTCAAGACCTCTTCACTTAAAAGGGTCCCTGTGATATACAAAATTGATTAATTCTTCAAGATCTTTGTGAGTTTTTGATTAATTTTAATTTGGAATTATTTTTTTTTTGTTTAATTTAATATTTATAAAAAAAAAATTTGACCCATTTTTTTATTATTTATTTGACTCAAATTAATTTCAAAAATTCATATTGAAATAAAATTTAAAAATTCATTAATGTAAAGTTTGATGAAAATTTTTACTAAAGAACATTATTCTATTAAATTCATAAGCCTCAAAATTAATGGGCTTATTTCAGAGGTGAATTGGATGAAGAAATTAAAAAAAAAAAGAAATCAAGACCTTTATGAATCCATGAAGACTTTGATACCCTCAGTATCTTCTTATTTGAACAGAATTTAGTGGTATGAAGTTATTGGCCAGGATCTAAAAAGCAAGTGGATGTCCATACCTTATATTTGAGATCCAATTTCAAATAAGTATCAAAGACTAGTTTTATTTTCTTTCATATTTCAATCTTTCTCTTTTTTTTCCCCTTAATTCTGTCCTCCAAATGATAATCCACCCATTTTCCTTTGTTTCTGGGATAGCTGTTCTTATTTAGTTCCATTGGATATTATCATTTCTAAAGTTTACCCTATCCACCCATTACTATGACTTGGGAAGTTAATTCCCAACCACAAGCCCTGGGGTGGGCAGATAAATTTAAGAAACACAGGATTTTCATATTTGTTCAATCTTCCTCCCCCTCACCCTCCCCTCAGAAAAAACCCACTATTTTGGAGGTTGAATCAGATTGATTTTTTTTATTTGTATATACAATTTATTCTAATCATCCCCCTCCTCATTCCTATTTATTGATTAAATTCCACATTCTAATTTTTAATTAAAAATTTGTCACTTTTTCATTTAAAAATAGTAATATTATAAACATGAAAAAAAAGGGTCTTGGAAAAAAAAACACCTTTTTGGGCCTTCACTTGCCACAAAAAAAAAACCCAAAGTTATGGGCTTCTGTTTTTTGATTCTCAAGATTGAAACCTTTATTTTAAACAAAAAAATGAAGGAAATTCATCAGTTGGAACATTTTAAAGAATTTTTTTTAAAAATAGGCTATTTTTTTAAATTGGCCAAATTTCAGAAATTTACCCAAAAAAAAAATTGAAAAAATTTGGAGATCTTGACATCCCATGTTGGAAAAATTATGGCAAAAAAAAATTAAAAAAATCCTGAAAACTAAGCCTGAGGAATTTTTTTTGAAAAATTAGGCCACTTGTCTGTTTGGGCCATAAATTGGTAAAAACACATAAGGGCCTATGTTTTTTTACTAAAAGCTTACATGTGACTACCAACACCCTTAAATTATTGATCTAAAATTTGATTATTCATATTTTTAATATATATAACAAACTATATCAGTATTAATTATATTGTTTTATAAACTCTTTTTAATTTCAATTTTTTTAGTAATTATGAGTTTATAAGCATCTGAGCCATAAATTCAAGGTGTTATTTAATCTTCTTTCTATTGTGATTGTAATTTTGAGTTTTATTTTTTATTTAATTTGTCATTTCTTATGCTTTATGGTTTGTGTTGTCTTTGTTTATCAAAAAATAATGATTTATCCTTTAAAATAAATTTAATCAAAAAGCTAAAAGATAAACTCAACAATAATGCAGGTTTTTGAACGAGATATAAAGCAAAAAAAAGCAAGAAACCTTATTTAGAGCAGCATCAATCATTACAAGAGATTATGTGGTCACCTTTCAATCTAGGGGCAGGTTGTGCAATTACATAATGAAAGAGGATGCCTTCAATAGCTGTCTCTATAAAGTATGTATTAATGCTACTTTTTATTCTTCAAGCCATTCTCAAGAGAGCTAGTGAAACTCTGCGCTATATACTGCAAAGTGACTACTGATTTAGCCTTGAACCATACCAGTAGAGTATGATAAACATGGCAAGCTTTTCCAAAAGAACAGTCTGTGGATATTCCATTTACGAGAAGCAAAATTACTGAATTGTTTATTTAAATTTGCCTAAGACACTTGATTGAGAACAGGTTCAAGAAAAATAAGGCAAGATGCCAAGACATGGAATGAGAAATATTTTGGCACGTTGCGCTGCGTCTGATTGTGTACAGATAAATATGATTTAAATATTCCATTTCCAAATTTTTTTGCTCACAAGCTTTGTTTGAAATCCCATTATAAATAATAATAAAAAACACAAATCTTTAAATAAATTATTTTGATCTAGAAAGTGAAAACCATTGGGCTTCAGTTTTTCAAATATTCAATTTGACATAAGTTGATGATCACCTTTTATTTTTGTTTGATTAGCAAGTTTAAATTAACAAGAGAGAAAAAAATGTTGCAAGAAAGTTCTAAATCGTTTAGATTAAGAATTTTGAATTTTTAAGGTAGATTGAATTGGATGATTTTCAAGGTGATTACTGATCTTCTGTCCAAGAGTGTAAATCACGACGAAAATTTGCTGTATGCTGGTAAGGTGATTGAGGATCAGCTAAACTAGCCCAACGCGCAGCGTCACATTCAAGAGTTTCATTTTCCCTAGTTTGTTCATCAAAGTTAGAATCTAAGGGGACTTGTTCCTCATTTTGATCAAAAGGTGAAGTGTTTTCATCACCAAATACACGAGCTATTCTAGCTAAAGCGCCAGTTAAACCCTGATAAGAAGAGGAAGTAGCGATTAATGAGACTCGATCTAAATGTTGATCGAAATCGTTAATTTCGAGATCAGGTGATTGATAAGAAGATTGAAATTGAGGTTTGATGAGTTCTTCCATTTTATCTGAATCATGATGATTTAATGAATTCAATTGATTTATAGTATTTCCTTGATGAGTTAAGTTTTTGATAGTATGACTTTGATCTTGAATGTATTCAGAATGATGATAGTGACGGAATGGTAAATGAATTCTTTGACGAGTGTTTTGACTGATTGAATCTTCGGGAAAGATAGTTGTTTCAGTTAAGAGGGTAGTTGGAGGTGAGACTGGGATATTTGAAGGGTCGATGGTAGTAATAGTTGAAGATGATAAAAGATTATTATTATTATTATTATTGTTATTAAGATGGTATTCCGAGGAGAGTGAACTTTGACGAATTGAATTACAAGTTGAATTAGAAGGATGACGATGAGATTGAGAGTGAAAGAGATTGGTAAGACGACTAGAATCTGTTTTAGATTTATTAATTCCGGGGGATGTTTCATTAGTACTTTGAGATCTACTACGTTCTTCTGTTAATTCTGGTATGACGCTAAGACCGGTATCATAAGAGCCACTTGTATCAGCAATTTGAGATTGAGGTGAAAGAGGAGAATGAAGATCATGAGTTAAAGAGCAATTTGAAAGTTGATCTAAAGAAGATGATAGGATTTAAATTTAATAAAAGATTTATTGCGATATTAATTGAATATTATAAAACTTTGAAAGATTGACTTACCGGTTTGTTTTGTAATTTTTTCATCAACTAAAGAATTTTGAATTAAATGTTGATGATTGTGTAAAGATTGAATATTTTTTAAAGGTCGATAGTATAATAACCAATATTGAAACCAACCAATTAAGAATCTAAAAATTGAATTTGAGAACCAAGTTTTAATTAATTAATTAACTTTTTATGATAAATTAAAAAAAAGAATTACTTGCCCAAAGAATAAATTGAATGATAATAAGATTTTAGTTGAATTTGGTGGATTAAAATTTAATAATTCCTAAAAAAAATGACCAATGTCAAAACATTAATTAATTAATCAATATTATTTTTTGTGATTTGTTTTTGAAGATGATTAAAAAAAAAAAAAAGATTAACTTGATGATGTAAATGATTTTGATCAAAGAAGAATCTTAAACCTAAACTGATTCCACGATTTTCATTAATTAATAGATCTAAAGCTAAAAAGAATAAGAATGAACTAATTATAGAAGAAGATAAACAAATTTCAAGATAAAAGTAAAAATATTTTAAGATTAAAAAGCTAAAGCTTAAGATGCTAATCAATAACCAACTGATTAATTTAATTTTGATGACAAGTTGATTATCAAATAATAAGATTGAGATTCCTAAAGCTAAACCTGATTCTAATGAGATTAAAATTAATCCCAATTTTTTGCCTAAATTTCCTAAAAAGAAGCAAATTCCAATGGAGCTTAAAGCTAAACTAAACACCAAAGCCCAAATAGCTAAATTTTGATTTAAATTTGAAGTAGATTGAGAAGTTAAACCACCTGAATGAATTAAATTGATAATTAATGACCAAGAAATTAAACCGAAACCTATACCGAAACCTAAACAGGCTAAAAGTTGATTTAAAGAAGGACCAAGACATAATAATATTAAAGAAATTAATAAACATGGTATGGTGAATAATAAGGAGCTAATTGAACGACGTGATGGACTGATTCCATCACCAGCTTGAGATTGATTTTGAGGTTGATTTTGATTTTGAGATTGAGGTTGATTTTGATTTTGAGATTGAGATTGAGATTGAGGTTGAGATGGAGATTGATTAAAATTATTATTAATTTGAAGGTTGTTAGAAGAAAAAGAAGGATGAGAATCAACAAAATAAATCAAAAAGATTAAAATTAAAATTAAAATTGATTTTAATGACATCTTTTCTTGATTTTGACTGTAATTTTTTAAAATTTTAAAATTTTATCTTAATCATTCTTTTGATTCTTTAAATCTTTAATAATACAGTATGGATATACTGTTACTGTAAACTCCTACAGTGCTGATTTAATCTATTTAGGCTAAAATTGTTAGTATGGCTTTAAATTTTAATTTTTAATTTTTAAATTTAATCCAAACTTACTCTAAGACTTTTATCCCTCTTGTTAAAATTGATAATCCATCTCAATCTAAAAAACCTAAAATTCTAAAAAAGTCAAAAAAATCAAAAACTGTCTTACGCTAGTTAACTTTGTCTTGTGGTTGTGCTCTTCTTAGACAGTGAACCAATTTTATTTTTATTTTTTAGAGATCATCTTCAATTTCTTAATTACAGGACTGTTTGTACAGTAAAGTACAGTATTGTTTGTACTGTACTGTACAGTCCACCGTGTACTGTACAGTCTAGTTTACTGAGTCTAATCTATTAACTGTCTTGACGTTTTTCCAAAAGAAATTTGAAGCTTGAACTGTGATTTTAATGTACTGTACAGTAAATTTTATTCAAATTTAGATTTACAGTTAGTTGAGCTGCCATAAAATATTCTATTAGGGGGACTCAACTCAACTCAACTCGCTTTAAAAATTGAAAAGGACAGCACTAGATAAGCTTCAAGCTTGGTTATTGGTCTTGGATCTTGCATCTTGATTTGACCCTAATCAGCTCAACTCGAGTCTTGAAATTTCGAAATCAAATCATAATAAAGCTTTTTACTCTTTTGATAATATTTCTAATCTACTCGACTTTCTCTTCTATAATAATCTACTATATTGCTATTCTACTTGATCATTTACTACTACCTACACTTATCTTTAAAATCATCATCGCCTACAAAGAAAATTCTACAATACAACTTTTAAAAGTTCATTTCAAAACTTGAAATTCCCTTTTAACCTCTTAATAAATTATTTCATAACTTGCCACGACTGGGTGCTGCAAGATCATCCAAACTTGTATATTATTTTAATCTCATCAGCTTAAAATCAATTTAAAATCTTAACATCAAAATAATTCAATATCTTACCTGCTCATCAGCGCACTAGTTAAGAAATCATCAGGAACTGAAGCTCGGGCTTGTGAGCTCAAATAGCGTTTAGCCAAATCAACTTTAGTAGGATCTAATCCTTTAGCTGTCGTCCTTTTAGCCTTATCAGTCTCTTCATCTAAAATTTGATCAATCCAATCTGCCGTTATTTTTTCTCTCGTATCACAACTCGCCCCATGTCGAATCCATTGCCATATTTGAAGACGCGCTATTTCTGCCGTTGCTGCGTCCTCCATCAAATTAGCTATCGGTACACATCCTGTACCGCTAGCCCAATTAGCACAATATTGTAAAGCAGCTGATAAGTTTTCTCGAATTCCATGCTCTGTAATCTTTCCTGGTACGTTTGTATTAAGTAGATCATGTGCCGTCACTTTAACTTCTGACCTACGCAAGTAATATTGATTGGGTCCGGTCATATGCTCACTAAACTCAATTAAATTAATTCAAAATTAAAACTATTCAGTTTCTCTTAATTTAAACTTAAAAATCTTTCAAACTCACTTAAAGACCTCTAATGCTACTTTAACTAAAGCTGGATGTGCCACCCAAGTCCCATCATGTCCTGCTTTAACTTCTCTCAACTTATCAGCTCTTACTTTATTAATAGCAGCCTCATTAGCTTTTGGATCATCTTTAATTGGAATCTGAGCGCTCATTCCTCCCATAGCTGCTACACCTCTTGAATGACATGTTTTGATAAGAAGTCGTACGTAAGCGTCCATAAATGGTACAGTCATCGTCACATCAGCCCTATCCGGAAGGACAAATTGAGGATTATGTCTCATTTTTTTAATAAATGAAAATATATCTAATTTAAGAGTAATTAATCTTTTAGCTTGAAATTACTTATTTGATTATCTTTTTAAAAATAAAACAACTCACAATCCCAACGCCCACAGTTAAGACCGGCTGAGTGCTCCTTTAACTCAAATATAAACTCGTCCATTTGAAATGCAGCAGGAATAGTTTCAATCAAGCAAGTCGCTCGAATTGTCCCTCTAGGCATGTCAATATAATCCTAAAATTATCATCAACTCAGTATCATGCTTTTTTTTTAAAAAAAAAAGAATTAATTAAAATTAACCACTCAACTTGTGAGATTTTAAAAATGTCATTCCATAATCTAGCCTCCAAATAGTGTTCCATTTTGGGTAAATAAAAATAAGGGCCAAAACCTCTTTTAACGCACTCATGAGCATTATGAAAAAAGTATATCCCAAAATCAAAAATGCTCGCGCTAATAGGTTGACCGTCTACCAGCATTCGAGGTTCATCTAAATGCCATCCTCGAGGTCGAACGATGAGCGTTGCGATTTGATTGTTAAGTTTGTATTCTTTTCCATTTGAACCTTTAAAAGATATTTGACGTCTTACAGCATCTCTCAAATTTACTTGACCATCAAGATTATTTAACCAAGTTGGAGCATGAGAGTCTAAAATTGAATTAAATTAAAAGATTAATGAAAATTTTCTCAAGAATTTAATTTTATTCTTTATTGAAATTAAATTAAATCAAAAATAAATAAATTTACCTTCAAAATCAGCCATATAAGTAGATGCACCTGAATTAAGTGCATTAATAACCATTTTTCGATCAACAGGTCCAGTAATTTCAACCCTACGATCACGCTAATAAACAAAAAAAAAAAAAAACAAGTTTCAAAAAAAAAAATTCTATAAAAAAATAAAATAAAATAACTAACAAGACCAGGAGCTGGACTTGCAGCTTGCCAAGTTAAATTTTCTCTAATCCAACTTGTTTCAGAATTAAAATTTGGTAAATTATTTAAATCTAAACGATTTTGTTCAATTTCACGAAATTTTAATAAAGATTTACGTATAGGTTCAAAATAACGATGTAAAATTGTTAAAAATTTTAATGTATCAAAATTTAAAATTTTTTGATGATTTAATTCAATTATAGAATTTATTTTTACACCAATTGGAAATGAATTTAAATTTGACATTTTTTTTTTTTAATTTTATTATTTATTATATTTATATTTTTTGATTTTAAAATAATAAATGAATTTTTTAATTTTTGTTTTAAAAAAAAATAAAATAAAATAAAATTTAAGAAATAAAGATTTATAAAAATATGATAATTTTTAATTTAAATTAAAAATCTATGACGTCATTTTTCAAATTGATTTTTAAGATTACTACAGCGTTGTACAGTACACTCAGTACAAACATACTGTTTATAGTGTGCTGTACAGTACAGCTGTAAGATTTTATAAGCATTTATTATTATTATTTTTTTTTTAAACTTTATTTACCAAAAAAAAAAAAAAAATGAGGGTTCTCAAAAGTTCTTTTTTTTTTTCATGATCATGCCTGAGCGTAAAATCTGCTGGCGAACTAATCCTAACTAATTTTCGATCACTCATGAGCAGCCAGCCTCATCAGCCATCAATTTTGACTGCTGCCCACCCTGCTCATAGCTCTTACAGAGAGGACACAGGCTTACTCAGTAAGTGCACCTCTCCTTGTCAGAGGACTGAGCGATTCTCGGCCTTTATTTGTGTCTCTCCTCTAGCCTCCCTGTTTACTCACCATTCAAATTTTTTTATTTCAGGTAAAAATGTCAAATCCTTATGATTATAATTACCAAATCCCCCTGTCATTCCAAAAAGGGTTAAGAGTGCTTGAATCAATGCACCAATCACCAGAAAGTCAATCTCATGAGGTTTCCAAGGTGCAACCAACAATCTTCCAAGAGAATTCACCATCATATCAACCAAATTAGGCTCACAATGTAATCGGCATGAATTTCCCTCTTTAATCTGGTGTCTGTCCTGTTAAGATTCCAGCATAGCACATAGACTTGGGCCATACATCAAGAGGATGTGGATCAACAGTTCATTTAGGAGAACCCAGGAATCATAACAGCTCACTCCTTTCAACATCAGAAGCTCTGTCTTCAGGTACCTTCATCAGAACAAGAGGACTGGGTCCTGAGGTTCCTGAGAAAGTACAGCCTATCCCAAGGGTGCCCAATGGTTCAAATATTTCCTCAACAGATATTCATCCTACAATTAATAAAACCAATGAAAATTCATCTCTACAGGAAGTTTCAGTGTCTTCAACTTAAGAGTCCTCTCAAATTACTCCCTCATCAGGGCTAAAGTTTCAACCAAGGAGGAGTAGGATAAATCAAGATTATCATAAGGATAACAATTCACCCTTTTTCAATTCAAATCATGAACATATCTGTGATTATATTGAAAATGAAAGCAATTATAATGGTATGTCAATTTTCACTATGACATTTTGGTGATTGAAAGTTTGACTTTTTTATTTATTTCTTAAAGGAACTTTTTGGAGATAGTAAGAAGACACAATGGGTCACCAAAAAGAGTACATAAATTCAATTGCTTGAGCAATTTAAAGAATATCTTAACTTCCATCACCATTTAGGAACTTTACACCTAGATGCACACAAGCTTCAGCAAAGGTGGAAGACATATAATTATAAATATGTCATTTCTTCTCAACATGAAAAGGGAACAGGTTTAGAAAATGACCTGAATTAACAAATCTCATGGAAAGAAGAAATTGAAACTATATTCCCATGTTATTCAAGAATGGATGCAATTTTTGGTTACATATCAAATTTGAGGGCAAATGATTTCAAGGACATATACAACATGAATAGAACACATCAACTGAAAAGTGATAATGAAAATATATCTTTCAATGATCTCAGTGAAAATGAAGAAATGGATTAGAAAATTTCCAAAACTAGACAGGGGTAACATATGACCAAGGCTCATCAGATGTAGAAGTTTTTCAAGATAAAGGCAAATTAATTCCCCCCAAACCACATACTAAGACAATTAACAATGTTAAAAGTGGTCCCAGATCACAAATTCATACATTACTTGTTCACTGTTAATCCAAAAGAAAATAGTGTGCTTGGAACTTTAGAAAAGACAATGAAACCCAAGCATTTTCAACTGAATGCACAGCTTGGTAAAATTTCAAACAAGATAAAAAAATTTTTTTGAAGTGGATTATTGATAAAGAAGAAAAAAAGTCTGAATTGTCTTGAATGAGAGATGAAAAGAAAAATTATTTTAAGGTTTTAAAAACTTATTAAAATAATTATTTGAAACTCAGGGAATTAAATCAGAAGGTAGAAGTACAAAAAGAGAAGTTTTTGAAATAGAATCAATTTCTATCACTTTTTATAGAAGAAATGAGGTAAAAATTAACTTCCAATAAGGAAAAACTTCTCAATTAAGATGTGGATAAATATTTTAAGGACAGGGAAGTAAATATAAGGGAGATTAATCTAAAACATCAGGTTGAAATCTCACACCATGCCTGTGAGCCTTGAGGTATATTTTACATACCCAAATAGGCCACAATTATTTGAGGGTGTTGGTAAACACACGTAAGCCCTTACATGTTTTTTTACTAAAAATGTTAAGGCCAAAAATGACAATAACAATGCCATTTATGGAATTTTTAAGGCTATAAATGCCATTTATGGAAATTTTAAGGCTATAAATGACATTGATAATGCCATAAATGGCATTAATGGCCTTAAAAATGGCATTCATGGCATTGTTAATGTCATTTATAGCCTTAAAATTTCCATAAATGGCATTGTTAATGTCAATTGTGGCCTTAACAATGCCATAAATGGCATTAATGGCCTTCAAAATACCATAAATGGCATTAACAATTCCATTGATGGAATTAATAATGCCCTTTATTGCATTTATAATGCCATTAATGGCCTTAAAAATGCCATAAATAGCCATATTTCATTCAAAACCCACCCCTTATGTCTTTTTAACATACAATTACATGTTCTTACCAATTGATGGCAAAAACACGTAAGGGCTTACGTGGGTTTACCAACACCCTTATTTTAAAGACAAAGTCTGAACTATGCATAACCCATAAGTCATGCATATATTCAAAATTCATCATTTTTGATTTCAGAAAAGATGAATAACTTTCCATTGAGTAAGTAAATCCATGGATTTAAGACCAGATTTGTATTCTACACAAAAATTCACCTAGGGTAGCTCCATAGAGTGAATAAGCTCAAATTAACTCTTTGAGGTGGTAATATGGAAAATACTTCAATACCACATAAAAGATCCATGAAAATTTTTGTTTTTCTTAATTTCATGCCAAAAAAATGGGAATGTGAGAAATCCCATGTTACATATACACTAAGAATAGTGTTTTTCATGTTTTGGGCACTTAATACTATAGTATTCTTACATGCACTTTTGGTACACCCATAGAAGCTTAAATTTCTATTTTGGTGTGAAAAATAAGCAAGGGGGACAAAAGGCATCAAAGAGAGCCAGGGTACCCAACTTCTGAGGCCTCTGAGACGTGGAAAGCTCCAAAGCTTGGATCCATGACTGATCTTGGCCTAATTGGTAAGCTAAAACCCTTTGGGAGCTTGGTTACCATGTTACAACTACAGTAAATCATAAGAAAATAGCAAATAACCTGCTATTTTGACATGCCAAGGAGGTAAAAAGCTACTTAGACTCCTGTAAACATCTCAATTCTTAATGAATTTCCATTTATAAACCCCAAAAGAGTAATTAAAACCGTTTTTAGACTAGTATCCATTGTTTTACCTCATAGAAACCAGTTATAGACTGATATTTGCAATTCTACATAGAAATGAGGTAAAAACTTCAAAATTCATTAAAAATAAAATTATTAATTAATCTTTTTGAAACTTTCAGGACAAATTGAGAACTGTATCATTCATATGGGAACCAAAAAGAATTATATGTGTATATGTAAAATTAAACATTTTACTTACATTCCATTTTTGAAGATTCCATGTGAAACACAGAATCTTTAAAAATTTACAGAAAATACATTCTGTGATGATATTTCCAATAAAATTGATAACTTTGATAAATAAATGATTCTTTTAGAATAAAAGAATATTTAAATTTGTTTCTCCTTTTATTCTTAACCATAAATGGGTTGGTAGTCACGTAAAAGCCTCAATTAAGTAATTATGATAATCTTATGTGACAACAGATGATGCAATCAATAATCTAAAAAGGTTTATTGTTTTCTCACTCACTGGGTTTTAACTTTTCTCCATGGCACACCTCTTTGAGCTGTCTTTGACTTAAAAGAGGCCTCCTCTTGTGGTTTTTTCCAAATCATCACATTATTCAATTATACCTTTAGTACCAACAAGTAAGTATTAGTTAAAACTTTTCTTAAGTGTTTTATTCTTCCTGAAATCAATCATAAAGATGCGAAATAATAGAAATCAACTATATCTTGTTTTAATATTGTTATAAATGAATTTTGATCCATTAAATTCACAATTCTACATCAAATCTCTCTACTCTTATCTTTAATAAGCTCTTTGGAGTATTAGTGAGTGATTTATCTTTAATTCTCAAATTTTTTCTCTAAAATTAGTTTTCTTAAAGAGTTATATTTATAATTATATATTAAAATAATTTTATTATTTTAATAAAAGAAGTTTTTATCATTAAATTATTCTTGTAATTGATTCTTGTAGACAATTACTTCTCACTGTTATAATCACTAGTAGTGTATAACACGTGAAAGAAATGATCCTTTAATTATTTGATTGTGGTTATAATAATTATTTATTATTATATCTCATGATAACAGTAATAATACTGTTGATTAATAGTAATATTATCAACAGTTTCATAGACACATCTTACAATGCCACTTTCATGTCTGAAATCGCTCAATTAGCTCCAAAAGGGGCCAGTGTAATGAAAATTGGAGAAATAATTGACCTTATTTTCAAAAAGGATAATTATTAGATTGAATAATGAAGTCCTCATTTGTTTATAAACATTTTAAATTATGAATTTTTTTAATTAGTATTGAAATTATTTAATCTAAAAAATAAAATTTTTGTTATGTTTTTTTGATTAAAATATAGTGGAAATTATAAAAAAAACATTGGTTTTTTGAAAACTTTGTATTAAACTTAATTAATTTCTAAGATTTTTATTCTATGAATTGATTTTAAAATTAAGAAATCCATAATTTTGAATTAGATTTTTAAGAAAAATCCTAGAGATTTAAAAACTTTTTATAAATCATTTTAGGAATTTAATAAAAATAAAAATAAAAATTCATAGTAGAAATAGAAATTATTGAAATTAAACTTAGAACTCATAAATCATTGTAAAAATCCAAATTGATTAATTGTTATTTACAAATTGATTCCAAATTTTTTTTGAAAGTACTTGTCTGAGTTTAATTTTTTCATGAAGCCCTTGGGGAGGATGGCAATAAAGCTGGTAAGCTGGGGCCAAGTAATCTCATGAATCATTGAAATGAGATAGCATGTTGTGTAAGATACAAAATTATTTTATCCAGTACATATAGGCCTTCTTATTATTGTTCTAATTCAATTGGAGTCTCATCCTTATAAACAAAGACCACTGACCTTTCAAGATACCAATTGTTTGTTTGTTTCTCACATGAGCATAAGAAAGAAATTAATTAAATTTCCTATTTATCTTAATATTTGTTGCAGGTGATTTCAGTTCTGGAATCAGAATTTTTTCTACTGGATAAATGGAATCTGAAATTGGATATCGGCCTATGTACATGCTTCAGCTTTACAAGACTATATTAGAAAAAACATTTTAATGAAAAATCTCAGCTTTGTCAAAAAAAATATTCTATTCTCATAAATGGCCATTTCCCTATACAAATATGAATCTGAACATGTGCCCAGACACCTTATAATAAAGCATTTGATGATATGATCAAGATCAGAAATTATCTGAGAAGTGATTGAATAATCTCTTTTTAATAAAAAAAAAATTCCTCATCATAACTAGTCTTTTGATGAATGGCAATAATTGTACCATCAATAAATCCTACACAGCCTACAAAGCCTTCCTGTTAAATTACTTGAGAAATTTTGGTGCATTGACCTTAATTGGGACATCTGATATATTTAACTTCCAATTTATTGATTGCCTTAACAACTTGGTGTGTATATTTGAACATAGAGCCATCACTGGATCCAAATAAACTTGAGAATTTTCCAATACTTGCAACATTTTCATTGGTACCTCATTGCTTCAGCATAAGTTCCAAATGATATTAAACTAAAATCTCTTTGTGGTAGCTTGAGTTCTTGAAAATTCTTTTATCTTTAATCCTATTATCAATATTAAAATAAGCTTTCTTTGGTTGTTTGGACTTCTTGCTTTAAAGTCCTGTAAAACATATCAAAAAGTCATACAATATCAAAAAATAAATTTTCTTGGTAAATTATGTGTATTATTTGGATATCTTGAGTATAAAATTCTTAAGATTGCTTCTTGATATAGCATACCTTCATTATAAATTTTGTTTTCAATATATAATTTGTCCTGGAAGCTTTATCCATGAGAAAAAAAATAAATTGAACATTAAATACTGATTGTTGGTTCTTAATAAAAACAAGTAAGAATAATATTTTAAAGTGAATTTTAAAAATTTTCATTCATTTGACCATGGTGATATAAGCAATTCATTAGGAGAAAGTCTTTAATGGCCTTCTTTTTTTGCGAAGCTCAGGGAATAGATTGAAGGATTAAAATTAATTCAATAAAAAAATAAAAATAAAAACTTAAAATTAGATCTAAATAAGAATAAATTCAGAATTTTCAAAACAAAAAATAATAATGATCAAATCAAAAATAAAAATAACAAAAAAGGAAATCAAATTCATGTTGGAAAAAAACAGGAAAAAAAAATTCACACAATGGAGCTTTGAACATTGTTTTTATCACTCAAAAATTAACTCCAATAACTTAGGTAAGCTGAAAGGTAAGAAAAGTTTTTTCATGCATTCCTTGTTTGTCTTTTTTGGCTGAGGGTGCATTCAGAAGTGGCTCATGAAGAATATGTTTTGAGACCCCTAAATAAATTAAAATTTTAAAATCACAATTTTATATCTTTTTTTAATTAGAACTGCTTTTTTGGGGGGTTTTCAAAAAAAATAATGTTGAAAAATATTCTTCTGATTTTGGTTTAGGATTATGGTTTTATAATATTGTAAGGTGTGGATATGAAACTTTGATTAAAAATCAAGTACTTTTCCTGTCCTCAAAATTTGTATAAGGTTAAAATCAATTAAAAATAGTAAGAAATATTATTTTCAACAGAAAACACACCAATTTTATTGTTTATGACTTTATTAGTATAAAAAAATAATATTATAAAGATTTATTGTTTTACCAACAATAAAAATTTATCCCAAAAATACTCTACAAGAGATATTTAAGGCTAAAAAAGAAATTTCTTGAAGAGCAATTTCAATTGGAATTAATTGAGCAAAAAACTGAAAGAAATTAATTAAATAACAAAGTCTTTAAAAAGAATATTAAAGAGAAAACATGCCCAAAAGTGACCAGAGTGAATTTGGAAAAAAAGTGACAAAGCTAACAGTGATGAAAGATACTTTAATTCACTTTTGGGGTGGTTCAGGGGTAAAAATGATTATAATGATTTTTTTACATGGTTAAAAGGTTCAAAATGTTTTAAAAAGGGTGGTTGGAATCTTTTATTGATTGGTTTAACAGTGTTTAAACTAATCATAAAAGGAAAAGATTCTAACATGAAGAGAGAAGTGGGGAAAAGAAGACATTCTTTTGTGGCCATCAATTTTCTTACTCCAAAGGTAAATTTTACTCTTGTCAGTCGTGAAAAGCAGTATGACAACAGAAAAGACAATTATGGCATCATTGAACACTGATTTAGACCAAAAAAGGGCTGATTTAAGCCATTTTTTTGCCATTTTTAGCCATTTTAGACCCTTAAATCAGCCATTACTATAGCAATACCTGGTCTAGAGCCTTCAAAACACGTCAGAATGTGTGTAAGAGGCATATAAATCAGTTAAAATTGTTTTTACTAAAATTGTTTTAGGTTAAGGGTAGTTTTACCCTCTTGGCAACAGTTAAAACTGCCCTGGTTGGTATCAAAACCTCATCATCAATTGAGTCACAGACCCTGTGACTCAATTCCAGGCCAAAAGTGATGAACTTTTGTGTGAATTTTGACATCCCATGCCTGTCAGCAAGGACTTTGGGGGTCTGGCTCCCCCTTAGAGCTAGAGTTCCTTTCCCCCCCAATTTTAATCTTTCCAATTTTTTTTTTCCTTTAATTCCTCATAATGTAGTATACTTGTAATTTACATATGTAATTCAATTGAATTGTACAGTACAATACAGTAATAATTGATACCTCATATGTAAATCAAAGCTCACTTATGTAATACACGTGCACATTTTGACATTTCAATTGAATTCAATTGAAAATACTTCAATTCCTCATAACTTCTAAACTAAACACAACACCTCAATTTTAACACAAGAATTGATGGTTAACACCACATGTGATGTGACTTAAATTAAAGTTTTGAGGACTTTCAACTTTTGTATTGAAAATACTAGAAACTTAATTTAAGCTTATTTAGAGTTGAGTTACAAAAATTTCACTCAGAGGTGACCCCACCTGATTTTTTATAAGGAATCAAATGGTGAAATAAATTTTATATGTTTATTTTTTGGATTAAAAGTTATAATATGTTCTATATAAATTTTGACCAAAAATGTTTTAATTTCATAATTTTTATTAAAAATTCATTTTTACTTAATTTTTACAAGTAAAAATGAATTTTCATAATTTTAAATTTTATTGTAATTTTATTTTTAAATTTTAATTCAATTTTGACTTTTAAATATAAATTTTTATTTTTTTTTAATTTTTGTAATATAAATCAATTTATTTTATTAATATTTGTATTTTAATTTATCTTTTGTGGTCTTTTGGGTATATAAAAATACCTCTAAGGCTCACATTCCCTCCCCCTAAAAAAGAATATTACTTTGTAATATTGTTATTTCTATTATGTCTGAACCTTCTGAGAAGTTTAGTAGCTTCAGGTATGTCATTTTCTGGCAACCATTCATCTTCACAAGCTGGGTCACTGTACCTAACAAGGTATTCCCTTACTTTGTTGGTTCTCAACTTTCTTTATTTGAGAACTTTGGTAATTTTCTTACTACCAGATGGCTTAACAGGAGGTATAGCTTGGGGAATTTTATTCCTCAAGGGGAATTTTTCAGAATCACTAGATTTATATGTCTTAATCAAGCTCACTGGAAATGCAGGATGCTTATTTCTAAGTTCTTCAGATAACTCTACTTCAACAGCATTTTATCCATGGAGGGCCTTAATAACAAAAGGTCCTGAAAAGGAGTTTTTCAGTTTTTTACATCCTTTGATGTTATTGAAGTTAGTAGTGGATACAAGAACTAAGTCCCCCACTTTGGAATCTGGAGTTGCATGTGATTTATCCCATTTGTCCTTAGCATATGCAAAACAGTCCTCCATGCACCTTACTGCATACTTTCTAGCTTTGTCTAGCATTCCCTTGAAGCTAGCAGCTGTGAGATGTACTTCAATCAAATCTTTCCTCAAGGAATCTTGGGGTAATTTGGGGTTCCATCCCTTTTCTAGAATAGCAGGAGTTTGATTGGTACTGGCATGGATTGATGTTTTATATGCTAATTTCAGTGCTGGAAACAGAGTACACCAATCATGGGTAAATCCATCACAATCTTTGAATTCAAGGCCATATGCACAGAATCTTCTCACCATGTCCTCTAAGGTTTGGATCATTCTTTCAGCCAGGCCATCAGCTTGTGGGTGGTAGGGTGTAGAGAAAGACAGCATAGTGCCAAATAATTGGTAAATATTTGTCCATAGTGCTGAAGTGAATTTGGGATCCCTATCACTAATGATATTTGTAAATATTTGAGTCCATGACACTACTATATTCCATATCAGAAGAGCTGTATCCATGGCTGTATCATCCTTGTGACATGGTAAAAAGATTGGAGTTTTACTGAATCTGTCCACAATCACTAGGAAAGCATTATAAATTCTGTCACCTCCTGGTGGTAGGCCAGTTACCCAATCCATATGGACAATTTCCCAAGGTCTGCTTGGTTCTTGCATTTTTATCATATTTCCAAGTCTCTTGCCAGTGGATTTATTTGCTTTTTGACATCTGTCACAGGTTTTGCAATATTCCCCAACATCTTTCTGCCACATTGGCCACCATATACAGGTTTTTAATTTTTCTCTTGTTCTGTCTTCAGAAAGATGTCCTGAGAAGGGGCTGTCATGCCATTCTTTCAGTACAAGATTGATTAATTACCTGTCCACAACTGTCATGGCACATGTGTGCTTGGTCCTGTGATAAATTATACCATCCAGTAGGTGAAATCTCCCTTCATCATAAGATTTTTTCCATACTTCATACAAGGCATGTATTGGAGAGTTCTCTTTACAGTCTTTGTTAAGTAATTGCCATAAGATGCTACAATTCTTATCTTGAGTGTAACTGTGTCTTACCTCTTCAAAGAAGCTGGTGTTCAAGTCTGTAACACTTATTCCTGCTATTGGGATCTGTGGTGAAGCTTCTTCTGGAACATAAGCAGGATTATCAATATTATTGTGTAATGGCCATCTGCTTAGTCCATCTGCATTCTTATGAATATTCCCATCCTTATGAAAAATAGTCATATTGCCTCTGTATTCTTGTATGGCTATTTGCCATCTGAGCATATGTCTGTTGGGTGTTTTCATGTTTAAAAGTGATTTGACACCTGTACAATCTGCTATCACCTCAAAAACACATTCCTCTAAGAAGTAGTTCAATTTTTCCAAGGCCCAGACAAGGCATAGACATTCCATTTGGCTAGCTCTATATCTGGCTTCAGTTGGTTTGATTTTCCTGGATATGGAACATATGGGTCCTTCTACAGGTTTATCATTTATTATCTGAACTTGGTGAAGTGCAGCACCCAGCCCATCCCCTGATGCATCAATATACAATTTAAAAGGCAATTTAAAGTCTGGAATCAGTAAGAGTGGAGCAGTGGTCAAGGCTTCTCTTAGAGACTCAAAAGCTTTGACTCTGTCAACAGTCATTTCAAATACTGTGTCTTTGTCACAAAATTTATAAAGTGGTCTTGCTATGGATGCAAAATCTTTAATGTGTTGCGTGTAATATCCTGAAAAACCTGGAAATTACTGAATTTCCTTCTTATTCTGAGGCATGGGTTTTAGTAATACTGCTGAAACTTAGTTTTTGTCAATTCCAAGGGACAAACCAGATACAACATGTCCTAGTGCTTTAAGTTCTTTAAATCCAAAATGGTATTTCTTCAAGGAGATTTTCATGTTTACTGATTGAATTTTTGTCAAACCTTTGGACAATATGTACATGTGCTCTTCCCAAGTCTTGGAGCAGACAATAATGTCATCAATGTAAATGATTAGCCATCCCTCTGAAATTTCTTCAGGGAAGATTTCATTCATCATTCTTTGGAAGTGTGAAGGTGCATTTTTGATACCAAAGGGCATTCTTAAGTATTCATACACTCCACAATGAACAATAATTCTCAAATATTTTCTTGCTCTTGGTGTCACCACATTTTGATGGAATCCTTTAAGGGAATCCAGAGTGGTTATATACACTTCTTGAGATATTTGAGTAAGGGCAATTTGGAGTTTTGGTATTGGGTACCTATCTGGAACAGTTTCAGTGTTCAGAGCTCTAAAATCTGCAACCATTCTGGATTTTCCATTATGCCATGCCACTATGACTGGTGTGGTTATTTCTACTTCTTCATTATGGCCAAATTTTCTTATTACACCAAGGTCTAGAAGTTCTTTGATATGAGTTTCCAGAGCTTCTCTTGACTTGGGACTTGCTGGGTATGCAGGTCTTCTCAAGAGTGGTGGATAAAGTCTTTTAATATTAAGAATGATATCAGCTTAATGACCAATAATTTCTCCTAGAGGTTCTTTTTCTGAAGCAAATGCTCCTCTGTGGTCATACAAAAGGGAAGAAAGTTAATTTTCTTGTTTATCAGTCAGATGAAGGCTTATTTCAGCCTCCTGCAACTATTCAGATTTGAATTTTTCCAATTCTAAGCTGACTGGTGATAATTTATTTACTGTAATTTGTCTTGTAAATGGTAAAAAGGCAAATTTCTGATGCTTATTGTCTCCAATAGTAAAGTATCTGTCTTTGTTGTTATGAAAATCTATCCCATACATGATTAAATAGTCATTTCCCAATATAAAATGGGTACTAGAGCAGTTTTCCATAACAACAAATTCAACTGTGATTCTTAAATTATCATTAATGTGTGGGAATATGAAATTGGTCTTAAAAATTCCTAATGCTTTCATTGGATTGCTTGAACTATTGAGTTTTATACCATCAATTGGTAACAATTGGTCTTCAAAATTTGGTACATAAGTTTTAAGAAAAGATTTTCCAGCACAAGAGCAGAAGGCTCCTGGGTCAAGCAAACGTTTGGTGGGCTTGTTGTCAATCACCACTTCTGTAATAAATGAGTTACCAGCTGTATAACCTTTCCCTCTGTTTGGTTTGGTTTTCATAAGTTATGCATCTTGAGCTTTTGATAAATCAAGTTGACCATTGCTCTATTGTGGCAAGTGGGAATAAGATTCCATGATGGCAAAAGTGGCATTGATATTTTCTATATCTTTTGAATATTCACAAAATATGGATGACTTCTCATCTGAATTGTCTTCAATTATGTCATCTTTCTCAACATCTGGTTCCTTTTCAATATTGATTTCATTGATTTTCCCCCTTTTTGGACACATATTGGCTAAATGGGTGGTCCTTTGGCAAATATGGCACTTTCTGACTGTATCTGCAGATTTATAATTAACATTATTAGAATTTTCTTTGAGGTTTTTGTCCACAGAATCTTTCCAAGGTGTATTAAACCTTGTTTTGAGATTCACCCTACTAGAACCAATTTTGGTTCTGGTGGTTACTTCTTCTAATATATTGATAATATCCTCTGCTGAAGATTTTTCAGTAGTCCTGCTTTTGAAAGCATGCTCTAAGTCACCTCCACATTGTCTCAGAATTTTTCCATGAATCATAAATTCTGACATGTCAGGATATAATGCTGTTAATATGTCTTTTTGTTGGCAAAACCATGGTAAATCTTTGTCTTTATCAGAATTGAATTTTTCAGATTCAAAGGCTGTTTCCACTTTAAACCTCCAAGCATCATTGGCCCATTTGTTGATAATTTGGGTTTTCCACAAAGTCCAACTTTGGTGTCCATGTGTTTGTCTCAATTTGATATACCATCTGTGAGCTGATTTGGTAAGTAAGGTGTTAAACCTGGCTGTTACCAATCTGTCTGGTAATTCAAAATCTTCTTTAATCATGTCAATTCCTCTGATGAATTCCATATGGTCATATTCTCCTTCACCACTGAAGTAAGGCCATTCCTTAAGTTTTGGAACTTCTTTCAAGAGTGCTTGGCCAATTGATGGTTCCAAGTTATGAAAAGAAGTAGAAAATTCATTTTTTAATTGAGAATTCTCAATATCCAATACTTGTGGATTGGGAATCACTGTACCCTCATTTTGATTCAGAGGTGTAGAAATTCTTGGTAAGGTGTTTAGTAGTTGTTCAATATCATTCATTTTACTGTTGTTACACCTTTGTTAATTTCTTAATTCATGTTGTAAGCTTTGTATAGAGGTTATTACATTATTTTTATGATAATCCTCTTTATATGTCAGCTCATTCCATAATTCTGTTTGTTTAGTATTATCAGAGATGACCTCATTTGACTTTATTCTTAGTTTTGATATTTCCTCTTTTGAGGTATCAAAACACTTTCTCAAGGCAATTATATGTGTTTTTACTTCAGTAAATGATTTTGAAATATCATCAAGAGCTTTCTTATTATCCTCTTTGATAGTATTTATGGCTTGTTTCATTCTTGTTTAAATCATGTCATCAATATTGAATTCAGAATATTTGTCTGTCAATTCCTTAATAATGGCAGATTGTTCATTTATCTTATTGCCAAAGGAATTATAATTATTGAAAGTTTTAATTGTTCTTAAACCTTTTTCAAAATATTTAAGTGTTTCATTTATTAGGCTCAGACTCAAGTTATGTGTTTTGAGATTGTCACAAATTGATGTATTTTTATGTCAATTATAGCTTCATACAACTCTGGAATAGAATCAAAAATATCAGAAATCATTTCTGATATTTTCATCTGGCCTCCTCTTTCTTTTGTAATTCCATCATTGTTCTGGCCATCTGAAACTCATTTTCCATGGCATCCTGTTCTATTTTTGGAATCCTATAGCCCTGGCTGTAAGGTTTGGTGGCTGGTGCCTTTCCTTTGCCCTTTTTTGGGGTGTGTGGCTGCTTTTTCACGTTGGAATTGCTGCTGCTGGCCACTGGGGCTGTTTTTGGCACTTGCTTGGGTGGTGGAGGGTTGTTTTTCCTCCATTCTAGTGTCAAGAGCATCATGTTTTTCTTCTCCATCAATGGATGCCATCCATTGAGCAATTTGCAAGTATTGGGATGGCCCAGGAATTTTCCCACAGTCAGGTAAAAATTCATGTAGTTTTTCCAAAAATCTGCAAGGATCTGGTACTCCTTGTACTGCAGGGCATTGTTGTAAGCTTTGTGGCTGGCTTTGTATATGTCCAATGAGGCTTCTTGTGGCAGTGTCAGCTCTTTTTGAAGGTAAAATGGTATTATAAGCATCAGAATGACCTTTTTTAGTTGTTTGGAAGTCATCAACTGACCCTTTTCCTTCTGTACCTGGTTGGCTTCTGCCATAATCATGTCTATTACCTTTTTGGGAGCTACTTCAGGGGTTATAGCTGGCTCCTGATCTAGTTTAAGGCAAATTTTATGATTAAAAAGGCTTAAAATAGTATTTTTACATCAAAAACTTACTATTGGCCAAATTTTTAGCTTTCTGAAGGGTATTACTTATATCCAAGCTGATCAATTCAGAAGATATTGGTTCAGGTTGGTTTTTTTGAGTCACAATAACAGTACTGGCAGGAATAATGCTGGTGACTGTTGAGGCTGTTTCAATGTTTTCTTGTCTTGCCACACTGTCAGACACTAAAATTAATGAAAAAGCCAATTAATTAAGGAGAAAAAAGGTTATTTCAAAAAAAGAAATGAAAATATAAGCCTCACTTATAATATGAAAAAATTATTTTTTATGGGTTTTTTGAATTATAAGTATTTTTTATATGTTTTTTAAATTTTTCAATATAAGAGAAAAGTTTAAAAAACAGTAAAAAAATATGTCACAGGTAACATATCATGGCTGGGCCCCCAAATGTAAGGTGTGGATATGAAACTTTGATTAAAAATCAAGTACTTTTCCTGTCCTCAAAATTTGTATAAGGTAAAAATCAATTAAAAATAGTAAGAAATATCATTCTTAAGAGAAAACACACCAACTTTATTAGTATAAAACAATAATATTATAAAGATTTATTGTTTTACCAACAATAAAAATTTATCCCACAAATACTCTACAAGAGATATTTAAGGCTACAAAAGAAATTTCAATTGGAATTAATTGAGCAAAGAACTTCAAGCAATTAATTAAAGAACAAAGTCTTTAAAAAGAATATTAAAGAGAAAAAACACCCAAAAGTGACCAGAGTGAATTTGGAAAAAAAAGTGACAAAGCTAACAGTGATGAAAGATGCTTTAATTCACTTTTGGGGTGGTTCAGGGGTAAAAATGATTATAATGATTTATTTTACATGGTTAAAAGGTCGAAAATGTTTTGAAAAGGGTGGTTGGAATTTTTTATTGATTGGTTTAACAGTGTTTAAACTAATTATAAAAGGAAAAGATTCTAACATGAAGAGAAAAGTGGGGCAAAGAAGACATTCTTTTATAGCCATCAATTTGCTTACTCCAAAAGGGAATTTTACTCTTTTAAGTCGTTCAAAACAGTCTGACAACAGAAAATCCAATTATGGCATCATTGAACCCTGGTTTAGACCGAAAAAGGGCTGGTTTAAGCCATTTTAGACCCTTAAAGCAGCCATTACTATAGCAATACCTGGTCTAGAGCCTTCAAAACACGTCAGAATGTGTGTAAGAGGTGTAGAAATCAGTTGAATTTGTTTTAATAACATTGTTTTAGCTTAAGGGTAGTTTTACCCTCTTGGCAACAGTCAAAACTGCCCTGGTTGGTATCAAAACCTCATCATCAATTGAGTCACAGACCCTGTGACTCAATTCCAGGCCAAAAGTGATGAACTTTTGCATGAATTTTGACATCTCATGCCTTTCAGAAAGGATTTTGGGGGTCTGACTTCCCCTTGGAGCTAGAGTTCCTTTCCCCCCCAATTTTAATCTTTCCAATTTATTTTTTCCTTTAATTCCTCATCATGTATTATACTTGTAATTTACATATGTAATTCAATTGAATTGAGTTTTACAATACAGTAATAATTGATACCTCATATGTAAATCAAAGCTCACTTATGTAATACATGCGCACATTTTGACATTTCAATTGAATTCAATTGAAAATACTTCAATTCCTCATAACTTCTAAACTAAACACAACACCTCAATTTTAACACAAAAATTGATGGTTGACACCACATGTGGTGTGAATTGAATCAAAGTTTTGAGGATTTTAAATTTTTGTATTGAAAATACTGAAAACTTAATTCAAGCTTATTTAGAGTTGAGCTACAAAAATTTCACTCAGAGGTGACCCCATCTAATTTTTTATAAAGAATCAAATGGTGAAATAAATTCTATATGTTTGTTTATTGGATAAAAAGTTATAATATGTTTTATATAAATTTTTACCAAAAATATTTTGATTTCATAATTTTTATTAAAAATCCATTTTTACTTAATTTTTACAAGTAAAAATGAATTTTCATAATTTTAAATTTTATTGTAATTTTATTTTTTAATTATAATTGAATTTTGATTTTTAAATATAAATTTGTATTTATATTTTTATTTTTATAATATAAATAAACTTATTTTATTTATATTTGTATTTTAATTTATCTTTTGTGGTCTTTTGGGTATATAAAAATACCTCTAAGGCTCACAAAAATAATCTTGTTTGTTCAGTCACTAAGCCCAGTGTGTACAGTGTACCAAAGCATGTAATTGAACACTGTCTGCATGGATACAAAGAATGCGGAATGTGAAAACTCTGTTGTTTTTTTCTCATCCAAATAAAATTATTTATCGTTTTTTTCATCTTGGTCAAACATTGGACTGAGATGTGTATGATAAATTCTGTGGTTTTGTGACCATTGGTTTGTTGGTTTTTCTTTGTGCAGGGTTGTATTTTTGTTGTGGTTGGTAATTAATTTCACTAAAGATATTATTTGTGTTTGTTTTCTATAGTGATTATGTTGTTGTTTACAATATTGTTTTTTTTAAACTTTTTAGGTTGTATCATTCATTAGATTTTTATGCCTGAATACTTTGGGTTGGAGAAGTGGAGCCAGATCGTTGTCATGCGGAATGTTGGGCTATCAATACAATTAATCTCTCTGCGTGTCAACATTTCAAAATCAACTGTATATAATACAATAAGACAGTTTTGATATTGTAAGACCTGTGTGAACTGAACAAAATTCCTCAATAATGAAGAATGTCAAAACTTAGACAGGTTCATCAGTGAGAACAGGAAAGTGAACCTAAATACAATATCACAGGCACTTCCAAAAGATGTTGGTCATGTAACAATCAGCAAGGCAATACATGATCTTGGAAAAAGATATGATGTGTTGCCCCAAAAAAGCCATAACTGTGAGCCTTGTATTTTCAAAGGCAATTAAATTTTTCCCAGCAGTTTGTTTGTTGGATGATTCAGAAGTGTGCCTGATGAAATTTCCTTTTAATTGGGTAAGAAAAGAAATTGAGTATGGGCTTGGCACACAACTCAAGAAAGCCCTCAAGTCAATCATTGTTAAGGGAAAAAATTGATTATGTTTTGGGGTGCATTCATCTGCTGGACAAGAGGCCCCCTAGTATTTTTAGATAGAAACAAAATGGCTTAAGCCTTTATTAAGAAAGTTCAAGAGCCACAACTCTGACCATGGTTAAATTTTCCTTGGAATGGTCAGTGATTCATAAATATGAGAAATTTGGGATTTCCCTTTCTCATGATATTTTCTTCAAGATGGATGAGATATTATATTTTAAGTGGAATCATGACTATTCTCAAGATTTTAAATTTTAAAGCCCAAGTGGTACTCTTTTTGAGCATTTTATGACATAAATCTTAGAGGTGTGGTCTAATTTTTCTTGAAGTGAATTTCTTGGATGAGACTTTTGGGAATTAGGGATCCTAGACCTATTGTAGCCTATTGCCACAACCATGAGTAATGACCCTCCTCCATGGGAGTTGCGGCAATCCAGCCTGGAACCAAGTTGGGGCCAATTGGCCACACCATATCTTTCATGGCCAATTGGCTCCCTTTGGTGTTCTATGGCCCTTTTGCCATAGAACCTTGCCCTGTCCTTTCATGGCCCCAGGCCATATCCTGCCATCATTGGCCTTCCTGGCCAATTTCCAAATCCCCAACCCCCAGGCCTCTATCTTTGTTTTTGGGCCTCGGGGGTTCTGGGCCCCCTAGCCATAACCACCCCTTTTCATTAGGGGGTCCAGGGCCTAAATAGCCTTTTTGGGCCATTTAGGCCCCCTACGGCCTGTGGGCTGCAGACCGTAAACCATGTACTACGGTCCATGGGCCAATCAGGCCCCTTTTGGCCTAATCCAATGAGGTCAAAAGGGGCCAAAGGGGGCAGCCCACTAGCCCCCAAGGACAGGTGGGCCCACCTGAGCCATTCTTGGCCCCAAATCCCATCAAACACAAAATGGCCATAAAGACCCTCAGGACCACCATGGACCACTTTTCAGCCCATGAACTCTGGTAACCACCAGATCAGCTCAGCAATCCTTTGCCTCAACTCAAGGGGGATTCTTCCCATTCCTCCATGCATCCCGTACTCAAGGTTGCAGGAGTGGTGCATACATGGTATTATATACCATTATGCGCCATTCTTGCTCAGCAATTCAATGGTGACATTTTGAGGACCAAATTCAATTATCACAAATCAAGGTCTCAAAGTCCAACACCCATTTCAAAGGAGGACTCTTCAGCTCATCAGTATGGCAATCCATGGTGGCTATCAGGAGACTATTCAAGGACCCCAACCACCTGGCCCAGCAGGAGTTGGGTTGGCAAATATTTCAGGATTATTTCAAAGGCCATTCTCAAAGGTTATTCATCATTCAATTAGCTTTCAAGGCAGCAAGTACTTCAATACTCCTTGTACAACTCGATTGGTCCATACAGGCAGCAATCAATTATACCTGTATGTCCTTGGCCCAATTGGGCCAATTCGTATTCCACTGTGGGAATTCAATCACACAGTTCAGTTCTCAAAATGGACAGAACTGTACTGTCCCAATTCAGACAATACAGCAGGTGACTCACCTTCCAGGATCAGCCCCTCAGCTTTTCACATATACTGGCCACCTTTCATCACCTGGGGACTTTTCCCCCAGTTAATTAATATATTGGATTTATTTTTATTTTATTAAAGTAAATACTGATATTCTTAAGTCAGTCATTTGCACCTTTCTTCTTTGCCTTTCAGTGGATATTGGTGGTCATATCCTTTACTAATTCCATTTCCTTTTCTGGAAGGTTGAAACAGTGAATTGGGGATTCACTTGGTTGGCTTCTTGGCTTTTGGCTTTCTTATTTCTCTGGCCATTGACTTCACTTAATCTTTCTGATCTTTGACATACTTGTCCTTACTCTTACTCTTATCCTTCTTAAAGAAATTAATTCTGCTTTATCTCTTTTATACTTTTGGAGCCTTCCAAGTGAGTTCTTGATTCCTGAGTGCCAGGCCACTCTTGTTTTCTGTCCAAGAGCCCCTGTGACATTATATTAATTAACTCATAATTTCTTTTCATTCTGTTCATTCATTCTTTCATTCAACAAAATTATGACTCTTTAATGCTTATGAAATTAATGATTCTTCATCACCTCTCAATTTTCTCTCATTCATTCTTCATTTTTGAAAATTGATAACTGACCCATTTTTATTTATCTTCTTTTTAAATCTCAATTTCAAATCATCAAATCTCGTTTTAATCATAATTCAGGCATATTTTGCTTTTGATTCTCAAATTTCTCATCAGATTAATTCAGACACCTTCTTCACATCAAGATTCATTTTGATTATTCTTCAAGAATTTTGATTTTAAAGGAAGAATTCACTTAATATTGATTTGATTGATTGTTTTGCAATAATTGAAATTGAATTCAAGAAAATTGATTGACCTGAAGATTTCATTGATTTTGCTGATTTTTCACATCAAGAATTCTGACATAAATTGATTTGTCCGCAAGAATTCATTGTGATTGATTGATTTTCTGCAAGCTTTTGATTTTGATTGATTTAAAATATTGACTCATTGATTTCAAGTTTTCATTTGATATTTTATTGATTGACGTACCTGAAGATTCTCATTGATTCATTATTTTCACTTCAAGACTTTATTTGATTTGACTTCAAGCTCTCACTTTTGATTTCCTCAAGTTATCCATTTAAATTTTGATCCTTATTGTCTTTAATTAATTTTAATTCATTTTATTCCTGAAATCATGCCTATCCAACATTCACCTCCTGCAATACAGACCAGATCTCAGGCCAGAACACAAGCTGTTCTTACTCCAAATTCAAGAGCTCCTCTTGACGGCACCCCAGTAGTTCCTCAACTGAGGGTGCAATTAGACAGAGGACCTATTATGGAAGTAGCAGTACCATCCAGGAAGGAAGGAAGAGGGCCAAGGAGATCAAGCTCATTTTCAGGAGTAGTTGGTGGCTTTCGAGGACTTTCAAGAACCAGTCTCAAGGCTTTAGGTGAAGATGATGAAGAGGAGGAGGAAGGGTCTGATGGTACTGAGGCTTCTCCTGCTCCTGTGGGGGCATCTCAAGGTACTGGAAGACCAACTCTAGCCCAGTCTGATCAGCCTGTCTCTCATCAATCTGAACCATCTTTATTGGCCATTATGCAGCAGACGACTCAAATTATGGCCAATCTTTAAGCAGCTTCTTCTTCTGAATCATCAAGACCACCAGCCTTCAAGACTCCATCTATGAAGGTACCAGAATTCTTTTATGGGATTCAGCCCTTCAAAGTCAGAAGCTTTATTCAGTCTTGTCAATTAATCTTTCATAATGATCCGGAAGATTTCTCTCAAGATAGAAAGAAAGTTCTTTGTGCCACTTCATTTCTTATTGGCAGGGATGCAAAATGGATTGAGCCTTATCTTTCCAATCTCATTAATCAAGACCCAAGCTACCTTCTCAACTCTTGGAAAATATTTGAATCTCAACTCTTCACTTTATTTGGTGACCCAAATGAGGTCAGAAAAGCTGAAGCAGAGTTGGATTCTTTGAGAATGAAAGAAGGTGGGCATGTATCTTTATACATTGCTGATTTGAGAAGCTTAGTGTCAAGAATCGGGGATTGGGGTGAAAGGGCTCTCATTTATCATTTTAGGAGAGGGTTGGCCTCCAGTATTCTGGATCAATTGGCCTCCCATCCTTCAAATATTGATTCTCTTCAAGACTTAATGGATATTACCCTGGAGTTTGATACCAGGTACCATGAGAGGCAAAAGGAGAAGAAGCCTGAAGCCTTAAAGTCAAATTCTTCTCATCCTCAAAATTCTTCAAGTTCAAGTCATAAGAAGAGGAGGGACAAGCCACATTCTTCTTTGTTGAATAAAGACTTCAAGTTAATGAATTATGAGAAAGAAAGAAGAATCAAGGAGGGCTTATGTACCTCTTGTGGCGGGAAGCATAGTCTTGAGTCCTGTTTGAAAAGGCCTCAAAACAAGCTTACCCAATCTTCCAGCAATTTTCCCAGCCAGGGAAAAGCCTGAGCAAAGATGATGTTGTATTCAATGGTCTTCACTGTTTTCCTTACAGAGCACAATTGTGCATTCTGAATACTGGTGTCAAGAATTCTTAAAAGTTTTTTGTCTTTTCTTCTCTTTCTGATGTGTTTTACAGTATTCTCATTGATTCTGGTGCTACAAACTCATTTATTGCAAAGACATTTGTTCACAAGTACTCATTTTCTATGTCAGAGCTCCCAGAGAAGATTCCTCTTATCATTTTGGACTCCTCTGAGTCCCCGTTTTTATTTGTGACTCACCATACTAAATTTATGGTTGAGCTCCCTTCCTTCCCAAGCTTTGAATGGGACTTTTTAGTCATTGATACTCCCAAGGGAGAAGACCTCATATTGGGCTTTGACTTTCTCAATCACTTTAATCCTTCTATTGATTGGAAGCAAGGGCTGATCACCTTTAATGCTGATCAAAAGGACTATTATGATCCTTATATTTATTTCAGAAATGACTTTTCTTCTGCCAAATGATGTGCAGCTCTGGTTGGTGATTCTAGAACACCATCAATTCCATCTTCTGTCTGTATTCCTTCCCTTAATTCCCATCAGTCATTACCATCATCTAGAGATGAAGTCTTCAAAGATATTCAAGATGTTTGAGAAGATAATTCTGTATCTTCACTTCATCTCTTCTTTGGGAATATGGACCTTCCGCCTTCATCTTATCATGACTCCCTGGAGGAGTTGTGGGATGAAGAGGAAGAGCCCGAAGAAATAGAAACCATGATGAAGGTTGTTTCCTCTGCTTATCATCAGTATTTGGATGTATTCTCCAAGGTGAAAGCAGAGAAGCTTCCTCCTCACTGTGCCTGTGATCATCATATTGAGCTGGAGGGGTCTCTACCTCCAGTTGGGGTGATCTATTCTTTATCAAACCAAGAGTCAGATACACTCAGGCCATACATTTCAGAGAATTTAGAGAAAGGTTTCATCTGGCCAAGCTCCTCTTTGTCAAAAAGAAAGATGGTGGCCTCTGTTTGTGTGTTGATTACCACAAACTCAATGCTTTTACTAGGAAGAACAAGTATCCTGTTCTTCCTATGAATCAGCTTCTCAATGTTTTTAATGGCTCTTGTATCTTCTCCAAGATTGATTTGTGTGGTGCATATAACCTGCTCAGAATCAAGGAGGGTGATGAACATTTGACAACTTTTAGAACTAAATATGGCAGTTTTGAGTACTTAGTCATGCCTTTTGGACTCACCAATGCTCCTGCCTCCTTCCAAAATCTTGTCAATGATATCTTCCAAGATCTTCTTGATTTTTATGTTGTGGTTTATTTGAATGACATTATTGTCTTTTCCAAATCTGAGGAAGAACATGTCACTCATGTGTCCACTGTTCTTTCCAGACTCAGAGACAATAGCCTCTTTGATAAGGCTTGAAAGTGCCTTTTTCATGTTTCTAGTGTAGAATATCTTGGTTAGGTTGTTTCTTCTGAAGGCCTCAAGATGGACCAAGCAAAAGTCCAGCAGATTCTCAACTGGCCTTCTCCAAGAAACCTCAAGGCTCTTCAATCATTCCTTAGCTTTGCCAATTTCTACCGCCGTTTCATAAAGAATTATTCAAAGAAGATCAGTTCACTAACCAGTTTCCTCAAGAAAGATTCCTGTTTCCCTTTCAATGAGGAAGCTCTCAGTCAGTTTCACCAACTCAAAGAGGCTTTCACCACTGCTCCAATCCTTCTCTACCCACCATTGTAGAGACCAATGCATCGGATTATGCCTTGGGTGCTGTACTGAGTCAGGTTTCTGACTCAGGAAAACATCCCATTGCATTTGACAGACGCAAGCATATACCAGCTGAGCTCAACTATGATATTCATGACAAGGAACTCCTTGGAATAGTCTGGGCTCTCAAGCAATGGAGGGCTTTTCTTCTGCCTCTTTCTTCCCCTTTTGAAGTTCTCACCAATCACAGTCCCCTTCAATACTTCATGTCTTCAAAAGTCCTTACTTGCCGTCAAGCCCACTGGGCTGAATTCCTTTCTGAATTTCATTTCTCAATCACTTACTACCCTGGCAGCCTAGCTACTCTTCCGGACAACATTTATCCGGAGAGGGGGGAGGATTTCAACAGCAAGAATCCAATGAATTTTCAACAACTAATTAAGCAAGATGAATTTCAACCCTCAAGATATTTTGCAGTCAAGGTGGAATCTTTCTTGCATTTGACTTAATCAATTCAGAAGAAGTTATGGCAAGGTTCTCAGTACAGAAGTATCCTTCAAGAATTGGGCAAAGGTAAATCTGTTCAGGATTACTCTCTTGATTCCTCTTCCCAGGGTGGTGGTCCCAAATGACCCCACAATCCAGCTCAGCATCCTTCAAAAGCGTCACGACTCTCCTCTAGCTGGACACCCTGGCCAAGAGAAGACTCTCAAACTTGTCAAGCGGGATTTCCACTGGTCTGGCATGACACAATTTATCAAGGATTATGTCTAATCCTGTCAACAGTGTTCAAGAAACAAGAATATTCATCATAAGAAGTTTGGACTCCTCAAACCTCTTCCAATTACAAATGGTCCTTGGATTTGTCTTTCAATGGATTTCATCACTCAATTGCCACTGTCAAACTCTTCTGACTAAATCCTTATCATAGTGGACAGATTCTCAAAAATGGCAGTTTTTATTCCAACAATGTCTTCAATAACTTCACTAGACCTGGCCCATTTATTCATCAAGAATATCTTTTCAAAGCATGGCCTTCCTTCAAGCATTGTCAGTGATAGAGGTCCTCTTTTTGTTTTGTCCTTCTGGACCAATCTTTGTAAGCAGATCAAGATTTTAAGAGATCTCTCAGCTGCTTACCATCCAGAAACTAATGGACAGACAGAGAAGGTAAATCAGATACTAGAAAAGTATCTTAGGATGTATGTCAGTTATCATCAAGATGATTGGAACACCTGGCTCCCTCTGGCTGAATTTGCCTACAATAATTCTGACCACTCTTCAACCAAGCAATTGCCGTTTTTCACTGTTTATGGAAGAGATCCACAGTTTCATTCAGTTCACATCACTCAAGACAATCCTGCCGGAAAGTTATCAACAAAAAACCAATCAGTACAGCAAGATTTCAAGAGAGAACTTGAAGCTGCCATAAACCAGTTCAAGAGGTATGCAGATAAAAGTAGAGCAAGTCCACCTGTTTTCAATCATGGTGAAATGGTATGGCTTTCCTCCAAGAACATCAAATCAACTCAAACCACCAAAAAACTGTCTGAAAGATGGTTGGGTCAATTTCCAATCTTGAAGAAAGTCAGTACTCATGCTTACCACCTCAATGGAAATCCATCCACCCAGTCTTCCATATTTCCCTCTTGGAACCAGTCAAGACATCAACAATCCCAAATCGGCATCAAGTGCCTCCTCCTCCAATCATCATTGAAGAAGAAGAGGAATGGGAAGTCTCTCAAATACTGGATTCAAAGCTCAAGAGAGGAAAATTATGGTATCTGGTGGAATGGAAAGGTTCCAGTCAAGACTCAGAAAGATCCACTTGGGAACCAACTGAAAACCTGAAGAATTGTCCTGAACTCATCAAAGATTTTTATTCTTTATATCCTGAAAAGCCAAGACCCAACTCTTCAAAAGCTTGATTATTTATGGTGCTTGGTGGGGAGAGGAATTACCAAAAGTAAGGCCCACTCCTGGTATGAACCTTTAGGGGTATTCTACCCTTTTTGTTGTAAGCATCAATTTGGCCACTCTGTGAGCACTTTGCAATTTGGACACAGATCTTTGGCCTGGCTTCAACATTAATGCCAATTTATGGCTATTTACACTGGGGAAAATGGACCATTCCTTTTCTTATTTCCTTTTCAAGACATTATCCATTGAACACATTCCTTTAACAAGATTTTTTTCTTTATTTATGGCACTGGAAGGAGTGGTAACTACCAAAAGTAAGTTCCTCTCCTGGTGTGAACTTCCCTTAGGGGTCTACAATCTTTCAAAACATCACCTTGGCCACTCTGTGAGCACCTGGCATCAAATTCTGTTTTCCAGGTCCTTGGCCACTTTCAAAATCAAATGTCAAAATCCGTGATGAAGATTGGAATCCTCCTCAGAAAAAAAATTTTCTTTTGTTCTTTATTTCTTTCTTTATTCTTCATTTTCTTTCTTTATATTCCTTAAAATTTTCTTTATTATAATCAATAATGCCAACATTTTATGCCAAAATCAATCTGTCAACACTTTAAAAGCCAAATGTCAAGGGAAGACCAAGTAGCCCCATCTCATATGCCATCATCAGTATCAGTTCAAAATTTTCCTTTAAAGATTCAATACCTCTGGAATACCTATGCCCAATCTGTCTCAACAGCCTCAACAGGCTCTTACCCTATCTTGGTTCTCAGGAGCTCACCATTCAAGGTAGGGGGGTACTGTCACAACCATGAGTAATGACCCTCCTCCGTGGGAGTTGTGGCAATCCAGCCTGGAACCAAGCTGGGGCCAATTGGCCACACCATATCTTTTATGGCCAATTGGCTCCCTTTGGTGTTCTATGGCCAAAGGGCCATAGAACCTTCCCCTGGCCTCAGGCCATATCCTGCCATCATTGGCCTTCCTGGCCAATTTCCATATCCCCAACTCCCAGGCCTCTATCTTTGTTTTTGGGCCTGGGGGTTTCCCTTTGTCTCCTAGGGGGTTCTGGGCCCCCTTGCCATAACCACCCCTTTTAATTAGGGGGTCCAGGGCCTAAATGGCCTTTTGGGGCCATTTAGGCCCTCTACGGCCCATGGGCTGTAAATCCACAGCCCGTGGTCCATGGGCCAATCAGGCCCCTTTTGGCCTAATCCAATGAGGCCAAAAGCAGGCAGCCCACTAGCCCCCAAGGCCAGGTGGGTCCCAAACCACAATTGGGCCCACCTGAGCCATTCTTGGCCCCAAATCCCATAAAGACCCTCAGGACCCATTTTGGCCAAGGACCACCATGACCTCTGGTAACCACCAGATCAGCTCACCAATCCTTCCCCTCAACTCAAGGGGGCTCTTCCCATTCCTCCATGCATCCCGTACTCAAGGTTGCAGGAGTGGTGCATATATGGTATTATATGCCATTATGCACCATTTTTGATCAGAAATTCAATGGTGACATTTTAAGGACAAAATTCAATGATTCCAAATCAAGGTCCCAAAATCCAACGCCCATTTCACCGGAGGACTCTTCAGCTCATCAGTCTGGCAATCCATGGCAGCTATCAGGAGACTATTCAAGGACCCCAACCACCTGGCCCTGCAGGAGTTGGGTTGGAAATTATTTCAGGATTATTTCAAGGGCCATTCTCAGAGGTATTCATCATTCAATTAGTTTTCAAGGCAGCAAGTACTTCAATACTCCTTGGACAACTCAATTGGTCCATACAGGCAGCAATCAATTATACCTGTATGTCCTTGGCCCAATTGGGACAATTCATATTCCACTGTGGGAATTCAATCACACAGTTCAATTCTCAAGATGGCCAAAACTGTATTTGCCCAATTCAGACAATACAGAAGGTTACTGTCACAGGGGCTCTTTGAAGTGAAGAGGGCCTGGCACTCAGTAAACTGGGACTAACTTATGGAGGGCTCAAGGATATGGTAAGAAGGAATACACTTAAGAGTGCAAAGAGATGAATTACCAAAATAAGGAGTATAAGAAATCAGAAACAAAAGAAATAAGAGTAAAGATTAAAAGAGCCAACCACAAACAAGTCCAAGTCCACTGTTTCAACCTGTCAGAATGGAAAGAGAAGGGTTAATAAGGATATGGCCACCCAACTCATACTGTACAGGAAAAGAAAGGGAATGCAAAGACTAACTTAAAATTAAATAATTATAATACCCAAAATAAGGATAAGAATATTAATAAAATAATAAATAAACTAAATTAATTAACTGGGGAAAAGTCCCCAGGGGGGAGAAAGAGGGGCTGGTATATGTGGGAATCACCAGCCCTGATCCAGAGGAGGAATTTTCATGAGAGGATTGAATGATTGAATTGAGTCTGGCCAATACAGGTCCTGTACAGGTGTACAGAACCTGTACCACAGGTGTGGTGGGTTTGAGTGATCATACAGTTTCATTCTGGTGTATTGAAACTGTATTGGGTGAATCCAACCTGTACAGATGTTGACAGGCTGTATTGAAGTACCAAGCTGTATGCATGTTTCAGCAAGGAGGATTGCTGAAACTGAATACTGATGCAAATGATGGATCTTCTGATTTGAGGTGTTTGAGCGGGTGTATGAATGAATACCCTTACCCCTGGTGAGTGGTTGTTACAGTACCCCCTCTTGAAACTGGTGGGCTCCTGAACACCATAATACCCTGCCACTGTTGAGTGGCATCTCATTGTCCCCACAATTTTTTTTTCAAAAAATTTCTTTTTAAATTTCATTTCCTCTTGACCATTATCCTGAAAATCCTTTGAAATTCTTTTCTGCCAATTAATTTTATTCCCCCCTTCTTTCAAATTTTAGTAAGTATTCCTCTTTGAAATATGGTTCTTTCCTTCTGATTCAATGACTTTTGTCCTTGGGGCATGGCCTTGGGTTGTATCCCAAAATGATGGCCACTGAGCTCTTGTGCTCAACAAATGATGCCAGATGAGTATATGAAGTGTACTCATCTTGCAAGGCCCAATTGAAAATATCAGGAACTAACTCTTCAAGGGGTCTTCTCCCCATTGGCCTTGGAATTTGCCTCAAAAAGCCCTCTATAATGATTTTGGGATGTGGCCCTTTCTATCGTGAATCTTGATAAATTATGGTTTTATGGCCTTTTGGGCCTTTTTGGGGTTCTTGGTGATTTTATGACATATGGCCATTTTGGCCATTTTTTGTCTTCTGGGGTCCTGCGGTCTGTGGTCTGTGGGGGCTATTGGAGGCCCCCTGGGCCCAATTTTGCTGGGGACCCAGGGGTACCATGGGACCAAAAAATAGCCCATGGTCCAAAAAGCTCACCTACATGGCCTGGACCCATTGAGGGGGTCCAGGACCATCAAGATCCTGGCCTCCCCAAAGTTGCAGGGGAGGCCCTGGGTGATGAAGTCAGCCCCAAAGGGGTATGAATCCTCACCTTAAAGGCTTTGAGGGGGGCATAACTGAGTTATGGCCCCCATTTCCTTGAGGTCAAATTTTTTGGTTTGAAGTGGACTGATTATGACGTCTTGAATCTTCTGCTATCATATTCTTCAGTTATGAGTTGATAAACAATTTTCAGAGAACTTTTGATGAATTAGGTAGAGATAACTAGTTTCCTTGTCCTTGTTGGTATTTAGTTTGAATTCTATCCCCACTCTTATAAATAATAAAAAATGAAAAAATAATGGAACCTCCCAATAAATGATTTGGGAGGGGATGCTGCTGTTTAAAGAAATAAGAGAAAAAAAATATACAAGTAAAGAAAAGAAAGAAATGAAAATAAATGAGAGAAAATAGAGTAAAGAAACATAAATAAAGAAACTCCTGATGGTTTGTCCTTCTTGTGGTGAGTTGCTTGATTTTGGCCAAGAAATGTCTGAAAAGATGAAAACCAAGAATTTTATGCTCACAGAGTGGCCAAGGTAATGTTTTACAAGAAGTAGAACCCTCAGGGATGCATACAAGGAGATGGAACTTACTTTCATAACTTCCACTCCCCACCAAGCACCATAAAGACTGAAATAAATTGCCATTAATGACTCCTGAAATGAATTTCCATAAATGACTTCTGAAATGAATTTCCATAAATGACTTCTGAAATGAATTTCCATAAATGACTTCTGAGATGAATTTCCATAAATGAATTGAAGTAATTAATGTCTTTAATTATGATTATTGGTATAAATGAAATGATAAATAAAGAGAAAATAAAGAAAGGAGGAAGGAAAACATTTGGCCATATCTTAATAAGGTCCAAATTGGAGGGTATTGAGGTTGTATGCTTCCTGAACCTGTCCAGAAAATTGACAAGTGCTCACAAAGTGGCCAAGGTGATGCTTACAACAACATATGGGTAGAATACCCCCTTAAAGGTGCATGCCAAGAGAGGAACCTACTTTCATAACTTCTTCTTCCCACCAAGCACCATAAAATCAAACTCTTGAGGTATTTGGGCTAGGCTTGTCCAGATACAATGAATGGAAATCCTTGACAAGGTCTGGTGAGTTGGTAAGGCTGGTAGCTGGTTCCCAAGTAGTTCTTTCTGGGTCTTCACTGAATCCTTTCCACTCTACAAGATACCATAAATTACCTCTCTTGAGTTTTGAGTCCAGAACCTGAGCCACTTCCCATTCTTCTTGCTCCTCCACTAAGACTGGTGGTGGTGGAAATTGATGTCAATTTGGGATAGTTGAATGCTTCACTGGTTCTGATAAGGACACGTGGAATGCAGGGTGAACTGACTTCCATTGCTGAGGAAATTCAAGGTGATATGCATGGCTGCCAATCTTCTTCAGAACTTCAAAAGGTCCCAACCATCTTTCTGAAAATTTCTTGGTGGGTCTTGTTGTCTTGATGTTCTTGGAAGCTAGCCATACTTAGTCCCCAGGTTGGAAGTCAGGTGGAATTGCTCTATTTCTATCTGCATACTTCTTGAATCTCCTTATTGCTGGCTCTAATTCTTCTTTGACAACTTGCTGTACTGATTGGAGTTTTGTTGATAACTTTCCAGCAGGTGAATCTTGAGAAATATGGATTGAGTCAAAGCTGGGATTTCTTCCATAAATGATGAAAAAAGGTGATTGCTTTTGTTGAGGAATGTTCTGCATTATTATAGGCAAATTCAGCCAGAGGGATCCAGGTGTACCAGTCATCTTGATGATAGCTGACATACATCCAAAGATATTGCTCTAGAATCTGATTTACCCTCTCTGTCTGTCCATCTGTTTCAGGATGAAAAGCAGTTGAAAGATCTTTTGATATCTTGAGCTGCTGACATAATTGAGTCCAAAATGATGAAACAAATGATGATCCTCTATCACTGACAATACTGACTGGAAGGCCATGCTTGGAAAATACATGACTAATGAAGATTTGAGCTAAGTCCAGAGCAGTGATTGTTCCATAAGTTGGAATGAAGATTGCCATTTTTGAAAACCTGTCCACAACTACTAGAATTGAGTCAAAGTTGTTTGACAAGGGCAATTGAGTGATAAATTCAATTGATAAGGAATTCCAAGGACCAGATGGAATTTGAAGAGGCTTGAGTAGTCCAAACTTCTTGTGATGAATGTTATTGTTTCTTGAACATTTCTGACATGAGGACACATAGTCCTTGATGAATTTATTCATGCCAGCCCAATAAAAATCCCTCTTGATGAGCTTGAGGGTCTTCTCCTGGCCAGGATGGCCAGCCAATGGTGAGTCATGACACCTTTGAAGAATATTGAGTTGAAGTTCTTCATTGCTTGGGATTACCACTCTATCTTTGAATAATAACAACTTGGCTGGAGGTTCAAGGGAATAATCTGGAACTGATTCACCTCTTTCTAGTTTCTTGAGTATTTCTTTATAGTCTTTGTCTTGCCATACTTCTTTTTAAATCTTGTCAACTAAATCTGAGAATATTTCCACTTTGATTGAGAAGAATCTTGACTCTTGAATTCCATCTTGCTTGATTACTTGATGAAAATTTTGAGGATTCTTGCTGATGAAGTCCACCCCCTCTCTGGGTACACATAGTCCTGACGTGACAAGCCATCTGGTAAAGTGGCCAGCCTGCCTGGGCGGTAAGTGATAGTGAAATTAAATTCAGAAAGAAAATCAGCCCAATGGGCCTGACAACAAGTAAGAACTTTGGAAGACATAAAATACTGCAAGGAAGAGTGGTCTGTCAAGACCTCAAAAGAATTGGAAATAGAGAGAAGAAATGCTCTCCAGCACTTGATAGCCTAAACTATACCAAGGAGTTCCTTGTCATGAATTTCATAGTTCAGCTCAGCTGGGAGAAGCTTGCAACTATCAAATGCAATGGGATGCTTTCCTGAGTCATTCACCTGGCTCAGTACAGAACCCAAGGCATAATCAGAAGCATCAGTCTTTACAATAGTAGGTAGAGAAGGATTGAAATGAGATAAGATAGGAGCAGTAGTGAAATCTTCTTTGAGTAATTGAAACCGGCTAAGAGCTTCCTCATTGAAGAGAAAAGGAGAATCTTTTTTGAGAAGGGAAGTGAGAGAAGTGATTTTTTTAGAATAATTTTTTATGAAACAAAGATAAAAATTGGCAAAGCCACAAAAGATTGAAGAGCCTTGATGTTTTTGGGCTGAGGCCAATTGAGAATTTGCTGAACTTTTGGTGAATCCATCTTGAGGCAATCACTTGAAACAACATAGCCCAATTATTCCACACTTGAGGCATGGAATACACACTTGGAGGCTTTGGAAAACAAATTATTGTCCCTCAGTCTTTGGAGGACAGAGGCCACATGTTTGACATGTTCCTCCTAAGAACAGGAAAAGACCATAATATCATCTAGATAAACCACAACAAACACATCCAAGAAATCTGCAAAGATATCATTTACTAGATTCTGGAAAGAAGAAGGAGCATTGTTCAAACCAAATGGCATGACCAAATACTCATAACTACCATATTTGGTTATAAAGGCAGTTAAGTTCTCATCCCCCTCATTGATTCTCAGAAGGTTATATGCACCACGCAAGTCTATCTTGGAGAAGATAGTGGAACCATTGAATACGGTAAGACGCTGGTTCATAGGAGGAACAGGATACCTGTTTTTCCTAGTGACAGCATTGAGTTTGCGGTAGTCAACACACAAACAAAGACCTCCATCCTTTTTCTTAACAAAAAGGACAGGTGCTCCTGTTGAAGAGGAGCTTGGCCTTATGAAACCTTTCTCTACATTCTCTGAAATGTAGGCCCATAGTGTTTCTGACTCTTGATTTGATAATGAGTAGATAACACCAATTGGAGGTAGAAGACCCTCCAATTTGATATGATGATCACAGGCCCGGTGTGGAGGAAGTTTCTCTGCTTTCACCTTGGAGAATACATCCAAATATTGGTGATATGTAGGAGGGACTACCTTCAACACAGTTTCAATTTCTTCTGGCTCTTCCTCCTCATCCCACTGCTCCTCAAGGGATGCATGAAAGGATAAGGGAGGAAGGTCCATATCCCCTTGAAAGAGATGAAGTGAAGATATAGAAAAATCTTCTCCAAGATATTTTATCCCTTTGAAGACTTCATCTCTTAATGGAAGTAATGACTGAGAGTGAATGATGGAAGGGATATTGACAGAAGAAGGAAGGGAAGGTGTCTTAGGTTCCCCAACCAGAGAAACACTGTTGACAGAAGTGGCAAAGTCATTACTAGTAGAAGGAATAATACCACTAGAATCCTTATGACTAGAATCATAGGTGATCAATCCATTTTTCCAATCAATAATGGGATTAAAATGGTAAAGGAAATCATAGCCAAATATCAGGTCTTCTCCCTTGGGTGAATCTATGATAAAGAAGTCCCATTCAAAGCTTGGGAAGCAAGGCAAGTCAACTACCCACTTGGTATAATGGGTGATGAACAAGGAAGGGGATTCATTAGAATCCATAATGAAAAGAGTAATCTTTTCAGGGAGCTCTGACAGAGTCAATGAGTACTTGAGAACAAAATTCTTTGCAATAAAAGAGTTTGTAGCACCAGAATCAATGAGAATACTATAAAAAATATCAGAGACAGAAGAGAAAATAAGAAACTTGAAAGATTTCTTGACACTAGTATTCAGAGTGCACAATTGTGCTCTTGAAGGAAATAAGTGAGAACCATTGAAGACATCATTATCCCCACTAAGGCTTTTCCCTGCTTGCTAGGGAAGCCTCTTGATGATGACCCAGGCTTGTTCTGAGGTCTCTTGAAGAATTTTTCAATTGGGTGCTTTCCACCACAATAAGTACACAACCCCTCTTCAATCCTCCTCTCCTTTTCATAACCAATTAATTTATTGTCCTTATTGAGGAGAGCAGCATGAGGCTTGTCCTTTGAAGATTGAAACTGCTTGCCCTTCTTGTTCTTCTGGTGAGGCCTCTTTGAAGATAAGTCTTGAGGAGGCCTAGATTGATTGGATCCAGTGACAGGAGGCTTCTTCTTTTGATTGCCACCCTTTTCTTTTTGCCTCTCATGATATCTTGTGTCTAACTCTAAAGTGACATCCATAAGTTCTTGAAGAGTATCAAAAGTTCCAGGGTGAGAAGCCAACTGATCCAATAATCTTGATTCCAATCCTCTTCTGTAAACATGGATATAAGCTCTTTCCCCCAATCTCCAATTATTGACATTAAGCTTCTGAAATCAGAAATGTACAAGGATACATGACCACTTTCCTTAATCCTCAAATTGTCCAACTCTTGTTCAGCTTTCCTGACTTCATTGGGGTCACCAAACAGAGTGAATAATTGAGATTCAAATAATGGCCAATTATTGAGGATATAAGAAGGGTCTTCATTGGAAATATTTGAGAGATAGGGTTCAATGCACTTTCTAGCTCTACCAGTGAGAAAAGCTGAGTAAAGAACTTTCTTCCTGTCAGAGAAGAAATTTGCTGGGTCATTATGGAAGATTAATTGACAGGATTGGATAAATGCTCTCAATTTATGAGCTTGAGTACCATCAAAAGAATCAGGTGCCTTCATGGATGGAGTCTTGAAAGCAGGGGCTTTGGACTTGTCCCTGGGAGCAACTGCTTGAGTGAGCTGCCCCATGAATTGAGTCATCTGCTCCATCATCTTGAGGAGACTTGGATCAGTTTGAGAGACAAGAGGTTGACTAGAAAGGGCTAGATTAGAACCCTGAGGCACCTCTGGAGCATTTGCCAAGGCATCTTCCACTTCAGTCTCCCCAGAATCTTCTTCTTCCACAGACTCTCCCCCCTCTTCATCTTCAACTTCCCCTAATCTTGCTCTTGTACCTTCAGACATGCCAGGGTAGCCACCCAAAAGTCCAGAAAAGGATATTGATCTTCTAGATTTCATTCCACCTCTTCTTGAGGGTGCTTCTCCTTCCATTGGTGGTCCTCTGTCCAAGTTTGCACTCAGTTGATGAACTGATGGTGTATGGTCAAGAGGAGCCCTTGCTGTAGGAGTGAGAACAGCTGGAATTTTTTTGGATCTAGTGTTATTTTCTGGGGGACTATGCTGAACTGGCATTATGAACAGAAGTAGAATAAAAGAAACATGATGGTATTGAGAACAGAAATCAAAACTTGGCCAAATCAATCACAATAGGAATCTTGATGAGTCTTGAGGAATCAATTCAATTCTTGAGGTGAAATCAACTTCAATCAACAATCAACAATAAATCAAACTCAATATCAATAATCTTGAAGAATTCAATAATCAATCAATCAATCAATCAATGTCTTCAAGGTCAATTAAAAAGTCTTGAGGAATCAATCAGTCAATCAATATCTTCAGGAATCAAAGTAAATCAATAATCAATAATCAATTCTTGAGGATAAAATCTGTTATCTTGACGAATTCAAAAGTCAAACAAATAAATCCAAATAAATCCTGAATCACTGAATCAATAACCCAAATGAATCCCAATCAATTAACTAATCAATAACTCCTGATAAGACCTGAATAGACAAACAAAGGGAAATTTGATTTAAATAAAATGAAGTGAAATGAGATGGTCAGCAATGATTAAGAAAGAAGAAGAATCAATTTTCATATAAATGAAATGAATGAGATGAAAATTGATGAGAGAAAAAGTCATAATCATGAAAAAATCATAAGATCATTAAAGAGTCATAATTGATGAATGAGATAAATGAATATAAAAGAATGAAAAGAAAGAATCAAATATGAGTTAATTAATTTAATGTCACAGGGGCTCTTTGAAGTGAAGAGGTCCTGGTACTCAGTAAACTGGGACTAACTTATGGAGGGCTCAAGGAGATGGTAAGAAGGAATACACTTAAGAGTGCAAAGAGATGAATTACTCAAATAAAGAATATAAGAAAGCAGCAACAAAAGAAATAAGAGTAAAGAATAAAAGAGCCAACCACAAACAAGTCCAAGTCCACTGTTTCAACCTGTCAGAATGAAAAGAGAAGGGTTAATAAGGATATGGCCACCCAACTCATACTGTACAGGCAAAGAGAGAAATGCAAAGACTAACTTGATATTAAATAAATACAATACCCAAAATAAGGATAAGAATATTCATAAAATAATAAATAAACTAAATTAATTAACTGGGGAAAAGTCCCTAGGGGGGAGAAAGAGGGGCTGGTATATGTGAGAATCACCAGCCCTGATCCAGAGGAAGAATTTTCATGAGAGGATTGAATGATTGAATTGAGTCTGGCCAATACAGGTCCTGTACAGCTGTACAGAACCTGTACAAGAGGTGTGGTGGATTTGAGTGATCATACAGTTTCATGCTGGTGTATTGAAACTGTATTGGGTGAATCCAACCTGTACAGATGTTGACAGGCTGTATTGAAGTACCAAGCTGTATGCATGTTTCAGCAAGGAGGATTGCTGAAGCTGAATACTGATGCAAATGATGGATCTGCTGATTTAAGGTGTTTGAGTGGGTGTATGAATGAATACCCTTACCCCTGGTGAGTGGTTGTTACAGTGACTCACCTTCCAGGATCAGCCCCTCAGCTTTTCACATATACTGGCCACCTTTCATCACCTGGGGACTTTTCCCACAGTTAATTAATATATTGGATTTATTTTTATCTTTATTTTCTTTTTATTTTATTAAAGTAAATACTGATATTCTTAAGTCAGTCATTTGCACCTTTCTTCTTTGCCTGTCAGTGGATATTGGTGGTCATATCCTTTACTAATTCCATTTCCTTTTCTGGCAGGTTTAAACAGTGAATTGGGGATTCACTTGGTTGGCTTCTTGGCTTTTGGCTTTCTTATTTCTCTGGACATTGGCTTCACTTACTCTTTCTTATCTTTGACGTACTTGTCCTTACTCTTACTCTTATCCTTCTTAAAGAAATTCATTCTGCTTTATATCTTTTATCCTTTTGGAGCCTTTCAAATGAGTTCTTGATTCCTGAGTGCCAGGCCACTCTTGCTTTCTGTCCAAGAGCCCCTATGACACCTATTTGAGTTGGATATTATGTCAGAGTTTACCTCAAAGTGGACAAAAACTACCCCTGTTCTGTAGAAACATTGTGGACATGATTCCAAAGAAGCTCCAAGGTCTGAAATTTACCTTAAATGGGCATTTGGAGCATTTTATAGTGAAAAAGATGGAAAAAATTGCAATCAGAAGGGAAAGGGGGAAAGAAATTTGTGGAAAGAGAAGGAATACTTTGAAAAAAGGAAATTTGGGAAATTAGAAAGGAAAAGCATGAAGAAATTTATTCAAGGTAAAAGGGGTTTAATAAAATATTATTTTTTATTAATGAAGGCAAATAAAATTCTAGCAATATTGGATATTGGTCAATTAAAAAAAAAGTAGAATCATTTTTGAAAAAAGAAATTGGGGATGGGGGAGTTTTGTGAGTATTTTTCCCAATAAAGGTTTTTTCAGTTGAAGAGTGGCCCATGGCCCTCCTTCAATGTTTTTACCAATTAATAGCCAAAAAATGCAAGTTATTAGTAAAAAAAATCTAAAGGATTATGTGATTTTACCAATCCCTTTCTTTTCTCAAAACCTAAAAACAGGAAAAAAAAGAATATTTGAGAAAATTTTGGTGATTTTCTTCTTTTTTTTGAAAAAAAGGCACAAATTATTCCAATTCTTAAGTTTGGTTATTTTAATTTATCACTTACCTAATAATAATAAAAAAACAAATTTGTAATTACCTTTATTTGATGTTGATTTATAATTCTTAAGCTTAAATTATTTCTGTACGATTATATGAAGCTCCTTCTTTTCCAATTTGAATTGTTTATTAGTATTATTATTTAAATTTTGGTTTATTTTAATTTTAATGAAGTCAAAAATGGCTTGATTATTTTCTATTATTAATCAGTTTTGAGTTTATTTCTTGATTTTTATTTTTTTATTATTTTTTATTATTTTATTTTATTTTATTTTATGTTTTGAATTTAACAATTTATTTTAAATCAATATAAGAAGATATTTATTGATAGATTTTTGTTTTTCAATCAAATTTAATTTAATTTAATTTAATACAGTTCAAAATGAAATCTATAAGTCTAATTAAATTTCTAAATTTTTTTTATATAATATAATCTAATAAAAGAAATCAAAATGATTTTGATTAGTTAAAATCTAAGAGATTAATCATAAAAACAAAAGTACCAACGAAATTTAATATATTTTTCTGTATTTCACCTTAACCAATGAAGTTTTTCTTGGAGACTACTTTTGATAGAATTTAAAACAAGTTTTTTAATCTGATTCCGAATCCATTAGTTTCAATAAATTATAACTAATCCAAGGATTTCTTCTGACGAAAAATATATATCTCAATTTAACCACTTCAAATTTCAAAAATAATCATTTTGATTTAAATTTTTCAAAAAAAATCAATTTTAGATAAAATTAGAATGAATTGGAATTTAAAAAAATTAAAAAACAATTTTCGAAAACCCCAAACAAACAATAAAATCCATTATTACATAATATTATTTTGGAAGATTTTAATTTTTAAGACTAAGCTTGAAAGAGCTGGATTAAATTAAAGGGTAAAATTAAATTAAAATATGAAAACTGTCTATTTATCTCTGTAGTGAGTGTATCTCTGTAGTGAGTGTATCTCTGTAGTGAGTGTATCTCTGTAGTGAGTCTAGTGCCACGATGAATCTTTTCAGCCTGCCGCCTCAAGCCAAAGCTAGTTTATCGTTTTCGGCTCTGGTGAGAAATTTTGAAAATTGATTAGCTAAGCCAAAATTTAAAATTTAATTTAAATTCCAATTTTTTTGGTTTTTGGTTTTTGATTTTTAATTTTTTCCTAAAATTAATTTAAATTTTTATCATGTCAAATTTAAATTCATCATCATCTTCATCATCATCTTCATCATCTTCATCATCAGAATCATCATCATCATCGAAATTGGAATCGAAATCAGAATCGAAATCTTTAAATCTTCAAGCATCAGAAGAAAAACAAAAAGAAGCAGAAATCATCAATAATACAAAAAATTCAGAGTCATTAAATCAAAATTTTAAAATTCAAAATTCAAATTCAAATCGAAATCGAACTAATTCATCTTCTTCAAACTCTTCTTCAATTAAATCTTCAAATTCAAATCTTTTAAAACAAATTAATGAATTAAATCATCAATTAAATCAATTAAATTTAAAGGTCACTAAATCATTTTGTCTTCATTCTAACATTCAATCCAAAAATTAAAATCTAATCTTCAACTTTGATCCTTTTCAAAATTTAGCTAGTCGATTCATTCGAAAGAATTTCTAATCTAGAAGACCTTTTACATGAATCTCAATCAAAAAATTCAAAATTATCAATCAAAGTAATTCATTCTATTCTATTTTAAATTTAAACTTAAATCTAAATCTTCTTCCCTTCAAATTCACTCATCAATCAATCAATTAATCACCTTTTTTTAGATTCAAGAATTAGAGTTAGAAGCTAATCATCATCAAGAAACTTCAAAAGGTGGTATTTTAAATGAAAAAGTTGGTCGTTTTTCACCCCCCTCCCCTCCCCCTTCATTTTCCTTGTCTTGATTTAAATTCATTTTAATCATTTAATTTCTTCATTCAAAGGAAAACCTTCAAGTAGAATTACAGCGTCTAACTCAATCTTTAAAACTTGAAGTCGAAAAAAGATCTCAATCGGAAGCTTCACTAAGTTCAATCTATAAAGAATTGGACGATCTATCAGCTAGTTTATTCTCAGAAGCAAATCGTTTGGTTTCAACTGAAAAATTACAACGTTTAAAATCAGAACAAAAATTAGCTCAAGTTGAAGATGCTATGAAACAAGTAGAAGAATTAATCAAATCTAGAAGAGATCAACAAAATCTTTTAAGACTTCAACTTGAAAACGCTGAAAAAGAAAGAGATGATTATAAAAATCAATTTGAATTATTACTAAATCATCATCATCATCCTAATCCTAATCCTATTCCTATCCCTACTCATCATCATCCACCAACATCATCAAATCATCATCCAATTAATCACATAAATCATTCAAATCAAAATTTAGATTTAATCAAATTCAATTCATCCTCTTTAAATCGTCGTGGTACAAAAACTTCTTCTATAGGATCAACCATTCATTCATCAGATTCATTACCCACAACTCAATCATCTCAATCTAATCTAGACTCAAACTCAAGTCATTCATTTCATCACAACCTTTTTAATTCAAATCTTCATCCTTTCAATCCTTTTCATCATCATTCAAACCTTCTTCTTCATCCTATCAATCAAATCAAACTCTCAAACGAAATCTTACCTTATTTAGAATTCATTCAATTTATTAATTATTTACGCCAATCTAGATCATCTCTATTAACTCGTTCAAATCAATCTCAAAGATTTAGTGACTCTTATTATTCTACTGCTATAGCCATGACATCAAGTTTAACTTCAAACATTAATAATTCAATCAAAACTACTAATTCATTAAATCATTCAACTTTATCCAATTCATCTACTTCCATCTCAACTAATCAACTCTTAACTCCTCTCTTACCTCTATCTCAACATCTCTCTCAACCTTTCATGAAACGTTGCTTAGATGAAGACTCAGATCCTACCTTAAGACTTGATATCGCTCCAGGTCTTAACTTTATCTCAAGAAGAACTATTCTCGCTGCTTTAATCGAAGGTCATCTTGTTATCGAACCTATTTGGTCAGATAATAAATCAGATTTCGAAAAATGTACCCTTTGCGGTTGCCCTTTAAATCCTTGGTTACCCATCAAACTTAATAATCCACCTAATCTTACTTCAACTTCAACTTCAAACCATAATCTTGATCAACCAAATCTCACTCCTTCATCAGATCAATTCAATTTAAACTCAATCAATCCAACTACTGCTTCATCATTAATCGCTCCTACTACAACCGCTACAACTACTACCACTCCAACTACTTCAACTACTACAACTCCAACTACTACAACTACATCCACCACAACTTCTTCAACTTCTTCAGGTAGAAAGATTTTCAAATCTGGTTGGAGCTTTGGAAATCTTACTAAATCAAAAAGATCATCATCTCAAACTCTTATTTCAAATCATCCATCAAATCAAAAATCCTCACCTTCTAGTCCAATCACTTCAACTCATCATCAAATTAATCCTCCCATTCATGACCATTCAACTGATCAATCAATTTATGTTCATACATTTCGTGCTAATGATAGTGCTTCAACTAGATATCCTATTTGTCCAACTTATTGCTTACCTCGTTTAAGATCAGTTTGCGACCTTTGGACTTTTGTCCGTTCAATTCAAAGGGGTCTTTTATTAGATGAAAGCTTTAGGTTCATGCATCACGTCAATCAACATTCAAATAATCATAAATTTATTAATAACCCTACTACCTTCTTATCTCAAACCGTTCCTCGCTCAAAAAAAGCTTTTAAAGTCAAAAGTTTAGATTCTTTAGATAATCATCAAACTAATCTGTCTCTTAATCTAAACAATCAACTCAATCTAATCAATCATGATCTCTTACCTTCTAATCAACTTTCTTCTTCTATCGATCATTCCTTTCAAGATTCTTCATCTTTATCTCAAACATTAACCATTCAACCTGAACTTGTTCAATCTAATCATCTTGAGCTTGATTCTTCAAACATTAAATCAATTCCTATACAATCAGATCCCTCTTTAACTTCTTCATCAACTAAAACTTTAAGCCCTTCATCAAAATTAACTCGTCATCATTCACCACCTTCAATCCCTAAGCGCTCCCCAGCTAGAAGATCAGGCTCTCATCTAATTAATAATCTAACCTTAAATATCGATTCTGATCAAACTAAAGATCAATACAATCATCAAAAACAATCAAGTCCAATCATCGACACTCATGATCACTCAGAACTCGAACAAACTGTATCTGGTTCTCCTATAGTTAATCCAACACCAAAATATGATCAAAATCAAATTCTCCCAGAGTCAAACTTAATCTTAAATCCTCCTAGATCAAGTCCTTTACCTGCTACTAACAAGATTTTTGAACCTCACTCTTCTCAAACATCTCAAAAGGGTCTTGAACTTTCTACAGGTTGGGAAGAAAAATGTTGGGAAGAAGTCATAAGATTAAAAGAGGCTATGTTTTTTAAAAGATTAGGAATTTCTTTAGTTTCAACTTGAAAAAAACTTTTAATCTATACCTTTTTTTTCTTCTTTATATGTTATTAGTGAACCCGAACTTGAACTTAATAGTAAAACTGTAGTAAAACAATTATTTTTTTTTATCAACTCTGATATTATTCGAGTTTTTTAGGGCCAAAAACATATGGCTTATTTTATGTTTGATTTAAGGACAATCTAATTAACAAAAATTCAAATTTAAACAATAAGGACAATTAAAATTCAACTCTTTTTTTAAATGACATTTGATTCAATAATTTGTTTGAAATCGCAAAAGTATTTATTCAAGTTAATGTTTTGACAAAAAAGCTAATTGTTTTTGTTTTTCAACTCACAAAAGTTTAATTTGAAGTTGTTTTTTTACTGGATTGCTTCTTCACTAACACCTAATGGCTGTTATGCCCCCTTTCATTCAAAACGCGACTCTCTCTTTTTGTGCACACAAAAACAGCGTTTTCGAGAAAAATTAAGGACCTGTTCTACATACCTAGTTACTTATGACTTTTCAAATCATAAGTGATTATTTTTTTGTCTGTATTTAAAGAAAGCATTTGGCCAAAAATGTCAAATATTTGAAGGCTGTCACTCAAGTGACGCCCGTGTCCTGTGCGTACCCTCTGTCAGACACTGGGTGCCAAATCGACGCCAAAAATTGTTAGATTGATGCCATTAAATCTTTCCAGCCTTGATAATTATTGCAATAACCAAAAATAAAGATCAAAATAATTATTTTTTAAATAATCTGAAGGGCCTTGAAACCCCCTTCCCCCCCATCGGAAAAGTTTATTTTTTTATTTTTTTTCTTTTAAAAGTAATGGTCTTCAAAAAAAGAGGAATCAATTTTCCGAATAAAAAAGAAAAGATTCACTTCACATCTCTTTACCCAGAATAAAAACAAAAAAGTAAAATGAGTTGAATTTTTTTTAAAAAAAAGTTGTATATAATAGGTGGGGTCAAACTATTATGTGCATAACCTCATTTTGTTTGGGTCATGACCTAAGTCATCAACTTGAAATTAATGGGTTATCACCTTAGCCAAGCAAGTTAAATTTATGTTAAACTATATTAATTTTTTTTTTCACATGACTAACCATGATTAGTACAAAAAAATTAAAGAATTATTTCTAAACACTGAAAATAACAGAAGTTATCAAAGATCTACTCTTGATCAAAATTAAGAAATTGTTTTTATTTTGTTCTTAATTAAATAGTTCCCCTTTTTAATTCCAAAAATTTTTAAACTATCAACTCAGAAAAAACCCATCAAAGATTTATTTATTTTTCTTTGGGTTTTAATAGAGCTAGAAGAAAAGGACTCATTGATGAAAAAAACTGATGGAAATTTAAGAAATCAAGAAGTCTTATTTACAAATTTTCACTGATAGAAAATAAGAGCTAGTTTTTAATGAAATGCTTAAATATTCAAATGAAATTAGTTTAATTTTAATAATAATAATCAATTAAAGATATTTTCAAAGAGATTCCAAAAGAATTAGAATTAAAAAAAATTGATATAAAACTTCTTTTTTACATTAATGATGATTAATTCAAGCAATGTGTTAAAAAAACAAAAGAAGGATTCATTTTCTTATTAAAAAAAATAATAATAATTTCAAAACAAATTTTATTGAAAGTCATTACCAATAATGTATAAATTGTCTTTAATTCTTGAGAGATTAGGATCATTTTTAAATTTTGGCTCAACTGGAAAGTTTTCAAGAGATTTTAAATTCAGAAAAGAAAAAGTAATGAAAATTTCTAGGAAGGTAATACTAACAATAAGCTCACTAGAAGACATATATTTGAACTGGACCAATCAAGAAAGAAGAAGAAAAAAAATATCCCCTGTCATGAAATATGAAGGCTTTGAAAAATGTTTTTTTTTTGTTGATTTAAAGAAAATGGTACTCATTAAATTAAAAAATAATTTGAAATTACAATAAAAAATTATTTGATTAATTTATGGATTGACTGGTTTAACTTCAAAATCAATGGTATAAAAAGAAATGGAAATATTAAATCATAATGAAACTTTTTTGTTTTTCAAAAAAAGGTATTCATATTTTTTTTTAGATTTATTTTGAATTTATAATATATAATATTATTAATTTTTCTTTTTTGTAAATTCTTCAAGTGAATATATAATAAGGGACTAAGAATATCCATTGAATTAAAACTTTATACCAGAATTCAAATAACTAGAAGAAGATGTTGAAATAAATAACAACTTTGAAATATTTTTGGCACAAGCCATAACAAGAAATGAAAACACAATTGGAATATTGAAGGGACAATGGGCCTCACTGAAACAAATACAATTAGAATTGAATAAGACTCAAGATATGAGGCATCACATGCTTTGAATTAAGTCTTGTTGTGCTCTGCACAAAATCTGTGCTAATCTCAAAAATTAATGGGAGGAGTGACAGTGTGATGAACAGAACTTACAAGAAGAGAATAATGATAATCCATTGGAATCCTTTGAACAGATTCAAGATGAGATATTTCAGAAATGTGTAAAATATAATTTCAATCTTGGTGTTTTAAAAATGTAATAATTTTCTCTTTATTACTATATTTTCAAATTAATTTCTTTAAAAAATAAATTTGAAACTTAATTGATTGAGTAATGAGATAAACTTATTATTATTATTAATAATTTATATTATGAATTTCTTGAATTATTTTTGAAAAATAATTTTAAATTTATATTAATAATACTAGGGATGAGATAAGAATTTCATTCTTAATTTGATTAAATCCATTAAATTTAGTGAAAAAAAATATATCTAAGAATATGATTTGTCCCAAAAATGATTTATCTCAAGTATTGGAATTTAATTATCTAAGTGAAGGATCTAAAGCATTTTTGACTTAAGTAAAGTTGATATGGGAATTATTAGGCTGGAATATTATCTTGGGATGAAATTTTTGTGGCTTTAAATAAATCTGATGCTGGAGGGTGATCTGGAATTGTTTCTTTTTTTTCAATTTTGATTTTTTTCTATCTTCATTTCATTTTATTTTATAAAATATTCAGAATTGTATTTTAATTAAAGCTGGTACTTTTCAAAATATCTTTCAACTCTAAATCAATCAACCTAAATTTGGATTTCCATTCTTGTCTTGGAAATCTCAATTTTCTTACTGAGAAATTCATTTTTTTTTCATAGAAAATGTCTTTAATTACTATAATGAAAGCACACACTCTTTTTTTTTTGGGGGGGGGGATCTTTGGTGGATCTTGCTCCTGTGGAACTGAAATGTTTTTGTGTGATTGTATAATATTCAAGGGCCATGTGTGTCATAGCCATGGAGACAGGCAGGGGAATTACAAATCAATATTCATTGAA